>OZ012736.1:366921695-368130980 GCA_963859935.3 Lathyrus sativus | reverse complement strand
TGTATCTTGTCCAAAATATCATATGAGGATAAAATCAAGTTAGTTACCCAAGTTACAAGGGTTTTTTCATGATATATCATGTGGTGAGAATGAAAATGCAAAATATCATGGCATGGAAAATTCAAGTTCTTACTAGATGGTTCTAGGAGGTTCTAGACCTTTCTAAACCAGTCTATATATTGCATACAACATCCATTGGTGAAAGGTTGGTGATAGTTGATGTTAATTGTGGTAGAGAAGAGTGAGAGATATCAAAATTCTCCATTTGCAAATCATATTGAATCTTCATTTTTCTCTTCATTACCTTTCCATTTTTCTTCACAAATCATCTCTACAAACATTGCTGAGTGTGTTCATGCTAGAGTGAGGATCCATTGATGAAGAATTGAAAGCTTTCCCATTGAATTTGCAAGGAGGCAAAAGGCATTGGATCTTGAGATACAAGCCATTTCCATCAAATCTTGTGCAAGCAGAGGAGTATTCATCACCTAAGGACTGTTCTTGAGGAGTCTCAAGGCTTGATTTGGAGAATTTCAGCACCTACCATATCCAAGGGCAAGGTATACAAAATTGTTCCTACACCCTATTCTAGGCATGGCTAGGTTTAATTCTGATTGTAAAACCATTAGAGACAATTAGGTGGTTCATTTTAATGAGTTTGGGACTGATTGGAGAAGATTCATCAATGGTGGTCAATTCTTGATGGAGTTAGAACATGCTGTTTAAGGGATGGTAATCCAAGATTTTTGGCTAGTTTTAATCAGCATAACATAAGGATCATTTCTATATAAAGTATGTTGAGTTTGGTGAAGGTCGAAAACTGATGAAATTTTGAATCTATGAAGTTACACCATTCGGTTTGGATGCTAGAGACTGTTTTAATGAAATATAAGACTACAATTGGATTCTACGTGAAAAATAGGCCAAGATTGCTTTTTGTATCACGTAATTTGGTGGAGAAATGAGGGCGTACGAAGAAGAGGAAGTTCCATGCATGAGGTGTTCTAATGGTGGTTCTGAAACCCTAATTGTCCAAAGGTTGAAGATGGCTTTTCTGCCGTTAGATGCACGCGTGACTTGTTGACTGGAGCATCGATCCAATGGCTAGGATTTAAACGTGAAATGGAGGGAGTTCTGGGCGCACATGAAACGCCGCGTTTCATTTAAACGCTGGCTTGGGCCTTGAGTAATTTTGTTATTCCCACCCCCTGTCCAAGCCCAATCATGATTTGTACTATAATTGTTTGCTATTCGCACTGTCACTTTATTCTTTTTCCTTTATTTTAATTTGTTTTCTGAGTTTAAAACTGGGCCTAACACGCTTACTTCTTACACCCCTCATATCTGAGCCCAAATGAAAACTAACTGGATTTTATTACTTTGTGCACCCCTGCTTCATTTCTCATATTATTTTTCCTCCAAATTTCATTTTTACTTTAAAAATTCATATTAAATTGGAAAATCCATATTTTTTAATGGGATTTTTTTTCTCTACTTTCCATTTTCTGTCTAGAAAAATATAAAATCATAAAATTTCCATTTTATTTCATGTTTATATTTTTTGCATATTTTCTCATTTAATTGCTTTTTAATTCTTTTAGTTGATATGTTAACTTGTAGAATTTAGTTAGGGTAGTTCCCTTAGGATTTTTAATTCAATCTTTTTAGGATAGTTAGGGGAATGTTTTAGGTTCCCCCTGAATTAATGCCATATTTTTGTAACAATTTTTAGGGTAGTTTTAATTAGGTAGTTCTAAGTAGTGTAGAATTTGGTTAAAACTTTAATATAGGTCCATAACAACTTCAAATTTTGGGTTTTTAGGACAATTTAGTCTATGGGGAGTATATGGGACTTAAGGGTAGATATGTAGGGTCCCCTAGCATTTATATTAGGATTTAATAGAATAATATGCTATTTTTGGTTGATTTTTGTATTGAATGATGGTTTGTGTTGCCTTTAGGGCATGTTTGTTTAGTTTGCTTTGCTTTGTAGTTTTCCTTTGATTTGAGGAGCTTGGTATCTCATTGTGGAGCATGGTTGGAGACTTGAAGAGGCATGGAGGAGCTTGAGAGCTTGTTCTTCTTCTTTTTGTTTTGTTTTAGGGTTAGGATTAGGAAGAGCTTAGATGTAGATAATTTCTTTCTCAAACATGGATGGTATCATTCACCTCCATTCCTCCCTATGATTCAAAGTCCTTCCCTGGTATACACCTCTCTCCTTTGGAGGGATAAGTGTTATACCCAGGAGGTAGAACTTTTGAGGGAACCAGTCCCTTGATGTTGAACCCTTATAGGTCACCTTTGGTGATCAAATAAGCAGTTCAATATCCCCCAGCTTATCCAGTAAGTGATTTTCTCTGGTTTTGATTGTCTTGAGAGCTGTCAGAGCCTGAGCATGAAGATAAAGACTTCGTTGAAGAGCATTGAAGAGGATGAATCCTTGAAGATTGCCATTCCAGCTGAAGCTTGAAGAGCAACAAGATCAAGTTGATACTTGAAGACCCCTGAAGATTAGGTGAAGCCTGAAGGTGGAGCTGATCAAAGAAGCTGAAGCTTAAGGGAGAAGATGAGTTGAAACTCATGTTGTAGGGTTGATACCTGGAAGAGCAAGAGTATCTGAAGTCTGAAGACTGAGTTGCTGCTGGAGGAGCTGAGGCTTTCTTCTGTTTTTCTTTTCTGTATTGTTTGTTTTGTTTGACTTGTCTGTTGCATTAGAATAGGGTCATAACTAGAATAGGTAGGATCTAGGAGCATAATTGCATTAGAGGTTGAGTTGCTCCCTCTGCTTGTATTGTTATTGAGTGGCTTTGCTTGCGGGTATTCGGTAGAGCCCAGCTCCCTTGCCCATGTGGTTTATTTGCCTGATGGCATTTCATTTCTTTTATCTGTATGATTGCAGTTTACTGTTTATTGCTTGATAGCATGTTGTTTATTTTTCAGTATGATTATTGTTATTTCATGACTGGCTTGAGGTTGAGATGAGCTTGTGGAGGCTGAAGCCCCACACGCATTTCCTCCCTCACTTGCATTGCATGCATTTTACTGTTAAGCTGATGCTTTGTCTGTTTTGGTGTATCATTGACATGATCCCTTAGGACTCTCATTTCCTTTGATAAGGATCTGATGATAGAATTTTAGGTTGAAACCTATGCATGACAACTTCTAGGAGTTCCCTATTCAAACCTCAACCATAGGATGAATCCATGGCATGATAACAGTAGGACTTGATAGTCTCCCTCCTAGTTGGGCCTGTTCTCTTCTCATCTCAAAACAGTTTAAGATACAGTAATCATGGATGATTTCTTTCGTACGTTACGAGCCTTAAGCTATCTGAGAAAGGATTGTGGGAGAGTTTCTTTTCCACAGTCTGGATGTTTAGTATGGTACCCTTTGGGTGACATGCGACGCATTCACTCTCAGGTCATAGTCTCTAGTGCGGTTGAAATTGCAAACACAATAAAAGACACTTCTTTCGTAAAAGACAGGAAATAAACCGTAGTTTCCCGAACTACGTGAGCTCTGATCTCTCATGCCTGTTGAGAGTACGTAGGCACAAGATGGCGAAGTCTTGGCGAGCTACCTTCCCCCATAATCCTTCGTAGGCCGAACTACATTGACTCTGATTTCTCATTCTCTGATGAGAATACGTAGGCATAAAGTGCGACGCTTTGCCGAGTTATTTTTCTTTTCTTTTTCAGTCAGCCTTGATAGGTAGATAGAATAAAACCAACCCGTCCAAGTAAACAAACAAGCGAGGATCCCGTCGAGTACGACGGACGTGAGGGGTGCTAATACCTTCCCCTTGCGTAACCGACTCCCGAACCCAGACAATGGTTGCGATGACCTTGTCTTACCCTTTTTCATTAGGTTTTTCCGATCGTTTCCTTTCCCGCTCTGAGGGATAAATAACGAAAGGTGGCGACTCTTTTGTCATGCCGGCACCATATTTTCGCGCAAGCGACAGCTGGCGACTCTACTGGGGACTCCAACGGTTCCCTGCGAGAGTCAATCCTACCACTTGTATGTTTACTTGTTGGGTTGTGTTTATTTATCGCATTTTACTTCTCGCACTTTATTTCCCGCATTTTATTTTCAGTATAATATGATTATTTGTGTTGTTGTGGGATGGGAGTTCTGATGAGTGAGAAGACAGACCCAGGCTTGAGTGCACTATAGACTTAGAGTGGAAATTAGTGGGCGCGTGCTTGCTTTGCAGGCACTAGTGTCTCATGAAATCCACGCTCAGACGAGGTTCATCCGGTTGGCTTCACTTTCAACCCTTTGGGTTGAGACGGTTGCTGGTTTGGTGGATTGTCGACTCTGGGGACCGATCGTTTGTGATTCAGCTAAGTGAGGCCTCTTCATGAGCTGGTGATGCCACACCTTCTGGGTATCGTATCACCCCTCTTGAAAGTCTGTGACGCTGATGAACGCGTAGGATGCCGTACCTTGAGTCAGTTTAGGTCCATACCTGTGAGTGGGATTGGGTTTATTGCAGGAAACTTTGACCTTCAGACTACCTGGCTTTCTTGTCAGTGAATCAGTTTTGTTGGTACCAGGGTTTCTCAGTTGCAGATTTGTCTGCTCTTGATAGAGCAGGTTTTGATCAGAGGATCTTATCATCAAGTGTATGTCTGTTCTTGATAAAGCAGGTTTTGATCAGAGTATTGTCATCAATGGTTTGTTCTTGATAGAGCAGATTTTGAGTGGGGTCTGAAGATCTCATCAGCAGCTGTTGTTTGTTCTTGATAGGGCAGATTTTTGATTTGGGGTCTGAAGACTTCACCAGCAGATATTTCTTGATCATACATCCGGGGTCCTTATTATCGGACATTTGTTCTTTCCAGAGCAGAATTATGATCTTATGTATATGGTCCTATCAGATGATTATTCTTGGCAGATCAGATATGTGGTCTTACACCGGGGTTTTCTTCTCATCAGTGATTGTCGACACAAAATCTCTATAGCAGCAATTTCCTGGATATATTATTGCATGACAAAATTTTGCATTAGTTTGCATGGACATTTACATTTCATTAACGTGTGTCTGTGTTGCAGGTACCGTTTCCCCGATCCAGGATTTCTTGCCTCCGATTGTATTTGTTATGGCCTCTCTCAGGAAGACCGTTGCGTACAAGTTTCCGACCCCTGATGTGTCAAAGTTGACTGGTTTGATAGCTCTAGCCGGTGATTCTGTGAAGGATGAGTTCAGGAAGTCTTATGGCCGGTTTCTCAGTTTGGTTTGCAAGCCTTCTACGTTCGAGTTGAATGGGTTACATGCTTTGTTGCAATTCTACGACCCTCCGCTGAGATGTTTCACTTTTCAGGACTTTGTTCTCGCGCCGACGCTGGAAGAGTATGCTGAGTTGATAGGTGTACCCGTCAAAAGGCAGATGCCTTTTGTCCACATGGATGCTGAGCCTGATCTGGCTGGTTTAGCTTCTTCACTTTATTTGGACGCCTCTGAGTTAGTGCTGACTAGTTGGAACAAGGTTCCTGGGTTCTCTTTGCTGTTTCTGGTAGTTAAGGCTCAGCAGTGTGCTAAGGACGGCTGTTGGGACGCGTTCAATGCCATCCTCGCTTTATGCATATATGGCATTATCCTGTTCCCCAACATGCCCGATTTCATAGACTTTGATGCGTTTCACATCTTCGCCTCAGGGAATCCAGTCCCTACTTTGATCGGAGATGTCTATCACTCAGTTCACTATAAGAATGAGAACAGGAGAGGGAAGAATGTCTCATGCTGCCTACCTTTGCTGTACAAATGGTTTGATAGTCATCTGCACAAGAGGGGTCTGTTTGTCTTGTCTGCAGCCACAACTGAGTGGCCTGAGCGTCTGATGAGTTTATCTGCAAAAGATATCGATTGGTTCGACAGAGACAGGTTAGGTACTGAGGTGATCTTCAATTGTAGTGGGTTTCCTAATGTACCTCTGATAGGTAGGAAGGGTTGCATAAACTACAATCCGTCGTTGCTGGTTCGACAATTCGCATATGCCTTGAGGACTCCGCCGGAGGAAGAGGTACATGAATCTCTGTACCTCACTGGTACTTTAGAAGGGGATTTGTTGTCCAAGCTTCAGCGTGCGTGGAACAACATCAGTAAGCGAGGAAAGCCTTTGCTGGGAAAGAGCAACAGTCAAGCCTACCCTCCGTATTCAGCTTGGATCAGAGCCAGAGCCAATGCCATAGAGATGCCATTTCCTCATGTCAAGCCAGAAAGCTCTCTAGCAGTCAAAGAGCCTACTACTGTGCCCATTCATAAGGATAACCAGGTATTAGCTAAGCGGGATGAATTGAAACGGGCGAACGCAGGACTGGAGAAGGAGTTAGCTCAGCTTCGAAGCGAGAGGAACGAGGCCGTTCATTCTTTCAAAAAGCAGACAGAGTTGGTGAACCAACTGGGTACAGACCTGGCAAAGCAGATCTCCGATCATGAACGCATGGGTCAAGACTTCAGGGCTGTTAACGACATATTAGCTACGAAGAAGCAGCATTTGGACGAGGCATATCAGAGGATATCCAAGTTCGACCAACACTAGAAGACTTCCCTGGCCACCAGGAAGGAGCGAGAGGATAAGCCGATGCTGCAGATCTCTAAGCTGGAAGCCGAGGTGAAGGACAGTGAGCGAAGGTTTGATGAAGAAACCGCCCGCAGGTACGCCACCGAAGGCCGACTCAACAAAGCCCTTGCCAACCTGAAGGAGTGCAAGCTGAAGTTTGAGTCGAAGAAGCGAAAATTGGAAGATTGCTTCGGCGAAGGAGCATGGGAAAGTTCAGTTCAGGGACTTCATTATACTATTGTGCAGAGGGAACTACTCGTCGAGGGGTTGCTCATTTTGCCAGATCATCCGAAGACGAAGGAGTTATTAGCAGAGTATCGCGCCCGTGGTCGTACTTGACTAGCTTGTATTCCTTTTGTTTTGATCTTTGTTGTATGCTGACCATCACCAGGCTTGTTGGCTGAGGTCACGCTGTTGATTTGTACTCGCTGATGCTATGTACTGCCTTGATAGGCCTTTCCTTATATATATGAGATTGATGTTTCCATGACTGGGCTCAGACTTCTTCTTCTTATTATTATTATTATCAGCACTGGCACTAAGGCACTAGGATCGGGGGAAATCTCCCCAGCACACAGACACACGCATGCATCTGCATGAAGCATTTGCATGGCGTACATTTTGTTGTTTTTCCTAACCTTTAGTGTTTGCAGGTTTTTTTCAGGTTCACAGGTCTCAGACTATTCCCGAGGATTCCAGGATTGATCAGAGACTCATTCACCGTTATTCAACTCGAGCTAATCAGACGAGGATCATGGATCAAGTGCAGTAAGATGTCCAAGAGCTCCGTGAGCGGATGGATCGTTTTATGGAACTGATGCAGGTGGTCGCCAATGGTTAAGACCAGCTCCGGACTTTGGTTCAGCCTTTGATCTCCAGGGTTGATAGTAACAACATACTTCATGGCGGGGCTGTGCCTACTCCTCCTCCAGTTGATACTCCGCAGAATGTTGTTCCTGTTGCCGGGGCAACGACAGTGCTAATGGCAATATGATGGCCAATATCGGACTCAATGCGACGGGCGTCGGCAATGGTGGTCTGGGAGCTAATGTCAACATTGGGCCGGTCAACGGCAATGCTGGCGTCGGGAATCTGTTGGTGCCTCAACCGTGGCTTGAGGATCATCATGATGATGTGTTTTCTCAAAGAGGTGCGGAAGCGGAGTTGAATGTTGAAGCTCGGCTCAGGTTCAAAGCATTGGAAGATAAAATGAGAGACATGGAGAATCAGAATACTTTGGGCGTTGATATGTCCAAGCTGGGGTTAATTGCTGATTTCAAGGTACCTCCTAAGTTCAAGGTGCCTATTTTTGAGAAATATAAGGGTACTACTTGCCCTCGTGTCCACCTTCGATCATATTATAGAAAGATGTCTGCCTATTCCGAGGATGAGAAGTTGCTGATGCACTTATTCCAAGATAGTATTTCTGGTCCATCCCTCGAGTGGTACATGGGCTTGGAGCCCACTACCGTGCGCACCTGGAAAGATCTCGCTGAAGCGTTTGTCCTCCACTATCACCACAATAGCGACTTGGCCCCCAACCGAGTTCAGCTTCAGAACCTTTCGCAGAGAAATAATGAAGGCTTTAAGGAGTACGCCCAGCGGTGGCGTGAGTTGGCTGCTCGAGTTCAACCGCCGATGGTTGAACGAGAGCTCGTGCAGATGTTTGTGGCTACCCTCCCGGGAATCTACTATGAAAAGTTAGTCAGTGGCATGTCTGGGACATTCTCGGCTCTCATTACCATGGGCGAGCACGTCGAGAATGGCATCAAGATCGGAAAAATTCAAGGCGAATCATCCTCAGCTGGAGGAGGTGGAAAGAAGCCTTATGCTGGTAAACGAAGAGAAGGAGATGCGAGCGCTGTAACCAACGCTCGGAGAGGGCAAGGGCCCTCAGCAGCAGATAGCCAGTATAAATATCCCAGCAGCTCCGCAGCAGCAGCAGCAACAGCAACCGAGTCAGCAGGGATATAGAAAGTACCAGAATCGGGCTCCTTTGACAAACCGTCACTTCGAGGCTCCGCCTATGTCGTATGTGCAGCTCTTGCAGACTTTGCTTCAGCTTCAGTTGGTTCAGAAGAGGATGATGGCTCCCTTGATGGGGGCACCACCACCAGGGGTATGACGCAAATGCCACTTGCGATTTCCATACAGGGGCACCAGGCCATACGATCGAGAACTGCAAAGCCTTTAAGCACAAGGTGCAGGACCTGGTAGATGCCAAGATTATTAACTTCTCCGACAATGTGCCCAATGTCACCAAAAACCCTATGTCGAACCATAGGGGAGGCGGAGTGAACACCATTGTCGAAGAAGAGAGTGCAAACCTGTTGACTGATGTCAAAGACCTAAAGACTCCGCTTAGTTTCGTCAAGGCTAAGTTGTTGAAGAAGGGGTTCTTTCCAGGATGCGGAAATTTATGCATGGACTGTGCTACACATTCTGATGGGTGTGAGCAGCTGGTAGAAGGTATCCAAAGTCTGATGACTGATGGTATTTTGCAGTTCAGCCGGAGGGCTGAAAGTGTGTCAGGGGAAGTAGTGTTGGAGCAGGCCGATGAAGTCTCCACCATCACCATTCCTCGCCAACCAATTACTATCTCTGCGCCCCGACCGCCTACAATCACTATCACCAAAGCCGGGCCGATCCCATTCGAGAGCACTAACGCCGTTCCGTGGCATTATGGCGCCGAAGTCTATTGCAATGGTCAGAAGTTAGAGCTAGAGCCGTATGGGTCGACTGTGCAGAGTCTCGCAGGAGTCAGTGGTATTACCCGAAGCGGAAGAGTGTTTGCACCGACAGAGGTTGTGGCAGAGAAAGTGGTCAGAGCTAATGCTACTGATAAGGGTAAAGGCAAAGCCGTCGAAGAGGTCTCGTGTGGGGTAGAGAAGGATTTGCTGGTCAGAGATGCCGAAGAGTTCATGCGGTTAATCAGGAAGAGCGACTACAAGATTGTAGACCATCTTCATAAGACGCCGTCGAAGATTTCTATTCTCAACCTGTTGCTGTGTTCTGAAGCGCACCGCAACGCGTTACTGAAGGTATTGAACGCTGCCTACGTACCGCAAGAGATATCCGTGAATCAGCTAGAAGAGGTGGTAGCCCATGTTAATGCTGGCAATGGGCTAGGTTTCACAGATTTAGAGTTGACTCCTAAAGGGAGAGATCACAACAGCGCCATGCACATCTCGATAGAGTGCAGGGGCACAATCATGTCGCATGTCCTGGTGGACACGGGTTCGTCGCTTAATGTACTTCCGAAGAAGGCATTAATGAAGTTGGACACTCGTGGATTGCTTTGCACGCCCAGTGATCTGGTGGTGAAAGCATTTGAAGGAACTAAGCGCCACGTTTTCGGGGAGTTGACCCTGCCGATCCAAGTTGGTCCGGAAACGTTCGACACGGTCTTTTATATCATGGACATCATGCCTGCCTACAGTTGCCTCTTGGGCCGACCATGGATCCATGCTGCTGGTGCCGTGACCTCCACGTTGCATCAAAAGCTCAAATATGTTGTCGGGGGAAGCATAGTAACCGTGTGTGGTGAGGAGGACATAATGGTGAGCCATTTGTCATCCTTTAAGTATGTGGAAATGGAGGGCGAAATCCATAAAACTCTCTGCCAAGCATTTGAAGCCGTCAAGGTGAAAGAGGTAGCTCCTGTCGTCACAGGGAAGCAAGAAATGAATCTCTCCTTATTCAGAGAAGCTCGAGCCGTCGTTGAAGCCGGTTCCACCCCAGGCTGGGGGTATATTTTGGAGATACCGAACAAGCAGGATAAGTTTGGATTGGGGTATTCTCCTGAAGCTGAAGCTTCTTCTTCCTCGTCTAGCAGTTCGTCTCGTGGTAAGGGGCCGATCCTATTTACCAGTGGCGGAGTGATCTTCGAAAGCATCAACGCGGCGTCTGAAGACAGCGGGGATAGCGATTATGATCTCGACTCTTGGATTCAGCCAAGCAAGTCGGGCGAGCGCCTCAACAATTGGACTATCAAGGAAATTATCCAGCTGACAAGTGAAGAGTAATGATTTACTTTTTACAATCATTGTACAACCCTATGTCCTACCCGGGGCATAGCGGTTTTATTGTCAAGGCCCTGTTGGATTATGTACATGCATTTTGTTAATAAATCAAAGGCGTTTTCTTCGTACTCAAATATTGTGTTCTCTGTTATTCCTGTTTTATATTTGTTTTGAAAAACAGTAAATGGCAACGGGGTTTGTGCTAACCTGCATATTCTTGTTTTAAAATTAACCCTTGTTATTGCAGGACCCACATAACAGATGACATCGACTCTGGACCTTCTACGGCTCACTACGACTTCGATTGCCTGATCTATCAAGCCGAGGAAGAGATTGATGAAGACGAAGACCTTCCTAAAGAGTTTGCCCGCTTGTTGAAGCAAGAGGAAAAGGTTATTCTGCCTCACGAGGAGGATATCGAGATCGTAAATCTGGGTTCTGAAGAGCTCGTCAGAAATGTCAGAGTAGGGGCTGCGCTGCAAAATGATGTCAAGCAGAGATTGGTCGAGATGCTTCGAGAGTATAGTGACGTCTTTGCTTGGTCATACAAAGATATGCCCGGTCTTGACACGGACATCGTGGTCCACCGCTTGCCGTTGCGAGAAGATTGCCCTCCAGTCAAGCAGAAGCTTAGGAGGACGAGACCAGATATGGCTGTAAAAATCAAAGAAGAAGTCCAGAAGCAGTTGGACGCAGGATTTTTAGCCGTCACCACTTACCCTCCGTGGGTCGCCAATATAGTGCCTGTGCCGAAGAAGGACGGTAAGGTACGCATGTGCGTCGATTATCGGGATTTGAATAGGGCGAGCCCTAAAGATGATTTCCCGTTGCCTCATATCGATGTGTTGGTCGACAACACAACCCAGTTCTCCGTGTTTTCGTTCATGGATGGCTTCTCCGGTTACAATCAGATTAAGATGGCGCCGGAGGACATGGAGAAAACGACGTTTATCACCCCCTGGGGAACATTTTGCTATAAGGTAATTCCCTTCGGTCTGAAGAACGCAGGGGCCACTTACCAGCGAGCAATGGTAACTTTGTTTCACGATATGATTCATCATGAGATCGAGGTCTATGTTGATGACATGATTGCGAAGTCCCAAACGGAGGAAGAGCATCTGGTCAACTTATTTAAGCTTTTTGAGAGGCTTAGGAAGTTCAGGTTGAGGCTGAATCCTAACAAATGCACTTTCGGGGTGCGGTCCGGAAAGTTATTGGGGTTTATCGTTAGTGAACGAGGTATCGAAGTTGATCCTGCAAAAATAAAAGCTATTCAAGAAATGCCAGCGCCGAAAACAGAAAAAGAAGTTTGTGGTTTCTTGGGCCGAATAAACTACATTGCGAGGTTTATCTCTCAGCTCACGGCCACTTGTGAACCGATGTTCAAGCTTTTAAAGAAAGATCAGGTGATTACTTGGAATGAGGATTGCCAGAAGGCATTCGACAAGATAAAGCAGTATCTTCAAGAACCTCCAATCTTGATACCCCCAGTGGCTGGACGACCATTAATCATGTACCTGACGGTTCTGGAGAATAGTATGGGGTGTGTTCTCGGTCAGCACAACGAGACGGGCAGAAAAGAGCATGCCATTTACTACTTGAGTAAGAAGTTCACTGAGTGTGAATCTCGATACTCGATGCTGGAGAAGACGTGTTGTGCACTAGCTTGGGCTGCCAAACGTCTACGACAGTACATGCTCAATCACACCACTATGCTGATTTCGAAGATGGATCCGATCAAGTACGTCTTCGAGAAGCAGGCTCTTTCGGGCAGGATTGCCAGGTGGCAAATGGTGTTAACAGAATATGATATTCAGTACGTGTCCCAGAAGGACATCAAGGGAAGCGTATTGTCTGATTACCTTGCCGAACAGCCGATCGAGGATTACCAGCCGATGAAGTTCGAATTCCCTGACGAGGATATTATGTTTCTCAAAGCGAAGGACTGCGATGAGCCGTTGCCCGGCGAGGGGCCAGATAGGAAATCCAAGTGGAAGTTGATATTCGATGGAGCGGTTAATTCCTATGGAAGTCGCGTCGGGGCGATCATCACGACTCCCCACGGATCCCATATCCCGTTTACTGCGAGACTGACGTTTCCAGTTACCAACAATGAGGCGGAGTACGAAACATGTATTATGGGTCTAGAAGAGGCAATTGATTTGAGAATCAAGAATCTAGACGTATATGGTGACTCAACGTTTGTGATCAACCAAATTAAAGGGGAGTGGGAGACTCGTCAATCCAATTTGGTGCCATACATGAATTATTCCAGGAGGCTACTTCTGTTCTTCGATCGAGTGGAACTTCATCATGTACCCAGAGCAGAAAATCAGATGGCTGATGCCTTAGCCACATTGGCTTCAATGTATAAAGTCAATTTTTGGAATGAGGCTCCAAGAATTGTGCTTTCGCGTCTTGATAGACTGACATTTGTCTTTGCAATCGAGGAAGCCGCCGACGGCAAGCCATGGTTCCACGACATCCAGACTTTCCTTATGACTAAGGAATATCCTGCGGGTGCGTCAACCCAGGATAAGAAGACTCTGAGGAGGCTGTCTGGACACTTTTATCTCAATCCTGATGGAGTGTTGTATAAGAGAAACCACGCTCTCGTGCTACTCAGATGTGTAGATGAGAAAGAGGCGAGTATGCTCATGGAAGAAGTCCATGAAGGCACATTTGGTACGCACGCCGGCGGACATGCTATGACGAGAAAGATCCTGAGAGCAGGGTATTACTGGCTGACGATGGAGTCGGATTGCTTCAGATTCGCGAAGAGATGTCATAAATGCCAGATTTATGCTGATAAAGTTCATGTGCCGCCGTGCCCGTTGAGTGTCATGTCCTCCCCGTGGCCGTTCTCCATGTGGGGCATCGACATGATAGGCAAGATCGAGCCCACTGCATCCAATGGTCATCGTTTCATTCTGGTAGCTATCGATTACTTCACCAAGTGGGTGGAGGCAGCCTCGTACGCTAATGTGACAAAGCAGGTCGTGGCTAAATTCATAAAGAGGGACATCATCTGTCGTTACGGAATTCCCGAGCAGATCATTACTGATAATGGTTCGAATTTGAACAACAAGATGATGAAGGAGTTGTGCCAGAGCTTCAAGATCGAACACCACAACTCATCTCCTTACCGGCCGAAGATGAATGGCACCGTCGAAGCCGCCAACAAGAACATAAAGAAGATTGTTCAGAAGATGGTTGTGACGTACGAAGATTGGAACGAGATGCTGCCATTTGCATTGCACGGTTATCGTACGAAGGTACGTACGTCGACCGGGGCAACTCCTTTCTCCTTAGTGTACGGTATGGAAGTTGTCCTACCGTTAGAAGTGGAGATCCCTTCTTTGCGAGTTTTGGTTGATGTGAAACTCGACGAGGCAGAATGGATTACGAATCGCTTGAACCAACTCAGCCTGATGGACGAGAAGAGGTTAGCATCGATCGCATTTGGTCGTTTGTACCAAAGCTGAATGAAGAAAGCTTATGATAAGAAGGTTCATCCTAGAAGCTTTCAGACGGGTGATCTCGTCCTGAAGAAGATTCTTCCGCCACATTCCGATCACCGGGGCAAGTGGACTCCGAATTACGAAGGGCCGTATGTCGTCAGCAAGGTCTTCTCGGGAGGAGCTTTGTTGTTATCCACGATGGATGGTGAAGATTTTGCATCCCCGGTGAACACGGACGCAGTTAAAAAATACTTTGCTTGAAAGCGACCCGCTGGACAAAAAAGAATGAGTCCAGGCAAAAAAGGGGCATCCCGGCGAACCAAAAACAGAATAAAAGGTTCGGGCAAAAATTAGGGATATATTGAAAAAATGTACACCCGCGAAGTCGAAAACCTACACTGGGCGGCTTCGGCAAAAAAGGGTATCCCGGTGAACTGAAAACCTGTAAAGGGCGGTTCACGCAAAAGTTAGGGATTTGAATAAGCAAATGACTGCGTTCCGCGTGTGGAATTTCATTGTTTAGTGGTTTGGAGGACCTGAGGGCCGTTTATCTGAATCAATCTCTTTCGAAGCTAAAGCGTCGGAGAAGTATCGAAGTCGAGTGGGTCTTAGAGGGATCAACTCATGGTGTTCGTCTACGCCTCGTTGCCGACATTTGTATATACTGATGTATATTTATGTTTTATTTTGCGCGGCTTCCTCATTCCAGGAGCTTGCATCCGTTGTAAAACATTTTTTCCCATTCAGGGGTTCATTATCAATAAAATGCATACTATTCAGCAATTCTGTTTGTCTGTTTAGCATTTACCTGTTCTGTTTGCGAATGAAAACGTCGATGTTTTTGATAAAATGCGCATACATAAACTTACTGGCCTAAGCCACTGATTGTTGAAACAATTAATTGCTTGAATATTGTCACGTGATAATAACCTTGATAGGTCCCTTTGAGAAGGGTATCTTGTCTGTTTGCTTGTGTTGTTACAGGTGTGGCATATTCCAGACAGTGCGTCGTGCGCATCCCCGAAGCAGGACGATTCCTCCTTCTCCAACAGAGTTCAGTGGCTTCTCCTTGCATGGGTCTGAACGCAAGACCGTGAGCATTGATATGTGTCCCCAGGCAGAGATGATTCTCTTCCCTAAGTAGACGCGTCCTGAAGGAACGTCACTTCCTCAGCTGAGTCAAGCACCGAAGAATGATGTCTTCTTTCCCCCAGCACCGGGTCACAAGTGCAGGTTTCGTAGAAATGTTCGGGCACCGAAGCTCGTGTTTTCCCCAGTAAATTCGCCAAGTGCGGGTTCCTCCCCCAGCACCGGGTCACAAGTGCAGATTTTGTAGGAAACTGTTCGTGCGCCGAAGTATGCAGCAATTGATGGTGCCAGATGGAAGTCTCCAGCAGAATTGAGATTCCCCACCAGAATTGTACTCTTCCCCGAAGTCGGATGATTCCCTCTTCCCAGTAGCGTGTTGGAACGGCTGATGCTGTAGTCCCCTACAGAGTTGTACTATCCAGTGAAGTAGAATGATTTCTCATTCCCTGGCTGAGTTCGCAAACCCCAAGAGAGCCGAATCCTTGGAAGCAGTAGGAACCATGAGTGGTATTCCCTACCAGAGCGTTGAACAGCTGATGCTGTACTTTCCCCAGAGTCGTACTCTCTCCAGTGAAGCAGAATGATTTCTCCTTCCTCAGCCGAGTTTGCAGATATCCAAGAGAGCCGAATCCTTGGAAGTTGATCAGACCATGATTGGTTTTCCCAAGTGGAGTGTTGATCAACTGAAGTTGCTTCCCCACAGAGTTTATCCCCAGAAGGGTAGCCATGGCGGCTTCGCAGTTTATTATCGCGATCGACATTGCTTTCTCTCAGCAGGTCCAGGTTCTCATAGAGCTTCGTCCCCCTGCAGCAGTCAACGGAAGATCATTTCCCCAGACGGAGTCCAATGGATATTGGCGTGTCCACGTTCTCCTCAGCAGGATGATTCCTCTATCTGAGTAGTTCTTTCTCCTTGACAGGAGGATTCCCCCCTCAACATTTATTTTGCTGATGGGATCGCATCATTGTGCATGATTGCATAGCATGTATCATAAACGCATAGCATGTGGACATGGCGCCGAAGCATATGCATAATAAACATGATCTAGGTTGCTACCGTTCTTGTTTCGCAGGTGTTCCGCCGAAGGATCAGTTGCTCAGGATGATTCCTGAAATTCTCCCCGACGAAGTCGTTTGCCCAAGATGATTCTTGAGATCCCCAGCGAAGTCTTCAGTTCAAGATGATTCTTGAAGTCCTCAGCAGAGTTGATTCCTCCACAATGATTTCTGGACCCCCAGAGCGGAGTTACTTGATAGTTCTCCAGATTCCTCAGCGGCGAAGCGTCCTCCCCAACAGGTTTTCCCGACGGCGAAGTTGAAATCTCCTTTTGAAGACTCCATGATTGAAGTCCGACCGGGTTAATGAAGTGGTTTTCTCAGTTTCTATGAATACCTGATGATATGATCAACTATGTACTACCGGTTACCGTGTGACCTATTCCCCAATGAAGTTTCTTCATCCTGATGGCGAGTTCAGATTAGGTGGTTGTCCAGCGGTGATGTTGGATGTTTGTTTTGACGGCGAGGTCAGATTATGTTGGTTTCCGGCGGCGATGTTGGATGTTTGTTTTGACGGCGAGGTCAGATTATGTTGGTTTCCGGCGGCAATGTTGGATGTTTGTTTTGACGGCGAGTTCAGATTATGATTGTTTCCAACGGCAATGTTGGATGTTGGTGCTTGACGGTGAGGTCAAAGTACGTTTGTCTCCAGCGGAGATGTTGGATGTTTGACGGCAAGGTCAGATGATCTAGTTCTCCAGTGGCGATGTTGGAGGTTTGTCTTGACGGCGAGGTCAGATTACGTGTGTTTCCAGCGGCGATGTTGGATGTTTTGACGGCGAGGTCATATCATGTTTGCTTCTAGCGGCGATGTTGGATATTTGTTTGTTTCTGGCGGCGATGTCAAGTATTTCTATGGCGGCAATGTTGGATGTTTGTTTCCAGCGGCGATGTTGGATGTTTTGTTCTGGCGGAGATGTCAGGAGATTATGTTTGACGGCGATGTCAGATCCTTTAGCTCCCCAGCAGAGATTATGTTTGTTCGACGGCGATGTCGAGTGTCTCTCAGAGTTATGTTTGTTTATGACGGCGATGTCAGATTCTATATTTCTCCAGCGGCGATGTTGGATATTTTGATGGTTCGACGGCGATGTCAGACTTAGTGCTCCAGCGGCGATGTTGGGTGTTTTGACAGAGATTCTTCAGTTTTCCAGCGGCGATGTTGGGTATGTCAAGTTGATCTAGTCTTCCAGCGGCGATGTTAGGTGATTCAGATCCTTTGTTTGCTTCCAGCGGCGATGTTGGATGTTTTGGTTGTTCGACGATGATGTCGGGTTCTTTGGTTCTCCAGCGGCGATGTTGGATATGTCAAATTCTTTGGTTCTCCAGCGGGGATGTTGGGTGCTTCGGTTTTCTGACGGCGATGTCATATTCTCTAGTCTTCCAACGGCGATGTTGGGCATTTTGGTTGTCTGATGACAACACCAAAGGAATTTAACGTGGATAACTGACGGCGATGTCAGATCAGTATTTCTCCAGCTAGTTGCTGTGCAGCTGCTATTCCAGTTTTCGAGGATTTGTTCCCCGCAGAGTATCGTGTGCTCGTGCAGTTGGCAAATTTCCGGGTTTACCGGTATTCAACCGTCTCGCACCTTGATTGGCTGAGAGCCGTTCGCTCTTCACCCAGTCAGGTTCAAGCCGTTTGAATAGGGGCAGCTGTTGCACCCTAAAATTTGACCAACATTTATTTATCCATCAAGTGTTTGAAGGTTGATACCTTTATCAGAAAGTTCAAGAGATCCTCAGAGGAATTGGTTGAAACCAAGGTTGTGTGTCTCATAACTTGAGAGTTGTGGGAGCTCCTCAGATGATTCTGAGACTATGAGGATGAACTGGAAGCTTTGAGAAAGATTATGAGATGTCTTGAAAGCCATCATGAAACCCAAAGAGGTCATTATGCAAGAATTCAGAAGATTCAACCATGAATGGTAGAATTAGGGTTTGACTGGGTCAATCCTGGATCAACTGATGATTTGGAGAAGGTTGAGACCTAATCCAAGAGCCATGAGATCATGGAATGATGTATTGAGATGTTATAAGGATGATTCCTAGGCCAACTCATCATGATTGAGGAGTTTGAGAAGTTTCAAGCTAGGGTTTCTAAGGATTGACAGTGTAAAATCCCCTAGTTTGATCCCTGTCTTCCAGGCAGTTTTAGCTCAAGATGTGATTGTTATCTCATTTTCCCAACAACATGAATGTTGTAGAGCTTGTTCTTAGCTTTAATTTTAGTGGTTGAAGTCCTTGATAGGATTTGCAGAGCTCAAGTTATGGTTTTGACAAATTACAGGTCATCTGAGGTATGTGAATCTGGGTCCTTGAGAGTCACCGAACTTGCAGACAACGTTTTCCCTAGTAGGATGATTCCTATGGTCTCTTGGTCAACATGAATGTTGAAGAGCATATTCTTAGCTTTCTATATAGTACTAAAAGTCATTGATAGGATTTGTAGAACTCAACTTATGGCTTTGACAAGCCAAGGGCATTTTGGTCATTTGGAAGTTATAGGTCATTTCAAGCATATGGCCATATCTCCTACTTCCAAGCTTCAAATGGAAAAATCTTCAACATCAAACTTGCTTAGAATGATGTTTTAAGGCTAGTAGGGTGGTCATGAGATCTTGGAAAGGCTCATATCAAAAAGTGATAAAAATGGCCTAAAAATGAGGTATAAGTTAATTCCAGTGAGATTGAAAATCATAAAATCCAAGTTACAAATCCAAACCATGTCATATGATAGGTCATTTTGACTCCAAATGACATTTTAAGAACAATGGTTCAGCCACAAGTTTGATTTGAGGTTTGCATCATGGGGTTGCTTTGTAATTTGGTTGCTTGCATAATGGGGTACCAAACCAAAACAAGGAAAAGCTTAATAAACAAGGAAGATATGTATTGTATCTTGTCCAAAATATCATATGAGGATAAAATCAAGTTAGTTACCCAAGTTACAAGGGTTTTGTCATGATATATCATGTGGTGAGAATGAAAATGCAAAATATCATGGCATGGAAAATTCAAGTTCTTACTAGATGGTTCTAGGAGGTTCTAGACCTTTCTAAACCAGTCTATATATTGCATACAACTTCCATTGGTGAAAGGTTGGTGATAGTTGATGTTAATTGTGGTAGAGAAGAGTGAGAGATATCAAAATTCTCCATTTGCAAATCATATTGAATCTTCATTTTTCTCTTCATTACCTTTCCATTTTTCTTCACAAATCATCTCTACAAACATTGCTGAGTGTGTTCATGCTAGAGTGAGGATCCATTGATGAAGAATTGAAAGCTTTCCCATTGAATTTGAAAGGAGGCAAAAGGCATTGGATCTTGAGATACAAGCCATTTCCATCAAATCTTGTGCAAGCAGAGGAGTATTCATCACCTAAGGACTGTTCTTGAGGAGTCTCAAGGCTTGATTTGGAGAATTTCAGCACTTACCATATCCAAGGGCAAGGTATGCAAAATTGTTCCTACACCCTATTCTAGGCATGGCTAGGTTTAATTCTTATTGTAAAACCATTAGAGACAATTAGGTGGTTCATTTTAATGAGTTTGGGACTGATTGGAGAAGATTCATCAATGGTGGTCAATTCTTGATGGAGTTAGAACATGCTGTTTAAGGGATGGTAATGCAAGATTTTTGGCTAGTTTTAATCAGCATAACATAAGGATCATTTCTATATAAAGAATGTTGAGTTTGGTGAAGGTCGAAAACTGATGAAATTTTGAATCTATGAAGTTACACCATTCGGTTTGGATGCTAGAGACTGTTTTAATGAAATATAAGACTACAGTTGGATTCTACGTGAAAAATAGGCCAAGATTGCTTTTTGTATCACGTAATTTGGTGGAGAAATGAGGGTGTACGAAGAAGAGGAAGTTCCATGCATGAGGTGTTCTAATGGTGGTTCAAAAACCCTAATTGTCCAAAGGTTGAAGATGGCTTTTCTGCCGTTAGATGCACGCGTGACTTGTTGACTGGAGCATCGATCCAATGGCTAGGATTTAAACACGAAATGGAGGGAGTTCTGGGCGCACATGAAACACCGCGTTTCATTTAAACGCTGGCTTGGGCCTTGAGTAATTTTGTTATTCCCACCCCCTGTCCAAGCCCAATCATGATTTGTGCTATAATTGTTTGCTATTCGCACCGTCACTTTATTCTTTTTCCTTTATTTTAATTTGTTTTCTGAGTTTAAAACTGGGCCTAACACGCTTACTTCTTACACCCCTCATATCTGAGCCCAAATGAAAACTAACTGGATTTTATTACTTTGTGCACCCCTGCTTCATTTCTCATATTATTTTTCCTCCAAATTTCATTTTTACTTTAAAAATTCATATTAAATTGGAAAATCCATATTTTTTAATGGGATTTTTTTTCTCTACTTTCCATTTTCTGTCTAAAAAAATATAAAATCATAAAATTTCCATTTTATTTCATGTTTATATTTTTTGCATATTTTCTCATTTAATTGCTTTTTAATTCTTTTAGTTGATATGTTAACTTGTAGAATTTATTTAGGGTAGTTCCCTTAGGATTTTTAATTCAATCTTTTTAGGATAGTTAGGGGAATGTTTTAGGTTCCCCCTGAATTAATGCCATATTTTTGTAACAATTTTTAGGGTAGTTTTAATTAGGTAGTTCTAAGTAGTGTAGAATTTGGTTAAAACTTTAATATAGGTCCATAACAACTTCAAATTTTGGGTTTTTAGGACAATTTAGTCTATGGGGAGTATATGGGACTTAAGGGTAGATATGTAGGGTCCCCTAGCATTTATATTAGGGTTTAATAGAATAATATGCTATTTTTGGTTGATTTTTGTATTGAATGATGGTTTGTGTTGCCTTTAGGGCACGTTTGTTTAGTTTGCTTTGCTTTGGAGTTTTCCTTTGATTTGAGGAGCTTGGTATCTCATTGTGGAGCATGGTTGGAGACTTGAAGAGGCATGGAGGAGCTTGAGAGCTTGTTCTTCTTCTTTTTGTTTTGTTTTAGGGTTAGGATTAGGAAGAGCTTAGATGTAGATAATTTCTTTCTCAAACATGGATGGTATCATTCACCTCCATTCCTCCCTATGATTCAAAGTCCTTCCCTGGTATACACCTCACTCCTTTGGAGGGATAAGTGTTATACCCAGGAGGTAGAACTTTTGAAGGAACCAGTCCCTTGATGTTGAACCCTTATAGGTCACCTTTGGTGATCAAATAAGCAGTTCAATATCCCCCAGCTTATCCAGTAAGTGATTTTCTCTGGTTTTGATTGTCTTGAGAGCTGTCAGAGCCTGAGCATGAAGATAAAGACTTCGTTGAAGAGCATTGAAGAGGATGAATCCTTGAAGATTGCCATTCCAGCTGAAGCTTGAAGAGCAACAAGATCAAGTTGATACTTGAAGACCCCTGAAGATTAGGTGAAGCCTGAAGGTGGAGCTGATCAAAGAAGCTGAAGCTTAAGGGAGAAGATGAGTTGAAACTCATGTTGTAGGGTTGATACCTGGAAGAGCAAGAGTATCTGAAGTCTGAAGACTGAGTTGCTGCTGGAGGAGCTGAGGCTTTCTTCTGTTTTTCTTTTCTGTATTGTTTGTTTTGTTTGACTTGTCTGTTGCATTAGAATAGGGTCATAACTAGAATAGGTAGGATCTAGGAGCATAATTGCATTAGAGGTTGAGTTGCTCCCTCTTCTTGTATTGTTATTGAGTGGCTTTGCTTGCGGGTATTCGGTAGAGCCCAGCTCCCTTGCCCATGTGGTTTATTTTCCTGATGGCATTTCATTTCTTTTATCTGTATGATTGCAGTTTACTGTTTATTGCTTGATAGCATGTTGTTTATTTTTCAGTATGATTACTGTTATTTCATGACTGGCTTGAGGTTGAGATGAGCTTGTGGAGGCTGAAGCCCCACACACGTTTCCTCCCTCACTTGCATTGCATGCATTTTACTGTTAAGTTGATGCTTTGTCTGTTTTGGTGTATCATTGACATGATCCCTTAGGACTCTCATTTCCTTTGATAAGGATCTGATGATAGAATTTTAGGTTGAAACCTATGCATGACAACTTCTAGGAGTTCCCTGTTCAAACCTCAACCATAGGATGAATCCATGGCATGATAACAGTAGGACTTGATAGTCTCCCTCCTAGTTGGGCCTGTTCTCTTCTCATCTCAAAACAGTTTAAGATACAGTAATCATGGATGATTTCTTTCGTACGTTACGAGCCTTAAGCTATCTGAGAAAGGATTGTGGGAGAGTTTCTTTTCCACAGTCTGGATGTTTAGTATGGTACCCTTTGGGTGACATGCGACACATTCACTCTCAGGTCATAGTCTCTAGTGCGGTTGAAATCGCAAACACAATAAAAGACACTTCTTTCGTAAAAGACAGGAAATAAACCGTAGTTTCCCGAACTACATGAGCTCTGATCTCTCATGCCTGTTGAGAGTACGTAGGCACAAGATGGCGAAGTCTTGGCGAGCTACCTTCCCCTATAATCCTTCGTAGGCCGAACTAAATTGACTCTGATTTCTCATTCTCTGATGAGAATACGTAGGCATAAAGTGCAACGCTTTGCCGAGTCATTTTTCTTTTCTTTTTCAGCCAGCCTTGATAGGTAGATAGAATAAAACCAACCCGTCCAAGTAAAAAAAACAAGCGAGGATCCCGTTGAGTACGACGGACGTGAGGGGTGCTAATACCTTCCCCTTGCGTAACCGACTCCCGAACCCAGACAATGGTTGCGATGACCTTGTCTTACCCTTTTTCGTTAGGTTTTTCCGATCGTTTCCTTTCCCGCTCTGAGGGATAAATAACGAAAGGTGGCGACTCTTCTGTCATGCCGACACCTTATTTTCACGCAAGCGACACTAGTGACTCCACGATTATCCAATCCTGTGCCAGGACCATGGCATAATGCGAATCTGAACTGTGAATTTCACAAAGGAGCTGAAGGACACAACTTAGATGCATGTATAGCATTGGGTTATCTTGTGCAAGAGCTGATCATTACCAAACGCATGATCCTCGAGGAAGACCACCCAGAAGTAGAATGTGGATATCATACTGGGACAACAGGAGGATAAATCAAATGAAAGTGTTGCGATTCTTAAATTCAAAGGCAAAGGACCCGTGAGACCCCTCATAATTCTATATCACAAGGAGCATGTGGTTGTTGAAGGTGTTTCCCCGCATGGGCCTAAAATTTGAAATTTGTTTTGTTAAACAATTTTAATTCCCTAAGACTGGCAGCTGTAGACTGTTTCAGCATTTTGTTGTGTTTTCTTCGCATTTGTGTTGCTTGTAAGCTGTTGTTTATTTGAATTGGCAAGATTAAATGAAATGTTTGTGCATCTTTTGATTAAGTCCATTCCTTTCACTCTTTCTCTTTCTTTTCATTCTTATGAGATAACAAAAAATGCAAAAATTTCTTATGTTTACTAAACTGTTGTTTAAAGCAAAGATTGGGGAGGATGATGAAAATTATATCCATAATTGTTGTTGATATGCTTTCAATTTAACTTTGCCGATGATGTAAGGCATTGTTTCAATCCCTAAACACTGGAGAAATAAGGAAGATAATCCCTCGTTAACCCCTTCAAGCCTAGAAGCAGGAGTTTTTCTTTCGTTACAAAAAACAAAACCTTAAATCTCAAACCTGGGGCGGTTAGTTCTCAATTAACTTGAAGATGCGTGCATACAAGACACTTTTCATACAAGAGTGGTGCATTCAGGTTTTTCCTTCGTACACAACAAACAAGTGTCGAAGATGCTTTTCAGCATAAAGGACGATGATGGTTCACCGTATCCATTAAGCTAGGTAGTCACCTCTTTTTCTTGAAAGAAAAAAGAGCAAAAAACAAAAGCCCGCTAAGTCAAAACCTATGAAGGAGGCTTAGGCAAAAATGGGGAATCTCATTGACTGTATAAACGAACAAAGAAGTTTAGACAAACGTCAGGGATAAACAAAAGAGAGGAATTTTGTAAGATTCTTCACTTAAAAATCCTCAATTAGCAAAAAGCTATCAAATACTGTAAGGGAGTTGTGACTACCCTAGGTTTGTAAACCATCACCGACTATCATCAGTTTAATTCTTAAAGTCTGTAAGAACCTGAGTGTATAGTTTGAGTTAACTGAGTGTAGGATTGTAGTTCATCATGGAGAGTGGGTGGGACCAAATAACTTTGAGCCTTTATCCTTTGTTTCATAAACCATGAACCAAGCCACGTTACAACCCTTAAAAGACCTAATTGAGGTAAGGTTGTTTTGAAAGCATATTACAGCAAGGTTGTATAACCTGACTCCTAATGATCTTTGTTAATTGTGTGTGTTCATCACTTTATCCATCATTTGTAAGATGATTGGACCGCTTTCACTTTGATCACTTAATCACTCCGCCGTGTGTGTTTCATCAAAAATGTTTTCAAAAGATTGCATGAATTTTACATTGAAAATTGCCAATTTTTAATGAACAGCATTGCGTGCAAAACAATCCAATATCAAAGGAATCCCAACAGGCGCTGTCAGCTAGGGAATTTGACTTGATGAAAGAAGCTCAGCCTGGGGCAACCAATTTGAAGGATTTGTTAATCATTTGTTACAATGTTCAGCTACTCAGGGGAGAAGCGCCTTGGATTCTGCTTGACTGGTTTTTTGCCAGGCTTGATTGGTAGCCTATGCTCGACAAGATCTCTCTTTAGACCTGGCATTTCGTCATAGTCTCAAGCAAAACAATCCCTGTACTATCGTAGCAACTGAATGATTTCGACCCTAAGTTGGGGGTCGAGGCTGGCGCTTATATAAGTTGGCCTTTTGATTGCTCTATCTCCCAGGTCAACTTCCTCCAGTGGATCTTGCGCCAATATTTTGACATCGCTGGCCAAAGGATCCTTTTCGAAACCCAAAGGCTCATCGTCATATATGGCATTGAGTCTCTGCCCCTCGTATTGAATCTTAGGGTCGAAATACCCAACTGGACCTGCTTGTTTGGATTTTTCATTAGCTTCTTCATCCATTTCATTATTAGCGGCCTCCAGGGCTGTTTGTAGTTTAGTCTCGGCCACGTAGGCCAAAATCCTTTGAAGCGATGTGGCTTCAGTCATCATCATCGAACTCAATTCCCCAGCCAGTGGGGTCCACGGGAAGTTCGCCAAGGTATGGTAACCTTTCGCCTGAGACTTCCTTGTCCCATCGGAAACCCTCGACGGAATGCAGGTATAACAAACAATACACTTCATCATTAGGTGTAAAGTCGAAGTCTGCAGGTTCACATGGCCCTATACTGGACAAATGTTTGTCAAACTGTCCTCTATCAATTTGATTTATAGGTGCTTTAAAGTATCCCTGATCCGCTTCGATGTTTTCGACAATACCATTTGGTCTCTAGATAGTGATCCTCTGATGCATCGACGATGGTACTCCCCCCACTCCATGGATCCATTCTCTTCCAAGTAATAGATTATAAATGGCAGTGGTCTCCACCACCATGAAGACAGTCGGACGGGTGATGGTTCCGACTGTGACATTCACCTGAATGACCCCCATAGTCGAACCCACATTCCCTTCATAGTTTGATAGCACCATGTTGTGTGGCTTGGTGTCCGTCTCACTTTTCCCAATTTTGTTCAACAGAAAATGCGGCATTAAGTTTACCGTAGCGCCGTAGTCCACCAGTATTTTGTTAACTGGGACCTTCTCTATTTGTGCTGTAATATAAAGAGGCTTCAGATGGTTTTTCATCGCTTGCGTTGGCCGTTCAAAGAAAGCACTTTGCTCCTCGACTCAGCCGTTGTTCATTACATAATAGCATACCGGCTTATGAGCCGTTATTTCCCAGTCCGTATATGCGTCTGAGTTCTCGACTACTGAAACCCTGTCGAACTCCCTGGGCATTACTGATACTATGTTGACCAGAATATCCAACGTATCATCAGAATCTTCATCAAAGTTATCGGTCATTTCATCGTCGACCGACTTTATTTGTTCTTCAATCCGTGTTAGAAATAACTTTCTTCCTACAGGTGACTTCCCAAAAGCCTCTGTTTCACCCTCCTGTTTTATGGGAATATTGGTGCTAGATTGTGGCTGGTCTTTATGTGCACCTTCTCTATGTGCTTTCCTTCTTCTCTGCTCACGTCTCCATTGGGATCGAGACATGGTATTTTTCCCTTTGTAATTTTCTGACACATGAGTAGCCTTCGAAGATTGAAATTCTTTTCGATAGCTTAACGAAGATCCCCTTTGTACTTCGAAAATTTTCCATCTCTTCTGCCCTTGCTGCTTGTTCTCATTGGGCTTCGTCCACTTTCCATCAGTGACCTCAGCATTGGGCTTAAAGCTAGTGGGCTTATTCATCGGAGACCTTATGCGAGGGTCGGATCTCTGCTGAAATCCTCTTCGAGGGTCGAATCTTGGCCTTTCGCTTTCTTGCTTCAACCTTCGTGTCCCTTCCAACTTTTGTGCAGCCTTCTTGTCGAATATGGCGCTACATCGGGGACAGAGCATCACACTAGAACCCTTCTCCTGGCAGCAGTGAAGGAAAGAAACGATGGATTCCTCCTGCTCTAGGTAGGCTTCCCTTGTGTGTGTTTCTTGGTAGTTTGACTCACTATCCGCTACCTCCTCATGTTGAGTGATTTGAACCATGTTAATCTCAATTTCTTTGGCCAGGTTAGGCTTCTTCAAGCTTAACTCCACGCCTTTGCTGGCTTCATCAATCTTAATGAAGTCATCAGCTGTTTCCTTGGTCACTATCTCCCAACCCAGATTGTCCCTGTTGCTTGGGCTTTTGGTTTCACCCCTCTGGTCACAGCTATCAACTTCCATTTCGACACAGCTCTCCTGTCCGAAACTGATGGTAACTTTTGCCATTACAGCTTCGTCTATGGGATTTCCAGCAGCCTCTGTTACTTCAATTGAGAAGTCGTAACCGCTGACAACTTCGATCATATTAGCCTCGACTGGCTAGGTGTAATTTGCGTCTGCCGTTTGCAGAGGATCTGAGTCGACCTTCATTTGGCCACCAACTTTCACTCCGAACTTTAGACGTCCTTCTTGGATCGCATTCTGAACGAGGTCCCTGAAAATAAAACATTAAGTTGTTTTATGACCCAAGAAGTTATGATATTTACAAAACCCTCTTTTCTTCCTTTGCTCTAGGGATGGCATTTTGGCGCCAGGAGGCACTATCATCTGTCCATCCTTAACTAACAAATTGAAGATTTCATCACACTTTGTGATGTCGAAGGTATATGTTTTCTTTGGGAACCTATCATTCTTTTCAGATTTGACATAATTCTTCCCTTGTGGGGGAGCTAATACTTTGCATAAGTAAGGTGGTCCTTGCTTGAGTTCAGCAAGATCAACTTCACCATCGTCGAAACTCATGGGCTCGTCACACAGACCTTCGACGTTATCATTAAATTTGACGAAAGCTATCTTTTTATTTTTATTAAACTTAGGCTTTTCGTCTTTGAGTCTTTCGAGTTGTCGAACCCGATCGGCTATTTGGGCCATGTCCCTTAGGTACTGGGTGTCCAACTTTTTCCTAATAGAGTAGTCGAGACCACCAGCGGCCATTTCGACCAACTCATGTTCTGGGACCTGCGTGAAGCATCTGGCCTTGAGCAAACGAAACCTATTAAGGTACTCCTCTATTGGTTCAGAGAACTTACGCTTCACACTAGCTAGTTCCTTCAAGCTAATTTTAGTCTGACCCTTATAGAACTCTTCATGAAACAAATGCTCTAACTAGGTCCAGTTACATATCGTGTTAAGGGGAAGCGTCGTGAACCAGGTGAAGGCTTTCTTAGTAAGAGAACTTAGGAAGTATTTTATCCTAAGGCTTTCATCGTTCGATATCTCTCCAGCCTCAATTAAGTAACGAGCCACATGTTCGACGGTGGATTCCGTCGTATCTCCTGAAAACTTAGTGAATTTAGGTATTTTCGTCTTAGGAGGTAACTCCGCCTGAAGGATATAGTCTACTATAGGTGAAGTATAATTTGGCCTAGTAAACATAATTCTCTACCATGGCCACTAGATTATTATCTACGTCTATGTTGTTTCGACGAACACGCTGGACTACATTATCTGCGTCTTGGTTTCAATTCACAACCACCACTCCTGGATCTCTTTCTCCCAAGCCACGGGGTTGGTTTTGCACAGGCTCTTCCCTAAGCTCTTCGACTACCGGAGGGACTATCCTTCCTTGGTTTCCTACGTCGACTTCTATCATATTCGCCAGGTTATCTCGCGGGGCATCCGCTACTGTGGCTTGGTTTCTGGTTAAGGGAGGTACCCCCATGAATTCAGCCAATCTTGTTAATTGTATTGCCAATTGTTGATTGGTCTGGGTTGTATTTTTGATTAATGGTTGAAATATTTCACCCATAGCTTGTGACAAAGTCTGAACCATCTGTAGGTTGCTTTCATCCATCTGCTGCCTCAAACAAGCAACTGAGGTGTTGGTCAAATTGGGGCCTTGTGTCGAATACCCTAAACTCTGGGGGTTTCGACCCATGTTCACACCCGACCCTGACCCTTGTAGTGGCGAAGCCATCGCCTGATCTGATAATACAGGGGGTGCACTTTGGAGCCCTTGCATCATAGCAGTGGGCATCCCATATGAGGGGTTTCTTGGTGACTGTGAAAAACCAGGAGGCACAAACTGCCTGGACGTCGAACTTCCTCCTAACAAAATATGAGGATTCAACGTTTGGTGACCGATGTAATCCAACACTGGCTGAGTATAAGGCCTTATCACTGTCGATCCTACCCCGAGTACTGAAGGCGTCAGCACTGGCCTCACAGGAAGCACCATTTGTTCTCCAGTCGACGGCGTCGGGGGGGGGGGAACTCCCTCGTTTCTTATTCCTTCAATGGAATCGTCTCCTTGTTGGTTGGAGTTATCTGGCTGGTTTGTATCTATAGCCATGTTTTTACTGCTTCGTCTTGATCGCGTCTCTTCGTTTATAGCGGTAATTTTACCACTTCTCAGTAACATAAAAATGTACCTTCATGCGAAAAGGGACCAATATAACTGCAGAATTTTTATAAGTTTAGTTTTATAAAAAAGATTCTCTAGCACTGTCCCACTGGGCGTGCCATTTTGTTTCCCTCGAAAATCGGAAAACAACCGCTGATCTTCCAAATCTAACTTTGGTGACTCACAGGATCGATCAGATTGATCCTAGGACATGTGCTAAAAGAATTATTTTTGGTTTTAAGAATTTATTCAAGTTCCACACTCGAACAGGGTTGGGATAAACAGAATCCTGAAAGAACATCTATTCGACTACAGGTTAATTTAAAGGTAAAGTAAGGCTTCTAATAAAAGAGAAGAAAGTTTGTTGGTAAAGGCGATGTTAGATTGAGGACGAAGAGAAAAGAATTTCATATGAAGGAGAGAAATAAGGTAAGGAGGAAAAGGGGTAAAGACAATAAAGGCAATAAAAGACTTTGTAAAACTTAAAGTAAAAACAAGTAAATTGCATTAAGTTAAAAGATAGTGTGTTTACATCACGTACATTCTCTTACAATACTCGCTTTCTCTACACTCAGATACTTGGAGTAATTTCAAGATTAATTTGTACAATAGTAAATTACAACACACCTTGGATATGTCTGAGACACTCTATTTATAGTAACAAAAAATCACCTCTCATAACTTCCACCGTAATCTCCTTCCACCACTTGTCTCAAATGCATGGATCTATTATTCATAAGGTGACACGTGTCTCCCTCAATTTTCCACAAGCAAAACCGTTCCCTCCAACATTCAAATTTCAAATACTTCGACACACCATTCGTATCAGCAGGCGGTCGAGCCCTTGGCCTCCGGGTGAGTCCTTCGACTTAGCTTTTTTCTTCTTTCGACCATTTTCTTGCATTCAAGTGATTCTCCATCCTTTTATCTTGGATACCTTCTTTCTAGCTGAGGTTTCGAATTTAGGAGCTAACACTCCCCCATCATACTGATCTCGAATTCACCCTGCATTAGGTTAGAAAATTCTCTCATGAGATTCATGTTAGTTGATCCGAATATGATGTCATCAACATAAATTTGCACCAAAATTATGTGTTTTCCTTGACACTTAATGAAGAGGGTTGTGTCGACCTTGCCTCTTGAATACCCTTGATTAAGTAGAAACTTGCTTAGGCGCTCATACGAAGCCCTAAGGGCTTGCTTGAGTCCATACAAGGCACACTTTAACTTGTATACATGATCAGGATATTCATGAGACTCAAAACCCGGAGGTTGGGCAACATAAACTTCTTCATTTATATAACCATTAAGGAATGCACTTTTTACATCCATTTGAAATAGCTTAAAATTTTTCGCACAAGTGAATGCAAGTAAAAGGCGTATAGCCTTGAGTCGTGAAACCGGCGCATAAGTCTCCTCATAGTCGAAGCCTTCCTCTTGGTATACCCATGCGCGACTAAACATGCCTTGTTGTGAGTTATTACCCCGTTTTCATCCAGTTTTTTCCTAAACACCCATCGGGTGCCAATTACTTGATGACCTCGCGGAGGAGGGACAAGGTCCTAAACCTCATTTCTCTTGAACTGGTCAAGTTCCTCTTGCATAGATAGGAAATAATGTTCATCGAGTAAGGCTTCTTTTGGGTTCTTAGGTTCTATCTGAGAAACGAAAGCGAAATGATAACAAAAATTACTTATCTTAGACCGAGTCGTAACCCCATTTGATACATCACCGAGGATATTGTCGATGGGATGGTCTTTGGAAGACTTCCAAGCTGGAGGAAGATCATCTTTTGCAGACGGATGAACTACCTCGGTTTCTTCATGACGATCATCTTTTTCCTCCTAAATTTTGGCTAGGTTGGGTTGATCAATTCCCGGCTCGGCACTTTTGAGTATGTTTTCTAAAGATATACCTGCACCATGAACAACACTACCTTTTATGACATCTCTCGGATAAGATTCATCAAATGTTACGTGTACAGGCTCTTCAATAGTAAGTAATCTCTTATTGTAAATTCTATAGGCTTTACTTGACTAAGAGTATCCGGGGAAGATACCTTCGTCGGCCTTGGAGTCAAATTTACCTAAGCTTTCCTTTCCATTATTCAACACGAAATACTTACAACCGAAGACATGTAGATGAGAAACATTTGGCTTGCGCCCTTTTAAAAGTTCATACGGTGTTTTGTTTAGAATTGGGCGGATAAGCACCCTATTCAATACATAACATGTCGTACTTATGGCGTCAGCCCAAAAATACTTAGGTAAAGCACTTTCATTGATCATGGTTCTCCCTAACTCTTCCAAAATACGATTTTTGTGCTCCAGAACCCTATTTTGTTGAGGGGTACGCGGAGCGGAGAAGTTATGATCAATACCATGTTTACCGCAATATTCCTCAAACAAATGGTTTTCAAACTCACCACCATGATCACTCTTAATTGATATTATGTTTGTGTTTAATTTATTTTGAGAAAGCTTAGCAAATCTTTCAAAGGCTGCAAATGTATCGCTCTTGCTACCCAAGAAGATAGTCCAACAGAATCTATAAAAGTCATCAACTATTACAAAACCGTAATAGTTACCACCTAGACATTTAATTCTAGATGGCCCAAATAAATCCATATGGAGAAGCTTAAGAGGTCTCATAGTTGAAACGGTGTTTTTATATTTTAAAGAGATCCTCGTTTGCTTTCCCATTTGGCAAGCATCACATAGGTGATCCTTGGTAAATTTAATTTTGGGCAGACCTATGACTAGATCTTTTGAAACTACCTTGTTTAGCAAATTAAAGTTGACATGTGATAAACGTCTATGCCATAACCATGAGTTCTCACTCATTGTCATGAGACATTTATCACTTGTCAAAGATACTTCATCCAAATCCAGCATATAGACATTGTTTACTCTTAGACTACTAAACATATCCTTCATTTTATCATTATGCGCAATTTGGCAACAATCTTTTGAAAATAATACATTGTATCCTTTGTCTCATAATTGGATAATGCTAATGAGATTGTGTTTAAGGCCCTCGACAAGCAATACATCAGAGATAGTAGTGGAAGAGGGATTACCTACACTACCTTTTCCAAGTATTGCACCATGTTTGTTGTCTCCATAGGTTACATATCCCTTCTTCTTTGCCAAGAAGCCAATGAAGAGAGATATGTCTCCTGTCATGTGTCTTGAGCAGCCACTATCGAGAACCCATCTTCTCTTAGTGATCTTAAGACGTTGTACCTATGAAAAACAATTAACAAGAGTAGGTACCCAATGGCTTATTCGGTCCTAAGTTGTGAGTGACAAAATATTCGCATTTAGGCAACCATTGATAAAAGGCTTTAGGAACCAAAAATCTCCTAAAACGGCATTTAACAATGGTGTGGCCCTTCTTGCAACAATATAAACAAGAAAAGTTAACTTTTAAATTACTTTGCTATTATTGTCTCTTACAACATATGTGTATTTTTGATATGGGTTAACCATACTCTTTCTAAAATTAGCTTTATCAATGGCAAAAGTAATTTTGGACTCTAGAGCCTTGTCAAGTTTGACATTTAGGTTTCTAACTTCATTTTTCCAAATGTAACAAGTATCACACCCAAAGTTAACAACTCTTTTTCTTAGATCCTCATAACCTACTTTTGTAATTTCCATTATGGAAGTTTTTAGTGTCTCGAGTTTCTTTTCGGACTCACGAATCTTTTGCTCAAAGTGAGAAAAGATTTGGTTATTTGAGGCAAGCCTTTTAAAGGCTTCTTTTGCTTCACAATGCAAAATATTAAAAGCAGTTTGTAATTCAAAATGAGACATTTTAGAGGAATTTTCATACATGGCATGTCGTACCTGTTTCTTTTTCTTCTTTTGATGGGCGGAAACAAAAAGATTTACAGATTCATCTTCATCACTTGAGCTTTCATCCTTGGAGGAATCGCTATCGCTTTCCCAAGCTATATACGCTCTCCATGGCTTAGATTGCCTCTTATGTAATCTACTTGTTTCTATTTCTTTTCCCTTTTTGTTCAAGGGACAATCCGGTTTGTAGTGTCCATTTTGTAGTATAACATGACCCTCTTGTCTTGTTTCCTTTAGTTTCGTCATTTCTAGAGTAACTTGATTGTTTCCGGAAGTTGACAAGATTTTTCTCGGAGTGTTGGATGCCATTCTTTTTGACATAACGGCTGTAACGTTTTACAAACAGTCCCACATCCTCACTCTTGTCATCATCTTCGTCGTCACTCGAAGTGTAATCACTATGCTCGTTAGTTTGAGACTTTGAGGAAGAAGTCTTGAGAGCAATAGACTTCTTTTCGGTATTTTTTATTTTTCTCCTTCTTTTCCTTCTTTTCATATTGTTTTAAGCTTAGAAGCACTTGTTCGTGCTCTTGCAACTTTGCGAACAATGTTGTGAGATCCAAAATTGTGAGATCGTTGGCTTCTTTGATGGCGGTTACCTTCGGTTGCCATTCCCTGTTAAGACATCTCAAAATTTTGTTATTAGCAACATCATTGGCAACTGGCCTACCTAGTGAGTGCAATCTATTGATGAGATGAGTGAATCTCTTTTGCGTATTTGCAATGGTTTCCCCTTGCTCCATGTGAAAGAGATGAAACTCTTGTGTTAGCGTATTGATTCTCGCTAGCTTAACATCATTGGTTCCCTCATGGGCAACTTGCAATGAGTCCCACATAGCTTTTGTCGTTAAACAATGAGAAACCCTATAATATTCATCAACTCCTAATGAGGAGATCAAAATATTTTTGGCTTTCAAATCATAATTATATTTCTTCTCGTCATCATCAGTCCATTGTGCTTCAGGCTTAGGCACAATCATGTTATTCTCATCAATCATAGTTATTTCAATTGAACGTTAAGAATAATATTCCACACCTTCCTATCAATGGCATTAATGTGCACCCGCATACAGTCTTTTTAATAACTATAATTTTCTCCATTAAAAACAGGAGCTCTATTATAGGCCCTTTTAGGTTCGTTAGCCATTTTCTACTAAGTTATACTTGAAGCACGTAGTGAACCGGTGCTCCTGATACCACTTGTTAGACGATGGCAGAAATCTATAAGTGGGGGTTGAATAGATCCCTTATTTAAAAAATGAGTCGGCGCTACCAATAAAATGGTTTTAAAAAATTTGTTTGATTTGCGGAAGCGGCCGTGGAAAAATACCGTCTATAACGAATGGTTACTAGAAAACCGGATATGCGTTTTAGCCGATGGAATCGGATAACGAGTAATGGGAATCACTACACTAGTCACACTCTCAATTTGATTTATCTCACAGTGTGGTATGACTAGTTCCAATGCCTTAAAATATTACCACAATAAATGGACAGCACATAAGGCGTTTCGTTCAGGTAATTTATCAAACACTTGGAGTGCAGAGCACTACAAGTGAGTTCAGCTTTGAGTAATTTGCTCTAATTTTCCTTATACAATCAACGATTGTACTAGAGTAAAAAATAGTCCAAGACTTACTCAAAACAGTCCTAAATTTGAAATAATTGCTTGTACTAAAACCACACAAATATTAAGCAAATGTAAAAGTGTAAGGTAAAAGGCACAAGGATTTGTAGAGGCAGTTCCCCCGCCGTCCTCCCTTCGGGGTACGTCTTCCCTCAATTATAACAATAGAATTGATCTCTTATAATATAAATTTAACCTGTTATAGAATCGTATATACAAAAATGAAATAGAAATCAAACAAACAAACTCCTTTCTTGTTGTAGAAGCTATCTCCTCTTGTCCCTTGATTTGAGTCAAATCAAGTCCTTCGACAGCTTGTGTATGAACCTCCGATTACAGCTCTATGTTTGAACAACCTTCCATCTTCAAACCACAACCCGACTGATCTCAAACACTCGCGTGTAAACCCGAACTTCTCCTTCATAATTCGACAATTACCGCTACTAGACCGACAGAATGCACCGCTCCTCGATCACCTTCACTCGGCCGAATATATGTTGAGAAGACTCGTCTAAAAACCCCCCAAATGCAGAGAATCTTGGAGGACAAAACCCTAGAGGTTTTATTCAAGAAAAACCTGTCAATTCCTCAACCCGAACCGGATTACCCAATCACGGGTTCAAACGTTATCACCTTAGACAATCCATAATGCACATCAAAGATTATTGTGTGTGATTGTTGTGGTATGAAGTGTAGAAGATGAATATGATGAGAACTTGAATTGACACCTCTTTCACTTTTCTAGTTTTTGTAATTGATTCAATTGATGTGAAATGAATAGAGCAATTGAATATTTATACCAGACAAAACTATTATAATTGATAAAACCAAATTTCAAAAATAATAGGCAACACAAAAATTATGCAGCAAACATCGAGCAGTCGACCCATGTAGAGTGCAGGGACGACCTGAGCTAACCCAAGGCACCATATTATGCAAAACACACAGCTATGCATCGACCAGAACAAGGCATGCATTGATGCAAAACCTGGATTTTTTGACAAATACATATGACAACAGTATGCGTCGACCGGTAGGTCGACCATACCAGACCTGAGAAAAATGCATTTCTAGAACACTTGCCATGAGTCGACCGAAGCAGAGTTTAGGTCGACTCAAAGACCTGAAACATCAAAAAATGCTTAAATTCATATTTTTTTATTCTCTTAGATGAAAGCTATGATAGACCAATTGATTTTGAATCGTATGACACATATTTTGACAGCTCTAAATGCAGTACTCGAGATTTTTAGTGCAAGCAAACAAACATGAGAAATAAGGTAGGCTCATGCATCATGGTGATAACGCCAAATGACTATTCTTCCATGCATCTCAGTTTTGACATTATCGAAACACGCATATCAAGTATTTGAGGCTTTGCCCTCACAATCTGTTGTTCTTTTCCACCAGAGTGAGGAAGAAAGAAGTCACACTGAGTTCCCACAGCTACAACACTCGAGCCAGTGCTCAAAGGAAGATGGCCGATCATGCCAGAGAATCGACTAGATAGACATGATATTGAAGGAATCAAAGACAACGTCAACTAGATAATGGAAGTTCTCCATAGAATAAAAGCAAAGATGGACTTACAGGCTACTATGATCTCTGAAATCACTACATCAGCAGCGAATCCTCCTACTGTAATAGCTTCAACAACTGAGTTTTCATTCGGTATATCTAAGGATTTTCTGCCACCACTCAACAATCCTCAACCATTCAATTTCCAACTACAAGTTGTCTCATTAACGACAGATACTCTTTTCACTCAAGCGGGAGGTCTGACACATGCTCGACCTATCTTCAACAACCATCAATCAATATTTGATATATTGGATGGTTCCGAAATCGAAGATGAAAATCATGAGAAGTTGAGAGTAGAGATGGACATAATGGCCAGAAGGATGAGGGCCATCGAAGGGAACAACGTCTTTGGATCAGATGCTAGTGTTTGAAAAGTATGAAGGATCTACTTCTCCGAAAGTTCATCTGATTATGGATTGCAAGTGGATGGCTCCGCATATCGAAAATGATAAACTACTAGTACATTATTTTCAAGATAGCCTCAAGGAAGCATCCGCCAACTGGTATATGGGTTTAGACCAAGACAAGATACACTATTTTTAGGACATGTCTGATGCATTTATCCAACAATGTAAGTACAGCATGGATCTGGCCCCAGATTGCCATCAACTTCTTAGCCTGACACAAAAGAATATTGAATCCTTCAAGGAATATGCACAAAGATAGCGTGGGACAACTTCTCAAGTCGAGCCCCCTCTGACTGAAAAAGAATTAGCTGAGTGGTTTGTAGATATAGTCAGGCCTGTATTCTATGAGAGACTGATCAGTAGCGTAACAAGGAATTTCCCTGACATTGTGGTTGTAGGAGTAAAAGTTAAGGCAGGGTTGAAGATTGGAAAAGTATCAAATTCAACTGCTAGCTCCAACGCCGGTACAATCAAGAAACCTACCAACAACTTTCATAAAAATAAATAAGGTGAAGTAAGCCCTGTGACACATGAAAACAGAGCACAAAGTCAAAGAAACCAGCGACAACGGTATCAGCAATCACTGTATGTAGCAGCGGTAACATCGATCTTCCAACAACAACAGGTTCAGCAAAGTCTTCAGCAAAGGGCACCCAATCAGTATCAACAATATAATCAACAACCATACAACAATCAACAAATGCAGCAACCTCAAACTCAGGCTCCTAGGTCAAACTATCAAAGTGGGAAGCCAAGGATACAACCCATACCCATGAGTTATACTAAATTATATCCTATGTTGGTAGAAAGATGGCTCATCAGGACAAGGAAATTAGGTGCTCCACCTAACACTTTACCCCATTTCTACAATCCAAATGCGCATTGTCCTTTTCATGAGAATGCCACAGGGCATGATCTAGAAGGTTGCTTTGCACTTCAGCATATCATTCGAGAATTAATAGAGAAAAATATATTTTCGCTCGAGGACAATCACCCAAATGTGAAGGACAATCCTCTACCAAATCATGGCAGAGTAAATGCCATAACTGAAGAAGAGGAAGGGTCTGAGATGAAGACAGTTACAACGGTCTCTAAAATAAAGATACCATGGGTGGAATTGCATAAAAGGCTAGCTCGAATATAGGTACTTAAAAGTTCTCATGAAGATTGTGAGGGATGTAGACTGAATCCACAAGGTTGTAACCTTGTGCAAGAGGACGTTAGATCTCTAATCAATTAGGGAATGCTACAGATCAGTAGCAGAAAGAAGAAAGAAGATGTGGCAGTAATTGAGCCAGTGTTCAACATGCCTGGAGAATCCAGCAAGAGGGCAGTTTTCAAGAATAACAATGACAGAACAACCCGCACCAAAGCTGTTAGGCCAGTGTTTCAAAATGATCTTGTGCCTAAATTTTGGAGGGACCAACCAAGGTTCGATCCAAGAAAGGGTTCTGGTCATCCTCGCCCAAGAGCTATAACACCAAAGAACGATTATTCTTGGTATGACATGAATGCTGGAAGGAAGCAAGGAGACATCACCAACATCGCTAGGGCAAGCAGAATTACCTGGAGTGGTCGAGTATTTTAGCCCTGAGCAAATCCTACCAGTTCCCAATCAACCACTAACATTCCTGAAGCTACTATCAGTATTCCTAAAGAAGTTACTCCAAAAGAAGTAGTTTCCAAAGAACCCACTGTGTATGTTGGAACAACTCAACAAAACGCCATCTAAAATTTCAATCATATCATTGTTGCTAAGTTACCCTGCGTATTGTAAAGCCCTGATGAACATACTGACGCAAGCTCACATAACAAAAGATATTACCGTGGGATAGTTTGACTCCATTGTTGTAAATATTACAACATGCAACACATTAAGCTTTGATGATAGTGATCTAACAGCTGAGTAATGCAAGCACAACCGTGCCTTGCATGTATTCATCAAATGAGAAGAGGACACAATCACCAGAGTGCTTTATGATACAGGGTTCACGCTCAACGTAATGCACAAGAGGACTTTAGCCAAATTGGCCTACTAAGGAGCAGAAATAAGGCCTACCTCTCGAGTCGTAAAAGCTTTCGATGGGTCGAGAAGAACTGTGATAGGAGAAGTCTACTTGCCAATCATGGTATGCCCCCAGATCTTCAAAATCACTTTTCAAGTAATGGATATCAATCCGGCTTACAGTTGTCTATTGGGAAGATCGTGGATAAACACAATAGGCGCTGTCACGTCCATCCTACACCAAAAAATGAAATTTGTCGTTAATGACCAGCTGGTCATAGTGCATGGAGAGGAGGATCTGATGGTTATCAATTTGTCGTCCTTCAAATACATAGAAGCTGATGAAGACGCACTTGAAACTGCTTTCCAAGCCTTGGAAATTGCTCACACTGTGTTGGTTGATGATTTAACCATAACCCGTTGTCACTACTGCGAAAAAAGTGTCGACAATGATAGAAGAGTCGCCACCGTTCATTATTTATCCCAACCAAGGGAAAGGAAACGAGCAGAGAAAACCTGACGAAAAGGGATAAGATTGGTCGTCGCAACCAAATCTCGTGTTCGGGAGTCGGTTACGCAAGGGGAAGGTATTAGCACCCCTCACGTCCGTCGTACTCGACGGAATCCACGCTTTGTTGTATATCTATAAGGGTGATTGAAACTATCTAACTAAAGGTCTGGGACAAAAGAAAATAAAAGAGAAAAGGACTCGAAAGAGCGTCGTTGCTCTGGGCCTACGTATTCTCTCGTGCAATGGGAAAGTCAGAGTCAACGTAGTTCAGCTAACTACGGGTGAAAGGTGGGAAAGTTTTCTCGCCAAGACATCGCATCTTATGCCTACATACTCTCAACATGTATGAGAGATCAGAGAAAACATAGTTCGGGCAAATAAAATCACCGGTTTGTTCATCTGTTTTATCCGAGTAGGGTTAACATACAGTTCTAGCAGTTTGGTGTATACAGCTCGACCATTGGAGACTTAGGCGTTACCGTTTGCGGTAGAACTAAGAGTTAACGATACTCTTGTTTATGAAAATGATTTTCCATTGTTAAAGGTCCCAGGGGACAAAAGAAGTTTGATGTTTTGTTTAGTATCTTTTAAGGAGAAGTGTTTTGATTATTGAGTGTTTATAATGTATGTTGTACTAAAGTCTAAAACCTAGGAGCGAATGCGTCCCATATCGTCCTAAGGAGGTATACTAAACACTCTAAGCAGTTGAGAGGTAACCCCCCAATCACTATTTCCCAAGTACAAGGTTCATGGCACAACATCCATTATCTTTTATTAAGTATTTTGAAGTTTTTTGATGATGAGAAAGAGAGAGAGGACTCTAAAGGGAAACTAGTTCAAAACCTAGTAGTTGTCATGCATCATAGTCCTAAGGTTAGGATTGAGAAGGGAATGCTATCCTATTTGTTATCATACAAAGGATTCAACTTAATTTCTATCATCACAATCCTTAAACAAGGAAGTGAGAATTCCTAAGGGAACATGGTAATGCAAAGAAAAGAAGAAACATACAATACTTGAATTGAAATGTGAATGTGAATGAATGCACATGCAATGCAACATTACAAGCAAAGGGAGGACACCTCAACCTTTAATGCAAACAAGAGATACACAAAGAGAAAACACACAAGAAAGGGAGGAAATTGTATGGGGTAAAGAGCACCACAAGCTCATCTCAACCTTCAAATGCAAGCAAGAAAAAAGTGTTGGTGGGAATAGCAACCATAATCAGCTATATCTTGTTGGGATTCATTGAGGGGAGGTGCGAATAACATGTAAGGCCCAAATCCAATCAAACTCCACTTACTGAAACACACCGTTTCACTAGAAGTTTGGTCAGCTACGTTCGTACTCGATCGTGGCCGTACGTTTTAAAGTTCAGTCAATTGATCTAAAGATCATCATGATGCCATGCATGCGCTGGACTGGTCTGACCGCAGGTGGAGGGAAAACACAGACGGCCAGAGCACGGTGGCTCCGGTCGTCTTCTCTGGTAGCGCGCAACTGTAGCAGATTCACGACCTCATTAAAACTCAAAATTCTTTATACCATTCTACTCGTCTCACTGAGTACATTAATAATCCAAGGTTCTTTTCCTTAATACATTCTAAATTGTAATATTCGAATCCAAACAGTTTGGAGGTCATTTCAAGAATCAACACAAACGAACTCTAAATCTATCCAGAAACTTTCTAGGAACTTAGGGGATCATGAATATGCTAAAATGGCAGCCAATTACTACATGAACAAAGATAATTTTTGAGAGATGACTTACTCAACGGAGCACCTCCGTTGAGTCTTCAATTGCTGATGAAGCTTGATCAAAACCAACCAGAATTGTTCCTTGATCTTCAATGGAGGTGTTGGTGACCTTGATTTGGATTGGAAGTGCTTAATTCTCCAAAACACAATTTCAATTTTTCTCCACTTTTTGTAATTGATTTCTGTTTAATTCTTGATCAATTCTCCATTCTGAGAGCTTGTACATGATGCTGAGATTATATGTGATGGATCTAGATACTAAGAAAGCCCAATCCAAGCCCATAGAAGTCCAATTAAAATCCAAATTTCCTGGCTTGAAGCTTCAAAATTCCCATGAAAACAGAGTTTCCATGGCTGTTAAAATGATTCAGCTAGCTTGCATATCGTATAAGGTACCTCAATGGCTGAGATTGATCTCTTGTTTGATCTTAATGGTGAATTTTAAATGTGTACCTTCATGGTGAAACAACCTTGAATTTCCATATGCAAGTGACCTCAAACTTGGTTTCTGAAATTGGCATTGTTCTTAGAATAATAAAAGGACTAAAAAAATGCATAAACATGATTGAAAATGGTTCAACATGACTTTGATTGAATTTAGCCCTTTTAAATACTTTTCCATTAAATTTTCTTCATCATTCTTCCAATCCAATCCAATCCTATGATAGGTGATGATTTGATGATGAAATTGACCTCGTTTGGAGCAAGTTTGATGTTGGCAAAAGTTTCATTTGAGATGCCTAAAGTTGTGAAATTGACCCATAATGAAAATGACCTATAATCAAAGTTTCCCAAAATACCCCTGTCTTACAAGCTTCATATCTTGAGCTTCACACATGAGATGAAGGACTTATAGTACTTTTGGAAAGCTAAGATCATAAGGAAAAACTTTCATGTTTGGGTCAAAGTGAGGAGAAACATCCTTCCAGGTCAAAATAGTCTTGGAAGTTGGTTGACTTTTGTTGACCAAAATCACATTCATCTGATGACCTGTAACTTGCCAGCTTCATAACATGAGTTCTAGAAGTTAGATGAATGACTTCTAGTACTCAAAAGAAAGCTAGAAACATGCTCTATAAGTTTCATGTTAGAGTCAAGATGAGATAAAACTTTTATCTTGAGTTATGTGGTCTTGAAGTTAGGCACTAAACAGGGGATTCTACACTGACAAGCTTAGAAACCCTAGCTTAGCAACTTCTCACACTCTTGATTATTGATGAATTGATGTTGAAATGATATATGACATGTCTCCTTTAATTCAACTGTTGACTTAGGGTTGACCAGATGAAAACCCTAACTGCACCACCTTTGACTGTGGCTTCTTGCACTTGATGAAATGAAATGAATAAACTCCATAATAACCCTTAAGACATCTAATGAGCTTTCATAATCTTTTCCATCCATAAACATAGACTCATAATCCTCTAGTGATTTCCACATGGCCTCCAAGATAAAAGGTAAACCACAATTATTCATCTGCCTTTTCAAAGAAATTTTTACTTTCTTCTGAGGATGATAATCTCTTGATAGCTTGAATAAGACCTCTTGCTTAGGCTTAGAAACTTTGGGAATCTCCTCTTGCTAGGCACACCTCTCTCAATCCCTTGCAAATGGACAATGGTACGCAAATGCTAATGCTATGAAATGCAATGAATCAAAAGCCAGTTAAAGAAAAAGGTTGGGCAAATTTTGGGGTGCAACAGCTGCCCCTATTCAAATGGCTTGGACCTGACTGAGTGAGAAGCGAATGACTTTCAAACAATCAAGGTAAAATGTTGTTGAATACCAAAGAAACCCAGAAATTTGCCAACCGTAGAAATAAACTACAACTCTGATTGGGCATAAAAGAATCTCCAAAAAACTGAATACAGTTGCAATGGCAACAAGCTGGCTGATCATCTGATATAGAATACCTGACTTCACCGTCAGTCATCTGTGTAACGCCACAGACATCGAAACCAAATTCCAGATTAACACGTTGTTGGTAACTTCACATCATCTAATAGTAGACAGGAAGAAAAACCAATACTCACATCGTCTAATGATAGACAGAAAGACACCCAATACTCGCATCATCTAAAGGTAGACAGAAAGAAATCCAATACTCACATCGTCTAAAGGTAGACAGAAAGAAATCCAATACTCACATCGTCTAAAGGTAGACGGAAAGAAACCAAATTGTTCACATTGTCTAAGGGTAGACAAAAAGAAAAACCCTACTCACATCGTCTAAAGGTAGACCGAAAGACACCAACATTCACATTGTCTAAGGGTAGACAAAAAGAAAACCTAGTACTCACATCGTCTAAAGGTAGATGGAAACAAAACACATCCACGTTGTCTAAGGATAGACAGGAAGAAAATCATATCCAAAATCATCTCGTCTAATGGTAGAAGGAAAGATAAAACACGTTCACATTGTCTAAGGATAGACAGCAAGAAGTTTGTCCAAAGAACCATATCGTCAATAGGAATCGACGATAAGAAAAATCCGACCCATAGATCACGTCAATGAACTTCAAAACCACTCAGCAAATTTCAAAATTCTTTCGTCCATAAGAATTGATGGAAAGAAAATATCTTCAAAGGGCCACATCGTTAATAGGAATTGACAGAAAGAAAACCATCTTCAAAGAACTATATCGTCATTAGGAAATGACAACAAGGAAATCCAAACATTCTTCAAAGAGTCGCGTCATCAATAGGAATCGACAATAGGAAACCCTCTTATCGTCTAAGGATAGACGGAGAGAAAACCTGCTGAGGTAACACATCATCAATAAGAATTGGCGGAAAGAAAATCTGCTCGGAGAAACACATCGTCAATAGGAATTGACGGAAAGAAAATTTGTCGTCATCAGAGGACTGATGGACAAAGCATAACCGACGTACGATCTGAAACCCGAGTAAACCGATGAGCTGTCTGAACAAAGCTGCTGGATAAATGCCCATGTATTGATTGAAGAGTTATTTCGATTGCCACGGAAGGCTGGTAGAAAACTGGCTTATGATTTGTATGCATATGTTTGAATTTTCTATGGTGTAATGCTCCATACGAAATGGAAATGCTACGCATTTGAGGATGAAATGCAAAGATGATGCAAATATGATAACTATATGCAAAGATGCAAATGCAGGCTCAGGCTGTCGGGGAAGCTAGATACAACAAAACCGCTTCAGCAAAATAAATGCTGAAGACGAAGCCAACTTCGCTGGGGAATAACCGGATGTGCCAAATACGATTGGACTTTGCTGGAGAAAACAGACGAAGTCTTCCTGCGTACCAATAGGAATTGGATTTTGGAGTAATGCGCCAATTTGGATTGGGCTTCCGGATGATTGCCAATAGGAATGGGACTTTAGGAATGATGTGCCAATATGGATCGGGCTTCCTAGTAGTTGCCAATAGGAATTGGACTTTAGGCTATCCGTGAAGGGTCAGATACAACTGACGTTGGAAAATATCCTGTCTGAATTCAAAAGCTTTTGGTTGAAGGGTCAAGGGATAGTAACATGAATTCCCGACATTCGTCTTGAAATTGAAAGTTGATTGAACTTGCTCGAATAGCCTTGAGTAGCTCTAACGATACGGATAGGACACATCCTTCTACTTCCCTATTTTCCCCAGCTTGTGGGATTTCTGCAACATCTTCCTCGAAAGGAAACCTGAATCTATGTACCCCGATGGTTGGATATGAACTGGTATAGCATCTTGAAACTCGAAGGGGTGCTTCATATTAATTGCCCCTTGGGCAAGAAATAGCTTATGTGCTCTTAGGGTGGCTTGCCCCAGCCTGCAACGACTTTGCCCCTGATTGGCCGATTTGTGGAGCAGTACTTTTGGCTATGAGAGATTTATCGAATCTCGACCTGATTGGCCCAGATTAATCGATTTCTAGATGGCTGATTCCCTTGCTGTGATCATTCGATATATCTTGCCTCGGTTCGATGGAGTATTCAAGCAATCTGCATTCTATCCTGATTAAACTTTCCACTGTGGAAACTTTCCTGCTGTCAAGCGCTTACTCGCAAGTAAAACAAATTGTTCTGCATAAAAGATTTATTAAACGCAATGCATATGACAGTTTTGAAATTCCAATCTATTCACTGGAAAAAATTTGTGACATATAGTAAACGAATCACTTATCAGAATGTCAACATTAGTACCAACGCGGTAAGAGTAATCCTTTTAGGATTTAGTTTCGACGCAATCTTTACCGAAGTATGCCTTCGAACAATCCTGCTTCAATTAGGACTTTTTCAGGTTGTAACGTGGTCAGGTTCACGGTTTAAGAAAGAAAGGATATAAGCTCAAAATTTATTTTAACCCACCCATTCTTCTTGATGCTCTCCAATCGTACGTTCAGCCAATTCAACACGAGTGTTCTCCTTTCAAAGGTTGAATGACAGGAGTGGTGGTTCAGGAAACCACAAGTTATTTTTTTGGGAGTGACAGTCACTCGCTTTTCGTCTCTGGTGCCTAAATCACACGACTTGTTTTTCGTCGTCATTTTTTTATTTCCCTATTTTTGCCTAGACTGGATCTTTTGAGCCTCCTTTGATTTCAAAGTCCAGTGGGATGCCCTAATGTTTGCCTAAGTCGCTTGTTTGCAAGGTTCGACTTAGCGGGCTTTCTTTTTGGACTCCCTATTTTTTAACAAATCGTGTGACACTGACTTGTCTAACTTGTTGAAGGGATTGTGATTGTTTCACTCCTTGGTCGGTAACGGATCACCATTGTGGTTTTTTTTAGGCACGACCTATACAGGTGTGATTGACCCTCGAATAGGAACACTCCTTTCCCAATTTGGACGCTCGGTAAAATTAACTGACACCTACCCTGCCCCAGGTTATGATTGAGGGTTTTTTCGTTTTCAGAAAGAAACTCCTACTACTAGGCTCAAAGGGGTTGACAAAGGACTTAGGAATTTGAAACAATGCTTGTACATCACCAGCAGGTTTTATTCCAAAAGCATACAATCGGAAGCTTGTGCGTCATTCGATTTTGTCATCCTCCCTAGATTCCGCTTAAACAAGCGCTTGACATTAAAGTATAGAGTGAACACAAATGGATTAAATCAAAACATGCATATTCATTTCATTATCAATATCAATGGAAAACAACAAGTTTTACAAACGAAATTTGCATATAGACAGGAAAGAAACTACAAATGCAAAGACATAACAGGACAAAATGAAAATTGCCAACTTCCGGGAACTGGGCTTTCACACTGATTTACTGCTGGGGATGTGACCCTTTGAAGTCTTCAAACTCAAAAAGATAAGCGATTGGCGTGTATGACTACCTTCCTCCTAGAAAGGATATGTACCTTCTGTCCATCAACTGTTGCACCTTGGCTTGAAAAGCTTCGCAATCCTCAGTTGAGTGCCCCACGGATCCTCCATGATATCCACATTGAGCACTGGGATCATATCCGGAAGGGTACGGCTCTGGCACCGGCCTAAGAGTCTTGGGCTCCACCAAAGAATTCCGAATTAGATGCGGCAGCAGATGATTGTACGTCATAGGCACTAGACGAAGATGAGCATTCCTTCTCTTCAGATTGTTGTGAGGTCTACTCTGATTCTGGCGACGGTAATCTTACTGTTGAGGAGCACGATATTGTTGGTACTGATCAAAACATTCCTTACATTCAGGCACTATCATTCTCAGTGGTGTGGGAAAGGGGATTCCGACACCAAGGATTGCAGGATATACTCATGACCCACTGCAGCTTTAGGTGAGGGAATGTGAACATCCACCTCTTTTGCATGATATGGAAAAATTTGCTTGACACATACATGTCGCCCGACGCAAATTAAATTGCCTTCGAATCAATCAGGTCCTGAACTTTATGCTTAAAAGCTTTACAGTTTGCGATGTTGTGCCCCTGTCCCCCAGAGTGGAAGTCGCAATGGGAATTAACATCAAAGTCTGGTGGTGGCTCACCAGTCAATGGAGACAAAGTCCGAGGTTTAACCAAATGAAACTGGAACAAGAGTTGCACCAGTTAAGCATAATCCATGGAGATCTTATCGAAGATTTTGTTGTCCAGTCTCGTCCTTTGAGCATACCTTCTGACCCTAGGATTATCTTGAGGAATAGGAGGTAGCTGCTGACGCAAAATTTTTGGAACCTCCGGTTTAGCAGAAGGTCTCTGAAGCACATTACGTTCTGGTATAGGTTCCACAGACAAAAGTGGAGCAAGCATTTTGGCCGCAGCTTCGGGCACCTGATCACCTTCTTTTCTGAGCACATTCCTTATCACCTCCATGGTCAAGCCTACCTGTGTTTTCAACTGCTGGTTTTCCTCTCTGAGCATCTCCTGATCCACGTGTAATGCTTGCATGTCCATGATGAACTGCCTCATCTGGCCCTGGACTTCCTTCAGCTCTGCTCGAACTTGCTCCATAGCTCTGTGTTGATTCATGTGACTCATCTGATCGTTTATCCTGCAACAACTCAACAGAGTACATGAAGTAAGATCATTGGCTCTGAGGTACCTGTTATTCAAAAATTGTCATGCAGAATGCAAATACGTATGTATGCAACAGGGAAATTTCAGAATAGCAACGAGGCAATAGGAAACCCAAGATCCAAGCACAGGGATAACCATCACACATATATGCATCATACAGGAGTAACCGAGTACAAACAGAGTGACCGTAGCCAGCAAGCCTGGTGATGGTCAGCGTACTGCAATGAACAAATGCTACACATGGATACAACCTTCAACAGAGTCTTCAGTTTGATACTCTTCTGAACAACCACTCTCGGTGAATTCCTCCATAACATAAACTGATACACCCACCTGGCCGGATGAAGGAAGATCATTGATCTGAATATCCTGAGGTGTGATTGAGAACCTGTTGGAATCCAGCAAAGTCTGAACTTATCTTTTAAGTACCTTACAGACCTCAGTTGAATGTCCCTGTGCCCCAGCATGGTACTCACATCAGGCGTTGACATCAAAACCTGGCGGATACGACGAAATCACGGTATTAATCTTCTTCGGCTCTATTAATCCACCCTTGATCAAATCCGTCAACAACTGACTATACGATACCGGTAACTGAGTAAAATGCCTTTCTGGTTTCCTTGGTCTTTGTCGGGCGTGCTGGCGCGGCTGCTGCAAATATGAATGTCGACTTTGAATGCTTGAAACGTCTGAAGACTGAATATGAGATATAGGAGATTCTGGGATGACATCACTTCCTTTCTCCCATTCTTCTTGAGAATTGACAACTGATTTGTTTTCATCGACTGAGATATATGGAATGTCTCGAATCTTTCTGTTCTTGAGTCTGCTCTCAACATGTTCCCCTGTTATCATTAAGTCAACAAAGTTCAACGTTCTACCACCGATTAACTTGTCAAAGTAATGGCCTTTTAGAGTACCCAAGAATATGTCAACCAACTCTCTTTCCAGAAGTGGTGGTTGGACACGAGCTGCGAATTCTCCCCATCTCTGCACATACCCTCTGAAGGATTCATTGTCCACCTGAGATAATCCCTGCAATTGCATATTGTCGCTTTCGCGAAAATAAGGTGCCGGCAAAACAGAAGAGTCGCCACCTTTCGTTATTTATCCCTCGGAGCGGGAAAGGAAACGATCGGAAAAACCTGACAAAAAAGGTATAAGACAAGGTCATCGCAATCGTTGTCTGGGTTCGGGAGTCGGTTACGTAAGGGGAAGGTATTATCACCCCTCACGTTCGTCGTACTCGACGGGATCCACGCTTGTTGTGCTTACTGGACGGGTTGGTTTTATCTATCTACCTATCAAGGCTGGCTTAAACAGAATAGAAAATGACTCGGCAAAGCGTCGCACTTTATGCCTACGTATTCCCTTCAGAGAATGAGAAATCAGAGTCAACGTAGTTCGGCTGACTACGGGTTACGGGGAAGGTGGCTCGCCAATACGTCAGTATTGTGCCTACGTACTTTCAACAGGTATGAGAGATCAGAGCTTACGTAGTTCGGGATAATACGGCTTACGGGAAATCAGATTCATCTGTTTTATCGAGTAGGGTTAAACAGCAGTTCCAGCAGTTAGGGACAAAGCCTGTTTGCGGTGGCGCTGAAGTTTAACGACACTCTTTTCTTCAGAAAAGCTTCCTTTGAATTATGGGCCCACGGGGCAAAAGGTTTGAAGTTTGTTTTCTATCTTTTACGGAAGAAGTGTTTTTTATTGTGTTTGCAATTTCAATCGCACTAAAGACTATGACCTGAGAGTGAATGTGTCGCATGTCACCCAAAGGGTGCCATACTAAGCATCCAGACTGTTGAAAAGAAACTCTCCAACAATCCTCTCTCCGATAGCTTAAGTCTCATAACGTACGAAAGAAATCATTCATGATTACTGTATTTTAAGCTGTTTTGAGATGAGAAGAGAGAGGGCTCAACTAAAGGGGGACTATCAAGTCCTACTGTTGTCATGCCAAGGATTCATCCTATAGTTGAGGTTTGAAACAGGGAACTCCTAGAAGTTTTCATGCATAGGTGTCAACCTAAAGTTCTATCATCACTTCCTTATCAAAGGAAATGAGAGTCCTAAGGGATCATGTCAATGATACACAGAAACAGATAAAGCATCAGCTTAAACAGTAAACAGTAATACAGTAAAATGCATGCAATGTGAGTGAGGGAGGAAGTGTGTGTGGGGCATCAGCCTCCACAAGTTCATCTCAACCTCAAGCCAGAATGAATAACAGTAATCATACAGGAAGAAATAACATGCTATCAAGCAAAATACAATAAACTGTAATCATACAGAAGAAAATAGAATAAAATGCTATCAAGCAAGACAAACCACATGGGCAAGGGAGCTGGGCTCTACCGAATACCCGCAAGCAAAGCCATACAGTAACAATACAAGCAGAGGGAGAAACTCAACCTCTAGTGCAATCATGTTCCTATATTAAAGTCAGTCTAGATATGAACTTATTCTAATGCATCAAGCAAGTCAAACAAGTCACAACAATACAGAAAAGAAAACTGACAAGAAAAGAAAGCAGATCAACCCCTCTTTCAAATCCAAGCTTCAGCTCTTCTGATATCAATCCAGTCTTCAGACTTCAATCACCCTTCAAGGCTACCATCTCTCATGACAAGTATCAACTTGCTTCTCCAGGGTTTCAACCCATCAAACATAAGCTTCAACTTATTCTCTCTTCTTCAAGCTTCATCTCTTTAGTCAATTCCACCTTCAGGCTTCACTCCTAGCCACAAGTATCAACTTGATTCCTTCAGGCTCTCAGTGTATCAATGTAAGTGTCAACTCATCTCTTAATCCTCAAGCCTCAGCTCTACACTTACTCTCAATTGAATCTTCAAGTATCAACTTGTCTTCAAGCTTCAGCTCTCTTTGCTCTACCAGTATCAACTTGGTTTTCTTCTCCTACAAGCCTCAGCTTCTCAGAGTAGTCTTTAATCACATAGAAGTGTTAACTTCATCTGGCAATCTTCAAGCCTCAACTCTTCACTTAATCTCCATTGAATCTTCAAGTATCAACTTGTTCTTCTTGCTCTTCAGACCTCAGCTGCACTGGCAGTGCTCAAGGAATCATCCTCTTCCACCATCTTCAGTGAAGTCCTCATCTTCAAACTCAAGTCCAACATCTTTCAAGATACTCAAACCAGAAGACAATTGATTGAACAGGATAAGTGGAAATGATAAACAACTTATTCACAACCAAAGGAAGCCTGTAAGGGTTCATCATTATGAGTGACTGGTTCCCTCAAAGTTCTACTTCCTAGATAAAGCCACTCATCCCTCCAAAGGAGGGATGTGAATATCTTAGAAGGACTTTTAGTCATTGGGAGGAATGGAAGCACAAGATGCTTTCCATATTTGTGAAAGAAATCATTCTAATCATAGGGCTCTCCCTATGTCCTCTATCTCATAAATCTTCACCAGACACCTTCAGGCACAAGCAAATCCATGCTCCAAGCAACTTCAAGCAACTTCAAGCATCCTCACCTTGTCTTCAACTTGTCTTCAATATCAACCAAAGGCAAACCAAGCAAAAACCCTAATCTAAGGGGACTAAAGAAGGTTAAACTAGTTGAATTAGTAAATTAGGATCACCTAAAACTAGCACCTAAACTAAAATCAAACAAAAATAGAAAACTATCCTATTAATTCTACAAAAATTCCTAAGGGAACCTAGGTCAATCATGACACTACCATATTAATGTCAAAGATCAAACCATCAAATAAGACATAGAAATATATTCTACATTATGAGGTATCAAACCTAAACCCTAAAAGGAAGCATCTATATATCAATCTAGAAAGTGCACCTATTTTCATCACAAAAAATGTGAGAAAAATACTATGGGAGCATACATGTCTAACCTAATCACACAAAAAAAATTAGGATCAAAATCATCACCACATGATCACACAAAATTCCACAAAATTATGTATCAAACATAACAATTTTAATATCAATAAAAATGTAAAATTCCCATTAAATCAGAAAATAATGAAATGAAAATATTTTTTCTCTAAACAATACTAGACTCAATCATGAGTAAAATGCAAAAAGAATGGGGTTAATTGGATTAATTTTCAATTTATTATGAATTTTTCAAGAACCATGTATAAAATGAAAATTAAAAGAAAATCAATGGAAATTAATCACACGCGCGGTGCGAATAGTAAACAGAATCAGTTTAAACAATGGTTTGGGCCATCAGGGGGGTGTGGATATCACTTAATTCATTAAGCCCAACACCACAAATAAATGAAACGGTGCGTTTCGCCATCAGAATTCCTTCACAAGCTGAGTTTAAAACGTGGTCGTTGGATGAGCTTCCAATCAAAGGTCCAACCAAGATCTGATGGTCCTAACATCATCTTCTACCTTTTGAACATCTGAGCTTCGCGCCCAGCTCCGGCCACCACCGGTGGAGCTCCGATCATCTTCCCCAACCCTAGTTCTCTCTACAGGCCTCCATTCCAAGAGGTCAAAACATGAATCTTGTCCCAAATATTGTCTCGAGTTCAACCATACCCTTTATTCAACCTAAATCCTCAAGATTCACCATATCCAAATCTCAACCGAAAATGGTAATGCACCTATTTTGTCACTAATTCTCAAATTAACTATCTGAAATCAATCCTACATCATTCTACAATGCTTCTAACACCTTAATTCAACTTGATTCTACCTAAATCATGCTAGAGGAAGAAAGTTATCAACCTGAAAATCTTGGATGAACAGATGCACTAAACCTCCAATTCAAGCTCTACAATCTTGCAGACACGATCAATGAACCCTCTCCTTGCTTCTGTATGCAAAAGAACTGGTTGAAAGCTCCTAAATCTTGAAACCCGATGGTGAGTTGCAGGTGGAAAAATTCACTTGCTCATACACTATTCAGCCACGAATTCTTCTTGATAATGATCTGGAATCACTCTTTGACATTCGTGGAAGAAGTTTCAATCAAGAAAATGGATGGAATGTGAGGAATTTGGTGAAACAGAATTCAATTGCAAGCTATGGAAATTCAATCTCAATCTATGCTCTCTCCTTCAATCATCACCAACCTCTGTAATGGATCACCTCTACTCAATATATATATATATGATGTTTGGATGATCTAGAACCCTCTAGATCCTTCTAATGAGAGTTTCCACTTCTCATGTCATGAGATTTTCAATCACATATCATGATATGCACCATTCTGTTTGCAGCTTGAAACCAACCTAAATCTCTTTCAATTTCACCCCTAGTGACATTTGGGAAGGGTTTAGCTTGCCAAGGGCCTTGCTAATGCCTTGATTCTATGTTTTGCACATGTTACTTAATATGCAAGTAACCACTTTCCAAAGCAAGTCCACAAATTGAATCTCAACTCAAAAATGTGGCTAAACCAATGTTCTTAAAATGTTTTCTAGAGTCAAAGTGATATATTACATGCCATGGTTTGGATGTGTAGGTTGAAAATATCAATTTCCAACTTTGGTTTATTTAACTTATACCCTTATTTTAGGTCATTTTTGCAACTTTGAGCTACAAGAATTTCCAACATCTCATGACCTCCTTACTAGCCTTAAAACATCATTTTGAACAACTTTTATGTTGAAAATTTTTCCATTTGAAGCTTGGAAATAGGAGTTATGGCCTTATGGTTGAAATGACCTGTAATCTCCAAATGACCAAAATGCCCTTGACTTGTCAAAGTCATAACTTGAGTTCTACAAATCCTATCAAGGACTTCTAGTACTCTATAGAAAGCTAGAAAGATAAGGAACAACATTCATGTTGACCAAAAGTTCATAGGAATAATCCTTCTTAGGCCAAAGTTTGATGCAAGTTGGGTAACTTTCAAGGCCCCAGATTCACATACCTCAGATGACCTGCAACTTGTCAAAGTCATAACTTGAGTTCTACAAATCCTATCAAGGAATTCTAGCACTCAAATTAAAGCTAAGAATAAGCTCTACAACATTCATGTTGGGGGTGAGATGAGATGACAATCACATCTTGAGCTAAACTGCTTTGAAGATAGGGGTCAAACTAGGGGATTTTACACTATCAAGCCTTAGAAACCTTAGCTTGAAACTTCTCAAACTCTTCAATCATGATGAGTTGATCTTGGAACCATCCTTATAACATCTCAATGTATCAATACATGATCACATGGCTCTTGGATTAGGTCTCAACCTTGTCCAAATCATCAGTTGACCTAGGGTTGACCCAGTCAAACCCTAGCTGCACCACTCATGGCTGGGTCTTCTTAATCTTGCACAATGACCTGTCTAGGCTTCATGATGGCTTTCAAGACATCCCATAAGCTCTCTCAAGGCTTCAATTCCACATTCTTGACTTCAGAATCATCTGAGGAGCTCCCTCAAAACTCAAGTTAGGAGACCTACACACTTGGCTTCAACCACTCTCTCTAAGGATCTTTTAACTTCTCTGACAAGGGTATCAACCTTTGAATACTTGAATAACCTTCTTAGCTAGCTTCAAACTCTTGTATAGCTCTTTATTGGTAATCATACCTCTTGATATCCTGCACACATGTCAATGAAATGCAAATGATAATGCTAGTGTGAATGAAATGAAACACAAGCTAGGTAAAGAAATGTTGGTCAAATTTTGGGGTGCAACAGCTGCCCCTATTCAAACGAATTAAACCTGACTGGGTGAGAAGCGAACAACTCTCAACCAATCAAGGTGCGAGACTGTTGAATACCGACAAACCCGGAAATTTGTCAACTGCACAAGTACATGGTACTCTGATGGGAACAAATCTTCGAAAACTGGAATATCAGCTGCACGGCAACTAGCTGGGGGATTGGTCACACGGTAACCGGTGATACATGGTCGATCATGCCGTCAGGCATCAAGATTCCTCGGGACTCATCAGATCAACAATCAAGTTAATCATGCCATCGGGCATTCAAAGAAATTTTTGGGCATCAGCCGGACTTCATCAGTAAGTCGGGAATAGAATTCTCAGTCAATCATGAACCAATTGGGGCTATCCAACTTCTACCATCAGGCACTCCGCATCAGCTGGGAGAACTGTTTTGTCAATACGGTTGGACTTCAATCATCAAGTCTTCGAGGGAAGTTTCAACTTCGCTGTTCAGAAACCCACTGGGGATGACACATCTCCGCTGGGGATTCTGGAGAACTATCAAGTAACTCTGCTTCGGGGATCCAGGAATCATTCTGGACGAATCAACTCTGCTAAAGATTTCGAGAATCATTTTGAACAAATAACTCCGCCAGGGACTTCAAGAATCATCCTGAACCCATAACTCTGCTGGAGATTTCAGGAATCATCCTGAGCAAACACTCTACCGGGGGCTCTAAGCATCAACTTGAGCGACCCTCTCTGGCGACTTCCTTGGGGATTTTAAGAGTCATCTTAAACGAACGCCTTCACTGGAGAATTCAAGAATCATCTTGGGCAAACGACCTTGCTGGGGATTTCAAGAATCATCTTGATCAAACTATTCCGCGGAGGAACACCTACAAAACAAGAACGGTAATGACCTAGCTCATGCTTCATATGCATATGCTTTGACAATGGCACAACGCTCCACACGGTGGAAATGCTACGCGTTTATGATAGATGCTATGCAATCATGCAAAATGCTGCGACCCCGTCAGCAAAATAAATGCTGAAGGGAGAATCCTCCTGTAAAGGAGAAAGAAACACTCTGGTGGAGAGGAGGAATCATCCTGCCACGGAGAAAAGGTCACGCCAATCTCAAACGGACTCCGCATGGGGAAGCAAACTTCGGTCGACTGCTGCAGGGGAACGAAGCTCTACGAAACCTTGGACCTGCTGAGGGAAGCGATGTCAATCGCAGAAATAAACTGCACAGCCTTCCCGGCTAACCCTCCTGGAGATAACGACTCCGGCGGGGAGACACAACATCAGCTATTCAACACTCTACTGGGGAAAACCAATCATGGTCCCAACTGCTTCCAAGGACTCGGCTCTCTTGGGGATCTGCAAACTCGGCTGGAGAAGAAGAAATCATCCTGCTTCGGGGGAGAGTACGAGTCTGTGGGGAATCTCAATTCCGCTGGGGACTTCAGTCTTGAACTATCAATTGCTGCATACTTCAGCGAATAGTCTCCTACGAGACCTGCACTTGTGACCCGGTGCTGGGGGGAACACACGCTTCGGCGCCTGACTCAGCTGGGGAGATGTCGTTCCTCAGGATGCATCTGATTGGGGAGAGAATCTTCTCTGCTTGGGGAGACATATCAATGCCTGGCGATCTCACGTTCGAACTCTGCAGGGAGAGGCTGCTGAACTTTGCTGGAGAAGGAGGAATCATCCTGCTTGGGGGTGCGCACGACGCACTGTCTGGTATATGATGTACCTGCACCAACACAAACAAACAGACAAGATGCCCTTCTCAAAGGGACCTATCAAGGTTATCATCTTGTGACAATGTTCGAGTAATTCATTGTTTCAACAATCAGTGGCCTAGGCCAGTAAGTTTATGTATGCGCATTTTATCAAAAACATCGGCGTTCTTTTCACAAACAACACATGTAAAGGCTAAATAAACAAACAGAATTGTTGAATAGTATACATTTTATTGATAACGAACCCCTGAATGGGTAAAAATGTTTTACAACAGATGCAAGCTCCTGGAATGAGGAAGCTGCGCAAAAAAGTAAAAACATAAATATACATCAGTATATAAAAATGTCGGCAATGAGGCGTAGACGAACACCATGAGTTGATCCCTCTATGACACACTCGACTTCGATACTTCTCCGACGCTTCAGCTTCAGAAGAGATTGATTCAGATAAACGGCCCTCAGGTTTTCCAAACCACTAAACAATGAAAGTCCACTCGCGGAACGCAGTCATTTGCTTTTTTTTAAATCCCTAACTTTTGCCTGAATCGCCCTTCCGGGTTTTCGATTCACCGGGATACCCTTTTTTGCCAAAGCCGCCCTTCCGGGTTTTCGACTTTGCGGGTGTACATTTTTCGATTTATATCCCTAACTTTTGCCCGAACCTTTTTCCATTTTTATGGTTCGCCAGGATGCCCCATTTTAGCCTGGATGCTCTTTTTCTTTCCAGCGGATCATTTTTTAAGCAAAGTATTTTTTAACCGCGTCCGCGTTCACCGGGGATGCAAAATCTTCGCCATCCATCGTGGATAACAACAAAGCTCCTCCCGAAAAGACCTTGCTGACGACGTACGGACCTTCGTAATTGGGAGTCCACTTGCCCCGGTGATCGGAGTGTGAAGGAAGAATCTTCTTCAGGACGAGATCACCCGTCTGAAAGCTTCTAGGACGCACCTTCTTATCATAAGCTTTCTTCATACGACTTTGGTACAGACGACCATGTGCAATCGATGCTAACCTCTTCTCGTCCATCAGGCTGAGCTGGTTTAGTCGGTTCTTAATCCATTCTGCCTCGTCGAGTTTCATATCAACCAAAACTCACAAAGAAGGGATCTCCACTTCTGACGGTAGGACAGCTTCCATACCGTACACTAAGGAGAAAGGAGTTGCCCCTATTGATGTATGTACCTTCGTGCGATAACCGTGCAATGCGAATGGCAACATCTCGTGCCAATCCTTGTAGGTCACAACCATCTTCTGAACAATCTTCTTAATGTTCTTATTGGCCACTTCAACGGCGCCATTCATCTTCGGCCGGTAAGGAGATGAGTTGTAGTGTTCAATCTTGAAACTCTGGCACAGCTCCTTCATCATCTTGTTATTCAGATTCGAACCATTATCAGTAATGATCTGCTCGAGAATTCCGTAACGACAAATGATATCCCTCTTTATGAATTTAGCCACCACCTGCTTGGTCACATTAGCATATGAGGCTGCCTCCACCCACTTGGTGAAGTAGTCGATAGCTACGAGAATGAAGCGATGACCGTTAGATGCAGTGGGCTCGATCTTGCCTATCATGTCGATGCCCCACATGGAGAACAGCCACGGGGAGGACATGACATTTAACGGGAACGGCGGCACATGAACTTTATCAGCATAAATCTGGCATTTATGACATCTCTTCGCGAATTTGAAGCAATCCGACTCCATCGTCAGCCAGTAGTATCCTGCTCTCAGGATCTTTCTCGTCATAGCATGCCCGCCGGCGTGCGTACCAAATGTGCCTTCATGGACTTCTTCCATGAGCAAACTCGCCTCTTTCTCATCTACACATCTGAGTAGCACGAGATCGTGGTTTCTTTTATACAAAACTCCATCAAGATTGAGATAAAAATTTCCAGACAGCCTCCTCAGAGTCTTCTTATCCTGGGCTGACGCTCCCGCAGGATACTCCTTAGTCATAAGGAAGGTCTAGATATCATGGAACCAGGGCTTGCCGTCGGAGGCTTCCTCGATCGCAAAGACGAATGCAGGTCTATCAAGACGAGAAAGGACAATTCTTGGAGCTTCATTCCAAAAATTGACTTTGTACATCGAAGCCAACGTGGCTAAGGCATCATCCATCTGATTTTCTGCTCTGGGCACATGATGGAGTTCCACTCGATCAAAGAACGGAAGCAGCCTTCTGGCATAGTTCATGTACGACACCAAATTCGATTGACGAGTCTCCCACTCCCCTTTAATATGGTTGATCACAAGTGCTGAGTCACCATATACGTCTAGGTTCTTGATTCTCAAATCAATTGCCTCTTCTAGACCCATGATGCATGCTTCGTATTTCGCTTCATTATTGGTGACTGGAAACGTCAGTCTCGCAGTGAACGGGATGTGGGATCCGTGGGGGGTCGTGATGATTGCCCCGATGCCACTTCCGTAAGAATTAACCGCCCCGTCAAATATCAATTTCCACTAGGATTTCCTATCTGGACCCTCGTCGGGCAACGGTTCATCGCAATCCTTCGCTTTAAGAAACATGATATCCTCATCAGGGAATTCAAATTTCATCGGCTGGTAATCCTCGATCGGCTGATCGGCAAGGTACTCAGACAATACGCTTCCCTTAATGGCTTTCTGGGAAACGTACTGAATATCATATTCCGTCAACACCATTTGCCATCTGGAAATCCTGCCTGAAAGCGCTTGCTTCTCGAAGATGTACTTGATCGGATCCATCTTCGAAATTAGCATGGTGGTGTGATTGAGCATGTACTGTCGTAAACGTTTTGGCAGCCCAGGCTAGTGCACAACACGTTTTCTCCAGCATCGAGTAACGAGATTCACAGTCTGTGAACTTTTTACTCAAGTAGTAAATGGCATGCTCCTTTCTGCCCGTCTCATCGTGCTGACCGAGAACACACCCCATACTATTCTCAAGAACTGTCAAGTACATGATTAAGGGCCGTCCAGCCACTGGGGGTACCAAGATTGGAGGTTCATTAGATATTGTTTTATCTTATCGAATGCCTTCTGGCAATCCTCGTTCTAGATAATCGCCTGATCTTTCTTTAACAGTTTGAACATCGGTTCACACGTGGCTGTGAGCTGAGAAATAAACCTTGCAATGTAGTTTATTCTGCCCAGGAAACCACAAACTTCTTTTTTGGTTTTTGGCGCTGGCATTTCTTGTATCGCTTTTATCTTCGCAGGATCAACCTCGATGCCTCTTTCGCTTACGATAAACCCCAATAACTTTCCGGACCGTACTCCGAAAGTACACTTGTTAGGATTCAGCCTCAACCTGAACTTCCTAAGCCTCTCAAAAAGCTTCAGCAAATTGACTAGATGTCCCTCCTCCGTTTGGGACTTCGCAATCATGTCATCAACATAGACTTCAATCTCATGATGAATCATGTCATGAAACAAAGTGACCATTGCTCGTTGGTAAGTGGCCCCTGTGTTCTTCAGACCGAAAGGCATTACCTTGTAGCAGAATGTTCCCCAGGGGGTGATAAACGTAGTTTTCTCCATGTCCTCCGGCGCCATCTTGATCTGATTGTAATCGGAGAAGCCATCCATGAACGAAAATACAGAGAACTGCGCTGTATTGTCGACCAACACATCGATATGAGGCAGCGAGAAATCATCTTTAGGGCTCGCCCTATTCAAATCCCGATAATCGAAGCACATTCGTACCTTACCGTCCTTCTTCGATATAGGCACTATGTTGGCGACCCACGGAGGGTAAGTAGTGACCGCTAAGAAGCCAGCATCAAGCTTCTTTGCACTTCTTCTTTGATCTTAACGACCATATCTGATCTCGTCCTTCTAAGCTTTTGCTTAATGGGAGGACAATCTTCTCGCAGCGGCAAGCGGTGGACCACGATGTCAGTATCAAGTCCGGGCATATCTTCGTATGACCAAGCAAAGACGTCACTATACTCTCTTAGCATCTCGACCAATCTCTGCTTGACATCACTCTGCAATGCAGCCCCTATCATGACGTTCCTGACAAGTTCTTCAGAACCCAGATTCATGATCTCAATTTCCTCTTCATGAGGCAGAATAACTTTCTCTTCTTGTTTCAACAAGCGGGCCAACTCTTCGGGAAGGTCTTCGTCTTCATCAATCTCTTCTTCGGCTTGATAGATCGGGCAATCGAAGTCGAAGTGAGTCGTAGAAGGTCCAGAGTCGATGTCATCTGCTATGTGGATCCTGCAATAACAAGGGTAAGCTTAAGACAAGGATATGCAGGTTAGCACAAACCCCATTGCCATTTTATTGTTTTTCAAAACAAATATAAAACAGGAATAACAGAGATCACAATATTTGAATACGAAGAAAAACGCCTTTTGATTTATTGATAAAATGCATGTACATAATCAAACGAGGCCCTGACAATAAAACCACTATGCCCCGGGTAGGACATAGGGTTGTACAATGATTGGAAAAAGTAAATCATTACTCTTCGCTTGTCATATGGATGATATCCTTGATGGACCAATTGTTGAGGCTCTCGCCTGGCTTGCTTGGCTGGATCCAAGAGTCTAAGTCACAGTCGCTATCTCCGCTGTCTTCAGACACCGCGTTGACGCTTTCAAAAATCACCCAGCCACTGGTAAACTGGATCGGCCCTTTACCTCGCGGCGCACTGCTAGAAGCGGAGGCTTCAGCCGCAGGAGAATATCCCAACCCAAACTTGTCTTGCTTGTTAGGTATCTCCAAAATTCACCCCCAGCCTGAGGTAGATCTGGCTTGAACAACGGCCCGGGCTTCCTTGAAGGAAGAGAGAGTCATCTCTGGCTTCTCAGTGACTATAGGAGCTACGTCCTTGACTTTAACAGCTTCGAACGCTTGGCATAGGGTTTCGTGGATTTCCCGGTCCATCTCAACATACTTGAAGGACAACAAATGGCTCACCATTATATCTTCCTCGCTACAAACGGTCACGATGCTACCTCCGATGGCATACTTGAGTTTCTGGTGCAACGTGGAGGTCACGACTCCAGCGGCATAGATCCACGACCCGCCCAAGAGATAGCTGTAGGCAGGCATGATGTCCATTATGTAAAAGATCGCGTCGAACGTTTCCGGCCCAACTTGGATCGGCAACGTCACCTCCCCGAAAACATGGCGTTTGGTTCCATTGAACGCTTTCACAACCAGATCACTGGGTGTGCAAATCACTCCACGAGTATCCAACTTCATCAATGCCTTCTTCGGAAGAACATTGAGTGACGACCCTCTGTCTACCAGCACATGAGACATAATCATTCCTCTACACTCTATCGAGATGTGCAGGGCGCTATTGTGGTTCCTCCCCTTCGGCGTCAGCTCTAGGTCAGTGAAACCTAGCCCATTTCCAGCATTCACGTGGGCTACGACCTCTTCCAGCTGGTTTACCGATATTTCCTGCGATACATATGCGGCGTTCAACACCTTCAGCAGTGCGTTGCGGTGTGCTTCAGAACACAGCAACAAATTCAAGATGGAAATCTTCGAGGGCGTTTGATGGAGATGATCCACAATCTTGTAGTCACTCTTTTTAATCAACCGCATAAACTCTTCGGCATCTTTAACAAGTAAGTCTTTTTCTACCCCACGGGGGATCTCTTCAACGACTTTACTCTTCCCTTTATCAGTTGCATCAGCTCTGTCCGCTTTATCCGCCATGACCTCAGGCGGCGCAAATACTCTCCCGCTGCGAGTAATACCACTGATTCCCACAAGGTTCTCCACAGATGATCCAAACGGTTCTAGTTCCAACTTCTGTCCGTTGCAGTAGACTTCAGCCCCGTAATGCCATGGGACAGCATTAGTGCTTTCGAACGGTATTGGCCCAGCTTTGGTGATAGTAATTGTGGGCGGTCTGGGTGCGGAAATAGTTATCGTCTGGCGAGGGATGGTGATGGTGGCAACCTCATCATCTTGCTTTAGCATTACCTCTCCCGATCCACATTCGGCCCTCCGGCTAAACTGTAGAATCCCTTCAGTCATCAGACTTTGAATCCCCTCTATCAACTGTTCACATCCATCAGGACTTGTCGCACAGCCCATACACAGCTCTCCGCAACCTGGAAAGAAGCCTCTTTTCATCAGCTTAGCTTTAACGAAGCTAAGTGGTGTCTTCAGATCTCTGACGTCAGTCAACAAATCCGAGCTCTCGTCTTCGATAATGGCGTTCACCCCGCCTCCCCTATGGTTCGGCATAGGGTTCTTCGTGACGTTTGGCACATTATCCGAGAAGTTGATGATCTTGGCATCCACCATGTCATGTACCTTATGCTTGAAGGCTTTGCAGTTCTCTATTGTGTGGCCTGGTGCCCCTGAGTGAAACTCACAAGTTGCATTCGCGTCATAACCTGGCGGAGGTGCCCCTGTTAAGGGAGCCAGGGTCCTCTTCTGGATCAACTATAGCTGAAGCAAAGTCTGCAATAGTTGCGCGTACGACATGGGCGGTGTCTCGAGGTGATGGCTCGACAGAGGTGCCCGATTCTGATACTTTCTGTATCCTTGTTGATTATGTTGTTGCTGTTGCTGCTGCTGTGGCTGTTGAACTGCCGGGATAGTTATGCTGGCCACCTGTTGGTGAGGGCCTTTACCCTTCCTTCGAGCGTTGGTCACGGCGCTCGTTTCTCCTTCTCGTCTTTTGCCACCATAAGGTTTCTTCCCGCCTCCTCCAGCTGAGGATAGATCACCTTGAATTTTCCCCAGTTTGATCCCATTTTCAATGTGCTCACCCGTGATAATGAGATCTGAGAAGGTTCCAGACATACCGCTGACCAATTTCTCATAGTAGACCCCTGGGAGGGTAGCTACGAACATCTGCACAAGCTCACGTTCAACCATCGGCGGCTGAACCCTGGCTGCCAATTCACGGCACCGCCGGGCGTATTCCTTGAACCCTTCATTGTTCCTTTGCGACAAATTCTGCAGTTGGATTCGGTTCGGGGCCAAGTCGTTGTTATATTGGTAGTGGTGCACGAATGCTTCAGCAAGGTCCTTCCACGTGCGCATGCTGGTAGGCTCCAGACTCATGTACCATTCGAGGGAGGGTCCGGACAGACTGTCCTGAAAGAAGTGCATCATCAACTTCTCGTCCTCAGAATGAGCGGACATTTTTCTGTAATATGATCTCAGATGGACGCGAGGGCAAGTGGTGCCCTTGTACTTTTCAAATTCAGGTACCTTGAACTTGGGAGGCACCTTGAAATCAGCAATCAGTCCCAACTTGGACATATCAACGTCCAGGGTGTTCTGGTTCTCGATATTTCTCATCTTATCCTCGAGTGCCTTGAACCTTAGACGTGCTTCAGCAGTCAGCTCCCCTTCAGCACCTCTCTGAGAGAACACATCGTCTTGAAGGTCTTCTAACCACGGCTGAGGCCGAACAGATTCCCAACACCTGCCTTGCCGATGCCCAGCCCGACATTGATATTAGCTTCAAGACTCCCATTACCGACGCCCGTCGTATTACCATTGAGTCCCGTGTTAGCTATCACGTTGTCGTTGGCACTGCCATTCCCCCCGGTCACGGGGACGCCATTCTGTGGAGTTTCAACTGGTGGAGGGGTTGGAACAGTCCCACCATGGAGTACGCCATTGCTATCGACCCTTGAAATCAGAGGCTGAACCAAGGTTCTGAGCTGATCTTGGCCATTGGTGACCGCTTGCATGAGCTCCATGAAGCGATCCATTCTTTCGCGGAGTTCCTGAACATCAGTTTGCACTTGCTCCATGATTCTGGTTTGATTTGCTCTGGTCGGACAGCGGTGGATAGGTCTCTGATCAATCCTGAAACAACCTGAAACAACCTGAAAACACAAAAGGGTTAGGAAAAAATGACAGAGTGCTCGTTATGCGAATGCTTCATGCAAATGCAAACGCGTGTCTGTGTGTTAGGGAGATTTCCCCCGATCCTAGTGCCTGAGTGCCAGTGCTGATAATAAGAAGTTCAAGTCCAGTAATGGAAATAACATCTCATATATATGAAGAAAGCCCATCAAGGCAGTACACAACGTCAACGAGTACAAGATGAATCAATGGCATGACCTCAACCAACAAGCCTGGTGATGGCCAGCATACAACAATGATCAACAAAAGGAATGCAAATAGTCAAGCACGGCCACGGGCGTGAAAATCTTCTAACAACCCCTTCGTTTCTGGATGATCATGCCGAGTGAGCAACCCTTCGACGAGTAACTCCCTCTGCATAATGGTGTACTGAAGACCTTCGACCGAATCTTCCCATGCTCCTTCGCCGAAACAATCTTCTAACTTCCGTTTCTTGAATTCCAACATCAGTTTGCGCTCCTTCAGGTTAGCGAGAGCTCTGTTGAGCTGGCCTTCTGCGGCATATCTGCGAGCGGTTTCTTCATCAAACCTCTTCTCACTAGCCTTCACCTGGGCTTTCAGCTTGGAGATCTGTTGCATCAGCTTATCCTCCCGCTCTTTCCTGTTGGCTAGGGAGGCCTTCCAGTGCTAGTTGAACTTGGATATCCTCCGATGCGCTTCATCCAAGTGATGCTTCTTCGTGGCCAGTACATCGTTGACAACTTTGAAGTCTCGACCCATGCGCTCACGCTCAGCTATCTGCTTAGTCAAATATGTCCCTAGCTGGTTCACCAGCTCTGTCTGCCTCTTGAAGGAATGAACGACTTTGTTTCTCTCGCTTCTAAGCTGCGCCAATTCTTTCTCCAATCCTTCATTGGCCCTCTTCAGTTCATCTCGCTCAGCTATCACCTGATTATGCTACTGAATGGGCACGGTAGTAGGCTCTTCAATCACTGGAGGGCTTTCTGGCTTGGCAGGAAGAAACAACATTCCTATAACGTCTGCTCTGGCTCTGATCCATGCCACATACGGAGGGTAGGCTTGACTATTGCTTCTCCCCAACAATGGTTTTCCCTTCTTACTAATACCATTCCAAGCGCGCTGAAGCTTAGATAACAGATCCCCCTCTAGAAAATCGGTGAGGTACAGAGATTCCTGCACCTCTTCATCCTTCGGCGGAGCTCTCAAAGCATAAGTGAACTGTCGGACTAGCAAAGACGGATCATAGTTTATACAACCCTTCCTGCCTATCAAAGGCACGTTCGGAAACCCGCTGCAGTTGAAGATAATCTCGGTACCCAACCTATCTCTGTCAAACCAGTCAATATCCTCTGCTGATAGACTCATCAAACGCTCGGACCACTCAGCTGTGGCTGCAGACGAAACAAAGGGACCCCTCTTGGGCAGATGACTATCAAGCCATTTATAAAGCAGGGGCACACAGCATGAGACATTCTTGCCCCTTCTGTTCTCGTTTTTGTAGTGGATAGAATGGTAGACATCTCCTATCAAGGTAGGGACTGGATTCCCTGAAGCAAAGATGCGGAAGGCGTCGAAGTCTACAAAATCGGGCATATTGGGGAACAGAATGATGCCATATATGCACAGAGCGAGAATGGCGTTGAATACGACCCAACATCCGTCTTTGGCGCACTGCTGAGCCTTTCCTACTAAGAACTGGAAGGAGAAATCGGGAACCTTGTTCCAACTAGACAATACCAACTCGGAGGCATCCAGATGAAGTGACAGAGCTAGACTAGCCAGATTAGGCTCAACATCCATAGGAACAAAAGGCATCTGCCTCTTGATAGGCACACCTAACAAATCATCATATTCCTCTAGTGTGGGCGCGAGAACAAAATCCTGGAAAGTAAAGCATCTCAACGGAGGATCGTAGAACTGCAGCAGAGCATGCAACCCATTCAACTCGAACCCAGAAGGTTTACGAACCAAACTGAGCAATTTTCCGTAAGACTTTCTGAACTCATCCCTCACAGAATCATCTGCTAAAGCAATCAAACCAGTCAGCTGAACCACATCAGGGGCGGGGAGCTTGTAAGTCACGGTCTTCCTCAGAGAACCCATAACAATATAATAGGAGGCAAGAAATCCTGGATCAGGGAAAACGGTACCTGCAACACAGACACACATTAATGAGATGCAAATGAGTATTCAAAGCAATGTAAAATGCAATCATGCCGCAGGAGATCAAGGCAACTGTGCTGTGGAGATTCTGTATCAACAAAACCACGATACTGCTCTATCAAGAACAACCACTATATCTGATAAGAAGAAAATCCTGGTATCGGACCACAAATCTGTTATGTCAAGAACACACACTCATAGGACCATAAATCTGCTCTGTCAAGAACAACCATCTGATAATAAGGACCTCTGATACATGACCAAAAAACTCTGCTCTGTCAAGAACAAACATACATCTGCTGGTGGGAGCATCTGATCCCAATCATGAACCTGCTCTATCAAGAACAACATACACATCTGCTAATGAGATCCTCAGATCCCAATCATAAACCTGATCTGTCAAGAACAAATACACATCTTTAAAGATAAGGTCCTCTGATACAGGATCAAAACTCTGCTCTGTCAAGAACAAACATACATCTGACAATGAGAACCTCCAACAAAACTGATTCACTGTCAAGAAAACCAGGAAGTCTGAAGATTAAGGTTTCCTGCAACAAACCCAACCCTGCTCACATGTATGGACCTAAACTGACACAAGTTCGGCATCCTATGCGGTCATCAGCGTCACAGACATTCAAGAGGGGTGATACGATACCCAGAAGGTGTGGCATCACCAGCTCATGAAGCGGCCTCACTCGGCTGAATTCTAAATGATCGGTCCCCAGAGTCGACAATCCTCCAAACCAACAACCCCCTCAACCCAAAGGGTTGAAAAAGAAGTCAACCGGGAGAACCTCGTCTGAGCGTGGATTTCATGAGACACTAGTGCCTGCCAAGCAAGCACGCGCCCACTAATTTCCACAACTAATGCTATGTTCACTCAAGCCTGGGTCTGGCTTCTCACTCATCAGAATGCCCTTCCCACAACAGCACAGATAATCATATCATACTGAAAATAAAGTGCGGGAAATAAAAATGCGATAAATAAACACAACCCAACAAGTAATCATATAAGCGCTCGGGTTAACTCTCGCAGGGGACGTCGGATCCCCAAACTGACTCGCATACGGGACGTTGGTTCCAGGAAACTATCAATTCCTCAGCAGAGTCGCCAGCTGTCGCTTTCGCGAAAATAAGGTGCCGGCAAAACAGAAGAGTCGCCACCTTTCTTTATTTATCCCTCGGAGCGGGAAAGGAAACGATCGGAAAAACCTTACGAAAAAGGTATAAGACAAGGTCATCGCAACCGTTGTCTGGGTTCGGGAGTCGGTTACACAAGGGGAAGGTATTAGCACCCCTCACGTCCTTCGTACTCGACGGGATCCATGCTTGTTGTGCTTACTGGACGGGTTGGTTTTATCTATCTACCTATCAAGGCTGGCTTAAACAGAAAAGAAAATGACTCGGCAAAGCGTCGCGCTTTATGCCTACGTATTCCCATCAGAGAATGAGAAATCAGAGTCAACGTAGTTCGGCTGACTACGGGTTACGGGGAAGGTGGCTCGCCAATACGTCAGTATTGTGCCTACGTACTCTCAACAAGTATGAGAGATCAGAGCTTACGTAGTTCGGGATAATACGTCTTACGGGAAATCAGATTCATCTGTTTTATCGAGTAGGGTTAAACAACAATTCCAGCAGTTAGGGACAAAGCCTGTTTGCGGTGGCGCTGAAGTTTAACGACACTCTTTTCTTCAGAAAAGCTTCCTTTGAATTATGGGCCCACGGGGCAAAAGGTTTGAAGTTTGTTTTCTATCTTTTACGGAAGAAGTGTTTTTTATTGTGTTTGCAATTTCAATCGCACTAAAGACTATGACCTGAGAGTGAATGTGTCGCATGTCACCCAAAGGGTGCCATACTAAGCATTCAGACTGTTGAAAAGAAACTCTCCAACAATCCTCTCTCCGATAGCTTAAGGCTCGTAACGTACGAAAGAAATCATTCATGATTACTGTATTTTAAGCTGTTTTGAGATGAGAAGAGAAATGGCTCAACTAAAGGGGGACTATCAAGTCCTACTGTTGTCATGCCAAGGATTCATCCTATAGTTGAGGTTTGAAACAGGGAACTCCTAGAAGTTGTCATGCATAGGTTTCAACCTAAAGTTCTATCATCACTTCCTTATCAAAGGAAATGAGAGTCCTAAGGGATCATGTCAATGATACACAGAAACAGATAAAGCATCAGCTTAAACAGTAAACAGTAATACAGTAAAATGCATGCAATGCGAGTGAGGGAGGAAGTGTGTGTGGGGCATCAGCCTCCACAAGCTCATCTCAACCTCAAGCCAGAATGAATAACAGTAATCATACAGGAATAAATAACATGTTATCAAGCAAAATACAATAAACCGTAATCATACAGAAGAAAATAGAATAAAATGCTATCAAGCAAGACAAACCACATGGGCGAGGGAGATGGGCTCTACCGAATACCCGCAAGCAAAGCCATACAGTAACAATACAAGCAGAGGGAGCAACTCAACCTCTAGTGCAATCATGCTCCTAGATTAAAGTCAGTCTAGATATGAACTTATTCTAATGCATCAAGCAAGTCAAACAAGTCACAGCAATACAGAAAAGAAAACTGACAAGAAAAGAAAGCAGATCAACCCCTCTTTCAAATTCAAGCTTCAGCTCTTCTGACATCAATCCAGTCTTCAGACTTCAATCACCCTTCAAGGCTACCATCTCTCATGACAAGTATCAACTTGCTTCTCCAGGGTTTCAACCCATCAAACATAAGCTTCAACTTATTCTCTCTTCTTCAAGCTTCAGCTCTTTAGTCAATTCCACCTTCAGGCTTCACTCCTAACCACAAGTATCAACTTGATTCCTTCAGGCTCTCAGTGTATCAATGTAAGTGTCAACTCATCTCTTAATCCTCAAGCCTCAGCTCTACACATACTTTCAATTGAATCTTCAAGTATCAACTGGTCTTCAAGCTTCAGCTTTCTTTGCTCTACCAGTATCAACTTGGTCTTCTTCTCCTACAAGCCTCAGCTTCTCAGAGTAGTCTTTAATCACATAGAAATGTCAACTTCATCTAGCAATCTTCAAGCCTCATCTCTTCACTTAATCTCCATTGAATCTTCAAGTATCAACTTGTTCTTCTTGCTCTTCAGACCTCAGCAGCACTGGCAGTGCTCAAGGAATCATCCTCTTCCACACTCTTCAGTGAAGTCCTCATCTTCAAACTCAAGTCCAACATCTTTCAAGATACTCAAACCAGAAGACAATTGATTGAACAGGATAAGTGGAAATGATAAACAGCTTATTGATAACCAAAGGAAGCCTGTAAGGGTTCATCATTTTGAGAGATTGGTTCCCTCAAAGTTCTACTTCCTAGATAAAGCCACTCATCCCTCCAAAGGAGGGATGTGAATATCTTAGAAGGACTTTTAGTCATTGGGAGGAATGGAAGCACAATATGCTTTCCATATTTGTGAAAGAAATCATTCTAATCATAAGGCTCTCCCTATGTCCTCTATCTCCTAAATCTTCACCAGACACCTTCAGGCACAAGCAAATCCATGCTCCAAGCAACTTCAAGCAACTTCAAGCATCCTCACCTTGTCTTCAACTTGTCTTCAATATCAACCAAAGGAAAACCAATCAAAAACCCTAATCTAAGGGGACAAAAGAAGGTTAAACTAGTTGAATTAGTAAATTAGGATCACCTAAAACTAGCACCTAAACTAAAATCAAACAAAAATAGAAAACTATCCTATTAATTCTACAAAAATTCCTAAGGGAACCTAGGTCAATCATGACTCTACCATATTAATTTCAAAGATCAAACCATCAAATAAGACCTAGAAATATATTCTACATTATGAGGTATCAAACCTAAACCCTAAAAGGAAGCATCTAAATATCAATCTAGAAAGCACACCTATTTTCATCACAAAAAATGTGAGAAAAATACTATGGGAGCATACATGTCTAACCTAATCACACACAAAAAATTAGGATCAAAATCATCACCACATGATCACACAAAATTCCACAAAATTATGTATCAAACATAACCATTTTAATATCAATAAAAATGTAAAATTCCCATTAAATCAGAAAATACATGAAATGAAAATATTTTTCTCTAAAAAATACTAGACTCAATCATGAGTAAAATGCAAAAAGAATGGGGTTAATTGGATTAATTTTCAATTTATTATGAATTTTTCAAGAACCATGTATAAAATGAAAATTAAAAGAAAATCAATGGAAATTAATCACACGCGCGGTGCGAATAGTAAACAGAATCAGTTTAAACAATGGGTTGGGCCATCAGGGGGTGTGGATATCACTTAATTCATTAAGCCCAACACCACAAATAAATGAAACGGTGCGTTTCGCCATCAGAATTCCTTCACAAGATGAGTTTAAAACGTGGCCGTTGGATGAGCTTCCAGTCAAAGGTCTAACCAAGATCTGATGGTCCTAACATCATCTTCTACCTTTTGAACATCTGAGCTTCGCGCCCAGCTCCGGCCACCACCGGTGGAGCTCCGATCATCTTCCCCAACCCTAGTTCTCTCTACATGCCTCCATTCCAAGAGGTCAAAACATGAATCTTGTCCCAAATCTTGTCACGAGTTCAACCATACCCTTTATTCAACCTAAATCCTCAAGATTCACCATATCCAAATCTCAACCGAAAATGGTAATGCACCTATTTTGTCACTAATTCTCAAATTAACTATCTGAAATCAATCCTACACCATTCTATAATGCTTCTAACACCTTAATTCAACCTGATTCTACCTAAATCATGCTAGAGGAAGAAAGTTACCAACCTGAAAATCTTGGATGAACAGATGCACTAAACCTCTAATTCAAGCTCTACAATCTTGCAGACACGATCAATGAACCCTCTCCCTGCTTCTGTATGCAAAAGAACTGGTTGAAAGCTCCTAAATCTTGAAACCCGATGGTGAGTTGCAGGTGGAAAAATTCACTTGCTCATACACTATTCAGCCACAAATTCTTCTTGATAATGATCCGGAATCACTCCTTGACATTCATGGAAGAAGTTTCAATCAAGAAAATGGATGGAAAGTGAGGAATTTGGTGAAACAGAATTCAATTGCAAGCTATGGAAATTCAATCTCAATCTATGCTCTCTCCTTCAATCATCACCAACCTCTGCAATGGATCACCTCTACTCAATATATAGATGATGTTTGGATGATCTAGAACCCTCTAGATCCTTCTAATGAGAGTTTCCACTTCTCATGTCATGAGATTTTCAATCACATATCATGATATGCACCATTCTGTTTGCAGCTTGAAACCAACCTCAATCTCTTTCAATTTCTCCCCTAGTGACATTTTGGAAGGGTTTAGCTTGCCAAGGGCCTTGCTCATGCCTTGATTCTATGTTTTGCACATGTTACTTAATATGCAAGTAACCACTTTCCAAAGCAAGTCCACAAATTGAATCTCAACTAAAAAATGTGGCTAAACCAATGTTCTTAAAATGTTTTCTAGAGTCAAAATGATATATTACATGCCATGGTTTGGATGTGTAGGTTGAAAATATCAATTTCCAACTTTGGTTTATTTAACTTATGCCCTTATTTTAGGTCATTTTTGCAACTTTGAGCTACAAGCATTTCCAACATCTCAAGACCTCCTTAATAGCCTTAAAACATCATTTTGAACAACTTTGATGTTGAACATTTTTCCATTTGAAGCTTGGAAATAGGAGTTATGGCCTTATGGTTGAAATGACCTGTAATCTCCAAATGACCAAAATGCCCTTGACTTGTCAAAGCCATAACTTGAGTTCTACAAATCCTATCAAGGAATTCTAGCACTCAAATTAAATCTAAGAACAAGCCCTACAACATTCATGTTAGGGGTATGATGAGATGACAATCACATCTTGAGCTAAACTGCCTTGAAGATAGGGGTCAAACTAGGGGATTTTTCACTATCAAGCCTTAGAAACCCTAGCTTGAAACTTCTCAAACTCTTCAATCATGATGATTTGATCTTGTAATCATCCTTATAACATCTCAATGTATCAATCCATGATCACATGGCTCTTGGATTAGGTCTCAACCTTGTCCAAATCATCAGTTGACCTAGGGTTGACCCAGTCAAACCCTAGCTGCACCACTCATGGCTGGGTCTTCTTAATCTTGCACAATGACCTGTCTAGGCTTCATGATGGCTTTCAAGACATCCCATAAGATCTCTCAAGGCTTCAAGTCCACATTCTTGACTTCAGAATCATCTGAGGAGCTCCCTCAAATCTCAAGTTAGGAGACCTACACACTTGGCTTCAACCACTCTCTCTGAGGATCTTTTAACTTCTCTGACAAGGGTATCAACCTTTGAATACTTGAATAACCTTCTTAGATATCTTCAAACTCTTGTATAGCTCTTGATTGGTAATCATACCTCTTGATCTCCTGCACACATGTCAATGAAATGCAAATGATAATGCTAGTGTGAATGAAATGAAACACAAGCTAGGTAAAGAAATGTTGGTCAAATTTTGGGGTGCAACAGCTGCCCCTATTCAAACGGCTTGAACCTGACTGGGTGAGAAGCGAACGGATCTCAACCAATCAAGGTGCGAGACGGTTAAATACCGACAAACCCGGAAATTTTCCAAGACATAGGTGGGAAAGTCAGAGTCAACTTAGTTCAGCTAACTACGGGTGTAAGGTGGGAAAGGTTGCTCGCCAAGACATCACATCTTGTGCCTACTTACTTTCAACAGGTATGAGAGATCAGAGCAAACGTAGTTTGGGCAAATAAGAACACCGGTTTGTTCATCTATTTTATCCGAGTAGGGTTAACAAACAGTTCTAGCAATTTGGTGTATGCAACTCGACCATTGGAGACTTAGGTGTTACCGTTTGCAGTAGAACTAAGAGTTAACAACACCCTTGTTTATAAAAATTATTTTCCATTATTAAAGGTCCCAGGGGACAAAAGAAGTTTGATGTTTTATTTTGTATCTTTTAAGGAGAATTGTTTTGATTATTGAGTGTTTATCATGTATGTTGTACTAAAGTCTAAAACCTAGGAGCGAATGCGTCGCATATCGTCCTAAGGACGTATACTAAACACTCTAAGCAATTGAGAGGTAACCCCCCAATCACAATTTCCCAATTACAAGGCTAATGGCACAACATCCATTATCTTTTATTAAGTATTTTGATGTTTTTTGAAGATGAGAAAGAGAGAGAGGACTCTAAAGGGAAACTAGTTCAAAACCTAGTAGTTATAATGCATCATGGTCCTAAGGTTAGGATTGAGAAGGGAATGCTATCCTATTTGTTATCATGAAAAGGATTCAACCTAATGTCTATCAACACAATCCTTAAACAAGGAAGTGAGAATTCCTAAGGGAACATGGTAATGCAAAGAAAAGAAGCAACATACAATACTTGAATTGAAATGTGAATGTGAATGAATGCACATGCAATGCAACATTACAAGAAAAGGGAGGAAACCTCAACCTTTAATGCAAACAAGAGATAAACAAAGAGAAAACATACAAGCAAGGGAGTAAATTGTGTGGGGTAAAGACCACCACAAGCTCATCTCAACCTTCGAATGCAAGCAAGAAAAAAAAGTTCAAAAACATACATCAAGCAAGTGCAAACAATGCCCTACGGCCTCTAACATGAACATGGGATGAATCATAAAACAAAAGAGAAGTGGGAGAATAAGAGAAAACATCCATGGTATCCCTAATGTCATTCACCCAAAGTCTCATTATGACTTGTGCAAAAAGATGCACAAAATGTGTCCTCATGGTTCACCATTCAAGTCAAGCTTCAAATACCTCCTAAGGAGGGATTAAGCAACTTTAAATGGTGCTCCAAGGTCCTTGGACAGAAAGGGAGGTGAAAGGAGAATGTACATAAAGCATTTGAAATGGAATGTACAAGAAATTGCAAGAGGATCATGCAAAAAGTGAAAAGCATTCAACATACACACATGAAAAACCCTAAATGGAACTGCTAAGAGATGCCTAAACTTAACCAAGTTATGAACATGATCAAGGCCTAAAATAGAACCTACATATGCTTTATTATATACATGACATGGATACATGAAGATTGGGTACTCAAACAATACACAAAATGCAAATAAGATTCAAACTAGCACAAGTGTAGAGGTGAAAATCATACAAGGGTGACCTAAAGTGTAAAACACACTAAAAATAGTAAAGTAATCCTAAAAACTCCAAGTAAAATCCTATGATATCCCTCTGATGTTAGGAACCAGGGGTCAAAAGAGGGAATCCTAAGTCCAAACCTAGCCATGCCAAAAGAAGGAAAATCCTAAGGGAAGTCCTATGAACTAGGTAAGAGGGAAAGTCCTAAAGATCAAGCCTAAAACCTAATCAAAAGGTACCAAAAATAGAGAGAAAAATATCATAAAATCAATCAACGCGTCAAGAGTATGCCCAAGAAAAATCAAGAATTTATATGGAAGTTTCATCAAGAAATAAAATTCTAAACCAAGGATATGCATTTTTCAATTCATAAAGAACACCTCAAAAAGAAAATTCAAGATTTAATTGAAAAATGAATTAAAAATTAATCCAAAAATTGGTACAATCTGTTTACATCTAAAACTACATGAATGTATTTTTCTATGATTTTTTAGAGGTGTTGAGGTATTTTTCATGAATTAAATTGCAACTGAAATAAAAAGGGGAAAATAATGAAAAAGAAATGAAATTGGAAAAAGTGTTGGTGGGAATAGCAACCATAATCAGCTATATCTCATTGGGCTTCATTGAGGGGAGGTGCGAATAACATGTAAGGCCCAAATCCAATCAAACTCCACTTACTAAAACACACCGTTTCACTAGAAGTTTGGTCAACTACGTTCGTACTCGATCGTGGCCGTACGTTTTAAAGTTCAGTCAATTGATCCAAAGATCATCACGATGCCATGCATGCGCTGGACTGGTCTGAACGCAAGTGGAGGGAAAACACAGACGGCCGGAGCATGGTGGTTTCGGTCGTCTTCTCCGGTAGCGCACAACTGTAGCAGATTCACGACCTCACTAAAACTCGACATTCTTTATACCATTCTACTTGTCTCACTGAGTACATTAATAATCCAAGGTTCTTTTTCATTAATACTTCCTAAATTGTGATATTCGGATCCAACCAGTTTGGAGGTCATTTCAAGAATCAACACAAACGAACTCTAAACCTATCCAGAAACGTTCTAGGAACTTAGGGGATCATGAATATGCTAAAATGGCAGCCAATTACTACATGAACAGAGAGAATTTTTTAGAGATGACTTACTCAACGGAGCACCTATGTTGGGTCTTCAATTGTTGATGAAGCTTGATCAAAACTAACCTGAATCGTTCCTTGATCTTCAATCGAGGTGTTGGTGACCTTGATTTGGGTTGAAAGTGCTTAATTCTCCAAAATACGATTTCAATTTTTCTCCACTTGTTGTAACTGATTTATATTCAATTCTTGATCAATTCTCCATTCTGAGAGCTTGTACATGATGCTGAGATTATATGTGATGGATCCTGATACTAGGAAAGCCCAATCCAAGCCCATAGAAGTCCAATTGAAATCTAAAATTTCTTGTCTTGAAGCTTCAAAATTCCCACGAAAACAGAGTTTCCATGGCTGTTAAAATGATTCATCTAGCTTGCATATGGTATAAGGTACCTCAATGGCTGAGATTGATCCCTTGTTTGATCTGAATGGTGAATTTTAAATGTGTACCTTCATGGTGAAGAAACCTTGAATTTCCATATGCAAGTGACCTCAAACTTGGTTTCTGAAATTGGCATTGTTCTTAGAATGTTAAAAGGACTCAAAAAATGCATAAACATGATTGAAAATGGTTCAACATGACTTTGATTGAATTTAGCCCTTTTAAATACTTTTCCATGAAATATTCTTCATCATTCTTCCAATCCAATCCAATCCTATGATAGGTGATGATTTGATGATGAAATTGACCTCATTTGGAGCAAGTTTGATGTTGGCAAAAGTTTCATTTGAGATGTGCAAAGTTGTGAAATTGACCCATAATCAAAATGACCTATAATCAAAGTTTCCCAAAATACCCCTGTCTTGCAAGCTTCATATCTTGAGCTTCACACATCAGATGAAGGACTTCTAGTACTTTTTGGAATGTTTTGGAAGTTGGTTGCCTTTTGTTGACCAAAATCACATTCAGTTGATGACCTGTAACTTGCCAGCTTCATAACTTGAGTTCTAGAAGTCAGATGAATGACTTCTAGTACTCAAAAGAAAGCTAGAAACATGCTCTACACGTTTCATGTTGGATTCAAGATGAGATGAAACTTGTATCTTGAGTTATGTGGTCTTGAAGTTAGGCATTAAATATGGGATTTTACACTGACAAGCTTAGAAACCCTAGCTTAACAACTTCTCACACTCTTGATTATTGATGAATTGATCTTGAAATGATATATGACATGTCTCAAAACAACATTCCATTATCATAAAGACATGGAATTGAGTCTTAATCTCCTTTTAATTCAACAATTGACTTAGGGTTGACCAGATGAAAACCCTAACTGCACCACCTTTGACTGTGGCTTCTTGCACTTGATGCAATGACATGAATAAGTTCCATAATGACCCTCAAGACATCCAATGAGCTTTTATAATCTTTTCCATCCATAAACATAGACTCATAAGCCTCTGATGATTTCCACATGGCCCCTAAGATAGGAGGTAAACCACAACTATTCATCTGCCTTTACAAAGAACTTTTTACTTTCTTCTGAGGATGATAATCTCTTGATAGGTTGAATAAGGCCTCTTGCTTAGGCTTAGAATCTTTGGAAATCTCCTATTGCTAGGAAAACCTCTCTCAATCCCCTGAAAATGGACAATGGTATGCAAATGCCAATGCTATGAAATGCAATGAATCAAAAGCCGGTTAAAGAAAAAGGTTGGGCAAATTTTGGGGTGCAACACCTGCGGTCCATCTTTTTCTTACGTTTAAAGTATAAAGCCTACAATAAAAACAGGACTCCCATTAGGATATGGGGAGGTCATATAAGTCAATGCTCATGCAAAAATCAACAAATAAGGTTTGGGTTACAAACCAACTCTAAAAGATACACCTGAAGAAAGCGTCATGAAGAAGAAGACCTTGGAAGAAATATTCACAAGCAGCAGAGTACAAGTGAATGTCGTCATTATGGAAGACGAAGAAAGCGACCTTGATAGCCTAGTGATCCAAGGCAGAGCAACTTTATGCAATTGGGAAATAGTGGAAATTCTTGTCTATTTACCTTTAGAGTAATACATTTGCTTGTTAGGTTTGTTTTCTTTAAGAAATTCCTGGTCTTGCCCAAGGCCATTAAATCATTTTGTATGGGCCACTTTGCAATTTGAAAAGATCTATGAATGAAAAAGTGTTTTTGTTAAAACTCTTGTTTTGTTTTCTCCTTATCATTTTCACTTTTTGTTAAAAGGAAAAATGGCAACTTTTTTTGTGAAAACTTAAAATCAACCTATCATCTACATGTTTGTGTATGTGTGTCTGATCATTCTCAAACCTATAAAACCATGCAGAAAACCTCCATCACCCATAAAATCCTTTGACCATTCGGTTCCTTCTAGTAAAGGTCTATTTGTCTTTCAAGCCGAAGAAGAGAGTGATGAAGATTCTAAGGTCCCTAAAGAATTGATGAGGATGACTGAGTACGAAGATGTCTATCTTTAACCCTACAAAGAGCCGATCAATTTCATCAACTTGGGCTCTGAGGAAGAAAAGAGAGAAGTCAAAATCGGTGCATCGTTAACGTCAGAAGTCAAAGGTAGACTGATACCACTTCTCAAAGATTACGCCGATGTATTCGCTTGGTCCTATCAAGACATGCCAGGGTTGGATACCGACATTGTTATGCACAAGCTCCCCTTAATGCTAGAGTGTCCTTTGGTCAAGTAGAAGCTTCGAAGATCCAGACCCGACATGGCTCTCAAAATCAGAGATGAAGTCAAGAAGCAAATTGATGCAGGCTTTTTAGCAGTATCGAAATACCCATAATGGGTGGCCAACATTGTGCATGTCCCGAAGGATGACTTCCCTCTCCCACATATTGACTCTTTGGTGGATAACACGACCAATTTTGCAGTATTTTCATTCATGGATAGGTTCTTCGGTTAAAACCAGATAAATATGGATCCGACCGACATGGAAAAAACAACTTTCATTACACCTTGGGGCACTTATTGTTATAAGGTCATGCTTTTCGGCTTGAAAAATGCAGGAGCAACGTATCAACGAGCTATGGTCGCACTCTTCCATGATATGATGCATCAAGAGATTGAGGTGTACGTAGATGACATGATTGCAAATTCTCGAAATGAAGAGGGCCACTTGGATCATCTACTGATGTTATTTGAGAGACTCTGAAAGTATCAGTTAAGGCTAAATCCAGCTAAGTGCACATTCGGAGTTTGTTCTAGCAAGCTACTTGGATTTATTGTTAGTCAACGAGGAATTAAAGTAGATCCCGACAAAGTTAGAGCAATTCAAGAAATGTCTGCTCCTCAAATAGAAAAACAGGTTAGAGGCTTCTTTGGACGGCTAAATTACGTCTCCAGATTCATCTCTAATCTAACGCCTACCTGCACACTGATCATTAAGTTGTTATGAAAAGATCAAACGGTGGTATGGAATGAGAACTGCCTGTCAGCATTTGAGAAGATCAAGAAGTATCTCCAAGAGCCTCTAGTACTAATTCCTCCGGTGCCAGGAAAGTCGCTATTCATGTACATCACAGTATTGGAAGATTCCATGGGTTGTGTCCTAGGCCAAACTAACAGTCAGGAAAGAAAGAGCATGCAATCTACTATCTAAGCAAGAAATTCACATATTGCGAGAGTCGTTACTTACCTCTAGAGAAGGCTTGATGTGCTCTAGCCTGGGCGGCCAAATGGCATAGACAATACATGATTTACCATACTACTATATTAATCTCCAAGATGGACCCGAAAAAGTACATCTTTGAAAAGCCGGCTCAAACTGGAAGATTATCTAGGTGGCATATGCTCTTGCCAGAGTATGATACTCAGTACATCGCTCAAAAATCTGTCAAAGGCAGTGTCTTGTCAGAACACCTTATTGAGCATTCTATGGATGATTATCAACCGCTCAAGTTTGAGTTCCCAGATGAAGATGTAATGTACATTCAACGTTTGAAACCAGAACTTGGTCCTGAGGAAGGTCCCGAACATGGGTCCCGCTGGGAAATGATGTTCGATGGAGCGTATAACAAGAATGGACATGGTATTGGGGTTGTCTTGAAGATACCAATTGGAGGGTATACTGTCGTCACCGTCAGACTTTGTTTCTCATGTACCAATAACATAGCCGAGTATGTGAATGTGAGAAAATACTTAGAAGGGGGGTTGAATAAGTATGAAGATAAAAACTTAGAAATAAAAACTCAAGTATTTTTATCCTGGTTCGTTGAACTCAACTACTCCAGTCCACCCTTCCTAGAGTGATTTTCCTTTCTCAATCAAGGACTTAATCCACTATTTAATCAACTGATTACAATGGTAAGCACTAAGAACAACTGTTCAAAGTCTTCTCAAGAACTACTGATCCTAACTGGATCTTCTTAAGGTTTTCTTACAATCAAATGTAATAACAAATCCAAGTGTTTAAATTGCTTCTAATCAAGCTTTATCACAACTGTGATTTTTCACTTAAAGTTAAGAACAAAGAAATTAATTCTAGAAAGAATGTGAATAGTATAAGAGCTTTGAATATTGATTTCTTTTGGATAAAAAGTCAAATGAAGAAGATGGGTGAAGACTTGCTTTTATAGGCAGCTGATCTAAGGAGAGCTTCACGTTGAGAAGAGTGTCCGGAAGGTCTGAGCCTTTTTGTCTTCACATCAAGTGACCTTTCCTAGAAGAAGAAAGCACAAAGAAATCCTTTTTGCATGTGTTCTTGTGTTTAGCATAAATAAGGAAAGAGTTGTTTGAATTATTCCAACGGACATAATCTTTGAATTCTTCTTCAAATTTCAGCAAGATTCATCAGAGTCTACTTTGATCAGAGCCTTCTGATGTTGATCAGAGTTTTGCTGAATCAGAGTCTTCTGCAGCAGGTGTGCTTTTAGCGTGTGTAAGTTCAGAGCATGTTTGAGTTAGATCCTCAGTACTGGCAGCTTTAGTACTTTCAGAATCTTCTGTAGTAACTATGCTTTTAAAACTCTTCATACAAAATTCTTCTTTGGTTCAGATGCTTCTGACTTGCTTCAGATTCTTCTGGAGCTTCTGCTTCAGATCCTTCTGGAGCTTCTGCTTCAGATCCTTCTGGAGACAACGCTCAGGATCTTCTGTTAGCAGCATTCAGAATCTTCTAATGGATGCATCTGGCGCTTCAGAGTCTAGCATATTTCTTATGTTCAGTTCTGATTTGCTTCTGGAGTGATAATTATTTTGATATCTGCAGCAAACACTCTCAAGCAAATTTTAGAGTATATAATTCTTAATTACAAAATTTCATAATAGTTATCATCAAAACATAGAGATATTATTAAGAACCAATCTGTGTTCTAACAATCTCCCCCTTTTTGATGATAACAAAAACATCAGAAATTTTGTTTAATTGAAAATATAATAATTATAACTCCCCCTGAGATGATGAATCTCCCCCTGAATTAAATACAAGTAAGGAATAGAAACTTCCCTTTTTTCTTGAGTATTTTTCAGAGTTAGATCTTGATTGTTCTTTTAACATTTGAGAGTCAGAGTGTCTTGCAAATTTCAGAGTCAGAGTTTGATAAATGTCAAATGATCTGAGAGTCTCAGTGTTTCTTTTACAGAGTGTACTTTGTTTTACAGAGTGTACTTATCAAATGTTCTGAAATACTCAGATTTAATGTTGGATAAAATTTATATGTCTGAAGTTTCATTCTGGTGAAGTTTAATTAAACAGTTCAGATCTTCATTCTGGTGAAGTTTCATACTCAGTTTTATATGTCTGAAGTTTAATGTTGACAAAAGCATCTTCAACAGATCCGTGATCTCAGAGGAGGACTGTTCTTGCTTTGACATCCACTTAGCCATTGTTTCATTCTTCTGATCCTGTTGGGACATCCACTGAGTCATGTCTTCAGACTTCTTATCCTGTTTAGCCATCCATGACTTGATCTCTGATTGACCAGCTTCCAGAACTGCAATCTTATCTTCAAGATCTGGATGTTCTTTCTTAATCTCAGATGAAGAAGGTGGAACCGTTTCTGAAGCTTGAACAGAGTCAATTTCCATAGGGGCTTCAGAGCTTGGAGCAGTAGAGCCAGAAGGATGTTCTATCAGAGTCATGGCCAGAGGGTTGTCTTCAGATGCAGATTCAGTATTCTCTTCTGATGATGGAGGAGCATCTGTAAGAAGCAGTGGTCTAGATTTCTTGACAGTCCAGAATAGACTTCTTGCAGCTTCAGCAAATCTGAGCTTCGCATCATCAGAACATATGTTCTTCAGATTTGATGCTACAGTGTTCAATCTGTTTATGAAGCCATTCCAGATGACATCAGATTCCTTTGCATCCATTGTTGCTGAACACTTCTTCTGTACAGTACCTAAATACATCTGTATTTCTTGCAAAAAAACATGTAAATAAATGATCAACATTTAGTCTAGGTTTGGGGTGTAACAGCGTCTCCAAGGTAATTGGCTTTGGTTGGGGAGTAGGTGGAAATATGGATTTGTGAATGGAGATCAGAGGAGGAGGGTAGTAGGGTATGAAAGGAATTTCAAGGGATTTGTCAGGTTTTGATCTGTTTAAAGCATTCAACAGATTTGGTTTTTCTTTGGTGTGATAGGAAACCACATCAAAGGGTTTATTAGAGTAAGGTTGGAAAGCAGATTTAACAGGTTTTTCAGAAGTATCAGGTTCATCAGAATTAGCAGGTTTAGCAGAAGTAACAGCTTTTGCAGATTTAGCAGAGTATGATATTGTATCTAATGAACCTACTTCTGACATTGATTTAATATAAGTTAGAAGCACAGATGGTAGAGTGATTGTAAGTTTGGGTTTGAAAGGAGTGATAGGGTCAGATGGTTCAACTCTGTCATAGAAATCTGTGAGTTTGAAACCATAGGAAAGGTTGTGAAGATAAGATGAGAATTGTTCGCACGAGGCAGAAGTTACAGATGTTCTTGGTGTAGATGTTGGGATAGGAGTTGTAATGAGGATTTCAGATGATGGTTTAGGTGTGGGAGTAGGATCTGGAATAATAACTTCAGAAGATATAGGGGGTTCTGGTTGGTTTACCTCAGAATCTCTATGAGAGGGGGATATCAGAAAATCTGGGTGAATATCAGATTCTGAGGAATTGGATGATGTGGTTGGTGTGCAGGAGGTAGAAGACACTTGAAAGACAGTTTTTAGAGGTGTAACATTAAGAACCTCTGTCTCAGGGATGTTGGTTCCAGATGGGTTGGTTGATTCTGAAGGATTTTCAGAGGGTTTTGATGGGGGTTCAGATGTGGGTGGGTCAGATGAAATTTTTATTGGTTCAGAGGTAACTGGAACATATGCAATGGGTTCAGATAAGATTGGTGATGGTTTTTCTGGTTGTTTTTCTAGTTGTTGTGTTTGTGGTTGATCAGATTGTTTTTCAGGTTATTGAGTTTGTTGTGATACAGATTGTTTTTCTTGTGCTTGTTGATGTTCAGATGGTTTTTCTTTCTGTTGTTCAGATGGTTTTTCTTTTGGTTGTTCAGATGTTTTTTCTTTTGGTTTTTGTTGTGGTACAAATTGTTTTGTTGGTATTTCTGGTTGTGGAGTCTGAATTTGTGGTTTTGTTGTTGTTGGTTTTGGTACAGATGATTGTTTTACAGGTGAGATTGAAATAGGATTAGATGATTTTTGAGGAGATGGAGCATAAACATGAGGTGGAGCAGTAACAGATTGATTTTGTGTAGAAGGTGGTTTTGGAATAGACTTAACAATTGAATCATTTATAACAATAGTATTTGCAGAAGATACAAAAGATTTGGTACCTTTAATCTTGATGCATTTAGCAGGAACAGAAGGAGTGTCTCCAGATTCTTTCCTCTTTAGCAACTTCTGAGGCTTCTCAGCAACCTTGGGCTTCTTCTGAACAGGTGCAACTTCTGCTTCTGATTGACTTCTCTTTCTTGGTGTTTCTTCTACTACAACAGGCAATGGTTCCCTTGCTCTCTTTATAATATCTGCAGGAATAGGCTTTCCTTCTGCCTTGCAATCATCAATATATCTAACTACAATTTCCCTTGGTTCTTCAGCATAGAACAGAGGGTAGTCATCTACTGGGATTCTCTTCTGACTAAGTTCAGTAATGTTCAGCTTCTTGGTTGCTATTGTGAGTTCTTCTACTATTTTTAGTCTCTTAAGACTTTTGGCATTCAGAGGCTTTCCAAGAATGAATTCTAGTTCTTCTGTGACTCCAGCAGCATATAGAGCAGTCACCAGTCCATTTTCTGTTAGAAGATCTGAAATTGACCTTCCAAAAGGAATCCATGTTCTGATCTTCTGACCTTTTTCCTTCACATATTCTCTAGAGGCATTTATATGATTCCATAAGTGCATAAACAGAATATATGGAAGATCTACCTTGGTGCTCTGACTTAAGCAATACATAAAGTAGAGTTGTTCATTGTTGACATAATCTGGAGAGTTTATAGACTTTATGCTATGAATGCATCCCATGAAAATCTTAGCCCAGATCTTGTAGTCAGGCTTCAGATCTTTGAACTTATTAGAAGCTTGTCCAGCAGTCATCACTTCCTCATATACTTCATCCATATCTACACGCCCAGCTAGCAAGTGAGATACTCCATCTGTTTCCTCATATCCAATGAGTTTCCTGATCAGATCTTCTGTGATGATTATCTCTTTACCTAGAACAGAAGATAAAATGAACTTTAGGGTATACAGAAGCATGTATCCTGAATTCTTTTACCAGAAGGGGGTAGACTGGTCCAAAAAGTCTGTCAAAATACTTCACCCATCCTTGAGCATCTATTATGGAGCGAAACTCAAACCCATTCTCAGCCAGTGAATCAAATTCCACCATTGATTCACAGAGAACCTCCAGTTTTTCAACAGGTGTTAGCAATGTTCTCTTTGGTGGCGTATAAGGAGTCACACCCATATTTGCAGAAGTAACTGCAGCCATGGTTGATTGAAATTGTGCAGCAGTTGATGATGAAGTTGCCATTGAAGATGAGTTTGTCAAACGCTTAGGGTTTTTGTGAAGAGAGAAGAGAAGACAGAAATGCATAAAAGGTTTGAGATGTGAAAAGTGTGAAAATGGTGAGAAATGATGTATTTATACTAAACATTTAGGCATACAAACAGTCAGAAGAAATCACGTTCACACAAAGCATTTAATGAAAAAGAATAAAATCATTTCAAGCATTTATTGATTCTGACAATTTGGGGGGAAAATCAAGATTTTCACTATTCAAACTTCACCTCAAACGTCTCTTCAGTAGTGTACACGCCACCTTTGCAGATTTGGAGTGACACGTGTTTGCTTGCATGTGCTTCTAAATTCTCTTGAGAAATGAAACGTTAACCAACGTTCAAATCCTCTGAGGATTGTTAGTTCAGGGTTTCACAAGAAAATAATTAAAGAAAATGAATAAGTAATCAGAAGAAATACTTCAGATCATTAGGCACTTTTGCATCTGTAAAATTTGCTTCTGACAAATATTATTCTGGACAAAAACCCATGCAAATATTTTTCAGAATAAATTTGAATCTATCTTCAACAAGGGGTTTTGTGAAAATATTTGCCCATTGATGATCTGTATCAACAAAGGCTAAATTTATGATTCCCTTCTGAACATAGTCTCTGATGAAATGATGCTTAATTTCTATATGTTTTGCCTTAGAATGTAAAATGGGATTTTTAGACAAACATATAGCAGAAGTATTATCACAGAAAATAGAAATGTTACTTTCAAATATCTGATAATCTTCTAGCTGACTTTTCATCTAGAGCATCTGCGTGCTACATCCAGCAGCAGCAATATATTCTGCCTCTGTGGTTGATAATGCAATTGTGGGTTGCTTCTTGCTGTACTAAGAGATTAGATTTCTTCCTGGAAATTGACAACTTCCTGAAGTACTTTTTCTTTCCACTCAGTCTCCAGCGTAGTCAGCATCACAGAATCCAACTAATTTGAAATCATCAGATTTTTTGTAACACAAACTCACATTAGAAGTACCTTTCAGATACCATAGAATCCTCTTGACAGCTGTCAAGTGTGATTCTCTAGGATCTAATTGGAATCTAGCACACAAGCATACACTGAACAATATGTCAGGTCTAGAAGCAGTTAAGTAAAGAAGAGATCCTATCATACCTCTGTAGAGTTTCTAATTTACTTCCTTACTTACCTCTTCCTTGCCTAGTGAGCTAGTTGGATGCATGAGAGTCTTTGCCAGCTTACTATCAGTCATGTTAAATTTCTTCAGAAGTTCTTTAACATATTTGGTCTGATGTATGTAAGTGCACTCTGGAGTTTGATTGACTTGAATTCCCAGAAAGAATCTCAGTTCTCCCATCATGCTCATTTCAAATTCTGCCTGCATACATTTAGCAAACTCCTTTCCCAGCATAGTATTGGTAGATCCAAATATTATATCATCCACATAAATTTGACAAATTAGAAGATCTTTCTTAAATGATTTACAAAAGAGTGTTGTGTCCACTTCGCCTCTGATGAAATTTTTCTCCAGAAGAAAATTGCTCAATCTCTCATACCAAGCTCTGGGAGCTTGTTTTAAACCATACAGAGATTTCTTTAGTTTGAAAACATGATCTGGAAATTTTTCACTCTCAAAACCAGGAGGCTGGTGAACATAAACTTCTTCTTCTATAATACCATTTAGAAAGGAACTTTTAACATCCATCTGATATAGAGTGATGTTATTTTGTGCAGTAAATGAAATAAGAAGGCGTATAGATTCTAACCTTGCCACTGGAGCATAAGTTTCAGTATAATCAATACCTTCTTGTTGATTGTACCCTTGAGCAACAAGCCTTGCCTTATTTCTTTCAACTTCTCCTTTCTCATTAAGCTTATTTCTGAAGACCCATTTAGTTCCAATTACATTGAATCCTTTTGGTCTTTGAACTAAATCTCACACATCATTTCTGGTGAATTAATTTAACTCTTCTTGCATGGCAATAATCCAATCATTGTCTTGCAGAGCTTCATCTATAGAAGTTGGTTCAATTTCTGACACCAGTCCAAATAATGATGCTTTAGATGATCTTAGAAAGGATCTTGTTCTGATGGGATCATCCTTCTTTCGAATTATAACATTCTCTGGATGAGAAGTTTTGATTCTGGAAGATGATCTTCTAACAGTTGATTCTTCAGAAATGTTTAAATTGTTCATCTGAGAAGTTAAAGGAATTGCCTCTGGCATTGCTTCTGGTTCCTTCACTTGAGCTTTGTCTGCCTCTGAGCCTTCAGAGTCTGTGAAGACTACTTCTCTATCTGCAGAGTTTTCAGACTGCTTTGGATTTTTACTGCCAAGCTTATCATCAAATCTAACATGTATATATTCTTCCACAATCTGTGTCTCAGTGTTGTATACTCTGTAGCCTTTAGAGCGTTAAGAATATCCAAGCATGAAACAGTTCTGTGCTTTGGAATCAAACTTGTTCAGATTTTCTTTAGTATTTAACATATAGCAAATACATCCAAAAGGATGAAAATATGAAATGTTGGGCTTTTTGTTCTTCCATAGTTCATATGGAGTTTTCTCCAGAAGAGGTCTTACAGACACTCTGTTCTGAATGTAACAGGCTGTGTTGATTGCTTCTGCCCAAAAGTGTTTTGCCAGATTGGTTTCATTGATCATGGTTCTGGCCATTTCTTGCAGAGTTCTGTTTTTCCTCTCTACAACTCCATTTTGTTGTGGAGTTCTAGGACAGGAAAAATCATGAGCAATGCCATTTTCATTAAAATATTTTTCAAAATATTTATTTTCAAATTCACCACCATGTTCACTTCTGACTTTTATAATTTTGAAATCTTTTTCATTCTGGACTTGTTTACAGAAGTCAAAGAACACAAAATTTGACTCATCCTTGTGTTTTAAGAACTTTACCCATGTCCATCTACTATAGTCATCAACAATGACTAATCCATACTTCTTGCCTCTGATGGATGCAGTTTTCACTGGTCCAAACAGATCAATATGAAGTAATTCTAGTGGTCTAGAAGTAGAAACAACATTTTTTGACTTAAAAGATGATTTTGAAAACTTCCCTTTTTGGCATGCTTCACAAAGAGCATCTGAGGTGAACTTCAGATTAGGAAGTCTGCTGACAAGATTAAGTTTATTAATCTGAGATATACGTCTCATATTAATATGTCCCAATCTTCTGTGCCAGACCCATTGCTCCTCATTAACAGACAAGAGGCATTTAACATTTTGAACTTTAAGTTCTAAAAGATTTATTTTATAAATGTTTTTTTCCTCTTACCACTAAATAGGATAAAGCCATCCTTTTGACTGATAGCTTTACAACATTTTTGATTAAAGGTAATATCATAACCATTGTCACTTAATTGACTTATGGACAATAAGTTATGCTTTAACCCTTCAACAAGTAAAACATTAGTAATAGAGGGAAGTTTACCAGTTCCAATGGTGCCAGATCCAATGATCTTACCCTTCTGATTCCCTCCAAATTTTACATCACCTCCATATCTAAGCTCCAGACTTTGGAACATAGACCTTTCTCCTGTCATGTGTCGCGAGCATCCAGAGTCTAGGTACCATGACTGGCGTCCTGACCTTGCTGCTAAGAACATCTGCAACAGGGATTATTTTACTTTTAGGTACCCAGATCTTCTTGGGTCCTTTAGGGTTAGTTGTTCTGAAGGTTTGTCTAAACTCCTGTTTTTCAACATAAGGTTTATTCTGACTAGCCTTAGATTTAAACACATGAATGTTCTTTTCAGAACGTGTTTGTTCAATATCATTCAAGTGACCAAATTTAAAGTTGGAATATAAAGGAGTCTTTTTTATGATATTTTTATCAACAGGTTTTGGATTTAAATCCTTTCCAGAGGAAGATTCATATCCAATTCCTTTTCTGTTATTTCTGCTAACTCCATAGATCATAGAGCCATTTTGCTTCTGTCTATGCTTTTAGCAAGAAACTTCTGAAAGCTATAATCATATTTTTCCAAAATATTTTTGCATTCAGATTTGGTTTCAGAATCATAGTTTTGTTGAGCTAATTCAGAATCATTTTTCAATTTTAAGTTCTTTTCATTTAGCTCAGCCACTTCTGATTTGAGAATATTATTCTCAGATACAAGATTGCTTTGACTCTTCTTGTATTTGAGCTTAATATTATTATAGCTCTTCAGAACCTCTGATAACACTTTGATAAGTTCTTCTTTAGTGAGTTTAGCCATTACCTCTTCAGCGTCAGAGTCAGATTCAGATCCTGAAGTTCCTTCCTCCTGATCTTCTATGTCTGCCATCAAAGCTACATTGGCACATTCCTCTTCTGACTCAGATTCAGATTCAGATGTATCTGAATCATCCCAGGTGGCCATTAAAACCTTTTTCTTCTTATCAAATTTTCTTTTAGGGTTTTCTTTCAGCACCTTTGGACATTCATTTTTGTAATGTCCAGGTTCTTTACATTCATAACAGATAACCTCCTTTTTTCCAGATCTTCTGTGTCCAGAAGATTCTTTTCTTTGGTCAGGCTTCCTGAAGTTTCTGAACTTCTTTCCTTTATGCTTCTAGAGTTTGTTTATTCTTCTGGACAACATGGATAGTTCATCTTCATCTTTAGATGAGGATTCTTCAGAGCTTTCCTCTATTACCTGCAATGCTTTAGCAGATTTATTAGATTTTAAAGCAATAGATTTACCTTTCTTTTGAGGTTCATCTTCCTCAAGTTCAATTTCATGACTTCTTAGTGAACTGATCAGTTCCTCCAAGGAGATCTTGTTCAGATCTTTAGCCATTTTCAACGCTGTCACCATAGGTCTCCATCTGGTAGGTAAGCTTCTGATGATCTTTTTCACATGATCAGCAGTAGAGTATCCTTTATCCAGAACCTTTAGTCCAGCTGTAAGTATTTGAAATCTGGAGAACATAGCTTCAACATATTCAAAGTCTTCCATCTTGAAGGCTTCATACTTCTGGATTAGAGCCAGAGCCTTTGTTTCCTTGACTTGAGAGTTTCCCTCATGAGTCATCTTTAAGGACTCAAACATGTCAAATGCAGTTTCCCTATTTGTAATTTTTTCATACTTAGTGTGAGATATTGCATTTAACAATATTGTTCTGGCCTTGTGGTGATTTCTAAGTTCCTTCTTTTGAGCATTTGTCATAGATTTTCTGTCTACTTTCTTGCCATTCCCATCAGTGGGATGAACATATCCATCTATGATCAGATCCCATAAATCAACATCATATCCAAGGAAAAAACTTTCAATCCTGTCTTTCCAATAATCAAATTTCTCCCCATCAAACATAGGGGGTTTGGTGCTGATTCTGTCCCTTTCTTTATATTTGTTGTTAGTGTTAGACATTGTATTATCAGCCATACTAACAACCAAATATATATCAAAGTTTTTCTCACTGGATCTTTACTGTCACTGTGAAGTGGTAGCACACACAGAACCGGAGCTCTGATGCCAACTGAAGGTGAGAAAATACTTAGAAGAGGGGGTTGAATAAGTATGAAGATAAAAACTTAGAAATAAAAACTCAATTATTTTTATCCTGGTTCGTTGAACTCAACTACTCCAGTCCACCCTTCCTAGAGTGATTTGCCTTTCTCAATCAAGGACTTAATCCACTATTTAATCAACTGATTACAATGGTAAGCACTAAGAACAACTGTTCAAAGTCTTCTCAAGAACTACTGATCCTAACTGGATCTTCTTAAGGTTTTCTTACAATCAAATGTAATAACAAATCCAAGTGTTTAAATTGCTTCTAATCAAGCTTTATCACAACTGTGATTTTTCACTTAAAGTTAAGAACAAAGAAATTAATTCTAGAAAGAATGTGAATAGTATAAGAGCTTTGAATATTGATTTCTTTTGGATAAAACGTCGAATGAAGAAGATGGGTGAAGCCTTGCTTTTATAGGCAGCTGATCCAAGGAGAGCTTCATGTTGAGAAGAGTGTCCAAAAGGTCTGAGCCTTTTTGTCTTCACATCAAGTGACCTTTCCTAGAAGAAGAAAGCACAGAGAAATCTTTTTTGTCTGTGTTCTTGTGTCTAGCATAAATAAGGAAATAGTTGTTTGAATTATTCCAACGGACATAATCTTTGAATTATTCTTCTTCAAATTTCAGCAAGATTCATCAGAGTCTACTTTGATCAGAGCCTTCTGATGTTGATTAGAGTTTTGCTGAATCAGAGTCTTCTGCAGCAGGTGTGCTTTTAGCGTGTGTAATTTCAGAGCATGTTTGAGTTAGATCCTCAGTACTGGCAGCTTTAGTACTTTCAGAATCTTCTGTAGTAACTATGCTTTGAAAACTCTTCATACAAAATTCTTCTTTGGTTCAGATGCTTCTGACCTGCTTCAGATCCTTCTAGAGCTTCTGCTTCAGATCCTTCTGGAGACAGCGCTCAAGATCTTCTGTTGGCAGCATTCATAATCTTCTAATGGATGCATCTGGCGCTTTAGAGTCTAGCATATTTCTTATGTTCAGTTCTGATTTGCTTCTGGAGTGATATTTATTTTGATATCTGCAGCAAACACTCTCAAGCAAATTTTAGAGTATATAATTCTTAATTACAAAATTTCATAATAGTTATCATCAAAACATAGAGATATTATTAAGAACCAATCTGTGTTCTAACAGTATGAAGCTTGCATCCTGGGATTAGAAGATTCTATTGATCTCTGCATCAAAATCTTGGAAGTGATTCGCGACTCTGTCTTAGTGAATTACCAACTCAAAAGAGAATGGGAGACTTGAGATGAAAAATTGGTCCCCTACAAAGATCACATTCTGAAGATGATTGAATACTTCGATGAAATTACCTTCAAATATGTGCCGAGAGCAGAAAATCACATTGCAGATGCTTTGGCCATGCTAGCCTCAATGTAGAAGGTCCAGTTTGTTAAGGAGGTCCCTTTGATTCGCATTGAAAAAAGGAATGTACCAGTGTCGCATCGCTACGAAGAGGGGCTGACTAAGACAGAAGAGTCGCCACCGTTTGTTATTTATCCCAAAAGAGGGAAAGGAAACGATTGGAGAAAACATAATGAAAATAGGAAAAGACAGGTCATCGCAACCATATCTTGGGTTCGGGAGTCGGTTACGCAAGGGGAAGGTGTTAGCACCCCTCACGTCCATCGTACTCAACGGGATCCACACTATGTTGTCTATCTAAAGGGTGTTGAACTATCTACCTACATGCCATAGGGACAAAAGAAAAGAAAAGATACTCGATAGAGCATCACCGCTCTATGCCTACGTACTCCCTCGTGCAATGGGAAAGTAAGAGCCAACGTAGTTCGGAAAACTACGGGTGAATATGGGGAAGGTTGCTCGCCAAGACATCGCCGTCATGTGCCTACGTATCCTCGTATGGTACGAGAAATCAGAGCAAACATAGTTCGGGCTAACAAGAACACCGGTTGGTTCAAAATGTTTTAGGCCCAAGTATGGTTAAAACTTAGTTCTAGCAATTAGGTGTATGCAGCTCGACCATTGGAGACTTAGGCGTTACCTGTTTGCCGTAGAACTAAGAGTTAACAAAACTCTCCTTATGAAAAAGGTTTTCCAAATTAAGATCCTGAAGGATAAAAAGATTTGAAGTTTATTTTTGTGTTTTTAAGAGAAGAAGTGCATTGATTATTGTTTGTAATTCATGTTGCACTAAAGACTATGACCTAGGAGTGAATGCGTCGCATATCGTCTAAAGGACATACGCTAAACACTCTAGATAATTAAGAGGAGGCCCCCCAATCACCATTTCCCAAGTACTTAAGGCTCGTAACGTACAACAATCCTTAACCTTTATTAGATGTTTTGAGAAAGTTTGAAGATGAAAAGAGAAAGACACTCTGAGGGAGACTAAGACTCAACCTAATATTCTCATACAAAGTGCACCTATTATTGGGATAAAAAGGAATGCTACGTAATATTATCATGCATGGTTTCAATCCTAATGTCTATCATAATCCATCTTGAACAAGAAGGATTAGAGGTCCTAAGGGAACATGGCCAAGGAGGACAAAAGAAGAAGAAGAAAAAAGCATAAGAAAAATGCAATATGCAAACATGTAATGCACAATTAGAATGAAAGTGAGGGAGGAACAAAGTGTGGGGTAAACACCACCACAAGCACATCTCAACCTCAAGCATGCAAATGAGAGATGCAAGAACCAAAAGAAAATGCACACAAAAGCAAACAAAAGAGCTTAAACAAGTTCAAGCCAAAAGTGAGATGCAATGGGAGAAGTCATGACAAGCATCAATCACCGAAGAAAAACGGGAGAAAAAGTATGGGACAACAACCACCACAAGCGCGTCTCAACCGAATCATTCTTCGAACTTATGGAAAGACCAAATGATAAACATCACTTTGAACAACATATACGAGAGTATGCATTCAAGTGGAAAACGAAACACATGTCGACAAAATCATGATTAAACAATCAAGAACAGTGACATATATCCAAAACATCTCACTCATAATGCATCATATTGATCTATGAAGATTTAAAGTGAAACAATACCAAACCAAGCATGAAAAACAGCAAAACAGGCCTGCTGGCACAGTGTTAATCGATTAACATCAAGGGTTAATCTATTAACCATTGAAAAATGCTTGAAAATTTGAATATTTGTGTTGGTTAATCGATTAACCAATTGGTTAACCGATTAACACTGTTCCAGCAGCAGAAAACAACAGTCCAGAAGCACTTTTCAGCAATTAATCACTTCTCCAATAATTCGGATGATCACGTAATCAATTAAGCACGAAATTAAACTAGAAAACAGTGATCAAATCAGCATGTAATCACAATCAAATAGCAAGATCTTAAATCACATGGATCAAGATTAACCAAATCAATCAAAAATGAAGATCAACAATGAATATGCAAAATAAGCTCAAGATTAACAATGGATCAAGAATTCCAACCTACGAAGCGGACAATTGCTTCGGTTAATGTTGATTCACTCTGATTAAGCAGATCCGAGCAAGAAATCCAAAATTCCTTCAAGATCCAATTGAATTCTTGTAGTAGAAATGAAGATCCACCAAAATTAAGCAAGAATTATCCAAATAAGCTCCTCTAAATCACCTTCAAAATTCAGATCTAAGCTTGCACGAAAATTGGATGAAGAAATTGATTCAATGAGGATGATGGATGAAGGTTTGAGCTCAAGAAATCGATGATTCCAATGGAGAATCAATGAATTCAATGTGAGAAGAGCTTTAGTGTAGTTTGGGAATGAAGAAGTTGAGAGCAAATTGAGAGAGTGAGAATGAATTCTGAAATGAAATGGAAATTATGAGGATTCTCCTGGTGAGGTTTGGAGTAAATCAATTAAATACACCTTAGGTTTGGACCCAAATGAGGTTTGGAATGTGGTTTGTGAAAACATGGAATGGGGTTAGGAATGGGAATTTGGAGGGAAAATGAAATTAACCAAAATTTGAAGTGGTTCTAGATCCTTCCTAAGTGTAAAATCAACTTCTCATGTGATCAAATTTGGACCCCAAAATGACTTCACTTGAAAATTCACGTGCAGAGATGATTTTTGCCTTGGTTAATCGGTTAACCATTTGGTTAATCGATTAACACCTTCAAAATTTTGAATTTGGCCTGATTTTGCTTTGGTTAATTGGTTAACCATTTGTTTAATCGATTAACACCTTTAAAATTTGAATTTTGGCGCCTTTTGGAGGGAAATCTGCATATTTGCCCGTTTTCAACCGTTTTAAGCCCTGTTCAGCCTCTGAAACCTGCTCTCAAATATTACGACCATGAGAGTGCTTGAGATAGCTTGACTACTGCCTCTTGAGCTGAAAATAACCCTGCGACACAAAATAAAAATGATCGCTCGATCGTTAGGAAAAATAAATGTCGGAGCTCCCGATGCTCGCTATTCAGTCTCTTGCGCTAAAAGAGCCCTAAGCAACATAAAAACCTTGATCCCCTGTCTCAAGAACAAATGCTATGATATGAAAAAATGAAAAATGAAACGAAGAAATAAGCCAATTACAAGAAATGGTTGGTCAAATTTTGGGGTACAACAACCAGCATATGCATGATGATAGAAGAAGAGTCTGATAAGAAGCCTTGGTTTCATGACATCAAGAATTTTTTTCAAAATAAGGAATATATGGTTGACGCCTCTAGAATCGACAAGAGAGCCGAACGAAGATAGTCATCTAAATTTTTCATCAGCAATGGCGTTCTGTACAAGAGAAACCACGATATTGTTCTACTCAGATGTGTTGATGAAAGAAGCGGATTTATTAATGACTGAAAAGCAGGAAGGGGCGTTCGACACTCATGCTAGCGGCCATGCCATGGTGAAAAAGATTTTGAGGGTTGGATATTTTTAGTTGACCTTGGAGACGAACTGCATTCTCTTCTCTCGAAAATGCCACAAATGTTAAGTCTATGCTGACAAAGTGCATGTTCCTCCGTATCCTCTCAATGTGATAACATCACCGTGGTTATTCGTAATGTGGGGAATAGACATGATTGAGGCAATAGAGCCTAAAGCATCCCACGACCATTGATTTATCCTTGTTGCGATCGATTATTTCACCAAGTGGGTAGAAGCAGCATCGTATGTGAACGTAACCAAAAAAGTGGTTGACTGCTTCATCAAGAAAGAGATCATATGTCGGTACGGAATTCTCGACCAAATCATCACCAACAATGGGTCGAATTTGAATAAAAAGATTATGAAAGAACTTTGTGATAATTTTAAAATCAAACATCACAATTCTTCTCCGTACAGACCAAAAATGAAGGGTGTTGTCGAAGCTACAAATAAGAATGTTAAGAAGATAATACAGAAGATGGTTATAACCTATAAGAACTGGCACGAGATGTTACCATTTGCTTTACATGGGTACAACACATCAGTGTGCACTTCGACAGAGGAAACCCTTTTTCTCCTTTGTTTACGGGATGGATGCGGTACTACCCATCGAGGTCAAGATACCTTCGTTAAGGATCTTAATGGAAGCCGGGCTTGAGAAAGCCGAGTGGATAAAAGAGAGGTTTGATTTGCTGAATCTCATCGACGAAAAAAAGATGACTGGCATGTGTCATAGCCAAATATACCAATAAAGGATGAAAAGAGTGTTCGACAAGAAAGTTCGTCTCAAGGAATATAAGGAAGGAGAGCTTGTGCTCAGAAAAATCCTACCAACACAAAAAGATATGCGCAGAAAGTGGATGCCCAACTATGATGGCCCTTTCATTGTGAAAATTGTCTTCTCTGGAGGATCTCTAATTCTTGAAACTATGGATGGTGAACAACTTAAGTACCCCATCAACTCGGGCGCAATGAGAAAGTATTACGCCTGAATAGGGAAACCTAGAAAGGTGACTCAAGCAAAGGGAGAACCTCAGTAGGTCGGAAGTCCGAAAGACTAATACAGGAAAATGCAGGGGAGAAACTTCATCAATGCGTTGAATGAGATCACTGTGCGCCATTCTCGTCAGAAGCCACAAACATATGGACTACTAGTTAGTAGGGCCGGATCATTGTTGGATTTTTATAACCCTTTTTTTTGTGCCATTTTTCAAAATTGTATTTGTTCCCGAGGCTTTACCATTTGTAAAGACCTCGCCTATTAGTGAAATCAGATTTCAGACCAATCATTGTTATGATCTATGTTTTTGTTATGCACATTTCACTTACTCGTTAATAATGATTTCTGAAAAGCAAAGTGTTTTGAAAATTTAAAATTTTTATTTTTGGTTTAAGAAAACTAAGTTAACAAATCACGTCAAAACTCTAAAGATTTCATGACAGTACTACACTAATCTTAGAGCAGTAAAAAGCTTGTCACCGTCTCAGACCAAAGTTGCGTCCAACAGTGGCCCCGTTACTAAGCCGAGACTCCTCTTCCGCAGGTTTGCAAGAGTAGTGATTATTTCTAGAAGGACGTTCTTCTCCCCCTGGAAGGAAGTCTCATCCATATTAGTGACATCAGGGCTCAGTGTGATGGGTTTCCTCCCTGTGTTCTTGCCTTGTTCTTTCTCCCTCATGGGTCGGTCTGCATTTACATTCGCATCATATCATTAGCATACGCATTTGCTTGCATGCTTTGGTCTGTATTTGTCTGGCTTTTGCCTTTGAGATCCTTTGGTCGTGTCCCAACTGCGAAAACACCCGGCGGAAAAATAGAAGAGTCGCCACCGTTCGTTATTTATCCCAAAGAGAGGGAAAGGAAACGATCGGAGAAAACCTGACGAAAAGGGAAAAGACAAGGTCATCACAACCAAATCTTGGGTTCGGGAGTCGGTTACGCAAGGGGAAGGTATTAGCACCCCTCACGTCCGTTGTACTCAACGGGATCCACGCTTGTTGTCTAATCAAAGGGTGTGTTAATCTATCAAGGGCTGGCTCACAGGACAGAAGAAAAGAAAAGAGACTCGATATAGCATCGCCGCTCTACGCCTATGTATTCCCTCGTGCAATGGGAAAGTCAAAGTCAACGTAGTTCGGAAAACTACGGGTGAAGGGGGGAAGGTTGCTCACCAAGACATCGTCGTCTTGTGCCTACATATCCTTATCTGGTATGAGAAATCAGAGCAAACATAGTTCGGGCTGACATGACCACAGATTGGTTCAAGTGTTTTAATTGAGTAGGATTAAACCTTCGTTCCAACAGTTAGGGACAATGCCTGTTTACGGTAGAATGAAAGCTTAACACACTCATTTTGAAAATGGTTTTCAATTAATTCCTAAGGATAAAAAGGTTTGAGTTTTTTTTATGAGTTTTAGTGAAGTGTGTTAGTTTGATTTGTGATTCACGTTGCACTAAAGACTATGACATAGAAACGAATGTGTCGCATATCGCCCCCAGATGGGACGTACACCAAACACTTTAGACAAGCGAGAGGAGACCCCTCATTCATCATTTCCCATGTGCTTAAGGCTCGTAGCGTACAATGTTCATAGTTGTTATTAGATGAGTTAAAATGCGTGTTGAGATGAGAAGAGAGAGACACACGAAAGGTCTAAGGGAAACTCGGCCATAACGTTGTCATGCAAAATGGACCTAAAGTTGGGATTGAAAGGGAAATCTACCTAATGTTAGCATGCTTGGATTGAACACGTAATGTCTCTCCTACTCCCATCCTAAACGGAGGGACTAGGAATCCTAAGGGATAATGACAAAAGACCAAGAAAACACAAAGCAATTCAATCACAAGTAGAAAGAAATGGAAGATGAAGTGCAAACATGAAATGCAAGCACAAAAGATGCAAGAATGAGATGAAATGGGAGAAGGTAACTCCTATAACCGTTACCATCAATCATTAAAGAAGAGTGGGAGGAAAAAAGTGTAGGGCAGAAGCCACCACAAGCACATCTCAACCAAGCAATTCTTCAAACTCAAGCAAAGCAAAGGATCATCACTTGAACAACAACCACAAAGTATGCATTCAAGTTGAAACCGAACAATGCATGTCAAAGAATCAAGATTAAACAATCATGAACAGTGACACATATCCAAAGCATCTCACTTAAATGCATCATATTGATCCATGAAGATTCCAAGTGAGAAGCAACCAAAACATGCTTGAAAATAAGCAAAAGTGACATTTTGGTTCAGTGTTAATCGGTTAACACTATTGGTTAACCGATTAACCATTAAAAAATTTCTGAAATTCGCCTTGGTTAATCGATTAACCAGTTTGTACTGCAACTGGTTAACCGATTAACACTGTACCAGAAGCAGAAAAACAGTAGCTCAAAGGCACTTTCAGCAATTAATCACTTATGCAATAATCCAAATGATCTTGTAATCAATTATGCACGAATTTAACATCAGAAATTAGTGATCCAACAACATGTAAACACATTCAAACAGCAAGATCACAAATCACATAAATCAAAACCAATAAAATTCACCAAAACATGAAGACCAACATGATGATTATGCAAAATAAGCTCAAAATAGCATCGGATCTAGAATTTCCAACCTACAAAGCAGAGATTTTCTTTGATGAATGTTGATTCGACTTCAAATGAGCAAATTCAAGCAAGAAACCCAGAGATTCTTCAAGATCCAAGTGATTTCTTGTTGTAAAAGTGAAGATCCACCAAAATTAAGAAAAACCGATCCAAATAAGCTCTTCCAACTAAACTTCCAAGTTCAGATCCACACTAGCACGAAAATTGAATGGAGAATTGGAGATAATAAGGATGAAGGTTTAGCTCTAGAGTTCAATGATTCCAATGGAGAATCAAAGAATTCAAGGTGAGATCTCTAATGGAGGTTTTGGAGATGGAAAAGTTGAGAGAAAAATTCAAAGAGCGAGAGTGAATTCTGAAAATGAAATGGAATTATGAGATTTCGTTATGTGAGAATTGGAGAAAATCATTTAAATATACTCTAGGTTAGGAGTAGAATGGTGGTTTGGAGTGTAGTTATAAAAATTGGAATGGGAAATTTGGAGGGAATTTTGAATTAATTTAGAAAGTTAATCCCAATTTGGAGTGATTCTAGATCCTTCTTCTGGTGTAAAATCAACTTCACAAGTAATCAAAATGGACCCCAAAGTGGCACACTTGAAAAACTCACGTGCAGAGGCAAAATTTACCTCAGTTAATCGGTTAACCATTTTGGTTAATCAATTAACACCTTTAAAAATTCAAATTTGTTCTGATTTTGCTTTGGTTAACCGGTTAACCATTTTGGTTAATCGGTTAACACCTTAAAATTTTGAATTTTGGCGCCTTTTGGAGGGAAAAGTGCACATTCGCTTCTTTTCATCCATTCTAAGCCCTGTCCAGCCTTTGAAACTTGCCCTTGAATATTATAACCGTGAGAATGCTTGAGATAGCTTGAGTGTTGTCTCCTGAGCTGAAAATATCCTGCAAAACAAAATAAAATCGACCGCTCGATCGCCGGGCAAAATAAATGTTGGAGCCCCTTATGCTCGCTGTTTGGATTCTTGCAATAAAAACGAACTCTGAGCCACAGAAAAACCTTGATCCCCTGCCTCGAAAACAAATGCTATGATATGCAGAAAATGTGAAAATGCAAAGAAACATAGGCCAGTAAAGGTTAAAATGGAAGGGCAAATTTTGGGGTGCAACAGGTCGTTACCAATCTTCTTGCTCCGTTCTATTTGTCACGAGCTCGCTTTGGGGTTGTCACCCCAACTTTGTCAAGTTTTTTGTGATAAAGGCTTATATCCCCAGGAGGCTAGTTGTGACTAGTGATATTTGATGCTACCTGTTGTTTACCAAGATGTTAGTTGTTACTAATGCTTATCTTTGTGATCAGATCGCCACAAACCTTGTTCTTTAGATCCAATAGTTACTTGTATTGTTTAAATCCAATTGTTATTGGTACCTTTGATTTGGTCGTTACCAATCTTCGTGGAAGTCTAGTAGTTACTAGGATTGGTTAAAATCCAATTTTTATTGGTATTTGAGTTGGTCGTTACCAATTTCCCCAGTAAGTCTAGTGGTCACAGGCATTACCTAAATCCAATTGTTATTGGTATCCTTTGATTTGGTTGTCACCAATCATTCTAAGTACAGTGGTTACTGGCATTGCTTAAATCCAATTATTATTGGTATCCTTTGATTTGGTTGTCACCAATCTTTGAAAGCCCAATGGTTACTGGCATCGCTTAAATGCAACTATTATTGGTATGAAGTTCGGTTGTTACCAACTCCCTCAATTAAAGTCTAGTGGTTACTAGCGTTGTTTAAAAAAATCCAATTGTTATTGGTACTTCGATTTGGATGTCACCAGTTGTCGCAATTGGGAAAAACACCCGGTGGAAAACAGAAGAGTCGCCACCTTTCGTTATTTATCCCAAAGAGAGGGAAAGGAAATGATCGGAAAAACCTGATGAAAAGGGAAAGACAAGGTCATCGCAACCATGTCTGGATTCGGGAGTCGGTTACGTAAGGGGAAGGTATTAGCACCCCTCACGTCCGTCGTATTCGACGGGATCCATGCATTGTTTTCTATCTAAAAGGGTGATCATCTATCTAGCTAAAGGTCAAGGGACAAAAGAAAAAGAAAGGAGACTCGGAAGAGCATCGTCGCTCTGTGCCTAAATACTCCCTCGTGCAATGGGAAAGTTAGAGTCAACGTAGTTCGGCTAACTACGCGTGAAAAGGGGAAGGTTACTCGCCAAGACATCACGTATTGTGCCTACGTACTTTTATATGGCATGAAAGATCAGAGCAAATGTAGTTCGGGCTAAGAAGACCACAGGCTTGTTCAAAAGTTTTTAGGCCCGAGTAGGGCTAACAAGTAGTTCTAGCAGTTGGTGTATGCAGCTCGACCATTGGAGACTTAGGCGTTACCGTTTGCGGTAGAACTAAAAGTTAACAACACTCTTTTATCTGAAAAGATTTTCCTGATTAAGATCCCGAAGGATGAAAAAGGTTTGAAGTGTTTTTGTGTTTTTTAGAGAAGAAGTGTTTTGAACTTGATTTGTAACTCATGTTGCACTAAAGACTATGACTCAGGAGCGAATGCGTCGCATATCGTCCAAAGGACATATACTAACATTCTAGACAATTGAGAGGAAACCACCCAATCATCATTTCCCAAGCAGCTTAAGGCACGTAGCGTACAACACTTGTCATTCTTTATTAGATGTTTTATGAGTGTTTGAAGATGAGAAGAGAAGAAAGGGCCACTAATGGGAGACTAATCAATCTTAGAAGTTGTCATGCAAAGTGGACTTAGAGTTGGGATACACAAGGGAACTACCTAATGTTATCATGCATGGTTAAGCACCTAATGTCTATCATAACCTGAAAAGGTTAGAGAACTTATGGGGAACATATCAAAGAAGAGAAGAAGAAGGAGGAAAAAGAAAGAACATAAAAAGATGCAAGAATGCAAACATAAGATGCAAAAGTAGAATGAAAGTGGGAGGAAAATAGTGTGAGGTGGTAGCCTCTACAAGCTCATCTCAACGAAGCATGCACATGTGAAAATTCAAAGAAGAAAGTAGAAGAAGATGCACAAGAGGAAATCACACAAAAGGATACAAACAAGTCACATATGGAAACATTAAATGGAAGCAACAAAGGAAGCACACAAATGAACAAGCAAAACCAAATGTTATGACCTAAAAATGAGCAAGCATCATCCTTAACATGTTAGCAACATGAATCAAAAGGCATTGAGGGCTCAAAGGATCCAAAAATGTCATCTCCAAGACAAACTAGGTCAATGTGTATGTATGAACCTCCCTTGGCGTAACTTGACTTGCAAGTTACCTCAAAATTAGGGAAATGATTCAAAAATAACCAAATAAAATGCACAATGCAACTAAACATGTTGGCAAATAGAAGCCAAAAGACCACAATCAAAATCAATTCACAACACCATCAAAGAAATTGATTCACAAGGGTGTTCCATTGTGAATGAGGATTGTCAAGGGTCAAATGAAATGCAACAAAAGTCAACCAAACAGGGGAAAAATGGTCCTCAAAATTTAATTAACTCATCATGGATATGAGGATTAATTTTTAGTCATTGGATCAAAAGGAATGAAAAGAAACAAACCAAAAACAAACACATGTCAAGGTTTAACTCACTTAAAACACTTCCAATGTTTAATTCCGTTTTTAATTGAAAATAAAACCAAAAAATAAAATAAAAATTCCTAAAATTAGAGGACATCTCAAAGTGTTTAAAACATATTTTTGTGGAATTTTTGGACCATTGGAAGTATTTTAAAATGATTTAAATCTAAAAAGATACAAAACAAAACTAAAAAGAAAATAAAATGAAAAAAGAATAAAAGCTAGGTGCATTTAGCAAACAGATCACGTTGAAATCCAGTTTGGGCACAAGCAGGGGGTGGGAATAGCATGAATAGGCCTAGGTCCAAACAGCAAAAAAAAACAAAAACGTGAGTGCTTGTGGATCACATGTGGTGAGTCAAACCAGGTGCACGGTAGAACACCATCTGGGCAGTCAGATCAAAAGGCAAACACATCAGATGGTGTAAGAGATCACACATGGCCAGGCTAAACAGAATAAATGAAACACTGAGTTTCATGTGTTACGGTGTGTGTGGTCAAACGAGGGTGTACCATACATCTTAATCTGGGTCGTGTAATGAAAAAGTAAACACATCCAACAGCCAACAGCAAGCCACATAATCAAAACATTTTAAAAAAAACTCAACCCAACCCAGACGGCGGCCGGAGTTTCCTCCGGTCGTCTTCTCCGACCACATAAAACGATGATGAGCAGTACCCACACGCAGGCCAAGAAAAAAATGCACCAAAACTTGCAAATAAATAGTCCAAACTCATCTACACATCACGTAGATCATGAATCCAACAATATCTAAGCCATACACCTCAAGACAAAGCCAAATCGAAGATATGAAGTTTCAAGCTCAAATCGAAAATTGCAACAAACAGCCATAATAATGCACTAAAAATTGCCTACACAAGTAGGGCTTCAGCACAAACCAGCAATGGCGCAATATTGATGCATAAACAGTGAGAAATTTGGATTTGGAATTTACCTAACGGAGTCTCTCTGTTGGAGCTTCTACACTTAATGAAGCTTGATGAGATTCTCCAGAATCACTCAAGGAAGCTTACTAGAGATGGTTCTGACCTTGAATTGCTCTAAGAAAGCTTGAATCTGATTTCACGATTTTCAAATTTGCCTTACTTGCTCCAACTTTTCTCTATCCAATTCTCCACGAAAATGCCTCCTCTTTTGCTCAAAAATGACCTAGAGCTTTTATATGTTGGATACCTAAGCTCATGGAGGCCCAATTCCAGCTCTATAGTGTGAATTGTGAAATTGCCCAATATTCACTTTGTCATTCCCATGCACACGTGAAAATACACCAATTCCCTTGTTTTTTCATTTAAAATCCATGTTGGGAACTTAATTTGATCATGTGGATGTGGTTTGTCCCTTGGTTTGATCACATGGTGGAGATTTTATTATCAAAATTTCACTTGCAAATGCCTTTGAAAAACACATGAAAATGTCACCAAAAATGAAATCCAAATTTGGCATCTTGTTTGTTACATTCTTGTCACTCAAAAAATACTTAAACATGCCTTGAAATGGTTAGAAATGAATTAATTCCATTTTGTGATTTTAAGCTTTCTTCATGAAAAATTTACACATCAATTCTCCAATCCAAACTAAATCCATGACTCCCTGATGTTTGGTTGAGCAAATGACCCCATTTGGAGAAAGTTTCATGTTGGAAAGATTTTCATTTGAAGTATGCAAAGTGGTGAAATGGACTTATAATGAAAATGACCTGTAATCTTACTTTCCCAAAATACCTTTGCCTTGCAAGCTTCATAACTTGAGTTTCACAAATCAGATGAAGGACTTCTAGTACTCTTTGGAAAGCTAAGATCATGAGGAACAACTTTCATTTTTCGGTCAAAGTGAGGAGAAACATCTTTCTAGGTCAAAAGTGGCTTGGAAGTTTGTTGACTTTTGTTGACCAAAATCACATTCATCTGAGGACCTATAACTTGCCAGCACCATAACTTAAGTTCTAGAAATCAGATGAATGACTTGTAGTACTCAAAAGAAAGATAGAAACATGCTCTAAAAGTTTTATGTTGGGGTCAAAATGAGATGATACTTGTATCTTGAGATAGGTGGTCTTGAAGTTGGGCACTAAACAAGGGATTTTACACTGAGAACCCTAATTTAGTAACTTCTCACACTCTTAATTCTTCTTGATTTGATATTGAAATGATATATTAGACATCTCAACACAACATCCCATGACCATAGAGACTTGGAATTGAGTCTTAATCTCCTTTGATTTCACAATTGACTGAGGGTTGACCAAATGAAAACCCTAGATGCAACACCTTTGATTGTGGCTTCTTCCAAATGACACAATAACTTGAACAAGCTCCAACATGGCTCTCAAAGCCTTCAATGAGCTTTCTCAACATCCCATATCCATAATCATGAATTCACAACCCTCTGATGATCTTCCACTGGCCTCCTAGTAAGGAACTGACCCACATACACCCATCAACTCTTTCAGAGAGCATTGACCACTTCTTGATGACCTGATGACCATTCATGCTTGAGTAAACCCCTTGCCTAGGTCCAAAACTCTTGGTAACCTCCTCTTTCTATGCACAACCTTAACCTATTTCAAGTTTGTCTTTGTCAAGATGCAGATGAATTAGGGTTCCATACAGTTAGGGATCAGGGTTTCTATGGTTTGATAAGTCAATTTTTTGGATTGATTCTCCATGAAATAACTCCCTATATCATCAAAGATACAATATTGGATTAAGTATGAATCCAATTTAAGGTTGTCACCCAAAGAATAAGAGCAATGCAGTCCAAGACCCCCGATTAGGGTTTCTGACTAGGAAAAGTCAATTGTGGTTAGAATTTTAATTTAAATGGTACTCCAATGATGGAATCATGGTCCATGAAGCTTATATGACTTACAGAAGTCCAATCAAGAAGTTTCAAGACCTCAGGGGACCCAGAACACTAACAGTTGATTCGGGGTTTTTTGATCGTTCGGTTCGTCTGACTGAAAAGTCAACTCATTGACCAATAGGGGTTTGACCCAAAATTAAAGGCAATTATGTTCATAATGTTATATCACATCTTTTCATTAATTTTGGTGATCATTCAATCAAGAATTGAGGAGTAATCGAAAAGTCGGGAAATTAGGGTTTTGAAAGGCGCAGGACCATAACTTCCTAACCACACTTCCAAATGGAGTGGTTCAAAGCTTGTTGGAAAGGTCTCGAGGAGTCCTACAAAAGTCAAAAAGTGACCTATGTGAAAAAATGAATAGATTCGGATTTATGATCAAAAACAAGTCAAGAGGGAAAAACACTTAGCGAAATTCTTGATTTTGACACTTTTCAAGTCATGTTTTCAGTCAACTTCAAGAGGGTTTTTGACCTAGTTCCACTTGGAATTTGAAAAAACATAAAAAAACATTGTGAGCATGATGAGGGATTTCCAAAAAGTACAAGAAATCCTCCATAGCATTTGTGAGCTAGGAGTTTTGGAGGAGGGAAGTTGGGGTCTAAGCACTTGAAATGCACAACTTCAAACTTGACATGAACCAACTTGCCAACTATCCAATTGGTTCTCAATCATTGTTTAGCCTTTGATATGATATCTAGGGTGTATGATGAGTGGAAATTCATAATAATCCAAGAGCAAAGCTAGGATTTTGGTCAAGTTCATTATTTAATTCAAAACAAATCCAAAAGGTGCAAGAGGAAAGAGAAACTTTTTTGAGTAAAATCTGGAGCAGCATGGCCCCTACCCTATTAACACCACTTCAATCACTTCTTATGGCTTGTTTACAGCCTATTTTATGCATCACAAAGCATTGGAAACACTTAAGACTCTCTGCACCAAGATTCATGTGAAGATTTGTTCTTTTCTCCCTCCAAAAGACAAAGAGTAATCCAAATCTCTAAAATCTATCAAGCTTTCACTTCCTCTATAAATAGAGACTTTCTCTATGTATCAAACACAACAAGAACAAGTTGATAAACTCACCAAGAATATTGCTTTCCACTTTTCTTATAGTTGAAGCAAAAACACTAAAATCTCCTCAAAATCTGTCATGAGTAGTTTGCATACCAGAACCATTTCCGTACATTAAGACTCACTATAAACCATATGCACAATCCACAAATGATGTTTGGAAGGTGTTCAAGCCTTTAAACCAATCCAAGACCTCATATATCCAAAATTCAACTTTCAATCTAGTAAACTTTGACTTTTCATACAAAACTAGATAACTCTTTGCTCAAGCTTGTTTCAACCATCTTGATACTTCAAAGACCTTTGGTTTGAAGTTTACCAACTGTCAAAAAAATTAAAAGACCTATGCATCATTGGTTATTGGATCTGTCACAAAGACCTTCATTTGCTTCAAGTGAAAGAAAGTTGTTGGTTCACCAAGGCTTGTTTGAGATCAGTTGTAACAACTCTTTAAGGTTTCGCCTACTAAATAGCTTTCTTGGAAGTCAACAAGAGGTTAGTGATCACTATCTTAATTTTGAAATGTCATGAACATGATTAGTGTGCTTTGTTTGGAATGTGTTTAAATGCAAGTGCAGGTCATGTGTGAATCTACCATTATTGGTTTGTTTTACTCATCAATATGTTTAACACCCTTTTAGTCATCACACAATGTTGTACTGCTATGTGTCAACCCTTGAGACTCTCTTAAATGCTACCTTATGTCATGTATGAACATAAGAAGGATTGTTTACAACTGTTATTGGATATTGATGTTGGATCTGAATGATGAGTTGTTCTATTTATGAGCAATGTTGTTGGTTCTGTTTAGTCTATGTATGATGCTTAGATTTAGTGATAGATCAGTTTGCATTTGAGGACCTTGATATATTATGCTTAACATTTCTCTGGATGTGCTTGACATTTTCTGTTTGAGTTTAGTTTAGACCAGTTTCTGTTTTGAATATGTCTTGTGCTTGATTATGTCTTGTGAATGATGAATAGAATTCTTTCATGAGCTATTGTTTGATTGTTATCACAGGCCCCAGGCCTTAGTGTCTTAATCCATTAACCACTTTGCATTGTATTTGTTTTGGTTGAGATTTTTAATGTTTATGATTCTATTGCAAGCAACTTGTCATGTCAGCCTCTTGTTTCTTAAGTTTTTGGCTATCAGTTTGAATCAAGTTCCAATGTGCTCAATTAATGATGTGTTGAGTTTATTTTGATTGAATCCCTATTGACTTAGTCTTGCTACTGGTTGTCCTTGTATTTTCACTTTCAATTCAAATGCATTTTTGCAACTCACACACCACATTCTGTTCTAGTGTGTCGTTGAGGCATCCTTGTGTTCAGACTTTGTTTATAGCATGTTTAGAATGTGTTCACACTTTCAAACCAATACAAGCATGTTAGAATTGCACTCGAACTTTGGAAATTCATCTCAAACCCTCATTTTTCAGTTGCTATCGGATTTTAAGTTGTGAGTATAATTTGAGAAAACCAAATGTACCATCATATTCCTTGTTAAAAATCACGTAAGATAGACTTTGAGTTTGCTAAAATTGATGTTGTTTTGCCCAAGTTTGAGGGTTCACGTTTTTGGCCATTTTCACTTGTTGGCTTGCTTGAAATCTTGCCCAGAATCCACACTTTGAGGCATATATTGCACTAGGGTGGTTTGGTACATTGGATGTATCACCACCTCAGTGGTCATGACCTACGTGCTCATGTATTTGCCTTGCCCATTGTCTTGAGTTCGATCCGTGTGGAGATCAACTCTTTTGATTATTTTGCATTTTCTTTCATGTTTTTTACATTTAATCTTCCTTCTCCATGAGTTTTCACACGTGTGCATTAGTTGGATTGGTAAAGTTTTAGACTTGTAACCCAATGGTTGTGGGTTCAACACTTACCATGTGCATTCTATTCTTTTTATCCCTTGAATTTTTATGCTTTATTTACAAACTTAAAAACCTCATAACTTTTTCATGTTTTAACATTTTTGATCCATTCTTTTTACAAAATATTCTTATTTATGTCTACTTTCACATAGTGATAAAATAATTCAAGGATTCCGTTTTAGGGTTTTTACCTTGTTTCTTGTTGAAACTTTTCTTAAATACTTCTTGAGCTATCTTGTGAGACTTGTTTGATCCACACATGTTTGTTAACTTGTTTAAGTGTTGAGTTTTGTTTAATTCAAGGTCTTGTCATGTCCAAATCCTTGCTTTTTATGCATCTAATTGATTGACATTGTGAACTATGTTTATGAATCATGCTACCTCTTGATGTTGTAACCTCTTGAGTGTATTCTTTATGTATCCTCTACTTGTTAAGAAGTCTTGTTAGAACTCTAATATGTTAGGATCTGCTTCATTTTGGTTGTTACCATGAACTTGTATGCTTTCCTAATGAAACTTTGAACTTGAACTGTTTTAATATTTCTTGTATGTTTACTTGTATTTGATTGTCATCAATGCATGGTTTATTTGTCTTATGTTGTTACATTTAACATTCTTTGAACCCTATGACATGCTTACCTCAAGTTATTACTTGCTTGCACTTAAACTTGTTTGAATTACATGTGGTTGTCTTGATGGTTGTCACCTCATTTCCCTTCATCTTTGTTAAGATACTTCAAATTAATTTTACCTTATATGCTTGGTCTTGTAAGAACCTCTACCATGTCCCCTCTATAGATATTGTAATACATTTGTGCTTTATTGGTTGTAACCATTTGCTTTGATTATGATCTTTGCTTGTTGTTGTCACATACTTGCATCTCTTCCTTGGTTGTTACCATGCCCTATATGTTCATCATGTTTGAATGAATGTTTATGTATGCTTTTAACTTTGTTAAGGTATTCCCCAAGTGATGGAACTTGTTAGTTCTAATCTAGTCGCTTTATCTTATCCTTATTCCAAAGGAAAGTCTCTCTATTGACCCTCGGGTCATAGATAGCTCAATACCCTCCCTTTGACTTTGTGAATTCATCTTGAACCCTAACTTAGTTAAGTTAGAACCCATATCTACTAGACTTTGGTTTAAGTCTAAAAGGTCTACCCCTTGTTAGGAGTATCTTTTCATTTAGAACTTTTAAGAAATATTTGTCAACTATGTGTAAGAATCATGGTCATGATTACTTATTCCCCTTTTGGCTTTTATAAAAGCCGATTCTTGAGTGTTCAACATATATCAAAGAGTTTTTGTTAAACTCTATACAAGCATTGTTATGTTTGTTCCCCTAGAGTCTTGACCATAGTCAAGTACTTTTTGATCCTCACTGAGGTGAACTACGGTGGCTCTTATTCTATTCTCATGCGAGCAAACTTAGAAACTATTCTTAGGTATTTACCTACAACTTTACCTTATACCCAAATCTTAAACCCTAGCAAACATTTAGCAATCTTAGCATACAAACAATTAAAAGGTTCCTGTAGAGTACTACAAATGCTTAGAATGTGAAATACCTACCCTAGGCATAACCAACCCCCGATCCCCGAATCTCTTAGCGTTGTTGTTACATCACGCAAAAGGTCTTTCTTTCTTTAACCTTTCCTTTGGATAAATCAAAGTCCAGTTGTGAATTTAATTTAAGATTCAAGTTAATCAATAGCTTAGTATCACGATTCTCACCGCAACATTGAGAAATCTAGGTCTCCAACACTTTATTGTGGGTAGCCATTGCATAAAGTTTTCTAGTCATCTACCTCATCAATTCACTTATGTGAGCGTTTTGGTTCCCAAATTCCTTGTTTTGTTGCATTTGAGCATTCATAAAGTTTTCCATCATAATCTCCATATTTGACTTTCTAGGTACTTGTGGAGCTGACGGTCCTCCTTTTTGTTAACCAGGTGGAACAACAGGTGTTGAGCTTGGTGGATGCAAGGCATTGTTATTTTTGATTGAAAAGTTTGGGTGATTTCTCCAACCAGGATTATAAATATTGGAATATGGGTTTCCTTGGGTATAGTTCACTTGGTCGGTTGGAACACCAGCCAGTAACTGACATTCAGAATTTGTATGTCCAGGGGTTCCACATACTTCACAGTTTGGTGATACAACAACTACGGTGGTCACTGGTTGTGTCAAGGCCAAGCTTTCAATCTTTTGAGTTAATGCGTCCAATTTAGCATTTATGCAGTCTATAGCATTAACTTCGTACATTCCGCCTTTTGGAGTTGACTTTTCATGAGAAGCGCGTTCTCCTCCCCACTGGAAATGATTTTGAGCCATGTTCTCTATGAGTTCAACGACTTCTTCATACGGTTTATCCATTAAAGCACCGCTAGCTGCGGCACTTAGGTTCATTTTGGTGTTGTACAATAGACTATTGTAAAAGGTATGGATTATCAGCCATTGCTCGAGTCCATGATACGGGCAAAGCCTCATCATGTCCTTGTAATAATGAAGGTTTCAACTCGAAATCATTTTGATTGATCGTTGGGGCAGCAATCCTGTAATGAGGTTCGACTTGCGATGGAATAGCGAAATCTTTCAAGGGACGGGTATGTGGTCCTTGAGCCATGATTTGTTTTGGTTCGATTTCAGTTTCCGAATTTGAGTAAGAAATGATAGGGTCTGAAAGGTTATATTTAATATGAAATTCCTGAATTCGGTGCCTTAAGCTAATAAAACGCTCGATTTCGTCAATTGGTTGCTCTAACTCTTCGCCTTGAGAGCGAGTGCTTGGCATACAATCGACGGATTGAAAATAAAATAAAATATAGTTGTCTTAGTCTATATTGTGCAACAAATAAATCACAATATTGACTAAAATTAATCCCCAGTAACGGCGCCAAAAACTTGATTGTATACTTAGAATGTTAGTCGGATAGAACTACAAGCATACAGTGTATCGCATAGTTTTAAAAGATTATCGAACCCATATGGATTAATAATCAACCTAAAGTGATCTATATTGCATTGTAGAGCTAAGGCTTAATGTTACGGAATAAAAAGGACAGAAAAATAACTAATAATGACAGGTTTAAAATAAATAACGAAATGAGACCGAAGAATGACTTCCGTGTTCCTAAGGGGCTCTATAGATTCCGGGTGCTAACAAGGGTCTCAAGAATAGTTCTATAGGAATTGTCGGCTTAGTAAACCCAATCTCATAGTCTCGCGCTATTGACCAAGCCACACCTAATAACCCCAAGATTTTGCTCTCGCTCGCTCGGTAGTTAAAAGACGTATTTTGAAAACTAACAAAGCCTAACTGAAGCCTAAAGCGCCCTCACTACATTTAAGTCCAGTGCTCAGTGTATACTATCTGGTGATTACCTCAAACTCTCGCTATATTGGACACACCTTCATACTTTTCTCACTCTCGTGACTAAACGCTATTAAGAGGCTTCTCGCTCTCATGAAAAAGCAACCTAAATTAGAACTAGACAGTAAAGCCAAATTATAAGACATGCATATTTAACACTGTTGGTTTCTACAGAGTCCCGTAGAGACAACGGTCCTCAAACTACGGGCTCATACAAATTTAGCCTAACATATCGATTCCTAAAAATAATATATTAACATTGCTGGAAAATGAAACATACATGTCGGTTAATTTGAGTGAAAGTTCAGAATTAAGTTTCGGAGTAAAATTCAAGTATAAAGCAGACATGTGCAAATAACGAAACGGTAAATAAATGTGATAAATAAAATAAATAACCTGTAAATTACAAGGAAAGTAGAATGAAACCGAAAAATGTATTAAATCAAATTTTGATCCAAGTACATCAGCACAACAGAGAAAAAGAAAATAGCATGATGTATCAATTGCTTAGTGTAAACAATTGATACTATGGAAAGTGAATATATGGTTCGGGTGATTTCAGCAGCGCTTCTGCGGGTTTCCTAGATGAATAATGCAGACCTCTGGTGTCCTATTTATAGAAGAAAATAGGCTCCAAGAACAGAGGTTTGAATTTGAATTCAAACCAAAGTAACTGTCTGAAACTGCTTCTGAAAAACTGCTCCCGCGAACAACGACGATCGCCTTCCCCTAATGGCGAACGCCATTTGTTTAAAATTGATTTCCCTCCTTTTTTGAGCATGGAAAGCGCCATTTGGATGAAGGGTGACAGATGGAGAGCGTCATTCAGCTAGGATGGCCAGAACTTATGATTTTCTTTACTTTTCCTTCATTCTTCATCTCAATTTGATGCTTTTCTTCTTCATGACTGAAATGACACCTGTCAAAGTAAAACAAAGGGAAACATAAGCAAATAACAGAGAAAACAGTAAAGACTCCATAAAAAAACAAGTAAATATGTGTGAATTGAATCGAAATAAACGATACGAAATTGAGTCATCACCAGACAATAATCATCATTGATAATTGGATTCTCGGTTGGAAATTGCTAGTTACAACTAGACTTCATAGGGGAATCTGGAGATGACCAGACAAGCAAAATCAAAGGGGCACTAGTAACAACTAGGCTTTAGGGGAAATTGGTAATAACCAAAGGGTAATAGATGACAGTGACAACTGATCTAGAAAGGTCTAGTGATAACTAAAGATCTCGAAAGGGGAGTCAGGCGACTATGTCGGAGACAAGGGCGGACAACAGTCACCATAGACACGAAAGGTTTCCAGTTATAACTGGACTTGGAAATGAAAGAAACAGTCAAGCAAACGCGACCCACAAAGATGCTAAATCAAAATGCTATGATGTGATGCAACTGTTCCAAGACATGCAAGGACCAACTCTAACAAGACACACGGAAATAGTAGACTACGAGGGAAAGGCGAATCACAATCTACTTTGCTAGGAAAAACAAGTGTCACTCCAGGGAACCAAGGTGTCCTTGGTAACTTCATTGGGGACAGTACGGGTCTTAGGTAAGCCAGGTAATAGTACAAACTGTTACACCCTAATTTTGACCCTGAATTTCCAACTGTACATATCATAGCACTTTCATCATTTTTGCATCATATCCATCATTCAGGTCTTATGAGTTTGAGTATTGGATTAGACAAGTTATCAAGTCAAGATGTGGATACGATGTGGTTTGAAATTCAGTTGGAGTTTGACATATTCCAAGAAGTTTGTTCCAAAGTGGATAATCATCAGGGTTAGTTGAGTTTTAAATTGGGGTTTTGATAAAACGACGGTGCAGTTAGCATTTCAAATAATCAGTGTTGTGGAGGATTATGTGCAAAATTTCAAGTTATCTGATGAAGTCAGGTTATAAAACTATCAAAGCTCTAGATTTGGTTACACTTGATTTCTATTTCCCAAGAATAGATTCGCGTTTTTTAAGTTATTTCATGTGAAAAGTGCAAGAACTCTCGGGGATTAACTTTTCGGCACTGTTCAGGAATAAGATGGAAGTTATGAATTTCGAGTTCCAAAGCCAATCAAGTTCAAGGGTTTTCTTAAGTTTTCAATCCAATTCAAGGTCAGAAAAAATTCGAGTTAATAGCTTCAAATTTTACAATCAAGTTTCATCTCATCATCTAGGTTTTTTATTTTCACTTTTGAGGTTATCTTTAGTACAATTCGAACCCCCTTATATTTTCAACTTAATTTCATTTCATGATCAAATTTCTTATCAAGTTTAAATTTCAGTACATGCTCAAATTCCAACTTCATGACGGTTCAAAAGAGAAAGGTTTACAATTAATTCTTCATTCTGAGATTTTACCCTAATCAATTCCTGTTCATTTATAAATCTCCATTCGTTTTTCAAGTATTATGTTTCATGCGTTTTGATTTTATCCAAAGTTCAAGTTTATCTCAAACCTTAACCTAAATCGGGTTTAACAACCAAATCTCGGGTCCCACTAGCAAGCATCTGAATGTCAAAATTCAAGTTTAGAATTCAGGTCACAAATTCATCTCTTTTCATCCAAGCCATCTTGCAAAATTATGTTCAAATCCAAGCATGATGGTTATTTTTCATATCCAAATTTCAGTTACAATATTACTCCAAAAGATAAGTTGAGTAAACATTGAGTTCATTCTACAAACCAAGGCACAAAGTCCATTTGTATTGAATCATTATACTAAAATAATAATATCAGTAAGTAAAAAGGGGATTCTATTCATGGAAGTTATCATGCCAAGCTTTTAGTTATTGCAGCTACATGACCCCACAATGTTTCCGCTGCATCAAAGTGAAGTTAGAGCAACAATGCGTGGGACACCGTAATTGCAAAACGTCAAAATATTTTCTTCAGCCACATCTGCAGGATCAAACAACAAACCCTGCAGGATCAAACAACAAACCCTGCAACAGTCTGCTAAAATGATACGCATCATCACCACTACATGTAAAACGTACAAACCATATCAAATTCGTACAACCATACAGCCTGGCAAGAGAGAATAACAATGGCTCACGTACCTTCAGGACCACTACACGATGCAGCCAAGCTCACCGTAGCAAGCAAATTTTGTTATCTCCCATGTTACACTACAACAATCCCACAAACAACCAAAAAAGCTTCTACTGCATCAACACAACTGGCAACGGTTGCAACAAGTACTGCAAAACGTTAAAAACCCTTTTACGCAAACACCATAGAAGACCCAACAATGTCGTACATGTGCCAAAACCAATATCACCAGACCCTTCTACTCTACACAGGTAGGTTGTACCAATACTGCATAATAAGACAAATTCGATAGGCTTAATGTAAAAGTTTTTGGTGATCAATTAAAAAGAGGAGAAAGAGGAAGAAAACGAAAAAAACCTCAAGGAAAATAGCACGCTATGGCTTCCAAACTCCCAACTTGAAATCCTCTTCCATCTTCAAAAAAAAATCCTTCTTCAAAAAAACCTTAAAACGACCCAACCTTGAACCTCTGAGATCCTCCTGTCTCCAAATGGTAATCCCCAAGGACCTCTAACACAAAGCAAAATACACAAACTCGAAGAATTTTTTATTATTACGTCGACATCCGGAATAAAAATTTAAAACAGGAGAAGGAGAGAAACGAGTAAAAAAAAGTGAAAGGGAGATCCAGAGTGCATTCCCATACATAATCTGAAGAAAAATGTCAAGAGGTAACTTTATCCAACTTCGTTGAATCCTTGCTTCATGTCGCTTCCTAAAGTGCTTGATTAATGCGTCTATGTTTTTTCCGGGCTGGTTTTACTTGTTTAAGCTTTTCTTTTTGCCTTGTTTCGGATGAGGATTTTTTTTGTTTGGAAGAGCTTCGATATGTTCAACTGTTGAGCTTTTAGCTAAAACTGAGGTTAGATTTCGGAAAGGAATGAAAAGTTAAGGGGTTTAGTGAAGGTCTTATTGGTTATGTGTGTTTTACAGTTTCTCGTATCTCCTTTGATTCTTGTACTGATATTCTATAGAGATGGAAGTAGACATAAAAAGGATTGTTGTATACAAGTTTCTGGCACCTGAGTTAGGACCTTTATTTGGTCTGATTTCCAGGGCTGAGCCTGGCGTCCTTGAAACCTTCAGGAAAAATTATGGGAGAATTCTGAATCTTGTCTATAAGATCACGAGTTATGATCATGGAGCTATTCATACCCTGTTGCAGTTTTATGATCCACCGCTGCGATGTTTCACTTTCCCAAACTATGTGTTTGTTCTGACTTTGGAGGAGCTCACTTTCATTTTAGGCGTTCTGGTCCAACGTAAAGTGCCATTCTTTTATTCAGAGGAAGAACCCGATCTGGAGAAGTTGGTCGCCACTCTTTATTTGAGCGCTTCTGAGTTGGCTGATCATGTTGTCAGCAGGAATGGATTTTCCGGCTTTACTTTATCTTTCTTGGTGGATAAAGCCCAGAAGTATGTTGAAGAGGGTTGTTGTGTGGCTTTTAGTGCTATCTTGGCTTTGTGCGTCTATGGCATTGTGTTGTTTCCTAATATACCAGACTTTGTTAATTTTGATGCCTTTCATATCTTCGCTTCCAGGAACCCCGTACCTACTCTCCTAGGAGTCTTGTATCATTCAGTACACTACAAAAATGAGAAAAGAAGAGGGAAGATGGTTTCTTGTTGTGCACCACTTTTTCACAAGTGGTTTGTCGACCATCTTCCTTGCTCTCGAGCTTTTGTGGATTCAAGAAATTCATTTGAATGGTCAAAGAGGCTTATGGGTTTAACAAAAAAGGATATCTCCTGGCTCAACTGAGATCTGATTGGTCATGAACTCATCTTTAGCTGTGGTAGTTTCCCTAATGTGCCTTTGATGGGGAGGAAAGACGATATCAACTACAATCCTTCTCTCGCTGTCAGACAAATTGGTTATGCTTTGAGGGGACCTCTGAAGGAAGAAGAAGTGCATGAATCTATGTACTTCACTGGTGTAGTTGATCCTTGTCTTCTGGCCAGATTTGTTGATGCGTGGGGTAAAATCCACAAGAAGGGAAAGCTTTCTTTGGGCAAAGGTGATTGCAGAGCTTATGACCCCTACTTGGATTGGGTTTAGAAGAGAGTTGAAAGGGTACTATTGCCATTCCCTATTGAAGAACCATTGTATCCCCTAATGGTTGAGCAGCCTACAACGATCGACATCCTGAGATATAACAAGCTTTGGGCAAAGAAAGAAGAGTTGCACAAAGAGAATGAAGAGTTGAAACAGGAGATTAGTCAGCTGAAGCATGATAAAGGTGAAGTTGTTTATTTGGCCAAGACAGAGTCAGAATCGTTGACGAAGCTAGAGAAAGAGCTAGCCAAGCAGATTAGGGCACGAGAGCGGATCGGTCAGGATCTAAAAAGTACCTACAACATTTTGAAGCATAAGAAGGAGGATTTAGACAGAGCTTATCTAGAGATATCCAAATTCAATGAACAATGGAATGCTACTTTGACCGCCAACAAGAACAGGGAAGGCCAGCTTCATACTCAAATTGATAAGCTGAAGTCGCAACTCAAGATCATGGAGAAAGAAGTATCGGCAGAATCATTCCGCAGATACACGATTGAGCAGAAATACCATGAGATTTATCACCACTTGAAGAGCTCAAGATCTGAGCATGTGTGAAGAAACCCAGGCTTGAAGATGCCTTCGGCGAGGATGCTTGGGAAGACTATTGTCATTATCTCTAGGATGTGATACCTAGAAGGGACATCCTCATCGAAGAGTTGGTTGTCAGACCAGACCATCCAGATATGAAAACGATGCTTAAAGAAGCTCAGGCTTGAAGAAAAGAGCATGATTGTTGGGGAGGATTATCTTCTGATATGTCACAATAGTTTCTTTCTTTTGTATCTTGATCATCACCAGATCTGTTAGATTAGATCAGTACCTTTTTCAATTAAGATCTTTCTCATTTGTTGTTATGTATTCTCTCATCTTTACCTGATATATGAGAAGATTATTATGGTTTTCTTATCCATCTCTGATGTTCTTGTTTTTATTTAAACTAGAATCAAGGTGGAGATTTCCCAGTAAATACATAAACATGTTTGCATTTGGCATCCTGCATTTTCATTTGCATCGCAAGTGTTCTAAGTGGCCTTATGTTCTTATCTCTGCTTGGTTTTCTTATGTAACAGGATTGAGGAATTCAGTTTCCACAGATATCCAACTCGAGGGAATCATCAAAAAGTAATGGATCAGGTTCAGGCTGAATTGCAGGAAGTCAGAGCTCGCATGGCCCAGTTCATGGAGATGATGCAGAATGTTGCTAGTGGGGAGGAACAATTAAGAACTAAGGTCCAGCCATTGATAGCACGGGTCGACGAAGTGGGCATTTTGCATGGAGTATCTGGTATTATTCCTCCACTAATTGGTGGTTCTATTCCACAGGGTATTCCTATTGTCGTCATACCTCCGGGCGGAGGTACTGTGAATGGAAATGGTAATGTTATTGGTGGGAGTTTGTGCGCTATGTACGGGGCTGCCGGTCCTCATTAGGAAGATCACCAGGATGACGTCTTTTCCATGAAAGATATGGAGGGTGGTTTGCCAACTGAAGTTGACAAAAGGTTTAAACTAATCGAGGAGAAGATGAAGTCTTTTGAGAATCAAAACTCTCTGGGTCTTGATATGTCGAATTTGGGACTTGTGCCCGGGGTCAGGATTCCCCCCATGTTTAAGGTACCAGATTTCGACAAGTACAAAGAGACGACCTGTCCTAGAGTACACATCCGAGCATATTTCAGAAAAATGTCTACATATTTCGATGATGAAAAGTTGTTAATGCATTTTTTTCCAAGACAATTTGGCATGGGCGTCTCTGGAATGGTATATGATGCTTGAGAGAACTCATATCCGCAACTGGAAAGAGTTGGTCGAGGCCTTCGTTCATCACTATCAGTATAATAGTGATCTGGCACCTAACAGGGTACAATTGCAGAGTTTGTCGTAGAAGAATACTAAGAGCTTCAAAGATTACGCCTAGAGATAACAGGATTTAGCAGCGAGGGTGCAATCTCATATGATGGAAAGAGAACTGATCGACATGTTCATGGCTTCACTGCCTGGTGTGTATCTTGAGAAGTTGATAGGCTGCATGTAGAAGCCAAGGGCCGAGAGGTTTCGATGTCATCGCTCAAGGAGGCTCGTGCTATCAAAGAATTCGGCTTGTCTCAGAAGTGGGGCCAAGTTCTTAATGTTCCCGTCAAGCAGGACAAGTTTGGCCTAGGATACAAACCCTCAAGTTCTTCTCAAAGCATTCTGAGATACAGGGGACCAGTGCAGTTCCCCAGCAAGGGTGTGATATTTGACAGGATTAATGTCATTGGGGATGATGAAGGTGACAGTGACTGCGATATGGATGCGTTCATGTACTCCTGGCCAGAAGCTGTGCAACTAGACTACCGAAGAAGTCATTCATGTTACTACTGCAGAGTAATGTTCATTGTTTTGATTATGTTCAGTCCTACATTCTGCCCAAGACGTAGTGACCCATTTGTGGGGCCCTCTTGTTATTTGCACTTTATCATTAAATAAAGGACGTTTTCGCATTCAAATATGGTGATCCCTGTTTTTCCTGTTTTTCCTGTTTTAGTTTTGCATTTAAATTAAACAGAAATATGGCAATGTGTTTTCTTTGTTGCATCGCATAATAAACATAAACATCTCATGCAGGTCTTTTCTATCAGATGCCATCGATTCAGGTTTAGCTATGACTTCGTATGACTTTGATAATCCCATTTATCAAGCTGAAGATGAGACTGACGAAGACTGTGAACTACTCGAAGAGTTAGCTAGGCTTCTCAAGCAGGAGGAAAGGGTCATTGTGCCTCATCAGGAGAATATTGAGATTATCAATCTGGGCACCGAGAATGATAAGAAAGAGGTTAAAGTGGGGGCTGCATTAGAAGATAGTATCAAGGGAAGATTGGTTGAGATGTTCCGTGAGTATAAAGATATCTTCGCTTGGTCCTACCAAGACATGCCTGGGTTGGATACAGATATTGTGGTACACCGATTACCTCTTAGAGAAGAATGCTCGCCAGTCAAACAGAAGTTGAGACGGACAAGGCCTGACATGGCAGTCAAGATCAAAGAAGAGGTTTAGAAGCAGTTTAATGCTGGGTTTCTTGCTGTCACAAATTAACCTCCATGGGTCGCTAATATTGTTCCTGTTCCTAGTAAAGATGGAAAGGTGAGGATGTGCGTTGATTATCGAGATCTGAATAAAGCGAGCCCGAAAGACGATTTTTCGCTCCCCCATATTGATGTGTTGATTGATAACATCGCTCAGTATTTTGTTTTTTCTTTTATCGATGGCTTATATGGGTATAACCAAATCATGATGTCCCCAAAGGACATGGAGAAAACTACTTTCATCACACCATGGGGGACTTTTTTCTATAAGGTGATGGCTTTTGGGTTGAAAAATGCAGGGGCAACTTATCAGCGGGCAATGGTCACTTTGTTTCATGATATGATTCATCATGAGGTTGAAGTTTATGTTGATGACATGATTGTAAAGTCACACACGGAGGAGGGACATCTGGTCGACCTTCTGAAATTGTTTGAAAGGTTGAGGAAGTTCAAGTTGAGGCTGAATCCTAACAAGTGCACCTTCGGGGTGAGATCTGGAAAGCTACTAGGTTTCATTGTCAGTGAAAAGGGTATTGAGGTAGATCCTGCCAAAGTAAAAGCTATCCAAGATATGCCTGAGCCGAGAATGGAAAAAGAGGTTTGTGGTTTCTTGGGGAGATTAAACTACATTGCAAGGTTTATATCTCATCTTACAGCCACTTGTGAACCCATATTCAAATTGTTAAGAAAAGATCAAACGGTCAGGTGGAATGAGAATTTCCAGAGGGCGTTCGAAAGAATAAAAGAATATCTGCAGGAACCTTTAATACTCATGCCCCCAGTTGCAGGGAGACCATTGATCATGTATCTCACGGTTCTTGAGAATTCAATGGGATGTGTGTTCGGTCAACAAGACGAGTCAGGTAGAAAAGAGTATGCCATATACTATCTGAGTAAGAAATTCACTGATTGTGAGTCAAGATACTCGATGCTTGAAAAAAACATGTTGTGCACTCCCTTGGGCCACTAAGCGTTTGAGACAGTACATGTTAAACCACACAACCCTACTGATTTTGAAGATGGATCCGATCAAGTACGTCTTTGAAAGACAAGCACTCTTCGGAAGGATTGCCCGATGGCAAATGGTTTTAACGAAGTATGATATTCAGTATGTTTCCTAGAAAGCTATCAAGGGAAGCGTTCTGTCGGAATATCTCGCGGAACAGCCAATTGAGGATTATCAGCCGATGAAGTTTGATTTTCCAGATGAAGACGTCCTATTTTTGAAGATGAAAGACTGTGATGAGCCTTTATCGGACGAGGGTCCTGAGATTTGATCTCAGTGGAAACTAGTTTTCGACGGAGCGGTTAATTCATATGGAAATGGGATCGGGGATATTATTACTACTCCTCACGGTTCTCATATACCGTTCACTTCCCGATCGACTTTCGCCTGTACCAATAATGAAGCTGAGTAAGAAGCTTTCATTATGGGTTTAGAAGAGGCCGTTAATATGAGGATCAAGAATCTGGATGTGTACGGTGACTCAGCGTTAGTCGTTAACAATATCAAAGGAGAGTGGGAAACTCGTCTGGCCAAACTGGTGCCTTACAGGGATTATACAAGGAGATTGTTGTCGTTCTTTGATAAAATCGAGTTCCATCATGTGCCAAGAGTCGATAATCAAATGGCAGATGCCTTGGCCATGCTATCCTCGATGTACAAAGTGAATTTTTGGAATGAAACTCCAGTCATCACCATTATGCATCTTGATAGACCTGCTTTTGTGTTTTCAATTTAGAAAGCATCAGATGGAAAGCCTTGATATTTTGATATCAAGCATTTTCTCAAGACTCAAGAGTACCCATCTGGGGCATCCAGCAAGGATAAGAAGACTCTGAGAAGGTTAGCTGGTAATTTTTATCTGAACAAAGACAATGTGCTCTACAGGAGAAATTTTGACATGGTTTTGTTGCGCTGTGTTGATGAATTGAAGCAAACCTGTTGATGGAGGAAGTCCGCGAGGGTTCTTTCGGCACTCATGCCAATGGACAAGCAATGGCTAGAAAATTGTTGAGAGCTGGGTATTTTGGACTATGGAATCCGATTGCTTCAAATACGCCAAAAAATGCCATAAATGCCAGATTTATGCGGATAAGGTGCATGTGCCACCGGCTCCTCTGAATGTGTTAACGTCTTCTTGGCCTTTTGCTATGTGGGGAATTGATATGATCAGAAAGATTGAGTCGACTGCTTCTAATGGACATCGCTTCATTCTAGTTGCGATCGATTACTTTACGAAGTGGGTAGAAGCAGCTTCCTTTGCCAATGTCACGAGACAGGTGGTCACCCGATTCATAAAGAAGGATATCATTTGTCGTTATGGAATTCCTGAGAGGATCATTACTGATAATGGTTCAAATCTGAATAACAAAATGATGAAGGAACTGTGCCAGAGTTTCAAGATTGAACATCACAACTCTTCTCCATATCGTCCGAAGATGAATGGCGTTGTTGAGGCAGCTAACAAGAATATCAAGAAGATTGTGCAGAAGATGGTAGTCACCTATAAAGACTGGCACGAGATGTTGCCCTTTGCTCTTCATGATTATCGTACTTCGGTGTGTATGTCAACCGGGGTAACTCCTTTCTCACTGGTGTATGGTACGGAAGCAGTCCTACCATTGGAAGTTGAGATTCCTTCTTTAAGGGTATTGTCGGATGTGAAGCTTGACGAAGATGAGTGGGTGAAAACCAGGCTAAATCAACTGAGCTTGATTGACGAGAAGAGATTGGCAGCCCTTGCTCATGGCCGGTTGTACCAGAGTAGGATGAAGAAAGCCTTTGATCAGAAAGTGCGTCCTCATTGCTTCCAGACGGGTAATTTGGTGTTGAAAAGGATCCTTCCTCCTCAGACAGATTACAGGGGAAAGTGGACTCCTAACTATGAAGGTCCATATGTGGTAAGAAAGGTTTTCTCTGGCGGAGCCTTCTTGCTATCTACCATGGATGGTGAAGATTTTTCGTCCCCTGTGAACGTAGACGTGGTTAAAAAAGTCCATGCAAAAAAGGGGCATCCCGGCGAACCACAAAAGATAAAGGCTCGGGCAAAAATTAGGGATAAAAGAAAAAAAGTGAACCCGCAAAGTTGAAAACCTGAAAAGGCGAGTTTGGCAAAAATGGGTATCCCGGTGGATTAAAAACCCGAAAGGGCGGCCCAGGCAAAAGTTAGGGATTCATAAAAGCAAATGATCACGGTCTGCGTTCGATCTGTAAGCTTGCGAGCAATTATCCCGAAGGAAAGGAATCAGTCCAGTCAGTCTTGTCAGAATGCGAAACATGGGGAACATCAAAGACATACATGTCATAGCTGAATCGACACATGGTGGTTATCTGTTTCCACGTTGCCGACATTTGTATATATTTTATTTTTCTTGCTTTTGAGCAATTACCTCTTTCCAAGAATTGCATCTGAATTATAATTCGCCTATTTACAGGCCTTTCATCAATAAAGTGTTCACTTCAGTCAAAGAGCTTTCTTTTTCTTGTCTGTTTTACTGTTTTGTTTGCGAAATGTCTTTTATTTTGGTAAACATTGCAGGTAAAAGCAAGAGGCTTTACAGAGCATAACGAAAGCGCTGACTTTGCTTGAGCAGCAAGTATCATGAATGGTAACTGAGGTAACTATTTCGCATATAAAACATTCTTGGTATTTTTCTTTGTTGCAGGTCAGCAGGTTGAGATAGCCCTATCCTTAGCAGTTCAAAATCACAGCAAGTGGCAGTTGTTGTCAGCCGGTTGTTCCCCGCAGGTCGAGGTTGATACCTCCGGCAGAATGGACTCATCCCCTAAAGGTTGAATGTCGCCAGGCGTTTTGTTCAACGAGGATGTTCGTTCCCCATAGTAGAGATTTTGCTTCCCTAGTGAGATTGTCACGGAATCTCATTGTCAAGTCTGAGATGTTGTAGCCAGTGTAAGTTTGGTATGTCTCCAGCAGAACAAAGACTTGCCTTCAGGTGAAGGTTAATCCCCAATAGGGCGGATTTGTTCCTAGCAAACAAGGTTAATCCCCAGCAGGGCGGATCTGTGATGCCCTTTCCCGATGAAGTCGATGTTCTGGTGTTTTCCTGGTAATATCAGTATTTGGGATTTTCTTCCTCTAGCAGAGTTTAGTGTTGATTCCCTCGACAGAGTAAATGTTAGAACAGAAGCGTGGGATTTCCCCAGTAGAGTGGAGTTCCCAATAGGAGTATCCGATATTCCTCAGTGTTGCACCCCAAAATTTGACCAACAATTATTTATCCATCTAGTGTTTGAAAGTTGATACCTTCATCAGACAGTTCAAGAGATCTTCAGAGGAATTGGTTGGAACCAAGGTTGTGTGCTTCATAGCTTGAGAGTTGTGGGTGCCCCTCAGACGATTCTGAGACTTTGAGAATGAACTTGATGTTTTGAGAAGGTGTATGAGATGTCTTGATAGCCATCATGAAGCCCAGAGAAGTCATTATGCAAGAGTTCAGAGGATTCAACCATGAATGGTAGAATTAAGGTTTTGACTGGGTCAACCCTAGATCAGCTGAAGATTTGGAGAAGGTTGAGACTTAATCCAAGGGCCATGAGATCATGGAATGATTCATAGAGATGTTATAAAGATGATTCCTAGACCAACTCATCATGATTGAGGGGTTTGTGAAGTTTCAAGTCAGGGTTTCCAAGGATTGTCAGTGGAAAAACCCTAATTTGATCCCTATCTTCCAGGCAGTTTTAGCTCTAGATGTGATTGATATCTCATCTTCCCCACAACATGAATGTTGTAGAGCTTGTTCTTAGCTTTAATTTGAGTGGTGGAAGTCCTTGATAGGAGTTGCAGAGCTCAAGTTATGGTTTTGACAAATTACAGGTCAGCAGAGGTGTGTGAATCTGGGTCCTTGAAAGTCACCCAACTTGCAGACAACTTTTGCCCTAGTAGGATGATTCCTATGATTTCTTGGTCAACATGAATGTTGGAGGGCATCTTCTTAGCTTTAATTTTAGTGGTAGAAGTCCTTGATAGGATTTGTGGAACTCAATGTATGGTTTGAACAAGACAGGGGTATTTTGGTCATTTGTCAGTTATAGGTCATTTTAGCCAATGCCTAAAACTCCTATTTCCAAGCCTCAAATGGAAAAACTCAAAACATGAAAGTTGTTCAAAATGTGATTTTTAGTCTAGAAAGAAGATCATGGATTGTTGGAAAAGCTCATAGCATGGATTTGCATGATTGGTCAAAAATGAACTAAAAATGGCTTATAAGTTTGAAAAGTTGAATTTGAAAATTGGTTTGGAAGATCCACAAATCCAAAATAGGTCATCCAATATATCATTTTGATTGGAAACATCATTTTGAGAACATTGGTTTAAATAGAATTTAGATTTAAGGCTTTAAAATGGGTGATGCTTTGAAAACTTGTTACTTGAAAAAGAAGGCAACTTTGAAATAGCTTGCACAAGTGAAAGAAAGGGCTGATTTTCATTCATTCCTTCTCAATATCTCACATAAGGAGAATTTGACACAAGAATAAGGACTTGGTACATGAGATATGGATCATTCAAAATACCATCACATGATATTTTCCACACTTTTCTAGCACCTTCTAGATGAATCTAGAAGTTTCCATCCATCATTATAAGAAGAGTGATCTTCATTGAGTTCAAGGTTGGTGATAGAAGGAATTTTCAGAGGAGAGAGAGAGAGAGAAATAGCCATTGAAGTTCTTCCTTCAAGTTCAAGCAATCCAAGAAATCTTCCACTACAAGTCATCTCCTTCACAACCATTGCAAACAGAAACGTGTTCACCATCAAGGGATCATATTGAAGCCATTTCAAGCCTTGAATCAACCTCCACGAGCACCTACAATCATCACTTGACAGGTTTCTTTCTTTCCTTCTATCTCCTAATTTATGTAGTCTTAATTAGTTTTATAGGCATAGAGCTGATGCATTAGGTTAGAGGATGAAACCCTAGGAGTTATAGCACGATCCATGGTAGTTGATAACAGGTCCATGAAACTTTAATCTTCAAGAATTGACTGGTTTGTTAGTTTTAGTTGTCAAGAATTGGTTTAGAATAGTTAGGGAGATGTGTAGAGTAACTGTATGCCATTAGATTCAAGGTTAATGAAAGTTGATATCAGGTGAATTTCATTTGGACCACGATCTTGCAAGCTTCTGTTGGGATGATCTAGAGAGAGTTAGGGAAAATGGTACATATGGTTGTGTTCCTCTTGATTAGTAGATGATTTTTCGTTTTGGAATCGTGGAATTTCATCCACTGAGCAGAGAGAACAAGGAGAGGAAAGATTAGTGCATGGAGTGGGGTTCTGCAAAACCCTAGGGTTTCGTTTGGGACGATGGCTGTCCACCGTAGGATCAGTCCCCAGATTTTGACTTCGTCCCTCAATCCAGCGGCCCAGATCGCTTGGAGAAGCGGAGGGAAAATTTGAAAATGGAACGCAGCATTTTGTTAAGTAACGCGCCTGGGCTTATCTGCTTCCTATCCGCACCCCCCCTATTTCTGGCCCATTAAAATTGAACTAGCGCTTCTTGCTATTTCCACCCCCCCTCCCTTTTAATTGTTTCTTTTATTTTTATTCTTTTAATATTTTTCTTGTTTTTAAAAATCCATATAAAATTGATAAATAATCATTTTTTGTTCATTGTTTTTGCTATAATTAGATAATCTTGTGTAGAAAAATATAAAAATAAAAATGGAATTTTATTTTTAATATAGAATTTTTGGTGATATTTTCTTTAATATAGTGTATTTTCTTTCTTTTAGTTGATACCTTATTTTGCAAGAATTGTTTTAGGGCTCTCCCTTAGGTTTTTTAACTCATTCTTTTTTGTGTAATTAGATGATGAATCATAGTTCCCCATAGGATTTATTCTAGATTTTTAGATTAGAATTTGATTAGTTTAGTTGAATTGAACTTAGGATAGTCTAATTAGGGTTTAGGTTGTGCATAGGTGAGGAAATTCATTTTCTTTAAATAGTTTTGTCTTGATTTTTGGGTAGAGGCATATGTGGATGTTATGGGTAGATGTTGTAGACCCTTGTGAATAATTGTTAGATTTTTCCCCCTTGGTTTAGTATTTTTAGGTATTTTCTGAAGTTGCCTGATAATTTTGTCTGTGCCGTGGTTATCTGTTCATCTCTGGGGGTTGTTTTTGGGGAATTTGTTGTGGGACTTGTGTTGTCTTGAAGACCTTGTTGGAGAGCATGATGAAGAGAAGATTGCAGATCAAGACTCAGAGACCCAGAGCTTGGCTTGTTCCCTGTCTGTGAGGTTTGAGACCCTGAAGTTTGGAGGAAGTTCATGGTACTTTCCTGAGGAAGGCACTATGAATAACTTTCATTCTTTCTTCTCACCTCTTTCTTAAGTATCCAATGATGTTGGAGCCAACTTGTGAGTCTAATTTCTCCTGAGGAGGAATGTAAACTGATCACATGTTGTTGAGCCACATGGGATACAACTCCTAAGTGGAAGCCTCCCAGTACTTTCCTGAGGAAGGTCCTATGGGTCTATTCACTTAGTTCCATTAGTTTATCTAGGATTTCTCAAGTATCCAATGACGTTGGAGCCAACTTGTGAGTTTAATTTCTCCTGAGGAGGAATGTAAACTGATCACAGTTGTTGAGCCACATAGGATCCAACTCCTAAGTGGAAGCCTCCTAGTACTTTCCTGAGGAAGGTCCTATGAGTCTATTCACTTAGTTCCACTAGTTCAGATAGGATTTCCTAAATATCCAGTGATGTTGGAGCCTGCTTGTGAATTTAATTTCTCCTGAGGAGGAATGTAAACTGATCACAGTGGTTGAGCCACATAGGATATGACTCCTGAGTATACACCTCCTAGTGCTTTCCTGAGGAAGGCACTATGAGTCTGCTTACTTAGCTCCCTTTCTTTGGTAAGCTTGTTTTGAAGCTTGAAGATCGGGATTGTTTTCTCTTTTGGTTAGGTTTTGCTTTAGGGCTTTGCTTTCATTTTGATTCAGATTCTGTGTTAGGGTTAGGATTAGAGAGTAGATGATTCTTTCTCAGGTGTGTTTGTTTGCCTGATGGCACTTCATTTCCTTTATCTGTATATTGCTTGATAGCATGTTGTTTATTCTCAGTATGATTACTGTTATTTCATGACTGGCTTGAGGTCGAGACGAGCTTGTGGAGGCTGAAGCCCCACACACATTTCCTTCCTCACTTGCATTGCATGCATTTTACTGTTAAAAGCTGATGCTTTTGTCTGTTTTGGTGTATCATTGACATGATCCCTTAGGACTCTCATTTCCTCTGATGAGGATTTGATGATAGACTTTTAGGTTGAAACCTATGCATGACAACATCTAGGAGTTCCCTGTTCAAACCTCAACCATAGGATGAATCCATGGCATGATAATAGTAGGACTTGATAGTCTCCCTCCTAGTTGGGCCTGCTCTCTTCTCATCTCGAAGCAGTTTAAGATACAGTAATCATGAATGATTTCTTTCGTACGTTACGAGCCTTAAGCTATCTGAGAAAGGACGTATTCCTTCTCAGGTCATAGTCTCTAGTGCGATTGAGATCGCAAATACAATAAAAAACACTTCTTTCAGGAAATAACCCGTAGTTACCCGAACTACGTTTGCTCTGATCTTTCATACCAGATGAAAGTACGTAGGCATAGGATGTGATATCCTAGCGAGCAACCTTTCCCCTTCACCCGTAGTTAGCCGAACTACGTTGACTCTGATTTCTCGTTCCAGACGGGAATACGTAGGCATAAAGCGCGACGCTTTGCCGAGTCATTTTTCTTTTCTTTTTCAGCCAGCCTTGATAGGTAGATAGATTATAACCAACCCGTCCAAGTAAACAAACAAGCGAGGATCCCGTCGAGTACGACGGACGTGAGGGGTGCTAATACCTTCCCCTTGCGTAACCGACTCCCGAACCCAGACAATGGTTGCGACGACCTTGTCTTACCCTTTTTCGTCAGGTTTTTCGGATCGTTTCCTTTCCCGCTCTGAGGGATAAATAACGAAAGGTGGCGACTCTTCTGTCATGCCGGCACCTTATTTTCGCGCAAGCGACAGCTGGCGACTCTGCTGGGGACGATTAGCATCTAGGGACTTTTCCCATCCCTTATGCTGGGACCGTTTCCCATCCCCTACGCGAGTCAATCCTATCGTTTGTGTGTTTGCTTGTCGGGTTGCGTTTATTTATCGCATTTTTACTTCCCGCACTTTACTTCCCGCATTTTATTTCCCGCATTTTATTTCCAGTTTGATATGATTATCTGTGCTGCTGTGGGAGAGGGATGTTACTGTAAGTGAAAAGCCGGACCTGGGCTTGAGTACACATCTAGATATAGTTGCGGAGAAGTAGTAGACGAACCTGTCTGCTGAGCAGGCACAGTTCCCTACGAAAATCTGCGCTCAGACGAGATTCTTGCAGAGGTGCTCCTTTCCGGTCCTGAGGATCTGAGGGGAGTCCAGACGTGAGGATTGTCGACTCTGGGGACCGATCATTTGGAAGTCAGCTAAGTGAGGCCTCTTCATGACTTGACGATGCCACTCCTTCTGGGAATCGTATTGTCACTCATGAAAGTCTGTGACGCTGATAACCGCATAGGATGCCGTACCTTTGTCCGTGGATTAGGTCCATACCTGTGAGTGGGGTCGGGATATTGCAGGAAACTTTGACCTCCAGACTACCTGGTTTTCTTGACAGTGAATCAGTTATGATGGGTTCTCAGTTGCAGATATGTTCTTGATAGAGCAAGGGTTTGATCAGAGGATCTTATCATCGGGTGTTTGTCTGTTCTTGATAGAGCAGGTTTCGATCAGAGTATTATCACCAGAGGTTTGTTCCGGCCAGAGCAGATTTTGAGTGGGGTCTGAAGATCTCATCGGCAGTTGTTGTTTGTTCTTGATAGGGCAGATTTTGAGTGGGGTCTGAAGATCTCATCAGCAGCTGTGTGTTTGTTCTTGATAGGGCAGATTTCGGATTTGGGGTCTGAAGACTTCAACAGATATTCCTTGATCTTGCATCCGGGGTATTTATTATCAGGCCCTTGTTCCTGCAGAGCAGAATGTTGATCTCAATCCTATCAGATGGTTATTCTCAGCAGATCAGATCAGTGGTTTTTACACCGGGGTTTCCGTAGTGACTGTTGACACCGAATCTCCACAGCAGCCACCTGGATATGTTGTTGCATGCCTGCATTTTGCATTAGTTTGCATAATCATTCGCATTCCATGAGTGTGTCTGTGACCGGTACCGTTCCCCGATCCAGGATCTCTCGCCTCTTATTGCATTACTGCAGCCTCTCTCAGCAAGACTGTTGCGTACGAGTTCTCGGTCCTTGATGTGTCGAATCTGACTATTGCTATGTGAGGTTACTATTTCCATGATTGGGCCCAAATTCCTCTCCTTATTATTGTCAGCAGGTGCCAGGATCGGGGGAAATCTCTCAAGCACACGGACACACGCATGCATCTGCATAAAGCATTTTGCATGACATACATTCTGTTGCCTTTCCTAACCTTTAATGTTGACAGGTTTTTTAGGTACTCAGGTTCCGAGCTGCTTTCGATCTCCAGGATTGATCAAAGACTCATCCACCGCTACTCAACTCGCGCCAATCAGACAAGGATAATGGACCAGGTACAGTCAGATGTTCAAGAGCTTCGTGAACGGATGGACCGTTTTATGGAGCTGATGCAAGTAGTTGCGAATGGGCAAGACCAGCTTCGTACTTTGGTTCAACCTCTCATCTCCAGGGTTGACAGTAATGGAATACTTCACGGCGGGGCCGTGCCCACTCCTCCTCCAGGGGACACTCCATAGAACGTTGTTCCTGCTGCCGGGGGCAACGACAGTGCTAACGACAATCTTATGACTAATCTCGGACTCAATGCGGAAGGCGCCGGCAATGGTAGTTTGGGAGCCAATGTTAACATAGGGCCGGTCAACGGCAATGCTGGTGCAGGAAATCTGGTGGTGCCTCAGCCGTGGCTGGAGGACCATCAGGATGACATATTCTCTCAGAGAGGTGTAGAGGCAGAGTTGAATGCTGAAGCTCGACTCAGGTTCAAGGCGCTGGAAGACAAGATGAGAGACATAGAAAATCAGAACACGTTGGGCGTCGACATGTCCAAGCTCGGGTTGATTGCTGACTTTAAAGTACCTCACAAGTTTAAGGTGCCTACCTTTGAGAAGTATAAGGGCACTACTTGTCCCCGAGTCCACCTCCGATCTTATTACAGAAAGATGTCCGCTTATTCTGACGATGAGAAGCTGCTGATGCACTTCTTTCAGGATAGTCTTTCTGGTCCATCGCTCGAATGGTATATGGGCTTGGAGCCCGCTACTGTGCGCACCTGGAAAGATCTTGCAGAAGCGTTTGTTCTCCACTATCAATATAATAGCGACTTGGCTCCCAACCGAGTTCAGCTTCAGAATCTCTCACAGCGGAACAATGAAAGCTTCAAAGAGTACGCCCAGCCATGGCGTGAGTTGGCTGCTCGGGTTCAACCGCCAATGGTTGAGCGTGAGCTAGTGCAAATGTTCATGGCTACCCTTCCTGGAATCTATTATGAGAAGCTGGTCAGTGGCATGTCTGGAACATTCTCGGCTCTTATCACTTTGGGCGAGCATGTTGAGAACGGTATAAAGATCGGAAAAATTCAGGGCGAATCATCCTCAGTTGGAGGAGCTAGCAAGAAACCCTATACTGGCAAGCGTCGAGAGGGAGATGCCAGTGCTGTCACTAATGCTAGGAGAAAGGGCAAGGGCCCTCAGCCTCAGATTGCTAGCATAAATATCCCAGCTGCTCCACCGCAGCAGCCGCAGCAGCAGCCCCAGCAGCAGAATCAGCAGGGGTATAAAAGATATCAGAATCGGGCTCCCCTGGCAAGCCGTCATCTTGATACTCCACCTATGTCATATGCACAGCTTCTGCAAACGTTGCTTCAGCTCCAATTGGTTCAAAAGAGGACAATGGCTCCCTTAACAGGGGCACCACCACCGGGGTATGATGCCAATGCTACTTGTGAGTTCCATACTGGGGCACCAGGCCATACGATTGAGAATTGTAAAGCTTTTAAGCACAAAGTCCAGGACTTGGTGGACGCCAAGGTCATCAACTTTTCTGACAATGTGCCCAACATTACCAAAAACCCGATGCCTCATCATAAGGGAGGCGGGGTGAATGCTGTTATCACTGAGGAGAGTTCAGACTTGCTGACTGATGTCAAAGATTTGAAGACGCCGTTGAGTTTTGTCAAGGCTAAGTTGCTGAAGAAGGGCTTCTTCCCTGGATGCGGAGAGTTGTGTATGGCATGTGCTACACTTCCTGATGGGTGTGAGCAGCTGATCGAAGGTATCCAAAGTCTGATGTCCGAGGGTATTTTGCAATTCAGCCGGAGCATTGAAAGTGCATCAGGGGAAGTCATGCTGAAGCAGGCAGACGAAGTTGCTACCATTACTATTCCTCGTCACCCTATTACTATTTCTGCGCCCCGTCCGCCTACTATCACCATCACCAGGGCCTGACCAATCCCATTCGAAAGCACCAATGCCGTTCCATGGCATTATGGCGCCGAAGTTTATTGTAATGGTCAGAAGATAGAGCTTGAGCCGTTCGGATCGACTGTGCAGAATCTTACTAAAGTCAGTGGTATCACTAGAAGCGGAAGAGTGTTTGCGCCAGTAGAAGTTGCAGCAGAGAAAGTGGTCCGGGCTGACGCTGTGGATAAGGGTAAAGGTAAAGCTGTTGAGGAGGTCCCTGCAGGGGCAGAGAAAGACTTGCTGGTTAAAGATGCTGAAGAGTTCATGCGACTAATCAAGAAGAGTGACTACAAAATTGTAGATCATCTTCATCAGACTCCGTCAAAGATCTCGATTCTTAACTTGTTGCTGTGTTCTGAAGCGCACCGCAACGCGTTACTAAAGGTATTGAATGCTGCATACGTGTCGCAGGAGATATCAGTAAATCAACTCGAGGAAGTGGTGGCCCATGTTAATGCTGGTAATGGGCTGGGATTTACAGATCTGGAGCTGACTCCTAAGGGAAGAGATCACAATAGCGCCTTGCACGTCTCAATAGAGTGCAGAGGCATGATTATGTCACATGTCCTAGTGGATAAGGGTTCCTCGCTTAACGTGCTTCCGAAAAAGGCACTGATGAAGTTGGATACCCGTGGACTGCTTTGCACGCTCAGTGATCTGGTCGTGAAAGCCTTTGACGGAACCAAGCGCCACGTCTTCGGAGAGTTAACCCTGCCAATTCAAGTTGGTCCAGAGACGTTCAATACGGTTTTCTATATCATGGATATCATGCCCGCCTATAGTTGCCTCTTAGGTCGGCCGTGGATCCATTCTGCTGGTGCCGTGACGTCCACGCTGCATCAGAAGCTTAAATATGCTGTTGGGGGCAGCATAGTGACCGTCTGTGGTGAAGAGGACATCATGGTGAGCCACCTGTCGTCCTTTAAATACGTCGAAATGGATGGTGAGATTCATGAGACTCTTTGCCAAGCATTTGAAACCGTCAGGGTGAAGGAGGTAGCTCCCGTTGTTGCAGAGAAGCAAGAGTTGAACCTCTCCTCGTTTAAGGGAGCTCGGGCCGTTGTCGAAGCCGGTTCCACCCCAGGCTGGGGGCATGTCTTGGATATACCAATCAAGCAGGATAAGTTTGGATTGGGGTATTCTCCTGGAGCTGAAGCTTCATCTTCTTCTGGCAGCTCGTCTCGTGGGAAAGGGCCGATCCTGTTCACCAAGGGGGGAGTAATTTTCGAGAGTATCAACGCTGCGTCAGAGGACAGCGGGGACAGTGATTGCGATCTTGACGCCTGGATTCAACCGAGCAAGCCGGGCGAGCGCCTCCACAACTGGACCATCAAGGAGATTATCAAGCTGACAAGTGAAGAGTAATGATTTGCTTTTTACAATCTTTGTACAACCCTATGTCCTGCCCGGGGCATAGTGGTTTTACTGTCAGGGCCTTGTTGGATTATGTGCATGCATTTTGTTAAATAAATAAAAGGCGTTTTCTTCGTAATCAAATATTGTGTTCTCTGTTATTCCTATTTTATGTTTATTTCAAAAAACAGTAAAATGTCAACGAGGTTCGTGCTAACCTGCATATTCTTGCTTTAAACTTAACCCTTGTTATTGCAGGATCCACGTAACAGATGACATCGACTCTGGACCCTCTACGGCTCACTACGACTTTGATTGCCCGATCTATCAGGCCGAGGATGAGATTGATGAAGACGAAGACCTTTCGGAAGAGTTGGCCCGCTTGTTGAGACAAGAGGAGAAGGTTATTCTGCCTCACGAGGAGGATATTGAGATCATAAATCTGGGTTCTGAGGAGCTTATCAGGAATGTCAGAGTAGGGGCTGCGCTGCAGAATGATGTCAAGCATAGACTGGTCGAGATGCTTCGAGAGTATAGTGACGTCTTTGCTTGGTCATATGAAGATATGCCCGGACTCGACACTGATATCGTGGTTCATCGCTTGCCGTTGCGAGAAGATTGCCCTCCAGTCAAGCAGAAGCTTAGGAGGACGAGACCAGACATGGCTGTAAAAATCAAAGAAGAAGTCCAGAAGCAGTTGGACGCAGGATTTCTAGCCGTTACCACTTACCCTCCGTGGGTCGCCAACATAGTGCCTGTACCGAAGAAGGACGGTAAGGTACGCATGTGCGTCGATTATCGGGATTTGAATAGGGCGAGCCCTAAGGATGATTTCCCGTTGCCTCATATCGATGTGTTGGTCGACAATACAGCCTAGTTTTCCGTGTTTTCGTTCATGGATGGCTTCTCCGGATACAATCAGATTAAGATGGCGCCGGAGGACATGGAGAAAACGACGTTTATTACCCCCTGGGGCACGTTCTGCTACAAGGTAATGCCCTTCGGTCTGAAGAACGCAGGGGCCACTTACCAGCGAGCAATGGTAACTTTGTTTCATGATATGATTCATCATGAGATCGAGGTCTATGTTGATGACATGATTGCAAAGTCCCAAACGGAGGAAGAGCATCTGGTCAATTTGTTGAAGCTATTTGAAAGGCTTAGGAAGTTCAGGCTGAGGCTGAATCCTAACAAGTGCACTTTCGGAGTGCGGTCCGGAAAGTTATTGGGGTTTATCGTTAGCGAACGAGGTATTGAAGTTGATCCTGCGAAAATAAAAGCTATCCAAGAAATGCCAGCGCCGAAAACAGAAAAAGAAGTTCGTGGTTTCTTGGGCCGAATAAACTACATTGCAAGGTTTATCTCTCAGCTCACGGCCACTTGTGAACCGATGTTCAAGCTTTTAAAGAAAGATCAGGCGGTTACTTGGAATGAGGATTGCCAGAAGGCATTCGACAAAATAAAGCAGTATCTTCAAGAACCTCCAATCTTGATACCCCCAGTGGCTGGACGGCCATTAATCATGTACCTGACGGTTCTGGAGAATAGTATGGGGTGTGTTCTCGGTCAGCACGACGAGACGGGTAGAAAAGAGCATGCCATTTATTACTTGAGTAAGAAGTTCACTGAGTGTGAATCTCGATACTCGATGCTGGAGAAGACGTGTTGTGCATTAGCCTGGGCCGCCAAACGTCTGCGACAGTATATGCTCAACCACACCACTATGCTAATTTCGAAGATGGATCCGATCAAGTACGTCTTCGAGAAGCAGGCTCTTTCAGGCAGGATTGCCAGGTGGCAAATGGTGTTAACCGAATATGATATTCAGTACGTCTCCCAGAAAGCAATTAAGGGGAGTGTATTGTCCGATTATCTTGCTGAACAGCCAATCGAAGACTACCAGCCGATGAAGTTCGAATTCCCTGACGAGGACATTATGTTTCTCAAGGCGAAGGATTGCCATGAGCCATTGCCCGATGAGGGGCCAGATAGGAAGTCTCAGTGGAAGTTGATATTCGACGGAGCGGTTAACTCCTATGGAAGTGGTATCGGGGCTATCATCACGACTCCTCACGGATCCCACATCCCGTTTACTGCGAGACTGACGTTTCCAGTTACCAACAATGAAGCCGAGTATGAAGCATGTATTATGGGTCTAGAAGAGGCAATTGATTTGAGAATCAAGAATCTAGACATATATGGTGACTCAGCGCTCGTAATCAATCAGATTAAAGGGGAGTGGGAAACTCGTCAAGCGAATTTAGTGTCGTACATGAATTACGCCAGGAGGCTGCTTCCGTTCTTCGACCGAGTAGAACTTCATCATGTACCCCGGGCTGAAAATCAAATGGCTGATGCTTTAGCCACGCTGGCTTCAATGTATAAAGTCAATTATTGGAATGAGGCTCCAAGAATTGTACTTTCGCGTCTTGATAGACCAGCGTTTGTGTTCGCAATCGAGGACGCCACTGACGGCAAGCCATGGTTCCACGATATCCAGACCTTCCTTATGACTAAGGAGTATCCTGCGGGTGCGTCAACCCAGGATAAGAAGACTCTAAGGAGGCTATCTGGAAACTTTTATCTCAATCCCGATGGAGTGCTGTATAAGAGAAACCACGATCTCGTGCTGCTCAGATGTGTAGATGAGAAAGAGGCAAGTATACTCATGGAAGAAGTCCATGAGGGCACATTTGGTACGCATGCCGGTGGGCATGCCATGACGAGAAAGATCCTGAGAGCAGGGTATTACTGGCTGACTATGGAGTCGGATTGCTTCAGATTCGCGAAGAAATGTCATAAATGCCAGATTTATGCTGATAAAGTTCATGTGCCGCCGTGCCCATTGAATGTCATGTCCTCCCCTTGGTCGTTCTCCATGTGGGGCATCGACATGATAGGAAAGATCGAGCCCACTGCATCTAATGGTCATCGTTTTATTCTGGTAGCTATCGACTACTTCACCAAATGGGTGGAGGCAGCCTCGTACGCTAATGTGACCAAGCAGGTGGTAGCTAAATTCATAAAGAGGGACATCATCTGTCGCTATGGAATTCCCGAGCGGATCATTACTGATAATGGTTTGAATTTGAATAACAAGATGATGAAGGAGCTGTGCCAGAGCTTCAAGATTGAACACCACAACTCGTCTCCTTACCGGCCAAAGATGAATGGCGCTGTTGAAGCGGCCAACAAGAACATCAAGAAGATCGTTCAGAAGATGGTTGTGACGTACAAAGATTGGCATGAGATGTTGCCGTTTGCCTTGCACGGTTATCGTACGACGGTGCGTACGTCGACCGGGGCAACTCCTTTCTCCTTGGTGTACGGTATGGAAGCTGTCCTGCCGTTAGAAGTGGAGATTCCCTCTTTGCGAGTTTTGGTGGATGTGAAACTCGATGAGGCAGAATGGATTACGAATCGCTTGAACCAACTCAGCCTGATGGACGAGAAGAGGTTAGCATCGATTGCATTTGGTCGCCTGTACCAAAGCCGAATGAAGAAAGCTTATGATAAGAAGGTGCGTCCTCGAAGCTTTCAGACGGGTGATCTCGTCCTGAAGAAGATTCTTCCGCCACACTCCGATCACCGGGGCAAATGGACTCCGAATTACGAAGGGCCGTATGTCGTCAGCAAGGTCTTCTCAGGAGGAGCTTTGTTGTTATCCACGATGGATGGTGAAGACTTTGCATCCCCGGTGAACGCGGACGCGGTTAAAAAATACTTTGCTTGAAAGAGACCCGCTGGACAAAAAAGGAAAGAGTCCAGGCCAAAAAGGGGCATCCCGGCGAACCAAAAACAGAATAAAAGGTTCGGGCAAAAATTAGGGATATATTGAAAAAATGTACACCCGCGAAGTCGAAAACCTACACTGGGCGGCTTCGGCAAAAAAGGGTATCCCGGTGAACTGAAAACCCGTAAAGGGCGGTTCACGCAAAAGTTAGGGATTTGAATAAGCAAATGACTGCGTTCCGCGTGTGGACTTTCATTGTTTAGTGGTTTGGAAGACCTGAGGGCCGTTTATCTGAATCAATCTCTTCCGAAGCTGAAGCGTCGGAGAAGTATCAAAGTCAAGTGGGTCTTAGAGGGATCAACTCATGGTGTTCGTCCACGCCTCGATTGCCGACATTTGTATATACTGATGTATATTTATGTTTTCTTTTTGCGCGGCTGCCTCATTCCAGGAGCTTGCCTCTGTTGTAAAACATTTTTGCCCATTCAGGGGTTCATCATCAATAAAATACACATTATTCAGCAATTCCGCTTGCCTGTTTAGCATTTATCTGTTTTGTTTGCGAATGAAAATGCCGATGTTTTTTGATAAAATGCGCATACATAAACCTGCGGGCCTAGGCCCATTGATTGTTGAAACAATTGATTATCTGAATATTGTCACGAGATAATAACCTGGATAGGCCCCTTTGAGGAGGGTATCTTGTCTGTTTGTTTGTGTTGTTGCAGGTGTAGCACCCTCCAGAAGATGTGCCGTGCGCATCCCCGAAGCGGGGCGAGCCCTCCTTCTCCAGCAGAGTTCAGTAGTCTCTCCTCCGCAGAATCTGAACGCAAATAGTGAGCATTGATATGTCTCCCCGGGCAGAGATGTTTCTTTTCCCCAAGCAGGAGCCTCCTGAAGGAGCGTCACCCCATCAGCTGATCCAAGCACCGAAGAATGATGTCGTCTTTCCCCAGCACCGGGTCACAAGTGCAGATTTCATAGAAATGTTCGGATACCGAAGCTCGTGTTTTCCCAGTAAAGTCGCCGAAGCAGGTGTCTCCCCAGCACCGGGTCACAAGTGCAGGTGTCGTAGGAAATTGCTCGTATACCGAAGTATGCAGTAACTGATGGTGCCAGACTGAGGTCTCCAGCGGAATTGAGATTCCCCACCAGAGTCATGCTCTCTCCTGAAGCTGGATGATTCCCTCTTCCCCAGTAGAGTGCTGGAACAGCTGATGTTGTATTCCTTTGCAGAGTTGTACTCTCCCCCGAAGTCAGATGATTCTTTCTTCCCCAGCGGAATTGAAATCCCTCATCAGAGTCGTACTCTCCAGTGAAGTAGAATGATTTCTCTCCCCGGCTGAGTCCGCAGAAAAGCAGGATCCTTGGAAGTTGATCGGATCATGATCAATTTTCCCCAGCAGAGCGTGGGGCAGCTAATGCTGTGTTTCCCCAGAGTCGCAATCTCTCCAGCAAAGCAGAATGACTTCTCCTTCCTCAGCCGAGTTTGCAGATGTCCAGAAGGGCCGAGTCCTTGGAAGTTGATCAGATCATGATTGGTTTTTCCCAGTGGAGTGTGGAGCAGCTGAGGTTGTTTCCCCACAGAGTTGTCATCCCCAGAAGAGTAGCCGAGACGGCCACGCAGTTTATTCCCGCGATTGATATCAGCAAGTCCAGGTTCTCGTAGAGCTTCGTCCCCTGCAACAGTCAGCTGAAGTTGTTTGCCCTGCAGCAGTCAACCGGAAGATCAATTCCCCAGACAGAGCCCGATTGATATTGGCGTGTCCACGTTCTCCTCAGCAGGATGATTCCTCTATCTGAGTAGTACTTTCTCCTCGACGGGAGAATTTCCCCCTCGGCATTTATTTTGCTGACGGGATCGCATCATTGTGCATCACTGCATAGCATTTAACACTGCATAGCATTTAACATTGCATAGCATCGTGCATGATTGCACAACATTTAGCATATCATTCCCACCGTGTGGGGCATAGCGCAGGAGCATATGCATCATAAGCATGATCTAGGTCATTATCATCCTTGTTGTACAGGTGTTCCACCAAGAGACTAGTTGCTCAGGACAATTCCTGACATTCTCTCCAACAAGGTCGATTTCTTGAGATGATTCCCAAGACCCCGGTGTAATCTCCCACAGTTCGCTTACTCAAGATGATTTTTGAGATCCCCAGCGAAGTCTTCAGTTCGAGATGATTCTCGAGTTCCTCAGCAGAGCCGTTGGCTTAAGATGATTCCTAAGACCTCAGTGCAGCTTCCCGAGTTGTTTGCTTAGTATGATACTTGAGCTCCCCGGTATCGTCCCCAGCAAGGTTTGCCCAGGATAGTTCCTGGAATCCCCAACAAAGTGTTTGCTCAGAACGGTTATCAGTTCAAGATGATTATTGCAGTCCTCAGCAGAGTTGATTTATCCAGAAGGAGTTCTGGACCCCGGAGCGGAGTTACGTGATAGTTCTCCAAATTCCCCAGCGGCGAAGCGTTATCCCCAGCAGGTTTTCCAACGGCGAAGTTAGAATCTCTCCTGAAGGCTCCATGATTGAAGTCTGACCGTGAAGCGGTATGATCGACTATGTACTACCGGTTACCGTGTAACCAATTCCCCAATGAAGTTTCTTCATCCTGACGGCGATGTCAGCTCCTTTGTAGTTTTCCGGCGGTGAGGTTGGATGTTTGCTTTGACGGCGAGGTCAGATTATGTAGTTTTCCGGCGGTGAGGTTGGATGTTTGCTTTGGCGGCGAGGTCAGATTATGTAGTTTTCCGGCGGTGAGGTTGGATGTTTGCTTTGACGGCGAGGTCAGATTATGTTTGTTTCCGGAGGTGAGGTTGGATGGTTGTTTGACGGCGAGGTCAGATTATGTTTGTTTCCGGCGGTGAGGTTGGATGGTTGTTTGACAGCAAGGTCAGATTATGTCTTTTTTGGCGGCGATGTCAGACTCTTTAAATCCCCAGCAGAGATGATGTTTGTACGACGGCGATGTCGAGTGTCTCTCAGAGTGATGATTGTCCGACGGTGATGTCAGATTTAGTTCTCCAGCGGTGATGTTGGGTATTTTGATTGTCCGACGGCGATGTCAGATTTAGTTCTCCAGCAGCGATGTAGGGGTATTTTGATTGTCCGACGGCGATGTCAGATTTAGTTCTCCAGCGGTGATGTTGGGTATTTTGATTGTCCGACGGCGATGTCAGATTTAGTTCTCCAGCGGTGATGTTGGGTATTTTGATTGTCCGACGGCGATGTCAGATTTAGTTCTCCAGCGGTGAGGTTGGGTATTTTGGTTGATCGACGGCGATGTCAGATTTAGTTCTCCGGAGGTGATGTTGGATGTTTGTTTCCCCGAGTTATTGTTGTTTCTGACGGTGATGTCAGGTGGTTTAGTCTCCCAGCGACGATGTTGGGTGTTCCTCAGAATTTTGTCTGTTTCTGACGGTGATGTCAGGTGGTTTAGTCTCCCAGCGACGATGTTGGGTGTTCCTCAGAATTTTGTCTACTTCTGACGGTGATGTCAGGTGGTTTAGTCTTCCAGCGGCGATGTTGGGTGTTTTGGTTGTTTGATGACAATGTCAGAAGAATTTAATGTGGATGACTGACGGTGATGTCAGATCAGTATCTCTCCAGCTAGTTGCCGTGCAGCTAGCATTGCAATATTCGAAGATTTGTTCCCCGCAGAGTACCGTGTGCTCGTGCAGTTGGCAAATTTTCGGGTTTACCGGTATTCAATCGTCTCGCACCTTGATTGGGTGAGAGTCGTTCGCTTCTCACCCAGTCAGGTTCAAGCCGTTTGAATAGGGGCAGCTGTTGCACCCCAAAATTTGACCAACAATTATTTATCCATCTAGTGTTTGAAAGTTGATACCTTCATCAGACAGTTCAAGAGATCTTCAGAGGAATTGGTTGGAACCAAGGTTGTATGCTTCATAGCTTGAGAGTTGTGGGTGCCCCTCAGACGATTCTGAGACTTTGAGAATGAACTTGATGTTTTGAGAAGGTGTATGAGATGTCTTGATAGCCATCATGAAGCCCAGAGAAGTCATTATGCAAGAGTTCAGAGGATTCAACCATGAATGGTAGAATTAAGGTTTTGACTGGGTCAACCCTAGATCAGCTGAAGATTTGGAGAAGGTTGAGACTTAATCCAAGGGCCATGAGATCATGGAATGATGCATAAAGATGTTATAAAGATGATTCCTAGACCAACTCATCATGATTGAGGGGTTTGAGAAGTTTCAAGTCAGGGTTTCCAAGGATTGTCAGTGGAAAAACCCTAATTTGATCCCTATCTTCCAGGCAGTTTTAGCTCTAGATGTGATTGATATCTCATCTTCCCCACAACATGAATGTTGTAGAGCTTGTTCTTAGCCTTAATTTGAGTGGTGGAAGTCCTTGATAGGAGTTGCAGAGCTCAAGTTATGGTTTTGACAAATTACAGGTCAGCAGAGGTGTGTGAATCTGGGTCCTTGAAAGTCACCCAACTAGCAGACAACTTTTTCCCTAGTAGGATGATTCCTATGATTTCTTGGTCAACCTGAATGTTGGAGTGCATCTTCTTAGCTTTAATTTGAGTGGTAGAAGTCCTTGATAGGATTTGTGGAACTCAACTTATGGTTTGAACAAGACAGGGGTATTTTGGTCATTTGTCAGTTATAGGTCATTTTAGCCAATGCCTAAAACTCCTATTTCCAAGCCTCAAATGGAAAAACTCAAAACATGAAAGTTGTTCAAAATGTGATTTTTAGTCTAGAAAGAAGGTAATGAATTGTTGGAAAAGCTCATAGCATGGATTTGCATGATTGGTCAAAAATGAACTAAAAATGGCTTATAAGTTTGAAAAGTTGAATTTGAAAATTGGTTTGGAAGATCCACAAATCCAAAATAGGTCATCCAATATATCATTTTGATTGGAAACATCATTTTGAGAACATTGGTTTAAATAGAATTTTGATTTAAGGCTTTAAAATGGGTGATGCTTTGAAAACTTGTTACTTGAAAAAGAAGGCAACTTTGAAATAGCTTGCACAAGTGAAAGAAAGGGCTGATTTTCATTCATTCCTTCTCAATATCTCACATAAGGAGAATTTGACACAAGAATAAGGACTTGGTACATGAGATATGGATCATTCAAAATACCATCACATGATATTTTCCACACTTTTCTAGCACCTTCTAGATGAATCTAGAAGTTTCCATCCATCATTATAAGAAGAGTGATCTTCATTGAGTTCAAGGTTGGTGATAGAAGGCATTTTCAGAGGAGAGAGAGAGAGAGAGAGAAATATCCATTGAAGTTCTTCCTTCAAGTTCAAGCAATCCAAGAAATCTTCCACTACAAGTCATCTCCTTCACAACCATTGCAAACAGAAACGTGTTCACCATCAAGGGATCATATTGAAGCCATTTCAAGCCTTGAATCAACCTCCACGAGCACCTACAATCATCACTTGACAGGTTTCTTTCTTTCCTTCTATCTCCTAATTTATGTAGTTTTAATTAGTTTTATAGGCATAGAGCTGATGCATTAGGTTAGAGGATGAAACCCTAGGAGTTATAGCACGATCCATGGTAGTTGATAACAGGTCCATGAAACTTTAATCTTCAAGAATTGACTGGTTTGTTAGTTTTAGTTGTCAAGAATTGGTTTAGAATAGTTAGGGAGATGTGTAGAGTAACTGTATGCCATTAGATTCAAGGTTAATGAAAGTTGATATCAGGTGAATTTAATTTGGACCACGATCTTGCAAGCTTCTGTTGGGATGATCTAGAGAGAGTTAGGGAAAATGGTACGTATGGCTGTGTTCCTCTTGATTAGTAGATGATTTTTCGTTTTGGAATCATGGAATTTCATCCACTGAGCAGAGAGAACGAGGAGAGGAAAGATTAGTGCATGGAGTGGGGTTCTGCAAAACCCTAGGGTTTCGTTTGGGACGATGGCTGTCCATCGTAGGATCAGTCCCCAGATTTTGACTTCGTCCCTCAATCCAGCGGCCCAGATCGCTTGGAGAAGCGGAGGGAAAATTTGAAAATGGAACGCAGCGTTTTGTTAAGTAACGCGCCTGGGCTTATCTGCTTCCTATCCGCACCCCCCTATTTCTGGCCCATTAAAATTGAACTAGCGCTTCTTGCTATTTCCACCCCCCTCCCTTTTAATTGTTTCTTTTATTTTTATTCTTTTAATATTTTTCTTGTTTTTAAAAATCCATATAAAATTGATAAATAATCATTTTTTGTTCATTGTTTTTGCTATAATTAGATAATCTTGTGTAGAAAAATATAAAAATAAAAATGGAATTTTATTTTTAATATAGAATTTTTGGTGATATTTTCTTTAATATAGTGTATTTTCTTTCTTTTAGTTGATACCTTATTTTGCAAGAATTGTTTTAGGGCTCTCCCTTAGGTTTTTTAACTCATTCTTTTTTGTGTAATTAGATGATGAATCATAGTTCCCCATAGGATTTATTCTAGATTTTTAGATTAGAATTTGATTAGTTTAGTTGAATTGAACTTAGGATAGTCTAATTAGGGTTTAGGTTGTGCATAGGTGAGGAAATTCATTTTCTTTAAATAGTTTTGTCTTGATTTTTGGGTAGAGGCATATGTGGATGTTATGGGTAGATGTTGTAGACCCTTGTGAATAATTGTTAGATTTTTCCCCCTTGGTTTAGTATTTTTAGGTATTTTCTGAAGTTGCCTGATAGTTTTGTCTGTGTTGTGGTTATCTGTTCATCTCTGGGGGTTGTTTTTGGGGAATTTGTTGTGGGGCTTGTGTTGTCTTGAAGACCTTGTTGGAGAGCATGATGAAGAGAAGATTGCAGATCAAGACTCAGAGACCCAGAGCTTGGCTTGTTCCCTGTCTGTGAGGTTTGAGACCCTGAAGTTTGGAGGAAGTTCATGGTACTTTCCTGAGGAAGGCACTATGAATAACTTTCATTCTTTCTTCTCACCTCTTTCTTAAGTATCCAATGATGTTGGAGCCAACTTGTGAGTTTAATTTCTCCTGAGGAGGAATGTAAACTGATCACATGTTGTTGAGCCACATGGGATACAACTCCTAAGTGGAAGCCTCCCAGTACTTTCCTAAGGAAGGTCCTATGGGTCTATTCACTTAGTTCCATTAGTTTATCTAGGATTTCTCAAGTATCCAATGACGTTGGAGCCAACTTGTGAGTTTAATTTCTCCTGAGGAGGAATGTAAACTGATCACAGTTGTTGAGCCACATAGGATACAACTCCTAAGTGGAAGCCTCCTAGTACTTTCCTGAGGAAGGTCCTATGAGTCTATTCACTTAGTTCCACTAGTTCAGATAGGATTTCCTAAATATCCAGTGATGTTGGAGCCTGCTTGTGAGTTTAATTTCTCCTGAGGAGGAATGTAAACTGATCACAGTGGTTGAGCCACATAGGATATGACTCCTGAGTATACACCTCCTAGTGCTTTCCTGAGGAAGGCACTATGAGTCTGCTTACATAGCTCCCTTTCTTTGGTAAGCTTGTTTTGAAGCTTGAAGATCGGGATTGTTTTCTCTTTTGGTTAGGTTTTGCTTTAGGGCTTTGCTTTCATTTTGATTCAGATTCTGTGTTAGGGTTAGGATTAGAGAGTAGATGATTCTTTCTCAGGTGTGTTTGTTTGCCTGATGGCACTTCATTTCCTTTATCTGTATATTGCTTGATAGCATGTTGTTTATTCTCAGTATGATTACTGTTATTTCATGACTGGCTTGAGGTCGAGACGAGCTTGTGGAGGCTGAAGCCCCACACACATTTCCTCCCTCACTTGCATTGCATGCATTTTACTGTTAAAAGCTGATGCTTTTGTCTGTTTTGGTGTATCATTGACATGATCCCTTAGGACTCTCATTTCCTCTGATGAGGATTTGATGATAGACTTTTAGGTTGAAACCTATGCATGACAACATCTAGGAGTTCCCTGTTCAAACCTCAACCATAGGATGAATCCATGGCATGATAACAGTAGGACTTGATAGTCTCCCTCCTAGTTGGGCCTGCTCTCTTCTCATCTCGAAGCAGTTTAAGATACAGTAATCATGAATGATTTCTTTCGTACGTTACGAGCCTTAAGCTATATGAGAAAGGACGTATTCCCTCTCAGGTCATAGTCTCTAGTGCGGTTGAGATCGCAAATACAATAAAAAACACTTCTTTCAGGAAATAACCCGTAGTTACCCGAACTACGTTTGCTCTGATCTTTCATACCAGATGAAAGTACGTAGGCATAGGATGCGATATCCTAGCGAGTAACCTTTCCCCTTCACCCGTAGTTAGCCGAACTACGTTGACTCTGATTTCTCGTTCCAGACGGGAATACGTAGGCATAAAGCGCGACGCTTTGCCGAGTCATTTTTCTTTTCTTTTTCAGCCAGCCTTGATAGGTAGATAGATTATAACCAACCCGTCCAAGTAAACAAACAAGCGAGGATCCCGTCGAGTACGACGGACGTGAGGGGTGCTAATACCTTCCCCTTGCGTAACCGACTCCCGAACCCAGACAATGGTTGCGACGACCTTGTCTTTCCCTTTTTCGTCAGGTTTTTCCGATCGTTTCCTTTCCCGCTCTGAGGGATAAATAACGAAAGGTGGCGACTCTTCTGTCATGCCGACACCTTATTTTCGCGCAAGCGACACTCAGCAGGACAGGTTGATACCTGATGTAATCCCAAGCATAGTGGATTCTTTCCCAGGCAGGGTGAAGATTTCTGGAAAGCTATTCAGGGCTGATTTCCCGGGTAGAGTGAACTCAACCTCGGCGGTTGGTTGTATTTCTCCTGCAGAGTCGGTTTTCTCAACAGAATGGATTTGATCTCAGCAAAGTGTTGTTTGTTTCCCAGCCGAGTTTTCTGATTCCCCAAAAGAGTTGTATGCTGGTAGGCCATCTAGGGCGTTTTCCTCAACAGAATGCGATTTAATCCCCAGCGGAGCGGATTTTTAAGAGCGCAGTACTACCCAGGTTGTGTTTCAGGAAGCCACTTAAGGCTTGTTTCCCCAGTATAAGTCCAATCATATTTGGCGCGTGATATCTCTCCCCGGCAGAGTTGGTATCTTCTCTCTAGCATTTATTTTGCTGGGGTGGCTCTTTTGCATTTGCATTTTGCATAGCATCCTCCTAAATGCGTAGCATTTCCATTTGTTATGGAGCATTACACCATTTTCAAACATACGCATGTGAAACATAAGCCAGGTTGTTACCTCTTTGCTTTCGGTTGTATCTCCCAGGTGATCGTTATCCTTGCCCGTGTGGTTTTCAGGCCCGGTGAAACGAACGCGTTTATTTTGCTCTCGGTTTATGGTATTCTCCAGAGGTTTCGTCAAATGTCGGTTTGTGGTATTCTATTCTCCAAGTTCGTATAGGTGTTCAGACCTCAGTAGAAGAAGTGTGATAGATGAGGCGTTCATCTTATCATGTGATCCTCATTAGAGTTGCTTGTTCAAGTTTTCTCTTTCCCGATCAAAGTTTCCTTGAGATGGTTATTTTAGCTTCGTATGGATCCGGTCTTCGGATTGTTGCTCGCTTTAATTTAGCGAATGACTGGCGGCAAAGCCAGATGTCCTGATCTTTGGGTTCAATACTTGTTTGTGTTCAACAGAGGACTGGCAGCGATGCCAGGTGATTATCAGTTTCTTGCCTATCCGGTTTTGGGTTGTTACTCGCTTTTATTTAGCGATTGCTTGGCGGCGAGGCCAGAGGTCCTTATCTTTGGATCAGATGCTTGGTGTATCCCTTGTGGTTGTCGGACGGCGATGTCAGGATCTTTTACCAGCTTAATAGTAATGTCTGACGGAGATGTTAGAGGTTTTCTATTAACTTTGGGGTATTTATGGTTACTTGACGGTGATGTCATGCTATCCTTTAGTCTGGCGGTGAGGTCAGATGTTTCTGGTTGCCTGACGGTGATGTCAGAGGTTACCAATTTGGTGTTTTTGGGCTTTCTGACGGCGAAGTCAGATATTCGTAGTTGTCTGGCAGTGATGACAGAAGTTTGTCGACTTTTTGGTTGTCTAGCGGCGATGTCAGATGTGTATCAGATTTATGCTATCCAGCGGCGATGCCAGATGTTCCGCCTTTTTGTGTATCTGGAAGCGATGTCGGATGTTTATCAGCATTGGGTTTATCCGGAGGCGATGTTGGATGTTTATCAATAGTGTGTTCGTCTGAAGGCGATGTCAGATGTTTATCAGTTGTTTCCTAATTGCGTGGAGTTCTGGCGGCGATGTCAGATGTGTTATCCCCGGAAGTTGGTCTGGCGGCGATGTCAGATGTCATCAACACCGCAGATTCCTGGCGGCGATGTCAGGTATGTGTGGATTTATGGCGGCAATATCAGCGGTTTTACTGATTGGATGTTTGTTTGGCGGAGATGTCAGATCTTCATCAATCTTCTGGATGTCTGACGACGATGTCAGGTATTTTATCAACGTGGTATTGTTCTGGCGGCGATGTCAGATGTTTCTCAACATTATGTTTTTTTGGCGGCGATGTTAAATGTTTCTCAACCTAAGGTTCGTCTGGCAGCGATGCCAGACGTTTGTGGTTTTCTAACGGCGAGGTTAGCCGTTCAGAATTTCTGGCGGCAATGTTAGAATTTTCATCCCCTCAGACACTTGTGGTTTTCTGGTGGAGATGTCAGACCTCCATCAACTTTGTGTTTTTCTTGCGGTGATGTTAGAATTTTCATTCCCCGCAGACCCTTGTCTTTTTCTGGCGGCGATGTCAGATCTTCATCAACCTTGTGTTTCTCTAGCGGCGATGTCAGGTGTGGGTGTTTTTCTGGCGGCGATTGTAACAGCCCAATTTTTAATAATTAGTTATTTCTATTAATTAATTGATTTATTGGGATTATTTGAATTATTTGAATTATTGGATGATTATTATTTTATTTGTGGAATTAATGTGTTAATATGTTATGTTGCATATTATGTTAATTTATCATTTGGAGTTTGGGAAACTAAGTTGGAGAGTATTTTAGATATTTCTCAATCAATGATAAGATTGGATATTTTGTGAGAAAATGGATTAGTAGATGTTTGGAGAGAAATAGAATAGATATATATAAGAGAAAGTGGAGAAGAAAAAGGATAGAAAGAGAAATAGAAAGAAGAGAAAAGAAAGAGGAAGAAGAGAGAAGAGGAGGAAATAGAGGAAAGCTCAGATAGCTCAAGATCAACATCTAGGATTCGATTTAATCGGGTAAGGGTGTGAAATCTTATTATCTTACCAATGTATATGATTATGTATGTGTGTGGTTGGATTATTTGGGTGTTTTCCATCTTTTTCCATTTTAGGTCGAAATGGTTTAATCGGTAGGAATCAATGATTTAACGGTTAGAATCTGGAATTAATGGTCTAGTTTAGTCGAGGAATGTTAGACTAAGACTATTGAAATTGGTTTGGTGGAAATCAGGTGATTTCGGGAGTTTCTGAGGTTTTTGGCCAGTTGGAGTTTTTGAGTACGCAGACGCTCGCTAGCACGTTCGCTGGGCGAGCAGGGTGGCGAGTGTTCGCTAAGCGAGCTGCCAGCGAACGTCCCCAGACTTGGACGAAATGGAAATGACCCTTATTCGCTATGGCGAGAGATGTAGCGAGTTATTCGCTAGGCGAGGCTCCAGCGAACCAGTAGTGAATCCTTCCAGTAGCTTCTGTTTGTCTTCGCGAGCTTGTTCGCTAGGCGAACCAGCAGCGAGTGTTCGCTATGACCTTGCTAGGTGAGTGATCCAGTGAGCATGATAATGTTTGATTTCTTGTTGTTTCCATCCAATGTCGATTCTTCGATTCGAATTGATTTAACCCTTTCTCTTAAGGCATAGTTGTATGTTGTGATATGTATTGCTGTGGGTAGCCGTATGGCGTGAATCCTAGATTATAGAATCGATTGTGAATTGTGGCCTTTTGGTAAATATATGCATTGTTTAAATTGATTAAAGTGTGTGATGATTGTGATGGAGTTCGTTGCCGTTTGGCGCGATAATGTGAATGCATATCGATTGTATGTGATAGTATGTGAATAATTCATGAATATGTAATTGTGATTGAATCTATTTGATTCTTGTGTACTACTTGATGAATGTAGTAATGATGTTGAAAGTATGAATACTTTGATTATTATGAAATGTGTTGTGTGTGCAATCATGTTATAATTCTTGTGTGATGAATTATTTGAGTATGCATGGGATTAAGATGCGAGAACGGTCTTAAGTGCATATGATTGTTGATTGCATACGCATCATTTGGTCAAGAGGCAATACTTGCTAGTTTCGTGGAGACTAGTGACTTGTCCCAAACCTAGAGCGGGGTTTGAAAGCTTAGGGAATGGGCTTTTGTTGTTATCGGTCTAGGGAACGGACCCGGTTTAAGTGTAAAAATCGAAAAATGATAACAAGTGTTGGTACCACATGACATGAGTTGCATTGAGTCTCATGGCATAAATAATTGTCGTATGAAGTATGCATATGTGTATGGATTGTTGAACTGATAGTTGTGAATTGATGAATAAACATAATTGTAAATGTTTATGTGGAATGAGTGAATTGTTGATGTATGCATGATGGAATATGCTTGGTGATTATCCATATTTGTTTATATATACATTGTGATGTGTATGATGAATTGGGTGAAAATGTGGAATATTTGTATTTTATGCATGTGTATATATATGTGATTATATGCATTGATTATTATGATAATATTTCTCACCCTTCTGCTATTTTATGATGCTCTATGAGGCATTGCAGAGTAGGTTGGTTGGAGGTCCTTTTTGTGAAGCGTGCCTTCATCTTTTGGTCGGTTAGCTAGGATGTATAGGATTCTTTTGTGATACATTGTATATGTATCTAATCGATGGGTTGAGTCATGCTCTGGTCATGTAACATTGGGATCGCTTGGTTATATATTTTAGAGATACATTACGTACTCCATACTATGTTTTTATATTTATCGAATTACTATGATGTTGGCCCCAGTGCCTAATGATGTTGAATTAAGTGGTGAATTCAGATGTTTCTTTTACGAAGATTGTGATATAATTGAATCTGCTGCTACATGCAAAGTGAAACTTTGAAAAGTATGATTATTTATTGAAGTGTCAATGAGCATGACAGGTGGATTTTGATGTTTGAAAGTTATGTGTGACGCCCTTTTGTGAATGCATGATTATTTACTCTGATTATTCGTATATTTTCCATGGGGTTTAGTAAGGGTGTTACAGCAATGTCAGATTGTGTCAATGTTGTGGTAACCTGGCGACGAGGTTAGAAGATTTTTATCCCTTACAGAGAGTTAGAAACGATATCAAATGTCTTTGCTGGTGCCTGACGGCGATGTCAGATACTTTTCAGTCTGTTGTTGATTGGATTCTTAGTGTTGATGCCTGATGGCAAGATCAGAGGTTTTGCCAACTAGGTGTAAATGCCTGGCGGCAATGTCAGATATTCTGTATCCATTGTGTGATGGGTATCTTTCTGACTTAGTGTCGATGCCTGCGCGTTAGCAGAGGTTCTTCCGACTGAGTGTCGATGCTTTTTGATTCTGGATCAGTAAACTGGTTGCTGTTGCAAGTATCGGTTCAGTTATCTCTGGAGATTTTGTGGGCAGTCCTATTCATATTGGGTTGTTATCCCCAGCGTGTCACATCCCAACTCTTGGTTGGTATTTACTATTTTGCATCCTTGTCGATTGCAAATTTTCGGGTACTTGTCGTATTCAATCACCCCATACCTTGAATGTTTGAAAGCTGATGCTTCTCACCCCTTCAGGTCTAAGTCGATTGAATAGGGGCAGCTGTAGCACCCCAAAATTTTCCCTTTTGTTTTAACCTTAACATGCTTTTGTTTCTTTGCGTTTTGCATTTTTCGCATATCATAGCATTCGTTCCCGAGGCCTGGGATCAAGGCATTCCTGTGGCTCAGGTTCATTTTGGTGCAAAAGAATGAAAGACTGAACAACAAGCATTAGACTGGCATTTATTTTTCCTAGCGGTCGAGTGGCCGATTTTATTTTATTTTGCAGGATAACTTCAAGAAGTAGCACTCAGGCGCATATCAAGCATTATTACAGTTGCAACATTCGAGAACGAGATTCAAAAGCTTAACAGAGCTCCCAACAGTTGAAATAGGGCAAATGTGCAGATTTCCCTCCAAAAGGCGCCAAAATTCAAATTTTGAAGGTGTTAATCGGTTAACGCATATGGTTAATCGATTAACCAAGTCAAAATCAGGTCAAATCTGAAGTTTTGAAGGTTTTAACCGATTAACCTATATGGTTAATCGATTAACCAGTGCAATTTTTGCCTCTGTACGTGAATTTTCAATGCAGGTTGTTTTGGTGTCCAATTTTGATCATGTGCAAATATGATTTTCACTTTGGGAAGGATCTAGAACCTATTTCAGAATTTGATTAATTTCATTTTCCCTCCAAATGCCCATTCCTTACTCCATTCCAAAATTTCCAAACCATTTTCCAAACCTTTCATTTGGATCCAAACCTAAGTGATATTTAAGTGAATTACTCCAAACCAAAGGCATCTATGCCTCATAATTTCATTTCAATTTCAGAATTCATCTCAATTTCTCAAATTTTCTCTCAATTTTCCAACTCCAAAAACCTCACCAAAGCACTTTTCCATTGAATTCTTTGATTCTTCCTTGGAATCAATGAATTCTTGAGCTCAAACTTCCATCCATCCTTTTCATCGAATTGATTTCTTCATTCAATTTTCGTGCAAAATTGGATCTGAACTTGGAAGTGATTTTGGAAGTGATTATTTGACTTATTTTGGTTTGATCTTGGTGAATCTTCATTGCTACTACAAGAATTGGTGTGGATCTTGAAGTATTCCAGACTTCTAGCATTGGATCTGTTTAATTGCAGTAGAATCAACATTAACCGAAGCAATCCTCCACTTCGAAGGTTGGAATTCTAGATCCATGGCATTTTTGAGCTTATTTGCATATTCATGTTGATTTTTCATATTCGGTTGAATTGTGATTGATATGAGTGTTGATGGTGTTGTTTATATGTGTTTACATCTTGTTGTTATCATGATTTGCTGGTTTAATTTCGTGATTAAGTGATTATGCAATCATCTAGTTGATCGGATAAGTGCTTATTTGTTGAACATGCTGCTTTGTTGTTGTTTTTCTGCTATTGGCACAATGTTAATCGGTTAACACATATGGTTAACCGATTAACCATTACATATTTTCAAAATTTTCAAAGTTTTCAGAGTGTTAATCGGTTAACACATAAAGTTAACCGATTAACCAGTTCAAATATTCAAATTTTTTAAACGTTAACAGTGGTTAATCGATTAACCCCTGGGGTTAACCGATTAACACTGTATCAGTGGGTCTGTTTTGTTGTTTTTCTTGCTTGTTTGAGTATCGTTTCACATCGAATCATCGTAGATTAATATGATGCATCAGGAGTGAAATGTTTTGGATATTTTGTCACTGTTCTTGATTGATTTAATCGAGATTTCTTCGACACACGTGCTTGTTTTCCACTTGAATGCATACTATCGTATATGTCGTTCAACATGATGTTTATCTTTCGCTTGAGTGTTAGAGTCGAGTGGTCGAGATGCGCTTGTGGTGGTTGCTGCCCCGCACTTCTTTTCCTCCCACTTGTCTCTGATGATTGATAGCCGATGGTTGTAGAAGTTCGCTTCTCCCATTTTGTCTCATCCACTCTCTTTTGTGCTTGCATTTCTGTGTTTGCTTGCCTTCTTGCATTGCTCGTTTGCATTTGCATTCTTTGTTGCTTCCAAGAGGTCGAGACGCGCTTGTGGCGGATGCTGTGTCGCAACTGCAAAAAACACCCGACGAAAAACAGAAGAATCGCCACCTTTCATTATTTATCCCAAAGAGAGGGAAAGGAAACGATTGGAAAAACCTGACGAAAAAGGGAAAAGATGAGATTATCGCAACCAAGTCCTGGATTCGGGAGTCGGTTACGCAAGGGGAAGGTATTAGCACCCCTCACGTCCGTCGTACTCAATGGGATCCACGCTCGTTATCTATCTAAGGGTGGGTTTAAACTATCTACGCTACAGGCTTGCGGACAAAAGGAAAAGAAAAGAGACTCGGTAGAGCATCGCCGCTCTGTGCCTACGTATTCCCTCGTGCAATTGGAAAGTCAGAGTCAATGTAGTTCGACTAACTACGGGAGAAAAAAGGGGGGGATGGTTGCTCGCCAAGACATCGTGTCTTGTGCCTATGTACTTTCATATGGTATGAAAGATCAGAGCAAACGTAGTTCGGGCTGACACGAAACCACGGGTTGATTAAGTGTTTTAATCGAGTAGAGTTAAACGTCCGTTCTAGCAGTTAGGGGCTAAGCCTGTTTGCGGTAGAACTGAAGCTTAACAACAATCTTTTCTGAAAAAAGTTTCCGATTAATCCCGAAGGAAAAAGGTTTGAATTTGTTTTGTGTTTTTTAGTGAAGTGAATTAATTTGGTTTGTGATTCATGTTGCACTAAAGACTATGACATGGAGGCGAATGCATCGTATATCGCCCCCAAACGGGACGTATACTAAACACTCTAGATAAGCGAGAAGATACCCCTCACTCATCATTCCCCATGTAGCTTAAGGCTCGTAGCGCACAACGTTTATCTTCTTTATTAAATGAGTTAGCATGATTTTGAGATGAGAAGAGAGACGCACGGAAGGTCTAAGGGAAACTCGGCCCTAACGTTGTCATGCAAAGTGATCCTAAAGTTTGGATGAAAAGGGGAAACATCTACCCTAATGTTAGCATACTTGGATTGAACACTTAATGTCTCTCCTACTCCCATCCTAAACGAAGGGACTAGGAATCCTATGGGAATCATGGCAACAAAGCATAAGAAGAACAAAGGAAGGATCAATCACAAGAAGAAAAATGAAAACATGAAAATGCACAATTAGAATGGTGGGAGGGAGGAAAAGTGTGTGGGGCAGCAGCCGCCACAAGCGCGTCTCGACCTCAACAGCGATGCAAGAATGATGCAAACATGTGGAGAAAAGCGAGAGATGAAAGCAAATGAACATGCAAACAAATGAACAATTCGAACCACATACGCAAGCATGCAAACAATTGAAAAATGATCATACATGTCAACAACATCATGATTAATCAACCACAAACAGTGAAAAATAGCCAAAACAATTCAATTCTAATGCACCACACTGATCTATGATGATTCGAATCGAACCGGTATGCGAACATGCAAGCAAAACAGCAAATATGGCATTCTGGCACAGTGTTAATCGGTTAACACATACTGTTAATCGGTTAACCTGTGTAAAACATGTGAAAATCTGGAAATTCGTAGGTGTTAATCGGTTAACACCAGGCGTTAACCGGTTGACACCCTGAAAACTTTGAAATTTTTTTGAATATTTGAATGAGTTAACCGGTTAACCATATACGTTAACCGGTTAACACTGTACTGTCATACCCCAAATTTGTCCTACCTTTTTTCAAAATTCTCATTTGCCCGACTTTGTTTTTAATTTACCTCGCTTATACAGCGCAGCGTATTTTTCAGCAAAAACAGGCATTTTCGCTTTTTAGCCCAATAAGAGCATGCCACGTGGCATCTTTTTATTTGTTATTATTTTTATATTTTTTACATTTTATCTTTTTAATTACGTTAGATTTTTATTTCAAAATTTAGAATTTAAATTATATTTAGATTAGTTTTTATTATTTTATTTTAATTTTTTAAAATTAGAATAGATTATTAATTAATTAGATTAGAATTGTTTAATTAAGATAAAATTAAAATAAGATTAGAATTAATTAGTTAGACTATTAGTTAGTTAATTAAATAAATATTAAAAGAAAAATAGAAAAAGAAATTGAATAAGAGACACGGTTAATTGGGAATTAGGGCTTAGAAGTAGTGTATAAAGGGTGACCTACTGTTCACCAAAACCCTACAGATTGAGGGAGGTTACTGTTCATTGAGCCCTAAATTGGGCCACCCCCTTTCAGAAACCCTAAACGGCTGCCGCAAACCCTAGATTTGCCGCCGTCACCCTTCTCATCATCCCAAAACCCTCTCACCATTTTCGTCCACCACCTCACACAAAGCCCCCCCACAAACCATTGTCATCTCCTACTCCCTCATCCACATCGCACCCACTCCTCATCTCCGAATTCTCAGCGATTCTGATGCCGCTCTTCTATCTCGCTTGCGGATTCCATCATTCACTCTCGTAAATAAACCTCGGTCAATGCTAAAATAGTATAATCAACGCAACAAAATCCTGGTGGCAAATTCGATTTCTGATACAACATAAGCTTCTACGAACTTGAAACAAGGGAAAAAGAACTTCCCTGATTTGATGATGGTGAAAGCTGACGATGCCCTGGCAGTTTCGTAACGTGCGTGGTAGTGTGGGAAGTAGCTTTACAATGCTCTTTGTCACCACACTATGACCCTTGCAATCTGAAGTGGAAATCGTTGTGATACCGGCGATGTCGGAGTTTTGAATCTGCGAAATAACCGTGAAGAGCTCGGTTCGATGAACCTGGTGAAGAGATATTGTTAGGATGGCTCATGATTCTAATCCGGTGATTTGAACTTCGAGGCATATTGTGTGGCTATTTGTTGTTAATTTCATGTGCAACATCAAACGACATCAGGACAACAACTTTGTTTCGGCTCAAATCGCAACTCCGGCACGCGACGATGATGCAAGCTTACACGGTTGGTTTTCAAACCGACTGTAGAATAACAACAACACGACATCTCCGGCTCTCATACGATTTCTTTCAGCAACACCAGCAATGAATTCGCACTCTTTCTGAAACTATAACGTCAAGCTTCAGGTTTTGATTTAGCGGCAATATCATCTTCATCATTTCTGCGAGCTTCCGACGGCATCGAGCAACTTGAAACGGATTCAACATTGTCACTTGATGTGCCTTTGAAATTATTTTGGCAGATGGATCTCTTGTTAAAACCACCAAGGACAATGAGTACTCTGATCTATTTTATGCTATTCCATGGTCTCAGGGAACACTTGGGCTTCTTGTTGCTGCTGAGGTGAAGCTTATACCCATTAAGGAGTACATGAAGTTAACCTATAAACCAGTTGTTGGTAACCTGAAAGATATTGCACAGACATATGCTGATTATTTTGCTCCCAGAGACGGGGACCAGGATAATGATGAGAAGGTTCCAGACTTTGTTGAAACTATGATTTATTCGCCAACACGAGCTGTGTGCATGACAGGGAGATATACTTCAAAGGAAGAGGCCAAGAAAAAGGGGAATAAGATTAACAATGTAGGGTGGTGGTACAAAACCTGTTTCTACCAACATGCAGAGACAACACTCAAGAAAGGTCTGTTTGTAGAATACATTCCCACCAGAGAGTATTATCACAGGCACACAAGGTGTTTGTATTGGGAGGGAAAGCTTATCCTCCCTTTTGGTGATCAATTTTGGTTTAGGTTTCTGTTTGGCTGGTTGATGCCACCCAAGGTTTCTTTGCTCAAGACAACTCAAGGGGAAGCTATTAAAAACTATTACCATGAAATGCATGTTATCCAGGACATGCTTGTTCCACTGTACAAGGTGGGAGATGCACTAGAATGGGTTGACCGTGAGATGGAGATGTACCCCATTTGGTTCTGTCCACACAAACTGTTCGAGCTGCCTGTCAAAATTATGATCTACCCAGAAGCAGGCTTCGAGTTGCAACGCAGGCAGGGAGACACACAGAACGCGCAGATGTACACAGATGTTGGAGTTTACTATGCACCAGGTCCTGTGTTCAGGGGCGAGGTGTTTGATGGTGCAGAAGCAGTGCGTAAAATGGAGAGCTGGATGATCGAGAATCATTGTTTTCAGCCACAGTATGGTGTCTCTGAGCTGAATGAGAAAAACTTCTTGAGGATGTTGCATGTGACTACGATCCTTTGGATTATTATGAAACAAGCCACCACATACAAAATGCTGGCAAAACCATCATAGCAGGACTTTTTTCAACAAAACCACAAAGTGTCATGATTCACCGCAAAACTTGGTGAATCCACCTCAAACTGTTCCTCATTGCGTAATCTCAAAATCATTCGTCGTGCATCTTCAGCCAAACCTATACGTGATTACTAATGCGGCCTGCAACATTCGCGTCACTCCAACTTCCAGCCAACACGAGCTCTTTCTTGTTTTTACCCTCTGCCATTGCTATAAACCCAATATCACTCCACATTTTTGAGGTTGGTTTTCGAGGGGACGAGGGGATGGAACAAAAGTGACCCAGTACCTTCCTGATATTTCTGAATCTCAACTTCAAAATCCCAAAAATCACTCCATTAATTTTTCTCCGTTCATTTTCCAAAACCAACAGAGAAAGAGTGGAAGAAGAGAAGATTGGAGCTAAACAGAAGGAAGACACCGAGAGTCACGAATCAAAACAGAGTGGTAAACCTGGTTTGAACGAATTGAAAACGAAGTTGGAGAGTCACATCGGTGATATCTTAATTTCGCTTCACCTAAACAACGGTAATAGCACAAAGATGTCCACCAACAAACTGAAGTCGATGTTCTCGATGCCGGCAAACCATCCATCGACAAACAAATTGGACTCCAAGATTCTTTTACCGACATTTTCACCGCTGAGATGAACACATGAAAGTTGGCATACCTTCTGTTACAATTGTTATAGTGTACCATCTTCAGATTCACAATTCAACGACCTAACAGGCTCAACGACTCGGTTCGTAGGCACAAATCTGCAGCAGGAGTATTCAAAACCAACAACTTTGCAGCAATAGCCGTTATTTCAATTCCGTTCCGTCCCAGTTTCACAACAATGTAAAGGCGGTTCATGATTATGACAGCCTTTGCGGCTTCAATCTCAAATGCTGCAGCAACGATGTGTCGATCCGGTGGAATTTTGTATTTTTGTATTGCTGATGTTTTGTGAGTTTATTGCAGGATTTGTTGAGCTGCAGTTTAACACTAATCAAGCTTGTCACACTGGATTGAGAGTTTTCGAAACAAAAGCTAATATGTTGTTGAAGCTTTGATTCAGATTTTTGTTGTATTAACTTTTTTTTAGGTATTCAACTGCATTGGTATTCTTCAGGACTTGGATTCTGAGATATTAGGTTGATGAGGATTATAGATAAGATTTGGTTATCACAGATGCAGCAGCCGCACAACAACAAACTTCAGATCATTCATCTGCGGTTGGGTCCATTTTTTATTTTTGTTATGTCGGTTCTATTTGCTTTCAAGACATTATGCAGGCTGTGTGAATGTATTTCTTGTTGTGATAGCAATCTGTGGCAGCAGAAACATAGTGATCTGGTAATGCATTCGAATTTTCATACGTACTCGTTATCAGGTTGTTCCCATGTTTGTTGCTTCTCAGATTTTGTTGGCCGGATTTTGGTGGCTTTAATATGCATATGTATATCATGTGGTTATTTCGCTCTTGTTAATAGTTCAGTCTCGTTCTTGTGAGTAACTTTGTTTTGAGTTTTTTGTTGCATCCATCATCGAGTTATCATAATGTAGGTTTCGGTTATGCGTGGGTCAGATTGTAACAAGTTTATGGAGACACAGATGAGCAAGAACGGGTTATGCATACGCTCAGGTTTGTGTGTTGTGGAAGCAACTGCAAAGTCGAACCAGTTCAGACTGCGCTATCACTTCGTCACACGTTGGCTTTCACGGTTTTGAAGTGTTCAAAATTGAGTCGAATATGCCGTTACAATCGTAACAACTTCTTTAACAACAACTTTGTGATAACTGTGGCGAGTTGGTGTCGGTTTATGGAGATAGAGATGAGCAAGAATGGGTTATGTTAAGCTTAATTTTTTCTTCTTTGTTTTCCTTTTTTGAATGGTCGTGCTGTTCTGTTTGCGTGTGTTCTCATTTACGTGCAGGTTGAGGATTGGTTAGCGATACTGGTTCGTTTCAATTTCAGCAAGAAACTCTGATATAATAAGAACTTCGACATTACAACCACATCAGTGTTGATACATGCACATCAGCAGTTCATCAACAATAGGGCAGTGTGTAGTAGTGAAAGCCTATGTCTCAACCGAGATCAACCTCTCTTCATTTCCAATGTTGCCGAGTTGCGACAACTCCGGCAACGACTCCAACAATAACATTCCAAGAAGCAATAATAACTTTGTAGCAACAACATCAGGAGCAACTCGGCGGCCTTGTATTTTTGCACGATACCAGACTCGAGCTCGCATCCTTACATTTCAAAAAAGCATGGACGTGTTGTGAAGCTGTGCTGCTGCTGTAATAACATCTCAACAGCGCAACTGAGATTTCTTCGATCAGCCACATCCATCGCTGAATGCTGCAGCAGTATCACGACACCATCAATTTGGTTGGTGGTTTTGATTTAAAGATAGATTTTGTGTTGGTTATGCGACAATAAAATGAAGCATCTATACGCACAGGGGAAAGATTCTGCAATCTGGTTGCATCTTCAACTCAATTCCGTTTACATGGATTTTGTTTTCTATTTCTGTATTGGGCTGGTGATTTATGTGCAGGTTACGGCGTCTCCGAATTTCGATAGCGCAACAATAATGATGAAACCAGATGATAGTAGCAGCCCGCAGTAGCAACTTTCAAGTCGCGGTTCGCATTGCGCGGTGACGCATTAGCAACTCAACAATTTTTCCTCCCAACTGCTCAATATCACCCGCACTGGCAGCATAAAGCGGTCTCACGCTTGGTAATGTTCAGAACTGAATTGATTTTGGATCTGAGTCGATTTAACAATTTGAGTTACACTTTTCTTTCTGCATAATATTTAAGCTGTAACTTTATAAATTTATTGTTGTTCATTATGTGCTGTTAATTTCCATTATGTTGGATACTGTTGAATTTTGTCGATGCCAAACTATTGCTTTTGTGTTTGATTTCAATTTTGAAGTTTGGTATTGGTTCAAAGCACTTTGTGGAGTGATGGATTGATGCTGCCGATTATTAGTTGATTACTGCAGGTTACCTTTGATTTCGGTGCGTGATCACAATACTACGAAACACGCGAGTTCAATGAGCTTGGCAACATTGGGCTGGTATTACCGTGTGGTGTGCGTTCGGCGTTTTCAAATGTTGCAGTTGAAGCCTATCGGCCGAAATCTGTGGGGGCTCATTTAGATCATTGAAGAGCCATTTTTTTCTTTCCTCTGTTTTTCTTTGGTGGATGCAGGTTATAGGTTTGAGATTCAGAAGTTTGAATCCAACTTGGTTCACATCAACAACAATCTCGTGACAGCTCTCACTCTGGTTATACGGCGTCGGTAAATCTTTGAATCCTTGTTCTTTGGCTCAATTATACATAAGCACTCAATTAGGCTTGGTTGCTACTGGAGATTTGATGTATTTATCATTGTTTATAAAGCATTTTATGGTTGTTTTTATTCTAAAACTTTTGTCGAATATCCGACGTGACGTCGTTAATATTCAAGCTTTTGTTCTGAATCAACAATATTAGTTAGTGGTTAGTAATTTATATCTAGTGGTTTTTGTGCTCAAATGTGGAAATGTTGTTGATAAAACCTATTTGGTCAATGTTAAGTTCTAGTGAATTATGTTATGTTTATGTACTGTGTGGTCAATGTGATGGTTTGTAATTGCTTAAAGATATTTTAAGTACTCTTAGATATTTTTATAAAAAAAAATTCAAATTATTCTTTTAAAAACACATTTCAAAATTATTACCAAATTAATATTTTAAATATTAAATTTCTAAAAAAATTATACTTTGAGTTAAAAAATTTCTAAGATATTAAACTTCTCTTCAAAACAATTAATAAAGATTAACTTTTATCAAATCAAAACTTTTTGCAATTGATTAATTTATATGAAAATTAAAACTATCTTTCTTAATTAAATTAAAACTATTTTTCTTAATTAAATTAAACAATTTTCCTAAAAAATTTCAAAATAATTAAATTCTTGGATCTCGCCTTCCTTGAATTTTTTAAGCGACTGCTCTCGAGGTTCACACCTCGAGTTGTGACCTTTTCGATCTTATTTTCTAAAATACATAGCGCGCCTAGTCCGAGTACGCTAATATTTTCAACTTATTTTCATAATTAAATCACGAAATTATCGAGTTCTTGGAGTCGCGCATTCCTCGAATTCGAGAGGGACTACTATTGAGGCGTACGCCTTGAATGGTGTGTCATTCGAATTTTCGTTTCTAAAATACCTCCTTTAATTATTTGGACAAGTACTTTCAATGTCCAACAAACAATATTTCATAATTAATGGGATGAAAAAGATTGTCGTTGGGATCTAGCATTCCAACGATATCCCGACTAATTGGTTACGAGGCCGACGTCTCGTTTATCGAGTAGTCGTCATTCCTCCCAAATTTCCAACCCGTCTAATCTCGTTCCCCACCTTCGTGCGATCGAGTATAAACCCTAGTACGCTTCTAAACCGTACGTTAAATTCAAATTATTTTCTTAATTAAACCACGAAAGAACTGAGTTCTTGGAGTCTCGCACTCCTTGAATTCTTAAGTAAACACTCTTGGGGCGTACGCTTTAGGTTGTGGATTACTCGACCTTTCGTTTATAAAACACGTGCCCTAACCATTTGTACAAATGCCACCATTGTCCATGCAAATACACTTTCATAATTAATGAAAAAAAGGTATCATTGGGATCAGGCATTCCAATGATATCCCGATTAATCGATTGCGAGACTGACGTCTCGTTTATCGAGTAGTCGTCATTCTCCCTTAAAATATTCAACCCATCTCTCTTCTCTCGCCCCCGCGTGATTGAAACTTTCTCAAACATATCTCGAATTTAGTCGAATGAAAAAGATATAGTTGGAATCTAGCATTCAAATAATATCCCGATCAATTGATTGCGAGACTGACGTCTCGTTTATCGAGTAGTCGTCATTCTCTCCTAAATTTTCAACCATTCCAACTCTTTTCTCGCCCCCTTGCGATTGAATCTTTTCAAAACATTAGTTCCTCGCCCTCGTACGATTTCTAACCCAAACTATTTCTGAAAGAATAGAGTTCTTGGAACCTCGCATTCCTGGAATTCCTGAGTGACGGGCTCTCAAGGCACGCTCTTAGGTTGCTTGTCAATCACTTTTTCGTTTCTCAGCACAACTTCAAACACAAATTTTGAAGTTAGTTGAATGAAAAAGGTGTTGTTGGAATCTAGCATTTCAATAATGCCCCGATTAATTGATTGCGAGGCTGACGTCTCGTTTATCAAATAGTCGTCAATCTCCATCAAATTACCTAATCAAACTCATATTTCTTGCCCCCGTGCAATCGAAACCTTAAACTTATTCAAATATATCCCAAACCAAAACATCCAATGCGATAAACACAAATTCCTTGCTCTCGTGCGATTTCCAACCAAAACACTTTTTGCCAAGAACATTGTTTAGTCCCTTCTTCCGCGCATAACAAACTCGTGCTTCAGCCTCCCCTAGCGAGCAGACAAGCCAGCGTTTAGCAGTTAGAATGCGACCTAAACTCTCGTTCATTCCAAACACAAACCTTTTTACCGTAGTTAGCCGAACTACAGCTGCTCTGATTTCTCATTTACCAATGAGAATACGTAGGCACAAGATTGCGATGATCTTGGCGAGCACAATCCCCCTTTTACCCGTAGTCCCACGAACTACAAATGCTCTGATTTTTCACTTCTTACAAGTGAAGATACGTAGGCACAAGTGCCCCAATCCTTGGCGAACACCCTATCCTATAACCATCCATTCCCTCTATAGGAGAAACCTTAGAAGAAAACGAACAAGCATAGTTAACTTTACTCTCGAATCGATCAAGAGGTTCCCGTTGAGTACAACGGACGTAGAGGGTGCTAATACCTTCCCTCTGCGTAACCGACTCCCGAACCTAGAATATTGGTTGCGATGACCATGTTCTTATCCCTTTTAAGGTTTTATCGATACTTTCCTATTCCTTCCTTGGAATGAATAAAGTTCGGTGGCGACTCTGTTTCGAACAGTATTTTCCACGTCCATCGCGAGGATCGTATTTTTTGAGGTACGACAGATGGCGACTCTGCTGGGGATTCGCATTGCCCTATGCAAGAGAGAGTCAAGCCTAACTTGACTCGATTCGAGAGTGCTAACCTTTTGCTTAACTATTTTTCTTTATGTTTATTTTCTCCTATTGTTTATTTCTTGTTTTCGCTTTCTATCGTATGTTGTTTATTATATCTGCCTGCTGGATTCAGGGATAGCATTGCAAGTAAAGCTCTACACCCGAGCTTTGGAAAAAGAAGAGAGAAAACATAGCTTAGAATTGGTAGTGATTAGTGTTAGTCCCCAAGGACTCGCTCCTTGTGTGCCTAGCATGAAAGCTCCTCCAGAATAGACCTTTTCGTAGATCCTATCGTAACGCAGCTAGCCTGTTACACGATTTGATTCATGAAGGGTCCATGACTCTGGGAACCGCTCTTAGAACCAGTTTCTATATTGGTAGTCGTGTAGTGTTGGTCTCCGAGGACCTGCTCCTCGTGTTCTTGGCATGAGGACTCCACTCAGGAGAGACCCTATCGTACTCTCGTTATAATACAGCTAGCCTGTTGCATAATGTTGATGCGATTGGTGTCCATGATCCTGGGAACCTTATCCATCAACATAGAAGCTATCCTGTGAGTGGGTCTATGGGTAAAGAATCTAGAACTTGCCTGGTATAGCCTACCGTATAGGTTGCTTTGAGTTGCTTATGTTATCCTGGATCCTGTTTGCACCTGCATTACATTCGCATATCACTGCATCTGCGTTTCATTTGCATCGTATAACATATTCCAAAACCCAAATCCACCCTTTATCCATAATCTGCGGTTGATTTCCCGACACAAGCAATGAACTTGACTTAGTGCTGGAATACCATGGAACACTTGAGACAGAATCAAGTTGAGCTAAGAAAAGACGAGAACAACACATAGGGCAATATGAAACAGCTGCCAAAAGTTAGCCCAACTGTGAAGCAAGGAAGAAGAGCTCAGTTCCTCAATACTGGCAGTTTCCTTATCATTTTTGTGCATTTGTAGTTTCCTTTATGTTGAGTGCTATTTGCTTTTAGACATTGTTTCTTATTAATGGTATTGTTAATGTGATGATTATGCATGCTTTTGATCAAATCCATTCGTATCCACTCATGTTTTCTCACTTATTGCCAAAATCACAAAAAAATCTCACTCCACTTCCTTCATCGCACTGTTGTTTAGCAAAGATTTGAGGGAGGATGACGAAAACAAAATACTCATAATTGCTGATAGTATGCTTTTGGATAAAATCTCGCTAATGATGTACAGGCATTGTTTCGAACCCCAAAACACTGGAGAAATAAGGAGTTAGTCCCTAGTCAACCACTTCGAGCCTAGAAGTAGGAGTTTCCTTCGGATCTATAAACCCTTACATTTAACCTGGGGAGTGGGTAGTGTTCAGTTAACCTGATTACGCACTCGAATCACGAGACAACATCCAAAAGACATGACGGATGTTCATCAATGACCAATGACTTGGCATTCACAAATCCTCCAACAACAAAAAAAGAAATAAAAAACCTGCTAAGTCGAACACCTCAAAAGGAGACTTAGGCAAAAATAAAGGCAATCCCGATGGACTTGAAAAACAAGACCAGTCCCGGAAAAAGTTATGGATCAAAAGAAAAACGATAGAGGTCCTCAAATCCTCAACAAAAACAAAATAAGATTAGTGGCCACCATGTCAGAATCAAAAAAGGTCACTGACATCCAAGACAAAATAAGGTGACTGTCATTTCGAGCATATCTTGAATCATCATTTCACCGTCAAAATCTAAGTGCGCGTGTTAAACTAACTGAATGTAGGACTGGAGTTCATCACGAACAAGGGGTGGGTTAAAATTAAATTTTTGAGCCTTATATCCTTTGTTTCTATAACCGTGAACCAGACCACGTTACAACCCTCAAAAGACCTAATTGAGGCGGGGTTTATTCTGAAAGCATAACTATAGCAAGGTTGCGTAAACTGACTCCTACATATTTGCTAATTTTATGTATTGGTGTCATATTCTTGCTATATCTTTCACACCAATTAAATCAGCATTGCGTTTGGATTAACAGTCCACTCGTCACACATTTTCACATCATTCCCAATAAATGATATTTTCATGACTTGCATGAATGTCGCATTAAAATTACCATTTTTGAATGAACACTTTTAACTGCAAGTCAGTACTTGGCATTATGGAAATTCCAATAAAATAACGATCAAAGAGGAACTCGATCACTCATTGGTGTTGACCTGAATCAAGAATTTCTCATAACCCTGCAGACTGGGGCAAGTTCTTCCGAGTTTCAAACAGGGGCATATTGTTGCAAGATCCAGACACTGGGGCAATCATCGTAGACCATGTCATGGTATAAATCTTTAAGAAGAAGTCCATCAAACACCCGACAGACTGGGGCAAACTGGTTGAACTTGGGGCAAACTAGCTGATGGTTGAGGTCAACAAGCGTCTAAGGCCTTGGGGCAGAGCAAAAGCATGACTAATACGCATTGGTTAAGTCGCTACGCTCGTGCAATCCGAATGCATTGGTTAAGTCGCTACGCTCGCGCAATCCAAACGCATTGGTTAAGTCGCTACGCTCACGCAATCCATATGCATTGGTTAAATCGCTATGCTTACACGATTAACACGCATTGGTTAAGTCGCTACGCTCGCACAATCAACATGCTTTGGATAAGTCGCTACGCTCAATGTTTGTAAGTCATCATGATATATCAGCTAGAAGCTAGGTTCTTACCAAAACGAGTATACCACTTCTGCAAAGGATCCAACAAGGGGCAGGCTACCCAGAGTTTCGTTTGATTAAGGGAGAGTCCCTCCAACGCTCAATCAGCACAAGTCATGTCGCTTCAACGCTCATTCTGGAGCAGACTACCTCAAGAATAATTTGAAACCAATTACCCCAAGGGTCAGTTAATCAAGGTCAAAACCCTTTCCTGACTAAAATTTGCAACAAACCATCTCGAGATCATCTCATGGTATATCTGCGTCCGAATTCCTTTCATGACCTGGAGTTTTGGAACAAGCCGTCTCGAGTTCATTTCATGGTACAACTGTTTCCAACTTCCTTTCACGACTTGGAATGCTGGGGCAAGCCATCTCGATTTTCGTCTCATGGTATGATTGCTTCCAATTTCCGTTCAAGGAAAATTCCTTCATAGACCCAAACTAGGGCAAGTTGAACAACATTGGGGCAGTTACTCAAGCAAGTTTATTCTCGTCAGCAAAAGTTGAGTGTCGGGGAATCATGCCATCACCCCACCAAATAACCTTAACCTCCTGAAAGAGCCTCTCTGTCATTGGGTTTCACCCCCCACGGCCTGGACCTGATACCTGTCAGAGCTTTGTAACCGAAACAAATCCTTCAAAGTCCAGCTCTCGTCTGGCAAATCCTTTAAAGTACGGTTCTCATTCTAAAGTCCAATCCATTTGGCAACTACCAAAGTCCACCCCGTTGGCCCCCTCATGAAACTAAGGCCCAATTTCGTTTGGCAACTACCAAAGTCCAATCCATTTGGCAACTACCAAAGTCCACCCTCGATGGCATCCTCATAAAACCAAAGTCCAAACCATTTGGCAACTACCAAATTCAGCCCCTGGTGATGTCCCCGACAGGATTTCATCCCCAGCATACCTGGTCGCTGCATTATCATAAGCACGACATACAACCTCATATCATAATCATATCAAGCATTAACATATCCTTCGCATTTGCATCATCCACTCCCTAGCAGTTGCATCTTAGTTGCATGTTTGGGCATCATAAAACATTGCATTACATAGCAATATAGCAGGATCCAGGATCAGTTCGCGAGCATCTTGGTCAGTCCTCCAGTGAATTGGCAGTATGACTCTGAAAAGAGTTAATACCCCACGAGTTCAGGGAATTCTACTCCCCAGCAAGTCATTCTTCAACCAAGCAGTTGATGATGATAATCCTCAGCAACTATTACTCTGATGGCTCCCCAAACAGAGGTCATCTTAGAGAGTTTGTTGAAGATTTCTCCCCTGCAAAGTTTGGACGACGTTGTTCCTCTAATAGGGATTTTAGCTCAACTATTCCTCAGCAAAGTTATCACTCGAGATACTGCTTTGGTATCATCGAAGAACCTTAATGGATAAGGTACTGCTTCGACCACCCAAAGAATCTCAAGTTTTGATCCGAGATACTGCTTTGGTATCATCGAAGAGCCTTAATGGATAAGGTATTGCTTCGACCACCCGAAGAATCTCAAGTTTTGTTCGAGATACTGCTTTGGTATCATCGAAGAGCCTTAATGGATAAGGTACTGCTTCGACCACCCGAAGAATCTCAAGTTTTGTTCGAGATACTGCTTTGGTATCATCGAAGAGCCTTAATGGATAAGGTACTGCTTCGACCACCCGAAGAATCTCAAGTTTTGTTCGAGATACTGCTTTGGTATCATCGAAGAGCCTTAATGGATAAGGTACTGCTTCGACTACCCGAAGAATCTCAAGTTTTGTTCGAGATACTGCTTTGGTATCATCGAAGAGCCTTAATGGATAAGGTACTGCTTCGACCACCCGAAGAATCTCAAGTTTTGTTCGAGATACTGCTTTGGTATCATCGTAGAGCCTTAATGGATAAGGTACTGCTTCGACCACCCGAAGAATCTCAAGTTTTGTTCGAGATACTACTTTGGTATCATTGAAGAGCCTTAATGGATAAGGTACTACTTCGACCACCCGAAGAATCTCAAGTTTTGTTCGAGATACTGCTTTGGTATCATCGTAGAGCCTTAATGGATAAGGTACTGCTTCGACCACCCGAAGAATCTCAAGTTTTGTTCGAGATACTGCTTTGGTATCATCGAAGAGCCTTAATGGATAAGGTACTGCTTCGACCACCCGAAGAATCTCAAGTTTTGTTCGAGATACTGCTTTGGTATCATCGAAGTGCCTTAATGGATAAGGTACTGCTTCGACCACCCGAAGAATCTCATGTTTTGTTCGAGATACTGCTTTGGTATCATCGAAGAGCCTTAATGGATAAGGTACTGCTTCGACCACCCGAAGAATCTCATGTTTTGTTCGAGATACTGCTTTGGTATCATCGAAGAGCCTTAATGGATAAGGTACTGCTTCGATCACCCGAAGAATCTCAAGTTTTGTTCGAGATACTGCTTTGGTATCATCGAAGAGCCTTAATGGATAAGGTACTGCTTCGACCACCCCAAGAATCTCAAGTTTTGCTCGAGATACTGCTTTGGTATCATCGAAGAGCCTTAATAGATAAGGCACTGCTTCGACCACCCAAAGAGGATCATTGATACCGCTTTGGTATCATCGAAGAACCTTAATAGATAAGGCACTGCTTCGACCACCCAGAGAATATCAGGTTATCTCGTTCATCTATTTTGCATCCTGTCATCCCGTTCTGGTATATCCCATCTCTTTGCATTTTTACTTGCTTGACGGACACATTTCGGGGTCTTTTTGTATCTAATTGACTTCCACCCTGAAAATGAACGCCATGCAGCTGTTCATTCTCTCAGGTTCAAGGCAATTAGATAGGGGCATCTGTCATACCCCGAATTTGTCCTACCTTTTTTCAAAATTCTCATTTTCCCGACTTTGTTTTTAATTTACCTCGCTTATACAGCGTAGCGTATTTTTCAGCAAAAACAGACATTTTCGCTTTTTAGCCCAATAAGAGCATGCCACGTGGCATCTTTTTATTTGTTATTATTTTTATATTTTTTACATTTTATCTTTTTAATTAGGTTAGATTTTTATTTCAAAATTTAGAATTTAAATTATATTTAGATTAGTTTTTATTATTTTATTTTATTTTTTTAAAATTAGAATAGATTATTAATTAATTAGATTAGAATTGTTTAATTAAGATAAAATTAAAATAAGATTAGAATTAATTAGTTAGACTATTAGTTAGTTAATTAAATAAAAATTAAAAGAAAAATAGAAAAAGAAATTGAATAAGAGACACGGTTAATTGGGAATTAGGGCTTAGAAGTAGTGTATAAAGGGTGACCTACTGTTCACCAAAACCCTACAGATTGAGGGAGGTTACTGTTCATTGAGCCCTAAATTGGGCCACCCCCTTTCAGAAACCCTAAACGGCCGCCGCAAACCCTAGATTTGCCGCCGTCACCCTTCTCATCATCCCAAAACCCTCTCACCATTTCCGTCCACCACCTCACACAAAGCCCCCACACAAACCATTGTCATCTCCTACTCTCTCATCCACATCGCACCCACTCCTCATCTCCGAATTCTCAGCGATTCTGATGCCGCTCTTCTATCTCGCTTGCAGATTCCATCATTCACTCTCGTAAATAAACCTCGGTCAATGCTAAAATAGTATAATCAACGCAACAAAATCCTGGTGGCAAATTCGATTTCTGATACAACATAAGCTTCTATGAACTTGAAACAAGGGAAAAAGAACTTCCCTGATTTGATGATGGTGAAAGCTGACGACGCCCTGGCAGTTTCGTAACGTGCGTAGTAGTGTGGGAAGTAGCTTTACAATGCTCTTTGTCACCACACTATGACCCTTGCAATCTGAAGTGGAAATCGTTGCGATACCGGCGACGTCAGAGTGGCTATCTGTTGTTAATTTCATGTGCAGCATCAAACGACATCAGGACAACAACTTTGTTTTGACTCAAATCGCAACTCCGGCACGCGACGATGATGCAAGCTTACACGGTTGGTTTTCAAACCGACTGTAGAATAACAACAACACGACATCTCCGCCTCTCGTACGATTTCTTTCAGCAACACCAGCAACGAATTCGCGCTCTTTCTGAAACTATAACGTCAAGCTTCAGGTTTTGATTTAGCGGCAATATCATCTTCATCATTTCTGCGAGCTTCCGACGGCATCGAGCAACTTGAAACGGATTCAACATTGTCACTTGATGTGCCTTTGAAATTATTTTGGCAGATGGATCTCTTGTTAAAGCCACCAAGGACAATGAGTACTCTGATCTATTTTATGCTATTCCATGGTCTCAGGGAACACTTGGGCTTCTTGTTGCTGCTGAGGTGAAGCTTATACCCATTAAGGAGTACATGAAGTTAACCTATAAACCAGTTGTTGGTAACCTGAAAGATATTGCACAGGCATATGCTGATTCTTTTGCTCCCAGAGACGGGGACCAGGATAATGATGAGAAGGTTCCAGACTTTGTTGAAACTATGATTTATTCGCCAACACGAGCTGTGTGCATGACAGGGAGATATACTTCAAAGGAAGAGGCCAAGAAAAAGGGGAATAAGATTAACAATGGAGGGTGGTGGTACAAAACCTGGTTCTACCAACATGCAGAGACAGTACTCAAGAAAGGTCTGTTTGTAGAATACATTCCCACCAGAGAGTATTATCACAGGCACACAAGGTGTTTGTATTGGGAGGGAAAGCTTATCCTCCCTTTTGGTGATCAATTTAGGTTTAGGTTTCTGTTTGGCTGGTTGATGCCACCCAAGGTTTCTTTGCTCAAGGCAACTCAAGGGGAAGCTATTAAAAACTATTACCATGAAATGCATGTTATCCAGGACATGCTTGTTCCACTGTACAAGGTAGGAGATGCACTAGAATGGGTTGACCGTGAGATGGAGATGTACCCCATTTGGCTCTGTCCACACAAACTATTCAACCTGCCTGTCAAAATTATGATCTACCCAGAAGTAGGCTTCGAGTTGCAACGCAGGCAGGGAGACACACAGAACGCGCAGATCTACACAGATGTTGGAGTTTACTATGCACCAGGTCCTGTGTTCAGGGGCGAGGTGTTTGATGGTGCAGAAGCAGTGCGTAAAATGGAGAGCTGGATGATCGAGAATCATTGTTTTCAGCCACAGTATGTTGTGTCTGAGCTGAATGAGAAAAACTTCTTGAGGATGTTACATGTGACTACGATCCTTTGGATTATTATGAAACAAGCCACCACATACAAAATGCTGGCAAAACCATCATAGCAGGACTTTTTTCAACAAAACCACAAAGTGTCATGATTCACCGCAAAACTTGGTGACTCCACCTCAAACTGTTCCTCATTGCGTAATCTCAAAATCATTCGTCGTGCATCTTCAGCCAAACCTGTACGTGATTACTAATGCGGCCTGCAACATTCGCGTCACTCCAACTTCCAGCCAACACGAGCTCTTTCCTGTTTTTACCCTCTGCCATTGCTATAAACCCAATATCACTCCACATTTTTGAGGTTGGTTTTCGAGGGGACGAGGGGATGGAACAAAAGTGACCCAGTACCTTCCTGATATTTCTGAATCTCAACTTCAAAATCCCAAAAATCATTCCATTAATTTTTCTCCGTTCATTTTCCAAAACCAACAGAGAAAGAGTGGAAGAAGAGAAGATTGGAGCTAAACAGAAGGAAGACACTGAGAGTCACGAATCAAAACAGAGTGGTAAACCTGGTTTGAACGAATTGAAAACGAAGTTGGAGAGTCACATCGGTGATATCTTAATTTCGCTTTACCTCAACAACGGTAATAGCACAAAGATGTCCACCAACAAACTGAAGTTGATGTTCTTGATGCCGGCAAACCATCCATCGACAAACAAATTGGACTCCAAGATTCTTTTACCGACATTTTCACCGCTGAGATGAACACATGAAAGTTGGCATACCTTCTATTACAATTGTTATAGTGTACCATCTTCAGATTCACGATTCAACGACCTAACATGCTCAACGACTCGGTTCGTAGGCGCAAATCTGCAGCAGGAGTATTCAAAACCAACAACTTTGCAGCAATAGCCGTTATTTCAATTTCGTTCCATCCCAGTTTCACAACAATGTAAAGACGGTTCATGATTATGAATACCTTTGCGGCTTCAATCTCAAATGCTGCAGCAACGACGTGTCGATCCGGTGGAATTTTGTATTTTTGTATTGCTGATCTTTTTTGAGTTTATTGCAGGATTTGTTGAGCTGCAGTTTAACACTAATCAAGCTTGTCACACTGGATTGAGAGTTTTCAAAACAAAAGCAAATATGTTGCTGAAGCTTTGGTTCAGATTTTTGTTGTATTAACTTTTTTTTTAGGTATTCAACTGCATTGGTATTCTTCAGGACTTGGATTCTGAGATATTAGGTTGATGAGGATTATAGATAAGATTTGGTTATCACAGATGCAGCAGCCGCACAACAACAAACTTCGGATCATTCATCTGCGGTTGGGTCCATTTTTTATTTTTGTTATGTCGGTTCTATTTGCTTTCAAGACATTATACAGGCTGTGTGAATGTATTTCTTGTTGTGATAGCAATCTGTGGCAGCAGAAACTTAGTGATCTGGTAATGCATTCGAATTTTCATACGTACTCGTTATCAGGTTGTTCCCATGTTTGTTGCTTCTCGGATTTTGTTGGCCGGATTTTGTTGGCTTTAAGATGCATATGTATATCATGTGGTTATTTCGCTCTTGTTAATAGTTCAGTCTCGTTCTTGTGAGTAACTTTGTTTTGAGTTTTTCGTTGCAGCCATCATCGAGTTATCATAATGTAGGTTTCGGTTATGCGTGGGTCAGATTGCAACAAGTTTATGGAGACACAGATGAGCAAGAACGGGTTATGCATACGCTCAGGTTTGTGTGCTGCGATAGCAACTGCAAAGTCGAACCAGTTCAGACTGCGCTATCACTTCGTCACACGTTGGCTTTCACGGTTTTGAAGTGTTCAAAATTGAGTCGAATATGCCGTTACAATCGTAACAACTTCTTTAACAACAGCTTTGTGATAACTGTGGCGAGTTGGTGTCGGTTTATGGAGATAGAGATGAGCGAGAATGGGTTATGTTAAGCTTAATTTTTTCTTCTTTGTTTTCCTTTTTTGAATGGTCGTGCTGTTCTGTTTGTGTGTGTTCTCATTTATGTGCAGGTTGAGGATTGGTTAGCGATATTGGTTCGTTTCAATTTCAACAAGCAACTCTGATATATTAACAACTTCGACATTACAACCACATCAGTGTTGATACATGCACAGCAGCAGTTCATCAACAATAGGGCAGTGTGTAGTAGTGAAAACATATGTCTCAACTGAGATCAACCTCTCTTCATTGCCAACGTTGCCGAGTTGCGACAACTCCGGCAATGACTCCAACAATAACATTCCAAGAAGCAATAATAACTTTGTAGCAACAACATCAGGAGCAACTCAGCGGCCTTGTATTCTTGCACGATACCGGACTCGAGCTCGCATCCTTACATTTCAAAAAAGCATGGACGTGTTGTGAAGCTGTGATGCTGCTGTAATAACATCTCAACAGCGCAACTGAGATTTCTTCGATCAGCCACATCCATCGCTGAATGCTGCAGCAGTATCACGACACCATCAATTTGGTTGGTGGTTTTGATTTAAAGATAGATTTTGTGCTGGTTATGCGACAATAAAATGAAGCATCTATACGCACAGGGGAAAGATTCTGCAATCTGGTTGCATCTTCAACTCAATTCCGTTTACGTGGATTTTGTTTTCTATTTCTGTATTGGGCTGGTGATTTATGTGCAGGTTACGGCGTCGCCGAATTTCGATAGCGCAACAATAATGATGAAGCCAGATGATAGTAGCAGCCCGCAACAGCAACTTTCAAGTCGCGGTTTGCATTGCGCGGTCACGCATTAGCAACTCAACAATTTTTCCTCTCAGCTGCTCAATATCACCCGCACTGGCAGCATAAAGCGGTCTCACACTTGGTAATATTCAGAACTGAATTGATTTTGGATCTGAGTCGATTTAACAATTTGAGTTACACTTTTCTTTCTGCATAATATTTAAGCTGTAACTTTATAAATTTATTGTTGTTCATTATGTGCTGTTAATTTCCATTATGTTGGATATTGTTGAATTTTGTCGATGCCAAACTATTGCTTTTGTGTTTGATTTCAATTTTGAAGTTTGGTATTTGTTCAAAGCACTTTGTGGAGTGATGGATTGATGCTGCCGATTATTAGTTGATTACTGCAGATTACCTTTGATTTCGGTGCGTGATCACAATACTACAAAACACGCGAGTTCAATGAGCTTGGCAACATTGGGCTGGTATTACCGTGTGGTGTGCGTTCGGAGTTTTCAAATGTTGCAGTTGAAGACTATCGGCCGAAATCATTGGGGGCTCATTTAGATCATTGAAGAGCCATTTTTTTCTTTCCTCTGTTTTTCTTTGGTGGATGCAGGTTATAGGTTTGAGATTCAGAAGTTTGAATCCAACTTGGTTCACATCAACAACAACCTCGTGGCAGCTCTCACTCTGGTTATACGGCGTCGGTAAATCTTTGAATCCTTGTTCTTTGGCTCAATTATACATAAGCACTCAATTAGGCTTGGTTGCTACTAGAGATTCGATGTATTTATCATTGTTTATAAAGCATTTTATGGTTGTTTTTATTCTAAAAATTTTGTCGAATATCCGACGTGACGTCGTTAATATTCAAGCTTTTTCTCTGAATCAACAATATTAGTTCGTGGTTAGTAATTTATATCTAGTGGTTGTTGTGCTCAAATGCGGAAATGTTGTTGATAAAACATATTTGGTCAATGTTAAGTTCTAGTGAATTATGTTATTTTTATGTACTCTGTGGTCAATGTGATAGTTTGTAATTGCTTAAAGATATTTTAAGTACTCTTAGATATTTTTATAAAAAAAAATTCAAATTATTCTTTTAAAAACACATTTCAAAATTATTACCAAATTAATATTTTAAATATTAAATTTCTAAAAAAATTATACTTTGAGTTAAAAAATTTCTAAGATATTAAACTTCTCTTCAAAACAATTAATAAAGATTAACTTTTATCAAATCAAAAATTTTTGCAATTGATTAATTTATATGAAAATTAAAACTATCTTTCTTAATTAAATTAAAACTATTTTTCTTAATTAAATTAAACAATTTTCCTAAATAATTTCAAAATAATTAAATTCTTGGATCTCGCCTTCCTTGAATTTTTTAAGCGACTGCTCTCGAGGTGCACACCTCGAGTTGTGACCCTTTCGATCTTATTTTCTAAAATACATAGCGCGCCTAGTCCGAGTACGCTAATATTTTCAACTTATTTTCATAATTAAATCACGAAATAATCGAGTTCTTGGAGTCGCGCATTCCTTGAATTCGAGAGGGACTACTATTGAGGCGTACGCCTTGAATGGTGTGTCGTTCGAACTTTCGTTTCTAAAATACCTCCTTTAATTATTTGGACAAGTACTTTCAATGTCCAACAAAAAATATTTCATGATTAATGGGATGAAAAAGAATGTCGTTGGGATCTAGCATTCCAACGATATCCCGACTAATTGGTTACGAGGCCGACGTCTCGTTTATCGAGTAGTCGTCATTCCTCCCAAATTTCCAACCCGTCTAATCTCGTTCCCCACCTTCGTGCGATCGAGTATAAACCCTAGTACGCTTCTAAACCGTACGTTAAATTCAAATTATTTTCTTAATTAAACCACGAAAGAACTAAGTTCTTGGAGTCTCGCACTCCTTGAATTATTAAGTAAACACTCTTGGGGCGTACGCTTTTGGTTATGGATTACTCGACCTTTCGTTTATAAAACACGTGCCCTAACCATTTGTACAAATGCCACCATTGTCCATGCAAATACACTTTCATAATTAATGAAAAAAAGTGTATCATTGGGATCTAGCATTCCAATGATATCCCGATTAATCGATTGCGAGACTGACGTCTCGTTTATCGAGTAGTCGTCATTCTCCCTTAAAATATTCAACCCAACTCTCTTCTCTCGCCCCCGCGCGATTGAAAGTTTCTCAAACATATCTCGAATTTAGTCGAATGAAAAAGATATAGTTGGAATCTAGTATTCCAATAATATCCCGATCAATTGATTGCGAGACTGACGTCTCGTTTATCGAGTAGTCGTCATTCTCTCTTAAATTTTCAACCATTCCAACTCTTTTCTCGCCCCCTTGCGATTGAATCTTTTCAAAACATTAGTTCCTCGCCCTCGTGCGATTTCTAACCCAAACTATTTCCGAAAGAATAGAGTTCTTGGAACCTCGCATTCCTGGAATTCCTGAGTGACGGGCTCTCAAGGCACGCTCTTAGGTTGCTTGTCAATCACTTTTTCGTTTCTCAGCACAACTTCAAACACAAATTTCGAAGTTAGTTGAATGAAAAAGGTGTTGTTGGAATCTAGCATTTCAATAATGCCCCGATTAATTGATTGCGAGGCTGGCGTCTCGTTTATCAAATAGTCGTCATTCTCCATCAAATTACCTAATCAAACTCATATTTCTTGCCCCTGTGCAATCGAAACCTTAAACTTATTCAAATATATCCCAAACCAAAACATCCAATGCGATAAACACAAATTCCTCGCCCTCGTGCGATTTCCAACCAAAACACTTTTTGCCAAGAACATTGTTTAGTCCCTTCTTCCGCGCATAACAAACTTGTGCTTCAGCCTCCCCTAGCGAGCAGACAAGCCAACGTTTAGCAGTTAGAATGCGACCTAAACTCTCGTTCATTCCAAACACAAACCTTTTTACCGTAGTTAGCCGAACTACGGCTGCTCTGATTTCTCATTTACCAATGAGAATACGTAGGCACAAGATTGCGATGATCTTGGCGAGCACAATCCCCCTTTTACCCGTAGTCCCACGAACTACGAATGCTCTGATTTTACACTTCTTACAAGTGAAGATACGTAGGCACAAGGGCCCCAATCCTTGGCGAGCACCCTATCCTATAACCATCCATTCCCCCTATAGGAGAAACCTTAGAAGAAAACGAACAAGCATAGTTAACTTTACTCTCAAATCGATCAAGAGGTTCTCGTTGAGTACAACATACGTAGAGGGTGCTAATACCTTCCCTCTGCGTAACCGACTCCCGAACCTAGAATATTGGTTGTGATGACCATGTTCTTATCCCTTTTAAGGTTTTATCGATATTTTCCTATTCCTTCCTTGGAATGAATAAAGTTCGGTGGCGACTCTGTTTCGAACAGTATTTTCCACGTCCATCGCGAGGATCGTATTTTTCGAGGTACGACATGTACCAGAAGCAAAAAACGGCAGCAAAAAATCACTTCCAGCACACAAACAGCTTATTCAATATTCAAACAGATCAACTTATCAAATAAGCACGAATTTAATAATAGAAAACAGAGATCCAACATCATGGATACACAATTGCACAACAACATCACAATTTGAACGGATCGAAATCAACAGAATTCAATCGAATATGAAGATTAACATGATAAGCTCATAAAATTAAATTAGATCGAGAATTCCAACCTTCGAAGCAAAGATTTGCTTTGGTGAGTGTTGATCAACTGAATTTGAGTAGATCAAATGCTAGAAATCCGGAAAACTTCAAGATCCACAATAATTGTTGTTGTATGAATGAAGATCCAACAAATTTGAGTCAAAAAGCTTCAAATAATCACTTCTAGATCAAACTCTAGATTCAGATCCAAGCTTGCATGAAAATTGAAGATGAAAATTGAGCTAATGATGATGGTAGATGGAGGTTTATGCTCAAGAATCCATTGATTCCAAGGTAGAATCTATAGTTCCAATGAAAAAGAGCTTTGAGTGATTTTTGGAAATGGAGAAGTTGAGAGAATTTGAGAGAGAATTCTGATCAATTCTGAAAATGGATGTGAGAAATGAAAATTGGATGGTTTGGTTTGGAGTAGATCACTTAAATATGATCTAGGTTTGGGATCCAAAGCAAGGATTGGAGTTTGGGTTGGAAATCAAGGCTTGGAATGTGGAATGGAGTTTTGGAGGGAAATCTGAAATTTAAAGGTGTTCTAGATCCTTCCCAAACAAAAATTTGAATTTCAAAGTGATCAAAATTGGACCCCAAGTGCAATTGGCCTAAAAAATCACGTACAGGGCAAATTCTGCTATGGTTAACCGGTTAACCATATGCGTTAACCGGTTAACACTGTTAAAACTTCAATTCTGGGCTAATTCTCCAATGGTTAATCGGTTAACCATATGTGTTAACCGATTAACACCTTCAAAAATTTGAATTTGGCGCCTTCTGGTGGGAAATCTGTCCATTTGCCCTGTTTCAACTGTTTGGAGCTCTGTTTAGCTGCTGAACCACATTTGAACGTTGTCCCTGTGAAAATGCTTGTTATGAGCATGAGTTCTGATTTCTTATCTAAAATTAACCTGCAAAATAAAATCGGTCGCTCGACCGCTGGACAAAATAAATGTCTGAAGCTCTGATGCTCGTTGTTCGCTGTTCAGTCTCTTGCTCCAAAATGAACTTGAGCCACAGGAACGCCTTAATCCCATGCCTCGAGAATGAATGTTATGCAATGCAAAATGCTAAATGTAAAGAAAAAAAAGCCATTACAGTTAAAATGAAAGGAAAATCTTGGGGTGCTACATGCTTCCCCACACTATTTTCCTCCCTCTTTGCATGTTTATTTTTCATGTTTGCATCTCTTGCTTGCGATTGAATTTATCTGGTGCTTTTTTTTGTGCTTTTTTTTGCCATGATCCCCATAAGGTTCCTAGTCCCTCCGTTTAGGATGGGAGTAGGAGAGACATTAGGTATTCAATCCAAGCATGCTAACATTAGGGTAGATGTTTCCCCTCTTTAATCCAAACTTTAGGTCCATTTTGCATGACAACATTAGGACCGAGTCTCCCTTAGAGTTTGCGCTTTCTTCTTCTCATCTCAAAAATATTCTAACTCATCTAATAAATGTGATGAACGTTTTACGCTACGAGCCTTAAGCTACATGGGGAATGATGAGTGAGGGGTCTCCTCTCACTTGTCTAGAGTGTTTAGTGTACGTCCCGTTTGGGGGCGATACGCGACGCATTCGCCCTTATGTCATAGTCTTTAGTGAAAACTGAATCACAAACCAAATTAATTCCCTTCGATGAAAAACACAAACAAATTTTCAAACCTTTTCCCTTCAGGATTAATCGGAAACCTTTTTCATAAAAAAGAGTGTTGTTAAGCTTTGGTTCTACCGTAAACAGGCATCATCCCTAACTGCTGGAACGGAGGTTTAACCCTACTCGGTTAAAACACTTAATCAACCTGTGGTTTCGTGTCAGCCCGAACTATGTTTGCTCTGATTTCTCATACCAGATGAGGATACGAAGGTACAAGACGACGATGTCTTGCCGATCAATCTTTCCCCACCTTTTCCCGTAGTTAGCCGAACTACGTTGACTCTGAATTTCCCATTGTACGAGGGAATACGTAGGCATAGAGCGACGATGCTCTGCCGAGTCACTTTTCTTTTCTTTTTGTCCTGTAAGCCTTTACCGTAGATAGATTAAACACACCCTTGAATAGACAACAAGCATGGATCCCGTCGAGTACGACGAACGTGAAGGGTGCTCATACCTTCCCCTTGCATAACCGACTCCCGAACCCAGGACTCTTCTATTTTCCGCCGGGTGTTTTTCGCAGTTGCGACATGGTGCAGTTGAGGGAATATTGACTTACAGAGACTGTCGACTCTAGAGACCGTTCATTTGGGGGGTCAGCTAAGTGAGGTCGCATTGTTAGACTATGATGCCAAACCAAAAATGGTGAACGTATCATCGTTTCTCGAAGGTCTGTGACGCTGACAACCCGCATAGGATGTCGTACCTTTCAATACTAAAACCCACATGGGAGAGGGATGGGTCTTTGCAGGAAAACTTGACTTTCAACCAACCTGGTGCTGTTGTCAGTGCGGATTTGTGGTCCTAAGTGTATTCTCTCAGTGGTTTGATTAGAGCAGAGTTATGGTTGAATTCAGTCAACGGCACAACAACAAGTTTGAGCATTGGATACCTTGATCCCATGTGTGCATCTGCATAATCATTCTGCCTTTAACATTGCATGTTTATGTGTGTTACAGGTTCTCGTCTTTCTCTTGATTTCGGTACGGGTCTCATGCAGAGATTGAAGTTGGCAGAAAGAGGATTGTTGTGTACAAATTTCTGGCACCTGAGTTGGGACCTTTATTTGGTCTGATTTCCATGGTTGATCTTGGCGTCCTTGCAGCTTTCAGGGAAGAGTACGGGGGAATTTTGAGGTTTGTCTGTAAGATCACGAGTTATGAGCATGGAGCTATTCATACCTTGTTACAGTTTTATGATCCTCCGTTGAGATGCTTCACGTTTCCGGACTATGTGTTGGTTCCGACTTTGGAGGAGTTTGCTTTCATCTTAGGTGTTCTGATACGATTTGTAGAACTCAAGTTATGGCTTTGACAAGTCAAGGGCATTTTGGTCATTTGGAGATTATAGGGCATTTCAACCATAAGGCCATAACTCCTATTTCCAAGCTTCAAATGAGAAAATGTTCAACATCAAACTTGTTCAAAATGATGTTTTAAGGCTACTCAAGAGGTCATGAGATGTTGGAATAGCTTGTAGCTCAAAATCACAAAAAAATGGCTTAAAATAAGGGTATAAGTTAAATGAATCAAAGTTGGAAACTGATACTTTTGATCTACACATCAAAACCAAGGCATGTAATAGGTCATTTTGACTCTAAAAAGCATTTTAAGAACATTGGTTTAGCCACATTTTTTAATTGAGGTCTAATTTGTGGACTTGCTTTGAAAAGTAGTTACTTACATTATAAGTAACATGTGCAAAACTCAAATTCAAGGCATGATCAAGATCCCTTGCAAGCCAAACACTTCCAAAATGTCATGAGGGGAGAAATTGGAAGGAATTGAGATTGGTTTCAAGCTGTTAACAGAAGTTGTGCATACAATGGCATATCATGAGAATTCAAGTGAACTTCTCATGTCATGAGAGATTGATCTTCTCATTGGAAGGATCTAGAGGGTTCTAGGTCATCCCTACACACTCTATATATGGAATAGAAGTGGTTCAGATCATTTTTTGGTGATGATTGAGAGAGAGAACTGAGCTTTCACTTTGAACTTTCTCATTGCAAATCCAAATCGGTTACAAGGTTAGAGGCCATTTCAGTCCAAGAAATTGATCTCAATAGCTTGCTCAGAGGGTGGTGATCAATTCCAGATCAAATTCAAGGCACTGTGGTGGAAGAATCGTGAAGTAGCCATTGGAGAGTGAAGCTTGCAACTCAGAATCGGGTTTGATAATTCAAGAAGATTCAACTCTTTTCTTTGCATACAGAAGATTGATTGTGATTCAGTGAAGGTTTCTGCAAGTTCTTGAAGGCTGAGTTGAAGATTCAACCCTTCTGTTTGTTCAAATTTACCAGGTATGTAACTCATGTGCCATGGCTTAAATTAGGTAGAATTAAGATGAATTGTTATGGTAGATGCATAGTAGGATGGTGTAGGAAGATTTCTGGATCATCAATTTGGAGATTAGTGACCAATTAAGGTTCATGGAATTTTCGGTCGAGATTGTTATTCTTGGATTCTTGAACTGTTAGCATTATTAAATGGCATAGGAAGATTCCTTGTGAAAATTGGAGTGATTTTCATGTAGAGACCTCTTGGAATGGAGGCCTGTGGAGAGAGTTAGGGTTGGGGACGATGACCGGAGCACCACCGGCGGTGGCTGTGGCTGTGCGCGAGGTTCAGAGATTCAAATGAAGAAGATGACTTTAGAGCCCTTGGATTTAGGTGGACCTTTGACTGGAGAAGTGATCCAATGGCCGCGAATGTCTTTCATTTTGTGAAGAGTCTGAACTCATGTGAAACGCATTGTTTCATTAAGTTGGGTTTTTGGGCTTAGTGCAATAACTGATAACCACACCCCCCTGATGGCCCAATCCATGGAATGAACTTATTTCTATTTCTATCTGCACCGTGCATGTATTATTTTCTTTGGATTTTCATATTATTTTTCACTTTATTCATGGTTTTTGATAAAATCATAAAAAATGGAAAAATAGCTCAATTGACCCCATTCTTTTTGCATTAGATTCATGATTGAATCTAGTATTTTTTAGATAAAAAATATTTTTATTTCATGCATTTTCTGATTTTATGGGAATTTTTACATTTTAATTGATATTAAAATAGTCATGTTTAATACTTGGTTTTGTGGAATTTTGTGTGATCATGTGATGATGATTTTGATCCTGATTTTTTCTGAGTAGTTAGCATAGATATGCATGATCCCCATAGAATTTTATCACATTTTTGTGATGAACATAAGTGGTATTTTAGGTTGAAACCTTTAGAAGCTCCATTTTTAGGGTTTATGGTTGATACCTTTGGATTTAGGACTTAATTTTAGGACTTAATAGATGATTTAGTCCCTGTTTTTGTATGAGGCATTCTTAATTGAATTAGGATCCCTTAGGAATTTTTGTAGAAATTTATAAGATAGTTTACTATTTTTTGATTGATTTTAGTTTAGGTGCTAGCTTTAGATGATTCCAAGGCACTAACTCAACTAGATTAACTTCTTTAGTTCCCTTAGATTAGGGTTGTGCTTTGCTTGTTCTTGGATGATGTTGAAGGCAAGTTGAAGATGCATTGGATTTCTTTAAGAGGCTTGGATTTGAAGATCTTCCCTTCTTGTGGTGTAGTTTTGATTAGGCTAAGATTAGGGTTTTGTAGGCAGAGCTTCTAGATAGTTCTCTTTCTTCATAAACATGGAAAATGTTGATCAATTCCATTCTTCCCTATGATGTAAGGTCCCTTGTAAAGGCCTCATCCCTCCTTTGGTAGGATGTGTGGCTCTTTGCAAATTGGTAGAACCTTTGAGGGTCCCTTTCTCTGATGATAGGAGGCTTAGTGGTGACCTTTGGTCTTCACTCTGCTACCAATCATCCAAACTTTGCTCTTGATAGATGGATCTTTATCCCTTGTTAGAGGATGGAGTTCCTTGCTTGAAGAAGATTGAAGGATGAAGTTGATACTTCTTTGTGGTTGAAGATTACTCTGAGGATGAAGTTGATATTGGTAAAGCAAAGAGAGCTGAAGCTTGAAGACCAAGTTGATACTTGTGAAGAAGATCCAATTGAGATTGAGTGAAAAGCTGAGGCTTGAGGAATAAAGGATAAGTTGACACTTACATTGATACATTGAGAGCATGAAGGAATCAAGTTGATACTTGTAGTTAGGAGTAAAGCCTGAAGGTGGGATTTACTGTAGAGCTGAAGCTTGAGGAATGAAGAATAAGGTGATACCTATGTTTGGTGTATTGAAAACTGGGAGAAGCAAGTTGATACTTGCTATTGAAGATGATAGCCTTGAAGGATAGGTGAGGTCTGAAGGCTGAATTACTGAAGAGCTGAAGCTTGAAGTTGTAGGGGTGGTTGATCTGCTTTCTTTTCTGTATTGATGTGGCTTGTTTGATTTGCTTGATGCATTAGAATAAGTCCATATCTAGACTGATGTAAGCTAGGAGCATGACTGCACTAGAGGTTGAGTTGCTCCCTCTGCTTGTATTTTTACTGTATGGCTTTGCTTGCGGGTATTCGGTAGAGCCCAGCTCCCTTGCCCATGTGGTTTGTGTTTGCTTGATAGCATTTCATTTCCTCTGTATGATTGCAGTCACTGATATTTTGCTTGATAGCTTGTTATTTCATCTGTATGATGGCAGTTATTCATATCTGGCTTGAGGTTGAGATGAGCTTGTGGAGGCTGATGCCCCACACACATTTCCTCCCTCACTTGCATTGCATGCATTTTACAGTCGTTAATTGTTTACTGTTTAAGCTGATGCTTTACCTGTTTCTGTTTATCATTGACATGATCCCCTAGGAATCTCACTTCCTTTGATAAGGAAGTGATGATTAGAACTTTAGGTTGAAACCTATGCATGATAACTTCTAGGAGTTCCTTGTTTCAAACCTCAACCATAGGATGAATCCTTGACATGACAACATTAGGACTTGATAGTCTCCCTTTAGTTGAGCCTGCTCTCTTCTCATCTCAAAACAAATTAAAATACAGTAATAAAGGTTAACTGACGTCGTACGTTACGAGCCTTAAGCTATCTGAGAAAGGATTGTTGGAGAGCTTCTTTTCAACAGTCTGGATGTTTAGTATGGCACCCTTTGGGTGACATGTGACGCATTCACTCTCAGGTCATAGTCTCTAGTGCGATACTAGTTGCAAACGACAATAAAAAACAGTTCTTCCGTAAAAGACAGAAAACAAACTTCAAACCTTTTGCCCCGTGGGCCCATAAGTCAAAGGAAGCTTTTCTGAAGAAAAGAGTGTTGTTAACTCTCAGTTCTACCGCAAACGGTAACGCCTAAGTCTCCAAGGGTCGAGCTGCGTACACCAAACTGCTGGAACTGTTTGTTAACCCTACTCGATAAAACATATGAATCTGAATTCCCGTAATCCGTATTATCCCGAACTACGTAAGCTCTGATCTCTCAAGCCTGTTGAGAGTACGTAGGCACAATACTGATGTATTGGCGAGCCACCTTCCCCCATCTGTTACCCGTAGTTAGCCGAACTACGTTGACTCTGATTTCTCATTCTCTGATGAGAATACATAGGCATAAAGTGCGACGCTTTGCCGAGTCATTTTCTTTTCTTTTTAGACCAGCCTTGATAGGTAGATAGATAAACTAACCCGTCAGATAAACACAACAAGCGTGGATCCCATCGAGTACGATGGACGTGAGGGTGCTAATACCTTCCCCTTGCGTAACCGACTCCCGAACCCAGACAATGGTTGCGATGACCTTGTCTTATACCTTTTCGTCAGGTTTTTTCGATCGTTTCCTTTCCCGCTCTGAGGGATAAATAACGAAAGGTGGCGACTCTTCTGTTTTGCCGGCACCTTATTTTCGCGGAAGCGACAGCTGGCGACTCTGCTGGGGACTTGATAGTTTCCTGGGATCCAGCGTCTCGTATGCGAGTCAGTTTGGGGATCCAACGTCTCCTGCGAGAGTCAATCCTAGCGCTTGTATGATTACTTGTTGGGTTGTATTTATTTATCGCATTTTATTTCCCGCACTTTATTTTCAGTATGATATGATTATATGTGCTGTTGTGGGAGGGACATTCTGATGAGTGAGAAGCCAGACCTAGGCTTGAGTGAACATAACATTAGTTGTGGAAATTAGTGGGCGCGTGCTTGCTTGGCAGGCACTAGTGTCTCATGAAATCCACGCTCAGACGAGGTTCTCCCGGTTGACTTCTTTTTCAAACCTTTGGGTTGAGGGGGTTGTTGGTTTGGAGGATTGTCGACTCTGAGGACCGATCATTTGGGATTCAGCCGAGTGAGGCCGCTCCATGAGCTGGTGATGCCACACCTTCTAAGTATCGTATCACCCCTCTTGAATGTCTGTGACGCTGATGACCGCATAGGATGCCGAACCTGTGTCAGTTTAGGTCCATACCTGTGAGCAGGGTTGGGTTTTTTGCAGGAAACCTTAACCTTCAGACTACCTGGTTTTCTTGATAGTGAATCAATTTCGTTGGTACCAGAGGTTCTCACCACCAGATATATGATTGTTCTTGACAGAGCAGAGTTATGGTCCTGTATCAGGGGGCCTTATTTTCAGATGTATAATTGTTCTTGACAGAGCAGAGTTATGGTCCTGTATCAGAGGACCATATCTTCAGAGATGTACGTTTGTTCTTGAAAGAGCAGGTTTTTGATTGGGATCAGAGGATCTCATCAGCAGATGTATAGTTGTTCTTGAAAGAGCAGAGTTTTGGTCCTGTATCAGAGGTCCTTATTATCAGATGTTTGTTCTTGACAGAGCAGAGTTTTGGTCCTGTATCAGAGGTCCTTATTATCAGATGTTTGTTCTTGACAGAGCAGAGTTTTGGTTCTATATCAGAGGTCCTTATTATCAGATGTGTGTTCTTGACAGAGCAGATTTGTGGTCCGACACCAGGGATTTCTTCTCGTCAGATCTATGGTTGTTCTTGACAGAGCAGTATTATGGTTTTGTTGATACAGAATCTCCATAGCGCAGTTGCCTTGATCTCCTGCTGCATGATTGCATTTTGCATTGCTTTGCATACCCATTTGCATTTCATTAACGTGTGCCTGTGTCGCAGGTACCGTTTCCCCCGATCCAGGATTTCTTGCCTCCTATTGTGTTATTATGGGTTCTCTAAGGAAGACCGTGGCTTACAAGCTCCCTGCTCCGGATGTTGTTCATCTGACTGGTTTGATTGCTTTAGCAGATGATTCAGTGAGAGATGAGTTCAGAAAGTCTTACGGCAAACTGCTCAGTTTGGTTCGTAAACCCTCTGCGTTTGAGTTGAACGGGTTGCATGCTCTGCTGCAGTTCTGCGACCCTCCGTTGAGATGCTTTACTTTCCGGGACTTTGTTCTCGCACCTACGCTAGAGGAGTATGTTGATTTGTTAGGTGTGCCTATCAAGAATCAGATGCCCTTCGTTCATAGGGAGGCTGAGCCTAATATGGCTAGTCTAGCTCCGTCACTTCATCTGGATGCCTCCGAGTTGGTCTTGTCTAGTTGGAACAAGGTTCCCGGTTTCTCCTTGCAGTTCTTAGTGGGAAAGGCTCAGCAGTGCGCCAAAGACGGATGTTAGGTCGTGTTCAACGCCATTCTCGCTCTGTGCATATATGGCATCATTCTATTCCCCAATATGCCCGACTTTGTGGACTTCGACGCTTTTCGCATCTTTGCTTCAGGGAATCCAGTCCCTACCTTGATAGGAGATGCCTACCATTCCGTCCACTACAAAAACGAGAACAGAAGGGGTAAGAATGTCTCGTGCTGTGTGCCCTTGCTCTATAAATGGCTTGATAGTCATCTACCCAAGAAGGGTCCCTTTGCTTCGTCTGCAGCCACAGTTGAGTGGTCTGAGCGTTTGATGAGTCTATCAGCACAGGATGTTGACTGGTTTGACAAAGATAGGTTAGGCACCAAGATCATCTTCAGCTGCAGCGGGTTTCCGAACGTGCCTTTGATAGGCAGGAAGGGCTGTATAAACTATAATCCGTCTCTGCTAGTCCGACAGTTTGCTTATGCTTTGAAAGCTCCGCCGAAGGATGAAGAGGTGCAGGAATCTCTGTACCTCACTGGTCTTCTAGAGGGGGATATGTTATCTAAGCTTCAGCGCGCTTGGAATGGTATCAGTAAGAGGGGAAAACCATTGCTGGGGAAAAGCAATAGCCAAGCCTACACTCCGTATGTGACTTGGATCAGAGCAAGAGCAGATGCTATAGGGATGCCGTTTCCTCCCGCCAAGCCAGAAAGCCCTCCAGTGATTGAAGAGCCCACCACCATGCCTATTCAGCAGCATAATCAGGTGTTAGCTGAGAGAGATGAATTGAAGAGGGCAAATGAAGAACTGGAGAAAGAATTGGCTCAACTCAGAAGCGAGAGAAGCGAAGTCGTTCATTCTTTCAAGAGGCAGACAGAGCTGGTGAACCAGCTAGGTACGGATTTGACTAAGCAGATAGCTGAGTGCGAGCGCATGGGTCGAGACTTCAAAGTTGTCAATGATGTACTGGCCACGAAGAAGCAGCACTTGGACGAAGCGTATCGGAGGATATCCAAGTTTAACCAGCACTGGAAGGCCACCCTAGCCAACAGGAAAGAGCGGGAGGATAAGCTGATGCAATAGATCTCCAAGCTGAAAGCCCAGGTAAAGGCCAGGGAGAAGAGGTTTGATAAAGAAACCGCTCGCAGATATGCCACTGAAGGCCAGCTTAACAGGGCTCTTGCTAACCTGAAGGAGCGCAAACTGACGTTTGAATCCAAAAAGTGGAAGCTAAAAGATTGTTTCGGCGAAGGAACATGGGAAGACTCCGTGGAAGGTCTTCAATACACCATCATGCAAAGGGAGTTACTCGTCGAAGGGTTACTCACTCGGCCTGATCATCCAGAAACGAGGAATTTGTTAGAAGTGTTTCGCACCCGTGGTCGTGCTTGACTATTTGCATTCCTTTTGTTTTGATCATTGTTGTATGCTGACCATCACCAGGCTTGTTGGTCGAGGTCATGCTATTGATTCGGCTTGTACTCAATGATGTTATGTACTGCCTTGATGGGCTTTCTTCATATATGAGATGTTATTTCCATGACTGGACTCAGACTTCTTATTATCAGCACTGGCACTCAGGCACTAGGATCGGGGGAAATCTCCCTAACACACAGACACACTGTCGCTTCCGCGAAAATAAGGTGCCGGCAAAACAGAAGAGTTGCCACCTTTGGTTATTTATCCCTCAGAACGGGAAAGGAAACGATCGGAAAAACCTGACGAAAAGGTATAAGACAAGGTCGTCGCAACCATTGTCTGGGTTCGGGAGTCGGTTACGCAAGGGGAAGGTATTAGCACCCCTCACGTCCGTCGTACTCGACGGGATCCACGCTTGTTGTGTTTACTGGACGAGTTGGTTTTATCTATCTACCTATCAAGGCTGGTCTGAAAAGAAAATAAAATGACTCGGCAAAGCGTCGCACTTTATGCCTATGTATTCTCATCAGAGAATGAGAAATCAGAGTCAACGTAGTTCGCCTAACTACAGGTTACGGGGAAGGTGGCTCGCCAATACATCAGTATTGTGCCTACGTACTCTCAACGGGCTTGAGAGATCAGAGCTTACGTAGTTCGGGATAATACGGCTTACGGGGATTCAGATTCATCTGTTTTATCGAGTAGGGTTAAACAGCAGTTCCAGCAGTTAGGGACAAAGCCTTTTTGCGGTAGAACTGAAGTTTAACGACACTCTTTTCTTCAGAAAAGCTTCCTTTGAGTTATGGGCCCACGGGGAAAAAAGGTTTGAAGTTTGTTTTTTGTCTTTTACGAAAGAAGTGTTTTTTATTGTGTTTGCAATTTCAATCGCACTAAAGACTATGACCTGAGAGTGAATGCGTCGCATGTCACCCAAAGGGTGCCATACTAAACATCCAGACTGTTGAAAAGAAACTCTCCAATAATCCTTTCTCAGATAGCTTAAGGCTCGTAACGTACGAAAGAAATCATTCATGATTACTGTATTTTAATTTGTTTTGAGATGAGAAGAGAGAACGGGCTCAACTAAGGGGAGACTATCAAGTCCTAATGTTGTCATGCCAAGGATTCATCCTATGGTTGAGGTTTGAAATAGGGAACTCCTAGAAGTTATCATGCATAGGTTTCAACCTAAAGTTCTATCATCACCTCCTTATCAAAGGAGTGAGATCCCTAGGGGCTCATGTCAATGATAACCAGAAACAGATAAAGCGTCAGCTTAAACAGTAAACAGATATACAACTGTAAAATGCATGCAATGCAAGTGAGGGAGGAAATGTGTGTGGGGTATCAGCCTCCACAAGCTCATCTCAACCTCAAGCCAGATATGAATAACTGCATTTATACAGAGGAAATATCATGCTATCAAGCAAAATAATGAGCAATTGCAATCATACAGAAGAAATAAAATGCTATCAAGCAAAATAAACCACATAGGCAAAGGAGCTGGGCTCTACCGAATACCCTCAAGCAAAGCCATACAGTAAAAATACAAGTAGAGGGAGCAACTCAACCTCTAGTGCAATCATGCTCCTAGCTTATCACAATCTAAACATGAGCTTATTCTAATGCATCAAGCAAATCAAACAAGTCACAACAATACAGAAAAGAAAACAGATCAGAAAGGGAGGCAGATCAACCACTCCCACAGCTTCACAGCAAAGCCATCTTCTGACAGTAGCTCACCCTTCAAGGCTATCATCCTCAATGATAAGTATCAACTTGCTCCACCAAGGTTCTAAACCATCAAACATAAGTATCAACTTATTCTCTCTTCTCCAAGCTTCAGCTCTTCAGTCAATTTCCACCTTCAGGCTTTACTCCTAACTACAAGTATCAACTTGACTCCTTCAGGCTCTCAATGCATCAACATAAGTGTCAACTTATCCTTTATTCCTCTAGCCTCAGCTCTCCACTCAATCTCAATTGAATCCTCTTCACAAGTATCAACTTGGTCTTCAAGCTTCAGCTCTCTTCTCCTTACCAGTATCAACTAGCCTTCCTCTTCATCTATAAGCTTCAGCTTCTCAGAGTAGTCTTCAATCACCTGGAAGTATCAACTTCATTCTTCAATCTTCTTCAATCAAGGAACTCCATCCTCTAACAAGGGAGAAAGATGCATCTATCAAGAGCAAAGTTGGGATGCTTGGTAGCAGAGTGAAGACCAAAGGTCACCACTGAGCATCCTGTCATCAGAGAAAGGGACCCTCAAAGGTTCTACCAATTTGCAAAGAGCCACACATCCTACCAAAGGAGGGATGAGGCCTTTACAAAGGGACCTTTCATCATAGGGAAGAATGGAATTGATCAACATTTTCCATGTTTATGAAGGAAGAGAACTATCTAGAAGCTCTTCCTACAAAACCCTAATCTTAACCTAATCAAAACTACACCACAAGAAGGGAAGATCTTCAAATCCAAGCCTCTTCAAGCAATCCAATGCATCTTCAACTTTCCTTCAACATCATCCAAGAGCAAGAGAAACAAAACCCTAATCTAAGGGAACTAAAGATGTTAATCTAGTTGACTTAGTGCCTTAGAATCATCTAAAGCTAGCATCTAAACTAAATTCAATCAAAAATAGCAAGCTATCTTATAAATTTCTACAAATATTCCTAAGGGATCCTAATTCAATTAAGAATGCCTCATACAAAAACCAGGGACTAAATCATCTATTAAGTCCTAAATCTAAAGGTATCAATCATAAACCCTAAAAATGGAGCTTCTAAAGGTTTCAACCTAAACTACCACCTAAGTTCATCACAAAAATGTGAGAAAATTCTATGGGGAGCATGCATATCTATGCTAACAACTCACAAAAAATCAGGATCAAAATCATCATCACATGATCACAAAAAAATCCACAAAATCAAGCATTAAGCATGACTATTTTAATATCAATTAAAATGTGAAAATTCTCATAAAATCAGAAAATGCATGAAATAAAAATATTTTTTATCTAAAAAATACTAGACCCTATCATGAATCTAATGCATAAATAATGGGATTAATTGGATCATTTTTCAATTTTTTATGATTTAATCATGAACCATGAATAAAATGAAAAAAATAAATAAAATCAAAAGAAAAAGATAAGCACACGGTGCAGATAGCAATGAAAATCAGTTCAATATTCAAACTGGGCCGAAAAGGGGAGTGTCAGTAGAAAAGTGCCTAAGCCCATATCACAATCAGAAATTAATATGGAAATAGAAGGAAAAAGGAAAAAGTCACGGTGCAGGAAGTAAGAGAATTCAGCTCAATTTCGCAAATGGGCTCGCTAGGGGGTGTGGATAGTGGTCTCTCACCAAAGCCCAAAACCTTTGGTTTAATGATACGCAGCGTTTCAATGTTTCTGAACCCTTCACAATCTGAGATTAAAACACGACCCTTGGATCTGGCTCTGGTCAATGGTCATACGTGGATCTGACGGCTAGGACTTCATCACCTACCTCTAGCCATGAAAATGGAGGGAAGCATCCATTGAAACAGAGTTTAAGCATCACCCTCATCCTCACTCGGGCTCCCTCAAATCTCCATCGAAATTCAAGATTTAAAACACTAAATCACTCTAAATCTCTCCCTGAGTCTAACCCTAGCCACAAAATTTATTGAATCAACCTCTAACCTAAAACGCGATCAAGAATCAAAATTATGCTCAGACCTCAATTATCACCATTCTTCAAATTGTTTGGTCTAAAATGTTCACCATATTACCCTGATCAGTTCTTGCTATAATACTCACATTATCTCTCAATATCCAGCATGTTCTTTATCCAAACAGAAATTGTGTCATCTCATTGATCATCACGAAATCCTCTCTAAGTTTCCAGAAACGATCTCCTAACCACATACTATTAATATAACCTAACAAACTGAGGTAATTCTTCTTAAATTAAGGTGAGGGATGAAAAATTCAAACCTGTGAATTCTTGAATAACAGAAGTAGCAAAGCTTCAATTCAACCCTTCTACTGCTCTGGAATCATTCAATGTACCAAGTTCTTGCTTCTGTATGCAAGAGAATTGATTGCAAATGCTTGGAACTCCAAATCCGATGGTGACTTGCAGGTGCTTAAACTCAAATGCAAGAACACGATCCTTTAAGGCTTTGGCTATGGAATTGATCTGGAACCATTCAGTATCCTCAATAGAAGTTGTTGAGATCAAAAGAAAGATAAAAAATGGTGTAGAATGCAGAAACTGATTTCAATTTGCACATGGAGGTTTCAAAGCTCACTCTCTCTTTTTCCTCTCGATCCTCACCAACCTTGCACTTGAACCCCTTCTAATCAATATATAGATGATGTTGGACCTCTCTAGAACCTTCTGGAATCATCCAAGGAGATGTTGAATTTCTCATGTCATCCAAAATACCATCTCATGCCATACTCACCCCAATTCTGGTTTCACTTGTTGCAGCAGCTTGTTATGATCCCAAAATCTCTCCAAGTGAGATATTAGATGTGTTACAATGCCTTGGAAGCTTGTGCGTTGATCTCTCATGTGTTTTGCAAATGTTACTTAAGATGTAAGTAACTACTTTTCAAAGCAAGTCCACAAATTATACCTCAACTCAAAAATGTGGCTAAACCAAAGTTCTTAAAATGCTTTTTAGAGTCAAAATGATATATTACATGCCTTGGTTTCGATGTGTAGATCAAAAATATCAATTTCCAACTTTGGTTTATTTAACTTATACCCTTATTTTAGGTCATTTTTGCAAATTTGAGCTACAAGCACTTCCAACATCTCATGACCTCTTTACTAGCCTTAAAACATCATTTTGAATAAGTTTGATGTTGAACATTTTCCCATTTGAGGCTTGGAAATAGGAGTTATGGCCTTATGGTTGAAATGACCTGTAATCTCCAAATGACCAAAATGCCCTTGACTTGTCAAAGCCATAACTTGAGTTCTACAAATCCTATCAAGGACTTCAAGTACTACCTAGAAAGCTGAGAGAATAAGGAACAACCTTCATGCTGACCAAAAGTTCGTAGGAATCATCCTTCTTGGGCAAAAGTTTGATGCAAGTTGGGTAACTTTCTAGCTCCCAAATTCACATACCTCAGATGACCTGTAACTTGTCAAAGTCATAACTTGAGTTCTACAAATCCTATCAAGGACTTCTAGCACTAAAATTAAAGCTAAGATCATGCTCTACAACATTCATGTTGGGGGCAAGATGAGATGACAATCACATCTTGAGCTAAACTGCCTTGAAGATTGGGGTCAAACTAGGGGATTTTACACTGTCAAGCCTTAGAAACCCTAGCTTGAAACTTCTCAAACTCTTCAATCATGATGAGTTGACCTTGGAATCATCCTTATAGCATCTCAATGCATCAATCCATGATCACATGGCTCTTGAATTAGGTCTCAACCCTCTCCAAATCATCAGTTGACTTAGGATTGACCTAGTCAAACCCTAGCTGCACCAATCATGGCTGAGCCTTCTTAATCTTGCACAATGACCTGTCTAGGCCTCAAAGTGATCTCCAACACTTCTTATTAGCTCTCTCAAGAACTCAAGTCTAACTTCATGGCTTCAGAATCATCTGATAACTTCCCACAACTCTCAAGCTTGGAGGCACACAACCTTGGTTTCAACCACTCTCTCTGAGGATCTCTTATCTTCTCTGACAAGGATAGCAACCCTTGAACACTTGAATAACCTTCTTAGCTAGCTTCATAGTCTTGTATAGCTCTTGATTTGTAATCATACCTCTTGATCTCCTGCATACATGTCAATGCAATGCAAATGATAATGCTAATGTGAATGCAATGAAACATAAGCTAGGTGAATAAATGTTGGGCAAATTTTGGGGTGCAACAGCTGCCCCTATTCAAGCGGCTTGGACCTGACTAGTTGAGAAGCGAACGACTCTCACACAATCAAGGTAAAAGACGGTTGAATACCAATAAACTCAGAAATTTGCCAACTGCACAAGTACACGATACTCTGATGGGAACAGATCTTCGGAAACTGAAATATTAGCTGCACGGCAACTAGCTGGGGGATTGGTCACACAGTAACCGGTGATACATGGTCGATCATACCGTCAGGAATCAAGATTCCTTGGGACCCATCAGGTCAACAATCAAGTTAATCATGCCATCGGGCATTCAAAGAAATTTTTGGGCGTCAGCCGGACTTCATCACTAAGTCGGGAATAGAATTCTCAGTCAATCATGAACCAATTGGGGGTATCCAAACTTCTACCATCAAGCACCCCGCATCAGCTGAGAGAACTGCTTCGTCAATACGGTTGGACTTCAATCATCAAGTCTTCAAGGGAAGTTTCAACTTCGCTGTTCAGGAACCTGCTGGGGATGACGCATCTCCGCTGGGGATTCTAGAGAACTATCAAGTCACTCTGCTTCGGGGTCCAGAAATCATTCTGGGTGAATCATCTCTGCTGAGGAAATCAAGAATCATCTTGAACAAACAACTTCGCCGGGGACTTCAAGAATCATCCTGAACCAATAACTCTGCTGGAGATTTCGGGCATCATCCCGAGCACTCACTCTGCCGGGGACTCTAAGCATCAACTTGAGCAACCAACCCTGGCGACTTCACTGGGGATTTTAAGAATCACCTTAAGCCATCACCTTCGCTGGAGAATTCAAGAATCATCTTGGGCACACGACTTTGCTGGGGAGTTCAAGAATCATCTTGAGCAAGCGACTCTGCGGAGGAACACCTGCAAAACAAGAACGGTAACGACCTAGCTCATGTTTCATATGCATATGCTTTGACAACGACGCAATGTTCCACGCGGTGGAGATGCTACGGGTTTTTTAGGTAAATGCTATGCAATCATGCAAAATGCTACGATCCCATCAGCAAAATAAATGTTGAAGGGAACATCCTCCTGTCAAGGAGAAAGAACCACTCTGGTGGGGGAAAGAATCATCCTGCCAAGGAGAAAAAGTCACGCCAATCTCGATCGGACTCCGCCTGGGGAAATGAACCTCAGTCGACTGCTGCAGGGGAACGAAGCCCCACGAGAACCTGGACCTGTTGAGGAAAGCGATGTCAATCGTAGAAACAAGCTGCACGGCGTTCGCAGTCAACCTTTCCTGGAGGTAACGACTCCGACGGGGAAATACAGCATCAGATATTCAACACTCTACTGGGGACGACCAATCATGGCCCGAACTGCTTTCCAAGGACTCGGCTCCCGTGGGGATCTGCAAATTCCGCTGGGGAAGAAGGAATCGTCCTGCTTACAGGGGAGAGTACAACTCTGCGGGGAATTTCAATTCTGCTGAAGACTTCAGTCTGGAACTATCAATTGCTGCACACTTCAGTATGTGACTCAGCTAGGGAGATGACGACCCTTCAGGATGCATCTGATTGGGGAGAGAATCCTCTCCGCCTGGGGAGACATATCAATTTTTTACGATCTCATGTTTAGACTCTGCGGGGAGAGGTTGTTGAACTCGCTGGGGAAGAAGGAATCATCCTGTTGGGGAACACATATGGCGTACTACCTGGTATATGCTACACCTGCAACAACACAAACAAACAGACAAAACACCCCTCTCAAAGGGACCTATCAAGGTTATCATCTTGTGACAATGTTCAAGTAATTCATTGTTTCAACAATCAGTTGCCTAGGCCAGTAAGTTTATGTATGCGCATTTTATCAAAAACATCGGCGTTCTTTTTCGTAAACAAAACAGATAAATGCTACACAGGCAAACAGAATTGCTGAATAGTATACATTTTATTGATAACGAACCCCTGAATGGGCAAACTGTTTTACAACAGATGCAAGCTCCTGGAATGAGGAAGCTGCGCAAATATAAAAACATAAATATACACCAGTATATACACATGTCGACAACGAGGCGTAGACAAACACCATGAGTTGATCCCTCTATGACCCACTCGACTTCGATACTTTTCCGACGCTTCAGCTTCAGAAGAGATTGATTCAGATAAACGACCCTTAGGTCTTCCAAACCACTAAATAATGAAAGTTCCACGCGGAACACAGTCATTTGCTTTTTCAAATCCCTAACTTTTGCCTGAATCGCCCTTCCGGGTTTTCGATTCACCGGGATACCCTTTTTTTGCCAAAGTCGCCCTTCCAGTTTTTCGACTTTGCGGGTGTACATTCTTTTCTTTCATATCTATAATTTTTGCCCAAACCCTCTTCCTTTTTTATGGTTCGCCGGGATGCCCCATTTTTGCCTGGATATTCTTTTTCTTTCCAGCGGGTCTTTTTCTAAGCAAAGTATTTTTTAACTGCGTCCGCATTCACCGGGGATGCAAAATCTTCGCCATCCATCATAGATAACAACAAAGCTCCTCCCGAGAAGACCTTGCTGACGACGTACGAACCTTCGTAATTGGGAGTCCACTTGCCCCGGTGATCGGAGTGTGGAGGAAGAATCTTCTTCAGGACGAGATCACCCGTCTGAAAGCTTCTAGGACGCACCTTCTTATCATAAGCTTTCTTCATTCGGCTTTGGTACAGACGACCATACACAATCGATGCTAACCTCTTCTCGTCCATCAGGCTGAGTTGGTTTAGTCGGTTCTTAATCCATTCTGCCTCATCGAGTTTCACATCAACCAAAACTCGCAAAGAAGGGATCTCCACTTCTAATGGCAGGACAGTTTCCATACCGTACACCAAGGAGAAAGGAGTTGCCCCGGTTGACGTACGCACCGTCGTACGATAACCGTGCAGTGCAAATGGCAGCATCTCGTGCCAATCTTTGTAAGTCACAACCATCTTCTGAACAATCCTCTTGATGTTCTTATTGGCCGCTTCAACGGCGCCATTCATCTTCGCCCAGTAAGGAGATGAGTTGTGGTGTTCAATCTTGAAACTCTGGCACAGCTCCTTCATCATCCTGTTATTCAGATTCGAACCATTATCAGTAATGATCTGCTCGGGAATTCCGTAACGACAGATGATGTCCCTCTTTATAAATTTAGCCACCACCTGCTTGGTCACATTAGCATATGAGGCTGCCTCCACCCACTTGGTGAAGTAGTCGATAGCTACTAGAATGAAGCGATGACCGTTAGATGCAGTGGGCTCGATCTTGCCTATCATGTCGATGCCCCACATGGAGAAAGGCCACGGGGAGGACATGACATTTAACGGGCACGGCGGCACATGAACTTTATCAGTATAAATCTGGCATTTATGACATCTCTTCGCGAATTTAAAGCAATCTGATTCCATCGTCAGCCAGTAGTATCCTGCTCTCAGGATCTTTCTTGTCATAGCATGCCCGCCGGCGTGCGTACCAAATGTGCCTTCATGGACTTCTTCCATGAGCATACTCGCTTCTTTCTCATCTACACATCTGAGTAGCACGAGATCGTGGTTTCTTTTATACAAAACTCCATCAGGATTGAGATAAAAATTTCCAGATAGCCTCCTCAGAGTCTTCTTATCCTGGGTTGACGCTCCCGCAGGATACTCCTTAGTCATAAGGAAAGTTTGAATGTCATGGAACCATGGCTTGCCATCAGAGGCTTCCTCGATTTCAAAGACGAATGCAGGTCTATCAAGACGAGAAAGGACAATTCTTGGAGCTTCATTCCAAAAATTGACTTTATACATCGAAGCCAACGTGGCTAGGGCATCAGCCATCTGGTTTTCAGCCCTGGGCACATGATGGAGTTCCACTCGATCAAAGAACGGAAGCAGCCTTCTGGCATAGTTCATGTACGACACCAAATTCGGTTGGCGAGTCTCCCGCTCCCCTTTAATCTGGTTGATCACAAGCGCCGAGTCACCATATACGTCTAGGTTCTTGATTCTCAAATCAATTGCCCCTTCTAGACCCATGATGCATGCTTCGTACTCCGCTTCATTATTGGTGACTGGAAACGTCAGTCTCGCAGTGAACGTGATGTGGGATCCGTGGGGAGTCGTGATCATCGCCCCTATGCCACTTCCGTAAGAATTAACCGCCCCGTCAAATATCAATTTCCACTGGGATTTCCTATCTGGACCCTCGTCGGGCAACGGTTCATCACAATCTTTCGCTTTGAGAAACATGATATCCTCATCAGGGAATTCAAATTTCATCGGCTAATAATCTTCGATCGGCTGTTCGGCAAGGTACTCAGACAATACGCTTCCCTTGATGGCCATCTGGCAATCCTGCCCGAAAGTGCTTGCTTCTCGAAGACGTACTTGATCGGATCCATCTTCGAAATTAGCATGGTGGTGTGATTGAGCATGTACTGTCGTAAACGTTTGGCAGCCCAGGCTAGTGCACAACACGTCTTCTCCAGCATCGAATAACGAGATTCACAGTCTGTGAACTTTTTACTCAAGTAGTAAATGGCATGCTCCTTCCTGCCCGTCTCGTCGTGCTGACTGAGAACACACCCCATACTATTCTCAAGAACTGTCAAGTACATGATTAAGGGCCATCCAGCCACTGGGGGTATCAAGATTGGAGGTTCCTGCAGATACTGTTTTATCTTATCGAATGCCTTCTGGCAATCTTCGTTCCAGATAATCGCCTGATCTTTCTTTAACAGTTTGAACATCGGTTCACATGTGGCTGTGAGCTGAGAGATAAACCTTGCAATGTAGTTTATTCTGCCCAAGAAACCACGAACTTCTTTTTCGGTTTTTGGCGCTGGCATTTCTTGTATCGCTTTAATCTTCGCAGGATCAACCTCGATGCCTCTTTCGCTCACGATAAACCCCATTAGTTTTCCGGACCGTACTCTGAAAGTACATTTGTTAGGATTCAGCCTCAACCTGAATTTCCTAAGCCTCTCAAAAAGCTTCAGCAAATTGACCAGATGTCCTTCCTCCATTTGGGACTTCGCAATCATGTCATCAACATAGACTTCAATCTCATGATGAATCATGTCATGAAACAAAGTTACCATTGCTCGTTGGTAAGTGGCCCCTGCGTTCTTCAGACCGAAAGGCATTACCTTATAGCAAAATGTCCCCCAAGGGGTGATAAACGTAGTTTTCTCCATATCCTCCGGTGCCATCTTAATCTGATTGTAGCCAGAGAAGCCATCCATGAATGAAAACACGGAGAACTGAGCTGTATTGTCGACCAACACATCAATATGAGGCAGCGGGAAATCATCTTTAGGGCTCGCCCTATTCAAATCCCGATAATCGACGCACATTCGTACCTTGCCGTCCTTCTTCGGTACAGGCACTATGTTGGCGACCCACGGAGGGTAAGTAGTGACCGCTAAGAAGCCAGCATCAAGCTGCTTTTGCACTTCTTCTTTGATCTTAACGACCATATCTGGTCGTGTCCTCCTAAGCTTCTGCTTAACGGGGGGACAATCTTCTCGCAGCGGCAAGTGATGGACCACGATGTCAGTGTCAAGTCCGGGCATATCTTCGCAGGTTCAACTAAAGGGAGACTATCAAGTCCTAATGTTGTCATGCCAAGGATTCATCCTATGGTTGAGGTTTGAAACAGGGAACTCCTAAAAGTTATCATGCATAGGTTTCAACCTAAAGTTCTAATCATCACTTCCTTATCAAAGGAAGTGAGATTCCTAGGGGATCATGTCAATGATAAACAAAAACAGGTAAAGCATCAGCTTAAACAGTAAACAATTAACGACTGTAAAATGCATGCAATGCAAGTGAGGGAGGAAATGTGTGTGGGGCATCAGCCTCCACAAGCTCATCTCAACCTCAAGCCAGATATGAATAACTGCCATCATACAGAGGAAATAACAAGCTATCAAGCAAAATATCAGCGACTGCAATCATACAGAGGAAATGAAATGCTATCAAGCAAACACAAACCACATGGGCAAGGGAGCTGGGCTCTACCGAATACCCGCAAGCAAAGCCATACAGTAAAAATACAAGCAGAGGGAGCAACTCAACCTCTAGTGCAGTCATGCTCCTAGCTTACATCAGTCTAGATATGGACTTATTCTAATGCATCAAGCAAATCAAACAAGCCACATCAGCTGAACAACATCCGGAGCAAGGAGCTTGTAAGCCACGACCTTCCTCAGAGAACCCATAATAACACAATAGGAGGCAAGAAATCCTGGATCGGGGGAAACAGTACCTGCAACACAGACACACGTTAATGAAATGCAAACGGGTATGCAAAGCAATGCAAAATGCAATCATGCAGCAGGAGATCAACGCAATTGCGCTGTGGAGATTCCGTATCAACAAAACCATAATACTGCTTTGTCAAGAACAACCATAGATCTGACGAGAAGAAATCCCTGGTGTCAGACCACAAATCTGCTCTGTCAAGAACACACATCTGATAATAAGGACCTCTGATACAGGACTAAAACTCTGCTCTGTCAAGAACAAACATTTGATAATAAGGACCTCTGATACATGACCAAAACTCTGCTCTGTCAAGAACAAACATCTGATAATAAGGACCTCTGATACAGGACCTAAACTCTGCTCTGTCAAGAACAACTATACATCTGCTGATGAGATCCTCTGATCCCAATCAAAAACCTGCTCTTTCAAGAACAAACGTACATCTCTGAAGATAAGGTCCTCTGATACAGGACCATAACTCTGCTCTGTCAAGAACAACTATACATCTGAAAAATAAGGCCCCCTGCCACAGGACCATAACTCTGCTATGTCAAGAATAATCATATATCTGGTGGTGAGAACCTCTGGTACCAACGAAACTGATTCACTATCAAGAAAACCAAGTAGTCTGAAGGTTAAGGTTTCCTGCAACAAACCCAACCCTGCTCACAGGTATGGACCTAAACTGACACAGGTTCGGCATCCTATACGGTCATCAGCGTCACAAACATTCAAGAGGGGTGATACGATACCCAGAAGGTGTGGCATCACCAGCTCATGAAGCGGCCTCACTCGGCTGAATCCCAAATGATCGATCCTCAGAGTCGATAATCCTCCAAACCAACAACCCCCTCAACCCAAAGGGTTGAAAAAGAAGTCAACCGGGAGAACCTCGTCTGAGCGTGGATTTCATGAGACACTAGTGCCTGCCAAGCAAGCACGCGCCCACTAATTTCCACAACTAATGCTATGTTCACTCAAGCCTGGGTCTGGCTTCTCACTCATCAGAATGCCCCTCCCACAACAGCACAGATAATCATATCATAGTGAAAATAAAGTGCGGGAAATAAAATGCGATAAATAAATACAACCCAACAAGTAATCATACAAGCGCTAGGACTGACTCTCGCAGGGGACGTTGGATCCCCAAATTGACTCGCATACGGGACGCTGGATCCCAAGAAACTATCAAGTCCCCAGCAGAGTCGCCAGCTGTCGCTTCCGCGAAAATAAGGTGCCGGCAAAACAGAAGAGTCGCCACCTTTCGTTATTTATCCCTCAGAGCGGGAAAGGAAACGATAGGAAAAACCTGACGAAAAGGTATAAGACAAGGTCATTGCAACTATTTTCTGGGTTCGGGAGTCGGTTACGCAAGGGGAAGGTATTAGCACCCCTCACATCCATCGTACTCGATGGGATCCACGCTTGTTGTGTTTATCTGACGGGTTGGTTTATCTATCTACCTATCAAGGCTGGTTTGAAAAGAAAAAAAAATGACTCGGCAAAGTGTTGCACTTCATGCCTACGTATTCTCATCAGAGAATGAGAAATTAGAGTCAACGTAGTTCGGCTAACTACAGGTAACAGATGGGGGAAGGTGGCTCACCAATACATCAGTATTGTGCCTACGTACTCTCAACAGGCTTGAGAGATCAGAGCATACGTAGTTCGGGATAATACGGATTACGGGAATTCAGATTCATTTGTTTTATCGAGTAGGGTTAACAAACAGTTCCAGCAGTTTGGTGTACGCAGCTCGACCCTTGGAGACTTAGGCGTTACCGTTTGCGGTAGAACTTAGAGTTAACGACACTCTTTTCTTCAGAAAAGCTTCCTTTGACTTATGGGCCCACGGGGCAAAAGGTTTGAAGTTTGTTTTCTGTCTTTTACGGAAGAACTGTTTTTTATTGTCGTTTGCTACTAGTATCGCACTAGAGACTATGACCTGAGAGTGAATGCGTCGCATGTCACCCAAAGGGTGCCATACTAAACATCCAGACTGTTGAAAAGAAGCTCTCCAACAATCCTTTCTTAGATAGCTTAAGGCTCGTAACGTACGACGTAAGTTAACCTTTATTACTGTATTTTAATTTGTTTTGAGATGAGAAGAGAGCAGGCTCAACTAAAGGGAGACTATCAAGTCCTAATATTGTCATGCCAAGTACTCATCCTATGGTTGAGGTTTGAAACAGGGAACTCCTAGAAGTTATCATGCATAGGTTTCAACCTAAAGTTCTAATCATCACTTCCTTATCAAAGGAAGTGAGATTCCTAGGGGATCATGTCAATGATAAACAGAAACAGGTAAAGCATCATCTTAAACAGTAAACAATTAACGACTGTAAAATGCATGCAATGCAAGTGAGGGAGGAAATGTGTGTGGGGCATCAGCCTCCACAAGCTCATCTCAACCTCAAGCCAGATATGAATAACTGCCATCATACAGAGGAAATAACAACCTATCAAGCAAAATATCAGTGACTGCAATCTTACAGAGGAAATGAAATGCTATCAAGAAAACACAAACCACATGGGCAAGGGAGCTGGGCTCTATCGAATACCCGCAAGCAAAGCCATATAGTAAAAATACAAGCAGAGGGAGCAACTCAACCTCTAGTGCAGTCATGCTCCTAGCTTACATCAGTCTAGATATGGACTTATTCTAATGCATCAAGCAAATCAAACAAGCCACATCAATACAGAAAAGAAAGCAGATCAACCACCCCTACAACTTCAAGCTTCAGCTCTTCAGTAATTCAGGCTTCAGACCTCACCTATCCTTCAAGGCTATCATCTTCAATAGCAAGTCTCAACTTGCTTCTCCCAGTTTTCAATACACCAAACATAGGTATCACCTTATTCTTCATTCCTCAAGCTTCAGCTCTACAGTAAATCCCACCTTCAGGCTTTACTCCTAACTACAAGTATCAACTTGATTCCTTCAGGCTCTCGATGTATCAATGTAAGTGTCAACTTATCCTTTATTCCTCAAGCCTCAGCTTTTCACTCAATCTCAATTGGATCTTCTTCACAAGTATCAACTTGGTCTTCAAGCTTAAGCTCTCTTTGCTTTACAAGTATCAACTTGGTCTTCTTCTCCTACAAGCTTCAGCTCCTCAGAGTAATCTTCAACCACAAAGAAGTATCAACTTCATCCTTCAATCTTCTTCAAGCAAGGAACTCCATCCTCTAACAAGGGAGAAAGATCCATCTATCAAGAGCAAAATTTGGATGATTGGTAGCAGAGTGAAGACCAAAGGTCACCACTAAGCCTCCTATCATCAGAGAAAGGGACCCTCAAAGGTTCTACCAATTTGCAAAGAGCCACACATCCTACCAAAGGAGGGATGAGGCCTTTACAAGGGACCTTACATCATAGGGCAAAATGAAATTGATCAACATTTTCCATGTTTATGAAGAAAGAGAACTATCTAGAAGCTCTGCCTACAAAACCCTAATCTTAGCCTAATCAAAACTACACCACAAGAAGGGAAGATCTTCAAATCCAAGCCTCTTCAAGCAATCCAATGCATCTTCAACTTTCCTTCAACATCATCCAAGAACAAGCAAAGCACAACCCTAATCTAAGGGAACTAAAGAAGTTAATCTAGTTGAGTTAGTGCCTTGGAATCATCTAAAGCTAGCACCTAAACTAAAATCAATCAAAAAATAGTAAACTATCTTATAAATTTCTACAAAAATTCCTAAGGGATCCTAATTCAATTAAGAATGCCTCATACAAAAACCAGGGACTAAATCATCTATTAAGTCCTAAAATTAAGTCCTAAATCCAAAGGTATCAACCATAAACCCTAAAAATGGAGCTTCTAAAGGTTTCCACCTAAACTACCACTTATGTTCATCACAAAAATGTGAGAAAATCTATGGGGATCATGCATATCTATGCTAACTACTCACAAAAAATCAGGATCAAAATCATCATCACATGATCACACAAAATACCACAAAATCAAGTATTAAACATGACTATTTTAATATCAATTAAAATGTAAAAATTCTCATAAAATCAGAAAATGCATGAAATATAAATATTTCTTATCTAAAAAATACTAGATTCAATCATGAATCTAATGCAAAAAGAATGGGGTCAATTGATCTATTTTTCCATTTTTTATGATTTTATCAAAAACCATGAATAAAGTGAAAAATAATATGAAAATCCAAAGAAAATAATAAATGCATGGTGCAGATAGAAATAGAAATCAGTTCATTCCATGGATTGGGCCATCAGGGGGGTGTGGTTATCAGTTATTTCACTAAGCCCCAAAACACAACTTAATGAAACGATGCGTTTCACATGAGTTCAGACTCTTCACAAAATGAAAGACATTCGCGGCCATTGGATCACTTCTCCAGTCAAAGGTCCACCTAAATCCAAGGGCTCTAAAGTCATCTTCTTCGTTTGAATCTCTGAACCTCACACGCAGCCACGGCCACCGCCGGTGGTGCTCCGATCATCGTCCCCAACCCTAACTCTCTCCACAGGCCTCCATTCCAAGAGGTCTCTACATGAAACTCACTCCAATTTTCACAAGGAATCTTCCTATGCCATTTAATCATGCTAACAGATCAAGAATCCAATAATAACAATCTCGACCGAAAATTCCATGAACCCTAATTGGTCACTAATCTCCAAATTGATGATCCAGAAATCTTCCTACACCATCCTACTATGCATCTACCATAGCAATTCATCTTAATTCTACCTAATTTAAGCCATGGCACAAAAGTTACATACCTGGTAAATTTGAACAAACAGAAGGGTTGAATCTTCAACTCAACCTTCAAGAACTTGCAGAAACCTTCACTGAATCACAATCAATCTTCTGTATGCAAAGAAAAGAGTTGAATCTTCTTGAATTATCAAACCCGATTCTGAGTTGCAAGCTTCAGTCTCCAATGGCTACTTCACGATTCTTCCACCACAGTGCCTTGAATTTAATCTAGAATTGATCACCACCCTCTGAGCAAGCTATTGAGATCAATTTCTTGGACTGAAATGGCCTCTAACCTTGTAACCGATTTGGATTTGCAATGAGAAAGTTCAAAGTGCAAGCTCAGTTCTCTCTCTCAATCATCACCAAAAAATGATCTGAACCACTTCTATTCCATATATAGAGTGTGTAGGGATGATCTAGAACCCTCTAGATCCTTCCAATGAGAAGATCAATCTCTCATGACATAAGAAGTTCACTTGAATTCTCATGATATGCCATTGTATTCACAACTTCTGTTAACAGCTTGAAACCAATCTCAATTCCTTCCAATTTCTCCCCTCATGACATTTTGGAAGTGTTTGGCTTGCAAGGGATCTTGATCATGCCTTGAATTTGAGTTTTGCACATGTTACTTATAATGTAAGTAACTACTTTTCAAAGCAAGTCCACAAATTAGACCTCAATTCAAAAATGTGGCTAAACCAATGTTCTTAAAATGCTTTTTAGAGTCAAAATGACCTATTACATGCCTTGGTTTCGATGTGTAGATCAAAAGTATCAGTTTCCAACTTTGGTTCATTTAACTTATACCCTTATTTTAAGCCATTTTTTTGTGATTTTGAGCTACAAGCTATTCCAACATCTCATAACCTCTTGACTAGGCTTAAAACATCATTTTGAACAAGTTTGATGTTGAACATTTTCTCATTTGAAGCTTGGAAATAGGAGTTATGGCCTTATGGTTGAAATGCCCTATAATCTCCAAATGACCAAAATGCCCTTGACTTGTCAAAGCCATAACTTGAGTTCTACAAATCGTATCAAGGACTTCTAGTACTCTTTAGAAAGCTAATAGGATAAGGGACAACATTCATGTTGACCAAGAGTTCTAGGAATCATCCTTCTAGGATAAAAGTTTCATACAAGTTGGGCAACTTTCAAGCTCCCAAATTCACATACCTCAGATGACCTGTAATTTGTCAAAGTAATAACTTGAGTTATACAAATCCTATCAAGGACTTCTAGCACTCAAATTAAAGATAAGATCAAGCTCTACAACATTCATGTTGGGGGTAAGATGAGATGACAATCACATCTTGAGCTAAACTGCCTTGAAGATAGGGGTCAAACTAGGGGATTTTACACTGTCAAGCCTTAGAAACCCTAGCTTGAAACTTCTCAAACTCTTCAATCATGATGAGTTGACCTTGGAATAATCCTTATAACATCTCAATGCATCAATCTATGATCACATGGCTCTTGAATTAGGTCTCAACCTTGTTCAAATCATCAGTTGACTTAGGGTTGACCCAGTCAAACCCTAATTGCACCACTCATGGCTGAGTCTTCTTAATCTTGCACAATGACCTGTCTAGGCCTCAAAGTGACCTCAACACTTCTCATGAGCTCTCTCAAGACCTCAAGTCTAACTCCATGGCTTCAGAATCATCTGAGGACTTCCCACAACTCTCAAGTTGGGAGGCACACACCCTTGGTTTCAACCAGTCTCTCTGAGGATCTTTTAACTTCTCTAGCAAGGATATCAACCCTTGAACACTTGGATAACCTTCTTAGCTAGCTTCATAGTCTTGTGTAGCTCTTGATTGGTAATCATACCTCTTGATCTCCTGCATACATGTCAATGGGATGCAAATGATAATGCTAATGTGCATGAAATGAAACATAAGCTAGGTAAAGAAATGTTGGGCAAATTTTGGGGTGCAACACTCTCTTCTCATATCAAAACAAATTAAAATACAGCAATAAAGGTTAACTGACGTCGTACGTTACGAGCCTTAAACTATCTGAGAAAGGATTGTTGGAGAGCTTCTTTTCAACAGTCTGGATGTTTAGTATGGCACCCTTTGGGTGACATGCGACGCATTCAGTCTCAGGTCATAGTCTCTAGTGCGATACTAGTTGCAAACGACAATAAAAAACAGTTCTTCCGTAAAAGACAGAAAACAAACTTCAAACCTTTTGCCCCGTGGACCCATAAGTCAAAGGAAGCTTTTCTGAAGAAAAGAGTGTCGTTAACTCTCAGTTCTACCGCAAACGGTAACGCCTAAGTCTCCAAGGGTCGAGCTGCGTACACCAAACTGCTGGAACTGTTTGTTAACCCTACTCGATAAAACAGATGAATCTGAATTCCCGTAATCCGTATTATCCCGAACTACGTAAGCTTTGATCTCTCAAGCCTGTTGAGAGTACGTAGGCACAATACTGATGTATTGGCGAGCCACCTTCCCCCATCTGTTACCCGTAGTTAGTCGAACTACGTTGACTCTGATTTCTCATTCTCTGATGAGAATACGTAGGCATAAAGTGCGACGCTTTGCTGAGTCATTTTCTTTTATTTTCAGACCAGCCTTGATAGGTAGATAGATAAACCAACCTGTCAGATAAACACAACAAGCGTGGATCCCATCGAGTACGATGGACGTGAGAGGTGCTAATACCTTCCCCTTGCGTAACCGACTCCCGAACCCAGACAATGGTTGCGATGACCGTGTCTTATACCTTTTCGTTAGGTTTTTCCGATCGTTTCCTTTCCCGCTCTGAGGGATAAATAACGAAAGGTGGCGACTCTTCTGTTTTGCCGACACCTTATTTTCGCGGAAGCGACAAGTAGGAACTTCGAAATCTTCCTCACCCTTATCCTCAGCTTGATAAATGGGTGAATCAAAGTTAGGAGTGAAAGAAGGGTCATCGAATTCAATGTGGTGTGTGATTATTCTGCATTATTGGAATAACTTATTTTATTAAAGGCACAAAGAAAAATGCAAGAGAAAAATTCTTTTTCTTTTTTTGAAAGATTGCCAATTTCTTTTAAAAGGTAAAAGCGAAAAACAATAAATAAAACAACGAGAATTGAACAAAATGCATTCATTGATAATCATTTGAAAGTAAAAACGGGGCCCTACAAAGCAATCCAATAGCCTTGAGCATGGCTATGGACAATAAATTACTTTGATGAAGGAAAAATCACTAGGATCTCTATTGCTTCCCAGTTGTCCAAAGTTGCATCACACTTGAATACCAGATTTCTCAAGTATTCGTCCTCATTATCATTTTCAACAGCATTGATATGGAAACCTCCGCTAACAAACACTTCTTGGATAGTCTTTGGAAGTCCTTTGGCAGAAGTAGATGCTCTCTCTTTAGTTGGTTTGTAACCCAACCCATGGCGATCCATCTTTGTCTTGATGTCTATCACCTCTCCCCAACCTTCGGGTACACCTTCTTCAATTGTTAATATGATATTCTTTAAAGACGTGAAAGACAAATTACTTCTGCCCACTAGTTCCCCGAATTCCAACAGGACAGCGTTGGCTATCTCGAGTGCTTGGAAAGAAGTTTCCAAAGCATCCTCGCCAGCCTCTATATAACGGAATGAAGACAAGTTACTTACCATCAAGTCTTCCTCACCATGCACAATTACCAACTTATCATCAATCACAAATTTCATCTTCTGATGTCATGTTGAAGTTACAGCACCAGCAGTGTGGATCCACGGCCTTCTAAGTAAACAACTATAAGTAGGATTTATATCCAACACTTGTAATGTGATGTCGAATACATGCGGACCAATTAAGATCGATAGCTCCACTTCTCCAATTACAGTTCTGCAGGAACCATCAAAAGCTTTGACTATTAAAGAAGTAGATCTCATCTCAGTCTCTTTGTAAGCCAGCTTTGCAAGAGTCCTCTTAGGTAAAACATTCAAAGAGGAACCGGTATCCATAAGTACTCTTGATAAAGTATCTTCCTGACATTTCATGAACACATGCAAGGCACGGTTGTGATTCTGACCTTTTCTTGGTAACTCCTCATTACTTAAGCTAAGGGTGTTACGGACAGTAATATTTGCAATCACACTATCAAACTCGCCAGTAGTAATATCTTGGGCGACATGAGCTTGAGCCAACAACTTTTGCAACGCATCTCGATGAGCAGGTGAACTCATCAAAAGCAATAGGATTGAGATCTTGGAGGGAGTTTGGTGAAGCCGATCAATGACTTTATAGTCACTTTTTTATGATAATTCTCAAAGACTTAGCATCTTCATCATTTGCAACCACTCCTTTCTCTTTGTCTTTGGCAGACCCAATGGTAACAGTTTCCTTAGGCGGAGCCTCATTGAAACGAGGAGTATAAATACAACCACTCTGTGTAATCTTGCTTGCCCCAGCTATATTTGTCATATATTCACTAACACTTTTCAATTCTTCCCTCGAAATAACTTTTCCAGATTCTTTGTCAATCATTATCACATCATATTTCCAAGGTATGATTTAGAGTCTCTGGAATGAAAAGGACTGGGCTTTTGAATAATCACCGACTTTGGTGGTTTAACTGCAGAAGCCACAATAGGCTCTGGTATATTGAACACAGATTTTGGTGCACTGAAAATAGGTACTGCAGAACTTGATTTTGGAAAATTAAAAATGGGAACTTTATCACCTGGTTCTGGCAAGTTGAAGATGGGCTCAACCACGGAAACTTCATCCTTTTTTAATTTGCTACTCACTTGTAGAAAACCATCATTGATCAAGTTTTAAATATCATTCTGAACCTGTTGCGATGAGAATCAGATATCAAACTATTAATTCACTTGAACAACAAATCTTTAAATATTCACCACTGAGCTTTGATTTATCCAAAGGAAAGGGTAAATATTGAAGAAAACCCTAAGTGCGCTACGTAACAACGAAGATAAGAGATCGGGGGTTGGTTATACTAAGGGAAGGTATTAGCACCCTAAGTATCTGAAGTACTCTACATGAGCCTCTTATTTGGTAGTTGTGTTTTTGTTAATGTTTGTCTGCTAATGGTTATGTGCTAAGATAAAGACCTATGGATATGTGCACTAAGTATGCTCGCCAAGAAAATGCATCTCGTGCCTACGTATCCTAACAAGGATGGAATCATAACAACCATAGTTCTCCTAACTAGGGAGAGAACTCTTGACTATGGTCAAGGTTCAAGGGGAATAAGCATCCACTGCAATGATACCTATATAGAGTTAACAAACTCTCTAAGTCTAAGTTGAAAGACTAATTGGGGGTTTGACTTTATCAAAAGCCAAAAGGGGAAAAGTTAGTACCCATAACAATGGTACACACATAGAGTTAACAAAATCTAAACCTAAGCTCTAAGTTATAGGATTCCTAACAAGGTATGCTAAAGGTCTTGACTTGACAAAGTCAAAAGGATGAGGTTCTAACTTAAGACTAAGTTGAAAGTCCTAATGACTCTAACAAGGTCAAAGAGAGGTTTTGAGAACAAAAATGATCTATCTATGACATTGAGTCAATAAGAGACTTTCCTTTGGAATTAGGAACACAAGGCAACTATTTTGGATGAGAGCTAACAAGCTACATCACTTTTGGAAAATTATCAAAGCTTAAGCACACATATACATTAATTCAAATATGATGAGGATATATAATCATTGTAACAACCAAGAAAGATAAGATCAAGCATATGACAACATCAACAAAAGAAAATAATAAGGTTACAACCAAGTACATCCATAGAAGTTTAGAATTAAAACAAATGGTTACAACCAAAGGTAAACATAGATGTTACAACATCTAAATGGCTATGAAATAAGGTTCTTACAAGACCAAACATCATAAAGGACATGTGAATCATGCATAAGTCAAAACATTACTTATCATCGTAAAGTTCAAAACTCAAGATCAACATGCATAAGTCATAACAATATTTAAGCATGGATACAAATTAAGAGAATCAAGTATAAGTCAAAAAATTACTTATCATGGCAAAGTTCAAGGATCAACATGCATAAATCATAACAATATTTAAATAATGTATACAAATCAACAAAATCATGTATAAGTCAAAACATTACTTATCATGGATACAAATCAATGTAAAGGTAACAACCAAAACAACTTGAACAAATGTGTGACATGTGTGACAACAACATGTGAATTATGGTGAATCATGTTAAACAAGAAGGTAACAACCATCATGAAAAAGAAGTTCAATCATGGAAGATGAGAAATATCTCAAAGGTAATTCATGCAAGCATAACATGTTTCAAAGTAAAATAACAAGTTATTAAGAATACTCAAAGCAAGGTATGAGAGATATTAAGCATGTGTACATTAAAATCAATTAATCATTGAAGGAAATCACATGTCAAAGGTAAGGTAACAACAAATTTTTCATCATATTCAAACATGCATTCACATATGAACATGAACTTGAAAAAGAAATACCCATCATGTAACAACAAGGGTATCCAAATTCACACATCAAGTGAGGTTCATAAAAGCAATGTTGGGTGCAAACAAGCAAGGGGAATCAAAGGAATCAATTAAAAGATAAAAAAGAAACCTAAGAAAACCCTAAAAAGTCACAAACTTTGAATATACACAAGTGCCAAATAAATAATTCTTTTGGTTTTTTTTACATAGACGGAAAGTAGACATTATTATGAGAATTTAGCAAAAAGAGTGGGATCAAAATGGTAAAAATCAAAGAAGTTATGATCAATTCAATTTGTGAAAGAAAACATAAAACAAGGCATTAAAAATAAAGAGAATACACTCAACGGGGTTTGAACCCACGCACTACTGCTTATAGGTCAAAACTCTAACCATCCAACCAACACGCGCGTTGTGCAAAATAATGGAAATAAGCAATAAAATATCAAATTTACCAAAGAAATCATAAAAATGGCAAAAGGGTTGATGAGTAGGATCGAACCTAGGTCAGGCATGTCAAAGGGAAAGGCAAGACAAGGCTTCTACCACTGGGGTAGCTATTACATCCAAACATAATGCACTTGCAAATTATTATATTTTGAGAATCACCCAAAGTGGCCAGATCAGCGTCATGTCATGCCAACTCACTTCCATCTCAGCTTTCATCTTCTTCTTCCTAGCTCATTTCTCTCTCCCGTGCCCTAAACCAACCTCCATGACCATATTTTCTTCTTACCAAAACTCCTTCATCTCTCAACCTTTTTTTATGATATAAAGATTAAAGTCATAGCATTTTTCACAAGGATCAAGAATATAACAATATCTTATCCTAAAAATAACTGAGTAATTCACAAATCATGAAACTTCAACATGTTACAATATGGAATATTAAAACTAAATGAAGCAAAACATCATTCAAAATCACAAAACAACACACTTACTACATTTTTGTTGTTTAAAAGATAACAAAACAATGCATGAATATGAGAGTGGAAAGTTAGAATTTCTTACCTCTTAGAGAAAGTCCAAGGCTTCTTCTACGCAATTTTAGTTGCAAGGTGATAACCTCCACAACTTTGTTGAGCCCTTTAGAGTATGCTTGAATGATTGGACAAGCTGGAACTGGCCTCAAAAACAAAATGTGATTCTTCTTGCACAAATGGATTTTGAAGATGGTGCAAGGTGTTTGGGGAGTTGCAGAACCTCTACAATGGATTCAATGAGGTCTATGAATGGTTTAGAGACAGCTTGTGATGTTTGTTTTTGTCTGGCACGAGTGGAATGTGTATTTGAAGTGTTTTTGCAAGTTTGGAGGTATTTTGCAAGAGCACTTGATTCTAAGAGTGAAATGTAGTTTGAGGCTAGTTTGTAGTGTTTTTCTTCTCTCTTTTGAGTGAGTATTGAGGTCCTATTTATAGAGATAGTGGAGGTGTTAAGGTATGTTCAGAATCTAAGTTCTTGCTAACTAAGTTACTTGGAAACCAACATGCTTGTGATCATCACTTTTCCTTGTTTCAAGTGCTAAGTACAAGAGTAGATTTGATTAGAGCATGCCTTTGAAGATCTCTTGTACTATGGAGTGCAAAGAGGAGCAAGGGGAATGGCTCAATGCTGGTTTTAGGGAAAAACCATGCTTTATGAAAATGGTATTCTTCACTTTATGCCAAAAATGGAAAGATCTTTGAGACAAAGCATCAACCTCTTGGATAATGCACCAAACATATGTGTACTTATCAGATTTAAACCATATTAATAAGTAATAAGGTCTGTGAAACGAAACTTTGGAGATTTTAGTGGTTTTGCAAAGTGAATACATGTGGGCATGACCTAGAAATCAAGTTTTGGACTTCAACTTCCTCTCTTTGAAACTCCTTGCTCACAAATTCTATGAAGGAGTTCTTCTACTTTTTGAAAACCCTAAACATGCTCTACAACTTCCATGTTTGGTGAAATTCTTGAATCCAAGGGGATCATGGTGAAAACTGGCCTTGAAGTTGGCTAAAAAATGGAGTAACAAAGTTGTCTTGAAAATTTTCTAAGTGTTTTGAAATTCTTCCAAACTTTGAAGCTTCGTAACTCGAAATCTAAGCACCTTTTGATAATAGGCACTAGGACACTTTTGTATCACATAAGTAAATATACAAATTGATCTTTGGAACTCAAACAATGGATGTGTGGATTGAAAGTTATGGCCTCTCAAAGTTGGTACCAAAATTAGGGTTTCCTCCCACACTTAGAAAAAATTCAAGTTATCCAAGTTTTCTTCTTTTGCAAGAAACATCTCAAATCTTGATTTCTTCAAGATCAAACTCAATGATTAAACATATTTTGATGAAATTTGGCTTGGAAGCTTTAATTTGAACCAAAAATCCTAAAAGTCAAAGAGTTGACTTTATCAGATGAATTTTGTATCGGGTGACTTCAACTGTGTAATCTTCAATAAATTTGCATCTTGAGAATTATCAAGCATCCTAGATAGGCTCCAAGGATATATGTGAACATGCTGAATCATGTCCCAAAGTTTGGGATCATGCTTGGATCAAAAGTCAAAGGCACAGTTGACTTTTCCTAACAAAACCCTAATTTGGGGCCAGATGAAATTGGGATTCATTTGACTTGTAGTGAGATCAATTATCACTTGATTCTTGTTGAATATGAGATCCTTGGATATAAGGGAACCTGATTTGATGATGACCAATCTAAAACATTGACTGATCAGGCAATAGTCTTCTTGATTCCAATAGTGCAAAACCCTAATTCAAATGAACCTCAACAACAAAAACTCGAAACAAGGTTAGGGTTAGGAAACAATGCTTGATGCTCCTAGAATGAGAATGGAATCTAGGGGTAAAACTTTGGGGTATGACAGAACCAACCTACATCCTTTGACACTGGCATCACAAACTTTACAATCGCCATGGCAAACATTCACTAAACCTACCTCAAAAAGCTTTGAATGGAAGACTTGAAGATGTGTTTTAATCTCGGAAACATCAAGGTTTAAATTCTCTTCAGATACCTCGTCAACAGCATTAACAGACCCATGGGCTGACAAAGGATTGTTCTTAACATTAGGCTGAGAATCACCAAAAGACAGAATCTTCTTCTCTATTATCTCTCTTACAAGGTGCTTTAGAGCATAACAACTTTCTAGATCGTGGCCAGGTGCATCTTCATGAAATAAACAATGAGAATTTGGATTGTAATTAGGTGGAAGTAGATTAGGAGGTGGACCCAAATGAAGGGTACAACTCGGTATAGGTCATCGGAATAGGAGGAACTAGAGGCTTATATTGTCTTCTATTGGGAACATTCTGGCAAGGTGCTTGACTTTTCGGTTGTCGATAGGCCGGAGCGTTGGGCGCTCATTGATAATTGGGCAGAGCTTGAGCGGGATGATAAATCGGAGGTGGTTGATAGACAGGAGGTGGTTGATAAACAGGAGCCGTTTGCACAGGCTGGTATGCAGGAACTTGTTGATTGAAGGCGGGTGTGATAGCATCCACATACAATTGTTGAGCAAGTTGGCAGGGTAAACTTGTTGTTGAACATAGTTTTGTTGATGCGTCCAAGGTTGATTTCTTCTTCTGCTCAATATCATGACATTAGTTTCACACTCTTTTTTCTTGTGAGAACTAAAGGAAGGCTTTTTAGCATGGTCTTTGTTAGAGCTCGAGCTACCGACAGTACTTGAAAATTTTCCACTCTTCAAACCCAATTCTACCTTCACACCTACAACAATAATATCAGAAAAATTAGCAGTCACACTTCCAACCATTCTTTCATAAAACTCAGGACGAACAATGTCAACAAATCAATCAGATAACTCTTTTTCAGTCAAAGGAGGCTCTACTTGCGAAGCAGTCTCTCTCCATCTCTGAGTGTATTCCTTGAACGACTCAGAATTCTTTTGGGACATACTTAGCAGTTGCCTTCGGTTAGGAGCCAATTCCATGTTGTATTTATAATGCTTGATAAAAGCATCAGATAGATCTTGGAAACTTTTAATGCGAGACTGATCCAAACTTAAATACCACTTCGATGAAACACCCTTCAAACTGTCTTGGAAATAGTGAATCATTAGCTTATCATTATCAACATGAGCGGCCATTTTTTGATAGTGTATGATCAGATGGCTCTTTGGGAATGTAGTTCCTTCGTAGTGATCAAATCTAGGAGTTTTAAACTTTGGAGGGATAATAAGACCAGATACAAGACACACTTCTCTGGCGACAGCACCAAAGACTTGATCTCCTTTCATCACACTTAACCTTTTATCAATAATTTCCACATTTTCTCTGAGTCTCTCATGACGTTCATTCCCATTTTCCTTCATATCAGGGACATCATAAACTAGTTGACACTCATTGAAGTATGGTTGCACATGGGTACGCACAGTAGCAGGTGCAAAAGTTAGAATCACATGAGGAGCTTCAGTAACCAAAGGAACAACTTATTGGATTTGTTGAATAATGGGGCCTGCAGTAGGTGCAGGCATAAAACCTGGTGGAAGACCATATGGAGGTACATTTATTGTAGTAACAATTGTTGGCTGGGGCTCCACAACCGTATTGACAATCTCAGAAACTACATGTTAGAACACATATTAGTTCTTAATAATATCTCTATGTTTTGATGATAACTATTATGAAATTTTGTAATTAAGAATTATATACTCTAAAATTTGCTTGAGAGTGTTTGCTGCAGATATTGAATTAATTATCACTCTAGAAGCAAATCAGAACTGAACATGAGAAATATGCTAGACTCTGAAGCGCCAGATGCATCCATTAGAAGATTCTGAATGCTGCCAACAGAAGATCCTGAGCGTTAGCTCCAGAAGGATCTGAAGCAGAAGCTCCAGAAGGATCTGAAGCAGAAGCTCCAGAAGAATCTGAAGCAAGTCAGAAGCATCTGAACCAAAGAAGAATTATGTATGAAGAGTTTTCAAAGCATAGTTACTACAGAAGATTGTGGAAGCACTAAAGCTGCCAGTACTGAGGATCTGACTCAAATATGCTCTGAACTTACACACGCTAAAAGCACACCTGCTGTAGAAGACTCTGATTCAACAAAACTCTGATCAACATCAGAAGGCTCTGATCAACTTAGACTCTGATGGAACTTGCTGAAAATTGAAGAAGAATTATTCAAAGATTATATCCGTTGGAATAATCCAAACGACTCTTTCCTTATTTACGCTAGACACAAGAACACAGACAAAAAGGATTTATCTGTGCTTTCTTCTTCTAGGAAAGGTCACTTGATGTGAAGACAAAAAAGGCTCAGACCTTTTGGACACTCTTCTCAACGTGAAAGCTCTCTTGGATCAGCTGCCTATAAAAGCAAGCCTTCACCCATCTTCTTCAGTTGACGTTTTATCAAAAAGATATCAAATTCAAAGCTCTCATACTATTCACATTCTTTCTAGAATTAATTTATTTGTTCTTAACTTTAAGTGAAAAATCACAATTGTGATAAAGCTTGATTAGAAGCAATTTAAACACTTGTATTTGTTATTACATTTAATTGTAAGAAACCTTACGAAGATCCAGTTAGGATCAGTAGTTCTTGAGAAGACTTTGAACAGTTGTTCTTAGTGCTTACTATTGTAATCAGTTGATTAAATAGTGGATTAAGTCCTTGATTGAGAAAGGCAAATCACTCTAGGAAGGGTGGACTGGAGTAGTTGAGTTTAATGAACCAGGATAAAAATACTTGAGTTTTTATTTCTAATTTTTATCTTCATACTTATTCAACCCCCCTTCTAAGTATTTTCTCACCTTCACTACAGTGGGCTGAGTATCCATGTTCGCGCGTATGACCTGTAATATCTCCATAATTTGTCCCACATTCCCACATAGATCTTCTAATTCATTATTGATGCGATCAAGCTCTTGACTATGTCCCACCATCCTTCTACGAGTTTGAGCTCTGGTGTTGTATGGGCGCAGAGGGTTCAGGGTGAAAGAACTGAAGATGAGACAATAGAATGAGAAAAATTCTAAAGGAAAATGAACATGCAAAGACATGAATGTAATACAATGCAATGATTACAAGTAAATCAAAAGCAAGTTACAAGCTTTTTAGGAAAAATTGAAAAAGTTTCATTTTAAAAATCCATGATCTCTAATGAATTTGCAAAAGAGTGAAAAATTGAGTTCCTCAAAACCAAAGGGATATTCATGAATGCATGAATGTATGGAAGAATGTATGCATATATATACACATATATGCACATATACACATATATACAGGAAAACAAACAAAGGCCTAGGTTCGAAGATCACGAGCATGGAGCCATGGTCTACCCATCCCAAAAGGGTGTGTACTAAGGGTTATTGCATCTATGGAACAAGGGTTCTAAGAGGTTCCCAAAGTCATCAGTCCATATTTCGGATATTATCAATTTCCTAATTAGTCGGTGGTTAATAATATTCTCAAGAGAACCTCTTTTGAGTGTAGTATTGCGTATCAACTATTTTGGGACTACTCCCTCATAGTCATTACACTACGTCCTAAGAAAGGCCAAGTTGGGTTAAGGGTAACTAAAGATCCTTAGTGTCACTAACTCCTAGGTCAAAAGTAGTAATTTTTTCACGAATACTCGTTCTACAATATTGCTCCTAAGGGGGCCTCAACTGAGTGGTGATTTCTCAAGTCAGCTTGATCGGGAATCAACTCCCTATAAGCCTTCTTGAATATATCACCTTACTACCATAAATACAATCAAGTCTGGGTTAGGACTTATCTCACAATAATATGTAATAACCCAAATAGATAAAGATATACAAATAACACAAACAAAACAAGTTAGGGGTAACCCTCAAAAGGTCTAACTCCCTAGTGAAGTCGTCATTTCTATTAAAGGGAGAATCGGATACCAAGATATTGACTAACTTGAATCACAAATCATAATTCACCACCGATCTTTAATTTATCCAACGGAAAGGGTAAATATCGGAACCCTAATTGCACTGTAAAAAACAATGCAGGAGACCTAAGGTTCGGGAGTTGGTTATACCAAGGGAAGGTGTTAGCATCCTAAGCTTCTGTAGTACTCTACATGATCCTCTTGTTTTATTTGCGTTATTTGTTATCTGTTATCTGTCTGCTAAAGGAATGACCTAGGGGTTTATTTCTAAGTATGCTCGCCAGGACATCGCCTCTCGTGCCTACATATCTTGACGAGAATGGAATCAGAGTATTCGTAGTTCCCATCACTAGGGTGAGGAACTCTTGATTATGGTCAAGCTTCCAAAAGGAAGAGGTAAGTGTCCATGGCAAGACATTTATGTGGAGTGTGGAAACTCCAAACCTAAGGCTTTGTTTTGGGGATTTAGTGTTAATTCTTTTGTTTGGTTAGTAACTTCAGCCACTTATGGAAAAGCCTTCCTTCTAGATTCTTGAAGATAACCATTAAAAAATATTCTTCTCGATTCTTGAGGTCAGCCCGGTGTTAAAGTTTGGTTCATTCGAGATCAGCGTAGTGTAAAATCTCGATTTGGTTAATGGTTAGCCCGTTATAATACCACTTTTCAATTTGGAGGATATTTAGTTAAAAACTATACATTGATTCAAGATAAGTCCGTACAAAATCTTTGTTTGGATTAGAGACTAAGCGCTTCATTCCATTGTTCACTGTTTGGTTGAAAGTAAATCGAGTAACTTTGTTTTTCTTGTATAAGAGGGTTCATAAGCTTGACCTTATAAAAGCTTGCAAGAATTACTAGAAACTCTCAAGATCAAATCTTGAGGAGAGGAATAGGTCACTTCCTTTACACCGAATCTCTATAAATATTTTGTGTCATCTCTCTTCCCTTAAATTTTTACTCTTATCATATTTTCTTTAACCTAATTTTTCTCTATGTATTCAAACGTTTTTATTAAAATAATTTTAAACTCTAATTCAAAAAATAATTTTCTTTTAAAATATCGTTTTTCAAACTCCCACAATTCACCCTCATCTCTCTCTTGTGTATGGAGTCATATATTCAATAGAAGATTTCATTTAAACATAGTTAAAAGAAAATTGGTAAAATGATCTAAATGCTTGAATAAGCCAAACCTCAAATTCAAACCAAATACCAACAAAGACTTATACTACATAAATTGGTTTCAAATTTTGTACATATCCACCATGGGGAGAAGTACGTGTGTGTCATTTCTTAAACATGGTATCAATGTGTCTCTATGTGCTTATTTTTTCTCTATTTTCTTTCTTCTATGGTTAATTGTTTCCATTGTTTTTGTTAATATCAAAGGAGGAGAATTATACTCTTAAGGAAATAATACTCAAATATTTTTCTTCTTAACCTCTCTACTAAATTACCTCCCTGAGAGATGGTTTTGTCATCATAAAAAATAAAAGAATGTGCTTCTATGTGCTTAACAAGTTTTGATTATGACATTTAAATAATGTCTGATATCATAAACATCTTCAAAAAGCGAGAAGATTGTAATGTTTGGTAAAAAGTATCAAATGATAATATCAAACATCAAGGAATGGACATTTATGCAAAAACAAAACTCATCCTCTAATTTTGTGTTTAAATTTCCCTTTTCTTTTTGGCATCAAATGTATAATATAAGTATGATATTCTCTAAGTACTAAAATACTCACATATGCAATAAAAACTATTTTCAAACTCTTTTAGAAATGGAAATGAGGTTTCCCTTGCATTATTGATTATGGATGGCCATGATTAATTATGAATGGGTAATAATCAATTATGGATGCATCTTAATTGATTATGGATGTGTTATAATACATTGTGCACCAATTTATGATGAATATCAATTATGATAGTTGTATAATCTATTATGAGGCGAAATTTCATTAGTAATCAATTATGAAGATCTTGTAATCGATTATGTTCATATCCAAACAAATATCTTTATTTGCTAGGTCATAAATAATATGGCCTTACCATAATAAATTATGGTCTAGATTTGGGTCTTTTACTAATTTTTTTTTTCTAAATTATGTATGATAAATGGAGGTCTTGGATAATTTGAAAAACACGAAAGCTTTTAGAAAATGCTTTCTTCTCTACTCTCACATTGCACAAATATTATTTCATACTCACTTGAAATTGTTTTAGTTCAAAGATAGTAAAATACTTAGTATAAGTTCTTGTGGAATCATTGCAAAATATTTGAATTATAATTTTAAAATAAAAAATTATTATTTTCTTGGTCTCTGATATATTGATATAAAGGTTCCAAGCTAAACCTAAGATAATAGTTTGGTGAAAAAAGGTTATGGGTTGGCCCTATTAGACCTATCCTTGAGGACTAGAAGTAGATCTCATAGTTTTGGGCTAACTAAAATAAAATCATGTGTGTTTTTCTCCAATTTATTTTTTAAAGTCTCAAAAACCATTTTATATCACAATTCACCTCTCTCTCTTCTCTTGTGTTATAAGTCACTTGAGCATCAATATATGTATTAGGGTTCTCTGCCATATGGGTGATGAGGTGTTCTATTTTGGCACTGATTATTACATACAACATATCCTACATCATAGGTCACATTAAAGCAACAAGTTTTTGCACAAAAATCAAAGTAAAATAAATTATTAAAAAAAATAAAAGTAGTATATTTTACATATACTAACACAGTGTAGGTATTAAACTCAGTGTAAAAATATATTTTTTCTATTGTTGATATTTGAAAAATGTCCATGTAAAAAAGTTTTGGATTCTCTTCCTCTCTTATAATGATTTTTCTATTTTAACCCCTCATCAAATCAAGTCCTTAAAAAATAGACGACATTGTCATGTGACTTTCCTTTTTAGCTTTTAATTTTTTTAAATGATATGGACTGCTTAGTTAGTTTTTATTTTGAATTATTTATTTTCTTTAAATGCCACATTGGCTTTTAATTTTATTTTTAATTATTTTCAAACATTAATATTTGAAAATAACAATGAAAATTTACATTTGCAAGGAGTTGAACCAACAACACTTTCATTGTAAAACACGACCTCTTGCCACTAGGTTGTTCTACTTTAGTATAAATTTATAATCATCACATATTCAGGTAAAACAACACTTCTTATTTCGTGTAAATTTAACTCACCCATCATTGTCAGCCACATCATTTCTTCTTCATCCTCTTCATGTCTACTTCCACCATGGTAACCACCACCATTAAGGTACCATTCACCACCAATATGGTAACCACCACCATGTCCACCTCCATCATGGTAACCACCACTGTTGCACCCTAAATTTTGACCCTTATATTTTCATAATCATTTTAGGATCATATTCATCTGTTTATCTAACCATAACCAGTTTCCAGTTTGTCTTTGTTTAGTTACAGGTGGATCAGGGTTCCGTACAATCGAAAATTGAGGGTTCGACAATTTAATCAGTCAATATATTGGGTCGTTTCGCCATGTAAAAAGCCTCTACACAATCAAAGACACTCCATTGGGTCAAGCATGAATCCAATTTGGGGTTTCCACACAAAGATCGGGAGCATTACAGTTTAAGATCCCCGATTAGGGTTTCTGACTAGGAAAAGTCAACTGGGGTTTGACTTTTGGTTCAAATGGGGTTCCAATGATAGGATCATGGTTCATTAAGCTCATATGGCTTAGGGAAGTCTACTCAAGAATTTTTAAAGCCTCAGAGGACCCGAAACAACAACAGTCGATCCGATCGTCATCAATCGATCGTTTTGTTGACCAAAAAGTCAACCCTTCAACCATAAGGAATTTGACCTTAAGATGTGAATAAAAAATGTTCCTTATGTCATATTACACATGCCCAAAAAATTTCATGACCATTGAATCAAGGGTTAAGAAGTAATCACAAAAATCGGGAATTAGGGTTTCGAAAGGGGCAAGACCATAACTCCTCAACCACACATCCAAATGAAGTGGTTCAAAGCTCATTGGAAAGCTTTTGACAAATCCTACAAAATCCTCAGAGTGGTCCATGGTAAAAAAATGCATAGAGTTGGAGTTATGACAAAATTCATTTTAAGATGGGAAATAACTTAAAAAAATTCTAAGTTATTTAGCTTTTTTAAGTGGTTTTTCAGCAACTTTAAAGGGTTTTTCAACCTAGTTCCATCTAGAATTTGGAAATTCCCAAAACATGAAAGTTATAGAGCTGCTTAAGGGCTTTCCAAATTATGGTAGAACTCCTCAATATCATGTGTGAGCAGGAAGTTATGAGCCATGAAAGTTGGGCCTGTCACACTTGAAACCACTTTGTCAAAACTTCTCAAATTTAGATTTTCAACCACTCAAGTCATTCTCAACTATTGGATTATGTTTCAATCTGATATTTATAGAGAATCATGAAGGGAAAACCAGAAGAGTGAAGGATTTGAGAGCTTGACAAGATTTGCAAGCAAGTGGCTAATATTTTAATCCAAAATGCAAAAGGAGGAAAGAGAAACTTTTCCATAAAATCTGGAGCAGCAGCCTCTCCTATCCATCTAGCCTCATATCAGTCACCTCATACATCTTATTCCACTTGATTTTTTCTTGCTTAGAGCCCAAGAACATGATGTTTGCAGCTGCCACAAGATCATATGCAAGATTTCCTTCCAAAACTCCCTCCAAAAACGAAAACCTTAAATCTGCCCCAAACCTCTTCATGGACTATAAATAGAGGCTTCATCTCTTTGCATTCCAGACACCAGAACTATCCAAAACATCATAAACACATAGTTCTCCTTCATTCTCCCTTTACTTGTAAGTGAAGAAAAATCACAAAAAACCACCAAAAAGTGTCATTTTGCATTTTTCAGACCAGCCTTTATTTCCAATCCAAAATCACTTTAAAGACCATATACACACCCTTAAAATGACCCTCTGAAGCTGTTCCCACCATTGGTTTTCTCAAAAGATCAAAAGATCAAAAAGTCAACTGTCCACACACTCAAGTTTGACTTTTGTGCACCTTTTAAGCCAAATCACTCCATAAACCATTTTTCATCAATTTAACACTTTGAACACCTTCCATATATGTTGTATCAACTGCCCATAACCTAAAATCATAGCTGGAACTTCATTCTCTCAAACTGGCCACAAGGTTGCACTTTTCTTCAAAGGGAAGTAACATCACAAGCTTGCTCAAAGGGAAGGATTTATCTATGGTTTTCTTGGCTGCTAACATAGGGAGGACTACAAGAAGTATGTAATTTTAAACCTCTCTCATTAGTATGTGTAGATTTGCTTTGTGGAAGGTTAAGCATTGTTGTGTTTAGAGTTGTATTTTTGCTGCCAAAATTGTTTTAAAAAGATGAGTTTGTCAACTTTCACTTAAAGTATGGAGTTGATATTGATATGCCAAGCTTGCTATTGGTACAACTGTTTCATGTTTGTTCCTATAAGTGCTATAAGATTTTGTTGGTGAAATTGCTGACATTGGTATGTTGAGTTGGTTTCCTTTGCTGTCAAAAGATATTTATGGATCTAAGCTTATCATGCTTTGATGTTCTAGTGCATACTTGGTTTTGTTAAGTTCATGTTCATTTTTGTTGAAATAGTTTGGTATTTCATGATAATGTTATAACTTATAATGTTGCTTTCCTTCTGTTTTGACACTGTGGAATTTGCATTTTAGTCAGTTACCATTTGTGTGTGTACATTACCTTGTGACTGCATCTGTTCCAGTTTAGAGTTTTTGTTCTTCTTTTTAAACCAACTATTTGATTCTTGATTTTAGAACTCCTAGCTAGGTTATTTTCAAGTGTGCTGCTGGAACTTGTGAGTGTTTATTTGAACATGGATCTAAGGCATAACAGTTGAAACAAAGGTGCCCTACTGTTGAACTATGTTAAGTTTTAAGATGTCCAATTTTAGACTCCCATCAGGTTTTGTTTGTGACTGCTGCTTGATAGGGAGTGGAATCATAACTTGCATGCATTTTGAACTGGTTTATCCTGCTGCCATATGTGCATAGTGAATTTATGATGAGACTTACTTTCAAACATATAGTGAAACACATTTGACTCTTTACTATGCCTGTTGTTCTAAGTTTGTTGAGAGTTTGGTCATGTTGTGGTTTCATTAAGAATGTTCAATCATGTCAGTTCACTTAAGGTTTCATCAAGTTCTATTGTCATTTGTGAAAACATCTCAGAACCTCAATGTTTGTGGCTATTGTTTGAAATATGTTTAGAATTGCTAGGCTGTTGGTTTAACCTAAGTTGAAGTATTGATAAGATGCATGCATATGTTATCTTTCTGGCTGATATGTCAAGATGTGGATTGGATGAGTTTAGCTTTGGTTTGAATTTCTTTGAATGCATCTATTGATGTTTGCTTGCCTGGCCAGATTTACTTGTTTTTTGTCTTGAAAAGCATGAACAACAGTTGTATCTCATATTCCCTATTTTGTTCTAATAACAGTTTGGATCATATTGTTGTTAAAATTTGATCCATGATATACTTAAGATATGTGCATACCTTGTATTGAACTTAATTGCATCTGTTTTGAACTTTGAGATCCAAGTTGCATTTCAAAACCTCATTGCTGCCAAGAACCTGTTCCCTTTGTTTGATCAGTGACTGTCACAAGGCATTGATGGTGTCCAACTCATGTTACAACTAATATGCATCATGACTGTTTCAGTTTCTTCAGCATCATTTCAATAGTTGGCAGAACGGTAGTCATTTGTTGATTTGGAAAGAGCTTGAACTGCATCTTTGGATAAACATCGTTGATAACAAGTATAAAGTATGTATGTACTCTCATTTGAATTTAAGCATGTATGTTTTGAACTCAAACATTGAAATTTCATTTTAAACCATTTTCACACATTTGCAACTCACACACTCTTTTTTTGCTCTATTGATTTTTGAATAGCATTTTCTGTTGAGACACATTCTATATCACATTTGAAACTTGCTCAAGTCATTAAATGCATCTGTTGCAACTCATCATGTTTCAATTGTATCTCCAAGCTTCACTGATGCATGTTAATAAGTCTTTAAAAGCATCAGCAGGCCTGTTTGATTCCATGCCAAACTTGTATTTCATACCTCATTGACATAGTGGAAAATTGTGTAGTGTATCCACTGTCCAGGTCTGTTATGAACAGGCCTCTTGCATTTTTGTACCTGGCTGCTGTTTAAAACTGAGTTGGAAAGGCTTAATCACCTAGATTTCCCTTTTAGAATCCCTTCTGATCCATGTTGGTTGTGTTGGTTCATGATTGTTTGCCTAGTTAAGTTTGCTACAAACTGTTTTTGAAAATTGACATTTCAACTCATGTGCAATAATTGCAACTCATGAGTCACATTCTGCTGTTGTTTGATTTTGAGTCTCCTTTAAGTTTGAACTTTACAAATATCATATTTAGAGCATGTTCAGACCCTTACACATCTTTACTTGCACTGACTTTGATCTTTGAATACCAAAATGCATGGCAAGTTCATAGAATACATGTTCTGTCGAATTTATCTGTGTGTTTGTTATTTCAAAATTTGGTTTGCACCATCGTGTTCCTCATGAAATTCTAGGCAAGATTAATTAAAATTTCATCCAAATTGGTTAAGTATTGACAAAGTTGCGCGTCAAACCGTATTTTGAAGTTTCACTTATTTTGCCCTGCATTCTTGCCCAGCCACATGCTTTGCATATTTTACATATTATTTGGGGTGGCATAATCAATGGATGTATCGCCACCCCAGTGGTTAATGCCTTGCCTTAAAACGCCTTATCATGCCTTGTGTCCTGAGTTTGAGCCTCAGTGAGGCCATTTTTTTGTTCCAATTTATTATTTTCCATGTTTTATTATTTTATTCATCCTTTCCATTTAATTTCACAAGCGCGTGCGTGTGGCCTGGTGGTAAGTTGTATTGCTTGTGGTTCTAAGGGTGGTGTGTTCAACACCTACCTAGTGCATCTTTATTTTTAATTATTTTTTTTTTCATGTTTCTTCACAATATTCAAAAAATCATAACTTGTTCAATTTTAATCCTTTTTTAGTGATTCTTTTTGCTAAATTCTTGTGTTAATATATATTTTCACATGATGTATGATTCACAATTTTTAATCCTTTATCCTAGCCTTAGGATCTGAGTCTCCGTGCTCATGATTACCGTCCTGCCGTGGACAACCTTTCATCCTTTATCCTAGCCTTAGGATTCAAGTCGTCATGCTCGCTTTTACCGTCCTGTCGTGGACATCCTTTATCACAACAATCTCAACATAGATTTAGGAGTCGCCGCACTCCCTATAAGTACTTCCTTATGAAGGCTTGCATCCCTTTGGAACCTTGACCATAGCCAAGAGTTCCTCACCCCTAGTTAGGGGAACTACGGTTGCTCTGATTCCATTCCCGCCAGGATACGTATGCACGAGATGCGATGTCTTCGCGAGCATACTTTACCGAACTTTACCAAACTTTGTATATACTTTATATCTTTACCATTAGCACATTCACTTTAGCAAGCAAACTTTAACAAACACAAATATTAACAAGAGGTTCCTGTAGAGTACTACAGATGTTTAGGATGTGAAATACCTACCCTAGGCATAACCAACCCCGAACCTTTAGATCTCTCTTTGCTTAGCTTTAAGACTTTCTTTTTGCTTTGCATTTTTAATAGGTTTTTCTTTCTTTAAACCTTTCCTTTCCGGATAAATTAAAGTCCGGATGTGAATTTAAGAATTAAAGATTCAAGTTAATCAATAGCTTGGTATCACGATTCTCACCGCAACAACCACCATCATGGTAACTGCCACCACCATTATGGTAACCACCACCATGTCCACCTCCACCATGGTACCATACCACCACCACCACTCTTATGGTAACCACAAATATCGTTATGATAACCACCACCTCCATTATGGGAACCAACACCATAACCATATTTGACATCACTTACTTTATTTGACTTTTTAGCTATGTTTGGATATCATAAAATGAACGGAGAGGAATGAAATAGAGTGGAGTAGGACGGAGCGGAATGGAGCAGAACGGAACGAACTTCTCATTCTATTGTTTTGAAATTTTAGAACAAAATAAGGTAAGTTGTTCATTCCGCCCAAATCGGAGGGGAAAACATATGGTAGTAAGTGATAGAATAGAATGCAATTAATACCACTTCATTCCTTTCTGCTCCATCAAATTTTGAATGATCTAAACAATGAAATATCATTATATTCCATCTCATTTCATTCCTCTTCAAAACCTATAAATACTACATAATATTCTTATTACAACATTGAATGTTAATTCAAATACTTTGTATTAACGTTTTAATAATTAGATCTCACGGGATAATTTGTTAAAAAGAAAAAATTATATAGTATAAGAGATATATAGTAGACGGTGAAGCTAGCGGGGTTATACCTGAGTGAATCGCACACTCAAAGATACAACAGAGTCGTCACCGAACTTTATTTAGTCCCAAAGGATAAGGAAAATATCGATAAAACCCAAGGGAAAGAGAAACGGGAAAGGGGGTCGGTTATGCAAAAGGAAGGTACTAGCACCTTAAGTATCCGTCGTACTCGACGGGAACCATTTCGCTTACTTCTAGGCTTGGATCGGTTATCTATCTAAAGGCTTCTAGCTAAAAAAAGAAAAGGAGAGGGACAGAAAAGAAAGAAAGAAAGAAAAGAAAGTTCTCGAGGAGGATTGGGCCCTCGTGCCTAAGTACCCTCATAGTGTAATGAGGAAGTCAGAGATCCTTAGTTGAAAAGAAAGAAGAGGATCTGGATGGACCAGAGAGACAAAAGAAATGGAAGAAGACGGAGGAAGGTGGCTCGCCAAGATTTCACAATCCTGTGCCTACGTACCCTTATAGTGCAATGAGGAAATCAGAGCCTACGTAGTTTGGGAAATTACTGCTGGGAAAGAAAAAGGAAAGAGACGGCGTCAAGTCCAACAAAAAAAGAGAAAGCAAGGCCCAATTGAGGAAGGCAAAGGGAATGGTGTCAAAACCAAGAAAAATCTACTGAGAAACAAAGAAGTGAAGAAAGAACTCTGTCGGGGAATGCAGAAGAAAAGAGATGACTCTACAGGGGATAAAAGAAGAGAATGGCGACGGAGCCGGGGAAAAAGGGAGTAAAAGACAAGAATCAAAATAAAGGTAAGATCCACGGGGGACTCGGTGCAGTAACTGCAAGCAGTGATTAACCGAAGAAAGAGAAGAGTAAAACTTTGTAGGGAGAGTAAAAGGTTAGGTGTCAACAGACGGAATGCGACGAAACAAAAGAAAGTGAGTACTGAACCAAAGAAAGGTGATTGACTCGGAGGGGAAATCAGTATATTAACTGATAAACACTGGTTAACCGAAAGGATAAAGGAGCTGGTTTTAACCGATAAACGGTGATCAACCAAAAGAAAGGGTGTGGAACCAAGCAAAGGTCGTGACCTAAGAGACAGGTGTAGAACAAAGTGAAGGTTGTGACCCAAAGGATGGTACACTGACTGACCCAAAGCTGACCCAAAGGATGGTACACTGACAGTATTTGAACCAAATAAAGGTTGCTAGCTGCAGGGGGTTCGGTATTTAACAGACGAACTGTGATTAACCGAAGGGAATAAGTGATTAACCAAAAGAAGGTGATTAACTCAAAAGAAACTCAGTATCTTAACAAACAGACTGTGGTTAACTGAGGAAAAGAATGATCGGTTCAAACAGGCGGACTGTCCTTGACCAAAAGGCAGGTGATTAACCAAGAGAAGGTGATTATCCCAAAGGAAAAGATGGTTTTAACAAGCAGACCATGATCAACCAAAGATCGGGTGATTAGCCGGAAGAAGGCGATTAACCCAAAGAAAAGCTGGTTTTAACAGGCGGACCGTGATCAACCAAAGATAGGGTAATAAGCCGGAAGAAGGCAATTAACCCAGAGAAAAACTCAGTATTAACAGACAGACTGTGATTAACTGGAGAAAAAAGGATTTAGTGCTTGACTGTTAAACAGTGATAACCCAAAAAAGAAGGAGAAAGAACCAAGAGAAGGTTACAAACTCTGGTGGGGAATAGGTTAGAACGGGAAGATGGTGTAAACCAGAGAAGAAAGATTGACTTAACTGAGGAAGAAGGGAATTAGGTTTAAACTGAAGGAAAGTTGATCAAACAAGGAAAAGAGTGATTACAAATCTCTGGGGAAACCAAGAATGGTGATTGGCCGAGAGAGAAAAGAGTGTTGGCTTGAAAGGAAGAAGCTACTTCCAAAGAGGAGGTAATGGTGCAAGTGATCGATGATTGACGTGACTGGAGAAAGCAGGGATAGCACAGTAAGGAGATAAAGGTGACTATTCCAGGCACAAGGTCATTCGTCCCCTACCCAAAATGGTCAGAATGAGTGTAGGAATTCTCCACTTTCATTCCTTCTCTAACACCAAAGTGAGGCGCAAGAATCAAAACGGATAGCACAACGGCGCCAAATTTGTAGAGAGCTCCAATGCGTTGTGAACCTTCAACTCTATGGGGGAAAAGAGAAGGAGGAAAAAGATCTGAAAGATCCAAAGGATAAGAAAGAAAGAAGGATCGATTAATCGAAACGAAGTTTCAATTTATCAATCAAAAGGGGAATATGCTAATAATTTTTCAAAGGGATGAAAAACCATTAAAGCCAAAAGGTGATTTATTGATTATACAAGATTGAGTTCATTCTAAAGAGGAACAAACTCAATGTAAACATGAATAAAAGTGAAAAACAGTACCAAAACAATTAGCATGCATCACAAACCATGTAGCAAGTGATCAAAGAAATATGCAAGAATGATCATGATAAAGTGTCGAAAATGCACATAATCGAGAATCGACAAATGACATATTGAAATATTGCATAGATGCTTCAAAGAATAGGTAATAGCTCATAAAACATCCACAAATGTTAAGCATATCAAGCCATGGAAGTTATATGGGAAAAGAATAGCAAATGAGCTTGAAAACGGGCAAAAAATGACATTCTGCCTTTGATTAACCGGTTACTTGAAGCAGGTAACCGGTTACTTGCTCAAAAATGGAGAAAATAGGCTAAAACTATGCAGAGTAACCGGTTACCCTATATAGAGTAATCGGTTACCACTGTAACAGTGGAAAAAATAGCTTTTTGAAAATCAGTTTTTAACACCAAAAGATTTCCCCAATCATCCACATGCTATGCTTGACATTTGTGCATGAAAAATAAATTTCAAAAGCACTTAAACATCAATTAATCATCAATGTAAAGCATTAAACATGGATAGAAAAGATCAAGAAATCACATGATTAAGCAAAACCGAAAAACGATCGAACTACATCGTAAACGCGCGAAATAGATTGAAACAGTAAAACAAGTCAAAGATAACCAACCTACAAGGCTGAGATTTGTCTTGGATGTTGTTGCTATTGATATATCATGAGAAGAAGCAAAGAAAACCAGAGAATTCAGAATTTGCAACCGAACCGTAGCGAAACCGAGCAAATTGCGACGAAATCTCCAAATACAAAATTGCATCGAATAGGCTTGAAGTAATCACTTGAGATGAATCAAAAGTCAATAAAAATCCAGAAAATAAGGTAGAATCACAAGATGATGATGGATAAGCTTAAGAGAAAGCACTTCCAATGAAGAAGTGGCTACTCTTTAATGGAGGATTTGAGCTTTAATGAGGTTTTGGGAAGATGATGGAGATGAAAGTGCAGATGTTGCCGAAAATTTAGAGGGAAAGTGAGAGAATTGATAGTGATAAATGAAGAATTTGGAAAAAATTATTAAGCCCCCTAAAGGAGAAAATGATTCCACCCCTTGTGAAGTGGTGGTGATTTTCTTATATAGAGTTTTGCTTCGGAGTTGCTAGGTTCGGAGTGAGCTTTTGATGTAGCCACGGGACTAGCCTTAGAGTTAGTTAAGCTCAACTCACTAAGTTGGAGGTTAACTCAGTTAGTTAGGTGGTTGACTCGGTAACCATCCTAATGCAAGTTGAAAATCCAATGGTTCACATGCTTGGAAACAAAGGTGTATGGTGGTCTTGATTGGAAATGATATATTTGAGCAAATGCCTTCAAGTGTCTTGAATGTTCTCAAAGTCTCTAGAATTGTCTAGAAATGTCTAGAATGTTCCACACAATGCTAGAACCTTATAAACCCTAAAATTAGGGGTGTTCATGGGTGCGGGTCGACCCGCAAACCCGCCTACCCAAACCGAACCAACCCACTAATTACCCGGACCCATTCATTTACGGGTATACCCGACCCAACCCGTAACAACCCGTATAGATTTGGTTCGGGTGTTGGGTTTTAGTTTCTAAACCCATGAACCCGTTGACCCAACCCGTTGACGTGGCATAATTAATTATTATTATTATTATTATTATATTGTTATTTATAAATTTTAAAGTTGCTATAACTTTGTAAATTGTAACGTACACAAAGATCTTTTGCACTTTCCTTCCAGTTTCCAATCACACATTAAATTATTATTATTATTATTATTATTATTATAATTAAACATTATTATTAATATTAATCATGCTTGCTTAACTTATGCACTTCTAGTTTACACTTTACTGCCTTTTTATTTTTTTAATGAATCTTTATTAACTAATAATAATTAAGTATATATTAGAAACTTACTAAACTAAAGACAATACCACTTAACCTAACCCTATTTTTTTACTACGGCAAATCTCAAACGTCACCACTCCTCTTTCTCTCACGATTTTTTTTTTCATTTTACTCTCTCACATTCCAATTCCATCTTGCTTTCGAAAATCCACAGTCTATACTTTGACTCTCTCATAGTTTCGTCTCCATATTGAATAAGGTTTTATACTTTTTATAGTTCTACAATATATTTATTTCAATGCAATATATTGTTTTTACAGTATGTACTTCAATAGTTTTATATCAATGCAAAATATGATGATAGGTTCAATGTAATGTACTATTTTGTTTCATATGATGCAAAGTACTATTTTGTTTCATATGATGAAAATATATTTTGATGCAAAGTCCTGTTCTGTTTCATATTATTAATTTAAATATATTTTGTTTAATGTTGTTTTAATAATAATTTATACTAAAAATTGTTTTTTTATAGAAAATGGAAGTGGAACAATCACAAATTGTCAGTGAAGATGTTGCTCATCCACTTGAACAAGAGCAAGAAGTTCAACAAATACAAGGAGAAGGGTTGTCATCATTGCCACCAAGTGCACTAATAGAGGTAAGAAAAAGAAAACCCTCTAGAAAACCTTCTACAGTTTGGAAAGATTTTAAAAGGGTTAATGATAAGGCTATATGTAAGTATTGTGGGAAACAATATGCTGCAAATAGTGGTAGTCGTGGCACTACTAACATGCATAAACATTTGAAAGTGTGCCTGAAAAATCCAAATAGGGTAGTTGATAAGAAACAAAAAACTATAGCTATTGGAAAAGAAAGTGAGGATGATCCTAATAGTGTTAGCTTGAAACTTGTTGATTTTAATCAAGAGAGGACTAGATTAACACTTGCAAAGATGATAATCATTGATGAGCTCCCTTTTAAATATGTTGAAAATGAAGAATTTAATATGTTCATGAAAGAGGCTCAACCAAGATTCAAAATTCCATCTCGTGTCACTGTTGCCAGAGATTGTTTATGCTTGTACTTCGATGAGAAAGAAAAATTTAAATCTATGTTGTCTGCTAATAATTAAATGGTGTCTCTTACCACTGATACTTGGACATCGATTCAGAATATGAATTATATGTGTGTTACAACTCACTATATTGATGACGAGTGGAATTTAAAGAAGAGTATATTAAGCTTTGGTATAATTGCTGACCATAAAGGTGAAACTATAGGGATAACATTAGAGAATTGCATGAAGGATTGGGGTATCAAGTCTATATGTTGTGTGACTGTTGATAATGCAAGTGCTAACAATTTGGCAATTGATTATTTAAATCGAGGCATGAGCTTTTGGAATGGTCGTACTTTGTTTAATGGGGAGTACTTGTATATGAGATGTAGTGCTCACATATTAAACTTGATTGTCAAAGAAGGAATAAAGGATATTGATGAATCTGTTAAAAGAATTAGGGCTGCATGTAAGTTTGTCAAGGCTTCTCCTAGTAGGTTGGCTACTTTCAAGAAGTGTGCAGAAGCTGTTGGTGTATGTTCTAAAGCATTGGTAACACTAGATGTAGAAACCAGATGGAACTCTACTTATTTAATGTTGAACATCGCTGAAAAGTATGAACATGCATTTTACCGCTTATAACATGCTGATGTTGCATTTTTAACTAATCTCCGTATTGAGTCGAAAGGATGTCCTAATCGAGCTGATTGGGAACGAGCTCGTATTTTTGTGAAGTTTTTGAAAACTTTTTATGATGCCACACTTTCTTTTTCTGGGTCATTGCATGTTACTGCTAACTCTTTTTTCAAACAGTTGATGGATATTAAAAAAATGTTGAATAAATGGAGGCACAATGTTAGTGATCCAATTTTCAAAACCATGACAGCAAATATGCAATTGAAGTACAACAAGTATTGGGAAAGCAATACAATAAATTATCTTCTCTTTGTTGCTATTTATCTTGATCCTCGTTATAAGCTTGACTATATTGAATTTTGTTTTACTCGGATGTATGGTGAAAAATTGTCAGAGGATATGTTAAAGAAATTGAAATCTCTCATTGCTAAATTGTTTGAGCACTATTTATTTTTGTATCCTGTTTCTCATGATGGTGGTTCCAATGCCTCATCTTCAAACATTGCCTCTCATTCTAGAATTGAAAATGGTGAAGATGATGAAGATTGGGACAATTTGTTTAGAATGAATATGAAGAAAAAACAATGTGAAGTGCAAAAAAAATGAGTTGGAAAGGTATTTGGAGGATGGTGTTGAAGATGATTCTCCTACATTTAATATTCTCACTTGGTGGAAAGGAAAAACAAATAAATATCATGTGCTTTCTCGCATAGCTAGAGATATATTGGCTATCCCTGTATCCACTGTATCTTCTGAATCCGCTTTTAGTACAGGAGGTCGTGTCCTTGATTCATTTCGTAGTTCCTTGAATCCCTCTACCGTTGAAGCTTTGATTTGTACTCAAAATTGGATCAAATCTCCTAAGGTCATTGATTTAGAAAAAGAGTTGGTTGAATTGGAAAAGGTTGAGTCAGGTATGAATTATATGTTTGAATTTTAAAATCTATTTTATTTTAGTATTATATTACATTATTCTTATTAGTTGTTTGTGTTTACATATATAGAGTTAGCTGGATTAGTTTCTATTGATGTTGGCATTACTGCGGTTGAGCTCAATTCAACTGTTACTACTAGATTTTAAGGTATTTTCTAGTGTTGTTTTTTTTCTTCTTCTTTTGACTATTGTTGCTTAAACTTTTAACTGTTGTTGCTGGATTTTATGTTGTTGCTAAACGTGTCATTGTTGTTGCTGGAATCTTTTACAGCTACTGTTGCTGGATTTTCTGTTGTTGCTAAACCTTTCATTGCTGGTGCTGGAATCTTTTATAGTTGCTGTTAGATTTTGGTGCTATTAGACCAATATTGGACCAATACATCTATGTCATTTTAAGACTAAGTGATGTTTATTTGCTTTTGAATTATTTAGAATTTATGAATTTTATGGAATTTTATATATTATTAAGTGTTAATATATATGATAGTTTACGGACCTACTTTTAAGCATGTGCTAGAAAAAGTAACATTTGAGTATCAAAACAACTAATATATACTGTATATTATTATATATTTGTAATGGATAACATTTGAGTATCAAAATAACTAATAAATTTTTATAAATTAAGGTATATTAATGAAAATATATAAATAATTAATGGTGTATATGTATCTTAATATTTTTTATGACAAAGAAAATACATTTCAAAATTTTAATTGTTATATTTTTAATTATTCTATTTTATATGTAGGATTTGTCTCCACTACGTAAATAATTTAATTGTTTGAAATATGCAAAATTATATTGAATTGTGTTATAGATTTTTTAAATTGAAAATAATAATTATTATATACACAACCCGTGGACCCAACCCTACCCAACCCGTAAATATCCGGGTTGATTCGGGTCGGTTTTTAAAGTAGAATTACGGGTTTGATGATAAACCCAACCCATTGAAAGTTGAACGGGTTGGGTAACGGGTTAAGGCGAACCCGGTCCAACCCAACCCGCGTACACCCCTACCTAAAATGTAGAGAGAAAAGTGGTTGTCCCACAAAATGTAACAAAATCTGCATTTTTGCACTGGGTAACCGGTTACTTGGTTTTTTCTAGAAAGTGGGTAACCAGTTACTTTAGGCAAAACTTGCATATTTTGCTTGAAAAATGGTTTTGTGGCCACAAATCTGATTTTCGACCTTTTGCTTTGATGAATAGGCATAGGAACCTTCATTTTGTGCTTGTTTTGATGAAATGATATCTTTGAGAGGATGTGATTAATCGGGCTTGCAAAACCTGAATATTCTTGCAACAAAAATCATAGAGAAAAAGTGCTAATGCGTATGTCAGTGATGTGAATTCACATGCTCATGCAAAAGGGAAAAATGAGGTCAAATTTCGGGTTACGACAGACGGATATGAAGATGGCAATCTGATGAAGATGAAGATAATGGTGGTTACCATGGTGGAGGTGTACATGAAGATGACAAAGTGATAAAGGTGAGGCAATGAAGATGAATATGGCGGTGGTTATCATGGTTGATGCGGACATGAAGATGGTGAGGTGATGAAGATGAACCTAATGAAGTGACAAGATGAAGATGATTTGCATGCTAAATTTGGAGCTGCTATCAAAGCATTGGAAATTGCTATCAACAAGTATTACAAAGAGACAAGTATTACACCTTGATTTACTTAAGAAGAATTTAATAACGATATTAAAGTTTGGAATGATTCTTTATGACTCCATTAGTGCAAAAAATTTTTTTTAATTTTTTGGTAAAACATGATTTTTAAACATTATTAAGTGATCAACTTTAATTCTCTTTTACATGTAAATAAGGAATATTGTGGCTATGATTTTCAAATTTCTTTATGCTTTCAATTTTTTTAATAAGCAAGCAAAAATTGTATTGATATGGAATATTAAGGGTATTCCAATCGAATAAACAATATTTAACAAAAGCTTCAGCATTTAATAAGATTAATTACAGAAATCAAGAGGATATTTAAACCACTCATATAAGAAACATTTAAAATTATATTTATACGTAAGGGAAAGCCACCAGAAAGATATACTTTCACTTTGATCCAACCATTTTTAAAACCAGTTGTGTTTTCTATCTGGAAGGTTAGACAACCAATTAGAAATAGAGTAAATCTATGATTATTATAATTAGGAATCGTTTACATGACCTCATTACTAAGTGTTCTAAAGGGCAAATATAACATATTGATTTACTATAGAGATATTTAATAACTATTCTAATATTATGAAGGGTTTTGTACAACTTCATATAAGCGAAACAATTTCTTAATTTTTCAGGGCATAAATTTTGTACATTATAAAGTCATCTAATATTATATTTCTTTACACAAAAGTAAGAAACAATATGGCTAAAATTTTCAAGTTTGTTTATGTTATGATTTTATTTTCCATATTTTTTGTTGTTACAATGAGCACTGATGGTAATCCTTTTTCTTATATTTCTTTAAATTTTTTCTTTATTTCGCAATTCATTTACAATATTTTGTCATCTTCTGTAACATTATTGTATTCTTTCTTTTCTTATTACAGAACTTGAAAAATGTGAGAGTGATTTTGATTGTCCAATAAATATGTGCAACTCTCCTAATACAGTGAAGTGTATAGATAGAAAGTGTATATGCGTTCGTGTTCGTATGATGCAATGGGTTTTATGAGTTGGTAATCCAAAAGAGTAGACAAATTTCATGAAATGAAGAATGATTTCTTGACGTAACAAAGATCTATGTAATGTATGTTGTCATTTAATGATATCGGTGGTACTTAATAATTTTTATTTATTTTGTTTCTTTTTTATGTTTCACAAAATTTTATTTGTATAGTTTTTTTTAAAAGGCAAATGATATTAATAAAGAATATCCGAAGTATTCAGAGCATTACATCAAAAGGAGAATCTCAACCAACACTACAAACTTAAAAAGAGTTCATGCAAAAGGCATGAAAGATAAAGTTGGAGTAAGAATTTTCTGTAATGCAACCCCATTTCCAAACAAAGAGCTTGACACACCAACATACATTGTTTATACAAAAGGGAACATCATTGAATATAGCATCATTTCTTTCTTTCCATATAGCCCACAAAACCGCTAACCAAATCGCCTGTTTAATTAATTTTTGGTTTTTTCCTGATCCTCCTCCACTCCAATCTAACCAAAACTTAGCAACATCCCTGCAAAAGTGCATCGAAGTTCCGCTCCAACCAGCAAAAGTTTTCCATACTCAAGGGCTAGCCTGCAAGAAAAGAATAACTGAATACAATCTTCTTCAGACAAATGACAGAAACGGCAAGACGTCTCCACTAAAACTCCTCTTCTTCTTAAAGAAACTTTTGATGGCAACCTACCCCACAAAATTTTCCATCCAAAAATCTTAATTTTCGGTGGAACTGTACACTCCCAGAGCCACAAAAATGCCCTCAACGGATCATTGTTTAAATAGGAATCCTGGCCTGAATCCATAAGAATGTTGTAAGCTTCTCTTACATTAAAAATCTGATTGTCAAAACCTTTCCAATAAACGATGTCTTCCACCCCCATAACAGGATTTGCAGTGCTCAAAATAAGAGTAAGAGAACTGAATTCAACCTGCACTAAAATATCAGCGGGAGGAGTATGCCTAAGTCGCTCCACCTCCAAGAACCTTCCATCCAATTCCCCATCTCCTCCACCGAAACATATATTTTGGAACTAGCTTCGTATGCCAATGGAAACAACTCCGCCAACGGTTTATTAGTTATCAAACAAGTTGCCCAAAACGGGATCTTCCTACCAATATCGAGATTGAATACCACCAAAACAGAAAAGTCCAAGTCTGCTACATCAGAATGAGAAACACTCTGCAATAAGTCTTTCCACCAGTAGGAAGAAGATCTACCATTAGAAGAACCTAGCTTTAACATTGAGAAACCGATGTTACCATATCTGACTGCCATCACTCTTCTCCAAAGCGCATCAGATTCGGACATCACCCTCTATTTCCATTTATACAACAAGGCAAGGTTCAATTCTCTAATACTTTTGACCCCTAGACCCCATAACTTCGTCTCCCTGCAAACAACCTCCCACTTCACCCAAAAAATCTTTGATTTATCATTATTCGAACCTCATAGAAAATCCCTTCTGATTCTATCAATTTCAGATCAGTCCGTAATCAGAGCTTTGTATAGCGAGAACCAAAAAATCAGAAGACTCGAGAGAACCAAATTAATCAAAGAAACACGACCTGCCATAGACAGACAACGACCTTTCCAACCAGACAGCTTAGCTTTCATCTTCACAATAATTGGTTTCCACGTTGAAATTCTCCTTGGGTTACAACCTACCAGAATTCCGAGGAAGAAAAATCCCACTGAATCTACCCTGCACGCAAGAAAAGAGATTGCTGCATTCAAAAAGTTTTCATCAACATTGATGCCGATAAGACGACTTTTGTTGAAATTGACACAAAGTCCAGACACTAATTCAAAGCTACGCAAAACAATCTTAATTGCCCAAATATTACTCTATCCACCTCCTCCCATCAATAAAGTGTCGTCCACAAACTGAATCACATCTACCACTATATCTTCATTCAACCTAAAACCAGAAAAAAAGACCAATACTTGAAGCCCTTCTATCAGTACTATACTTTTATATTCTTATCCTAATATAACTAGATAAGTTTAGTGTACAACTGACATATTATTATTGGTTCACACTTGTATATATACTGATATCATAATTGTATTGAGTTAGTTAGATGAATAATAACAAACTTTACCTTTCCATTACTTCTTCTTCTTTCTGTTACTGCTTCTTCTTTTTTTTGCTATTCTATTACTGCTTCTTCTTTTTTCTGCTATTCTGTTACTGCTTCTTCTTCTTTCTGCTATGGCATCATCGCACATTATCGACATGGTATCAGAGCTTCAAAAGCTCTGGTAGCCATTGTTCTTTATTCTGCGATCTTTGTTCATCTCCTTTGTGAGTTCTTTCTATTTTTCATCGTTCTTTTTTTTCTTGATCGCTTTCATCTTTTTCTGTTTTTCAATGGCGCACCAGAGCTACGCTGATTTCGTAACCAATTCTGCAAATCCCTACTATCTTCATTCGAATGAGAATCCAGCTCTTGTTCTTGTTACGCCTTTGCTCACTGATAAAAATTACCATACCTGGGCTCGATCGATGCACATTTCGCTTATCTCCAAAAATAAGGAGAAGTTCATTGATGGAACTCTAACCAAGCCACCTGTTTCGGATCCGATGTATGCACCATGGATCCGTTATAATAACATGGTTCTTGCGTGGATTCAACGATCAATTTCGGAACCAATAGCGAAGTCTGTTTTGTGGATTGATACAACATTTGGCGTATGGAAGAATTTGCAAATTAGGTTTTCTCAAGGCGACATATTCTGCATATCTGACATTCAAGAAGACTTGTACAAATTCCGTCAAGGTACTCTCGACGTCTCTAACTATTTTACACAATTGAAGGTTATGTGGGACGAATTGGAGAACTATGGACCGATTCTGTTTTGTTCTTGCGCAATTCCCTGTTGTTGCGGTGCCATAGCGTCTGTTAAGCGGTATAGGGAATAAGATTACGTAATTCGTTGTCTCAAAGGATTATCTGAGAAATTTGCTCACTCAAAATCTCAGATTATGATGATGAATCTGTTGCATGATATTGACAAGGCCTTCTCGCTTGTGATTCAACAAGAACGAGAAATGGATAGCTCTGCATCAAGTGTTGTGGCCCCTACAGGTTCCACTGAAGAAACCTCTGCATTACATGTTCAAGCTCAGGAAGGGAACCAATCTGGTAGATAAGGTTCCAACATATATCGTGCTAAGTCTCAGGGTTTAGCTTTTGCAAAAGGTTCTAATAGAGTTTGTACTCACTGTGGCCGGACGAACCATACCATTGAAACTTATTTCAGCAAGCACGGATACCCACCAGGTTACAAATATAATTCCAAGACTCAAGGGTCTGCACCATCTTCATCAACTACAAATGCTAGTAATGCATCCACATCCTCTTCTCAGGGTTCAACACCATCTTCATTTGGTTTTACTAAGGAGCAATATGACAGCATCCTCGCATTGATTCAACAATCCAAGCCTCAACCTATTGTCAATTCTGTCTCAACATCACCTTTTGTCATGTATTCTCACTCAACCAATGTGAATGGTAAGCACCCCCATCTTTGGATCTTTGATACTGGAGCTACTGATCATTTCTCTTTTTATTTATCTTCCTTTATTACACATAAGAACATATTCCCCATCCATGTTAGCCTACCTGATGGTTCACAAGTCATGACTTCCATTTCTGGCACAGTAGCTATATCACCCTATCTCACTCTTCACAATGTGCTTTATGTTCCTAGCTTTAATGTCAACCTTATATCTGTAGCTAAACTTGTTGCTAGTAATAAATGTTTTGTTCAATTTCGTGCTAACACATGCCATATTCTGCAGAATCATACCAAGGCAATGATTGGTATTGTAACACCCATTTTAATTATTTAGTCTTTCTAGTATTCTTTCATTTCGACATGTCTTTTGTGGAGGTTATTTAATAAACCATAGCCTTTAATATTAATATAATATAATTGATAATGATAATAATTTGATAATTAATAGTAATAATATTATTATTATTATTATTATTATTATTAATATTATTATTATTATTATTAGTAATAGTAGTAGTAGTAGTAGTAGTAATAGTAGTAGTAGTATTGGAATAAAGAAATGAGGAATTAGTGATATAAGGGGGATTTTGGAAAAAGAAGGGGGATAAAACACGATAAAGAAGAGTGGGGAGAAAGAGTGAGGAGGAAGAACAAGGAAGGAAGAGAAACAAGGAAGAGAATCAGATTCGCAGGAATTCTTCAATGATCGAAGCGATTAATCGAGGTAAGGGGGAGAAACAGATTGGGATTGGTAATTGCATGAATTGGGTAGTTGGGGATTCCTTAACCCCATAGGGATTTGATGAACATGATTGGTGTTGCACCCCAAAATTTGCCCAGCATTTCTTTACCTAGCTTATGTTTCATTTCATGCACATTAGCATTATCATTTGCATTTCATTGACATGTATGCAGGAGATCAAGGGGTATGATTACCAATTGAGAGCTATGCAAGACTATGAAGTTAGCTAAAGAGGCTTATTCAGGTTTTCAAGGGTTGATATCCTTGTCAGAGAATTTAAAAGTTCCTCAGAGAGAGTGATTGATGCCAAGAGGGTGTGTCTCCTAACTTAAGAGTTGTGAGAAGTCATCAGATGATTCTGAAGCCATTAAGTTAGACTTGAGGTCTTGAGAGAGCTCATGAGAAGTCTTGAAGATCACTTTGAGGCCTAGACAGGTCATTGTGCAAGAATAAGAAGCCTCAGCCATGAGAGGTACAATTAGGGTTTGACTGGGTCAACCCTAAGTCAACTGAGGATTTGAAGAAGGTTGAGACTTAATTCAAGAGCCATGTGATCATGGATTGATACATTGATATGTTATAAGGATGATTCCAAGGTCAACTCATCATGATTGAAGGGTTTGAGAGGTTTCAAGCTAGGGTTTATAAGACTTGACAGTGTAAAATCCCCTAGTTTGACCCTTGTCTTCAAGACTATTTAGCTCAAGATATGATTGTCATCTCATCTTTACCCCAACGTTATTGTTATAGGGCATGATCTTAGCTTTAATTTGAGTACTAGAAGTCCTTGATAGGGTTTATAGAACTCAAGTTATGAGCCAGACAAGTTACAAGTCATCTGAGGCATGTGAATTTGGAGCTTGAAAGTTACCCAACTTGCATGACACTTTTTCCCAAGAAGGATGATTCCTATGAACTTTTGGTCAACATTAATGTTGTTCCTTATTCTCTTAGCTTTCTATAGAGTACTAGAAGTCCTTGATAGGATTTGTAGAACTCAATTTATGGCTTTGACAAGTCAAGGGTATTTTGGGTATTTGGACATTACAGGTCATTTTGAATCATAAGTCAATTTCACCATCTTGCAAGCCTCAAATGGATTTTTAATCAACATGAAAGTTGTTCAAAATGATGTTTTTAGCTTGTCTAAGCATCAAGTGTCCATTGATATGGATTGTATCAAGCATTGGTGGAAGAAAGTTCATGTAAAAGCCATTTTAATGAATTAAGATGAGAAAAATCAAAACAATTGAGAATAACATGTTTTCAAGTCAAATTTGTGGTCATTTTGAATGGAATTGAAGTTCTAAGGATATTGGCATTATTACATTTTTGGTTTGAAGTCCATAACATGGCCATTTGAAAGGTTGCTTCACAAATAAGAAACACACCTCACACACTCCATATGTTGAAATCAAACGAAGAGAAACATTTCATTACATTCCACAAGGTTTAAGTGTATGGTTTGGAATGAAATTGGAGTATGAGCAAGGCTTGAAGGTGGATATCAACTTTGGAAATTTGGAAGAAAAGGTGAAAATCAAAAACTCATGAATGGGCCTGGTTTGGGCCTCTAATCCATTGAAACAGAATATAAAAAGGATTTAGAACAGAATTGGAAGGTTCTGGTGATCATTTTCATAGAGAAGCCATTGGAGAGAAGTGAAGAACAAAGCTTGGAAGTGAAATTTAATTTTGGAGAGTCAAGAGGTTTCAACCAGAATTGAGCATCAAGAAGCATCCACCATTGATCACTGAACGTTTCTGCAAGGTTTGGAAGAGAATTGAGGCTTGAATCCACTGCAATCCAAGCTCAAAGAAAGGTTTTAAATTCTTGAAATCTCTCTCTGATTATGTGTTTTTAGTGAACTAGAAGCATGCGGTTAGGTTCTATTCATGATCTAGATGGATTTTGGATGGTTAATTGCACGTTTAGAGACAATTTAAGGTGGATTCCATTTTCGGTTGAGATTGTGATTTCACGATTCTTGCGTTGTTAGAGCGAATAGATGCTATGCTTGAGTTCCTGGTGAAATTTTGGACAAATTTCATGTAGAGATCGTGGCCACTGGTGGCCTGTAGGTGAAGCTAGGGTTGTGCCAGGGTGGCCGGAAAAGCCACCGGCGATGGACCTTGCGCGCCCATGTTTGCAGGTTTGAAAGGTAGGAGAGATAATCCTCACCATCCAGTCATGTTGAAAGTGTGACTTGGTCACTCAATCCAAGAGCTCACGCTGAGCCACGTAAGCCCCTTCAAAACGCAGTGTTTTACTTAGTCAGAAGTCCAAGCTTTTGAAGCTTCGCTGGGTGAACCAAACACGCATGAGTTCGAGTCCTGGCGTGTGTGATTTTTATTTTTCAGTTTGAGAATTGAAGTGAAGATGAGGATTTCAGAGCGTGTGGGCCTTGGTTTCAGTTGATATCCTCACCCCCATCTCTAGGCCCAACAAGGTTTTACAAAGCAAATCCCTGCTCAACGCACCCCCTCCTGGCACTATTTTTCTTGGCTGAATTGATGTTCAGATGGGCCTCACGCCCTGTTGCTATGTGCACCCCTATTGTGCTGGGGCCAAGCGAAACTAGTTGGATTTAGTTGCTGAATGCACCCTCTGTTCATCTTTTCTTGTAATATTATTTTATTATTTTTGTGCATTTCATGTTGGTTTGAAAACAATTCATGAAAAATAGGAAAATAAGTCAATTAATTCCAGATTTTTTCCTCCTATTCATGATTGAATCTAGAATTTTGTTAAATAAAAATATTGGGAAAATCATGCATTTTCAATTTTGGTGCATTTTTTACATTTTATTTGATAATAAAATGGCCATGGTTGATACCTCTGTTTGATGATTTTAGTGTGAGCACTTGGTGATGATTTTTTGCTTGATTTTTGTGTGTGATTATCTTAGACATGTATGCTCCCATAGTATTTTTCTCACATTTTTGTGATGAAATTAGGTGTGGTTTTTAGGTTGAAACTTTAGGTGCTTTCTTTTAGGGTTTAAGTCTAGTACCTTGTAGTGTAGAATTTATTTCTAGGTCTTATTTGAAGATTTGATCTCTGGAATTAACATGGTAGAGTCATGATTGACTTAGGTTCCCATAGTTATTTTTGTAGGATTTTACAATTGGTTTTAGTATTTTAGTTAGGATTAACTTTAGTACTAGGTTTTAGGTGATCCTAACTTGCTAATTCAACTAGAATGATTTATTTAGTTCCCTTAGATTAGGGTTTTCCTTCTCTTGCTCTTGGATGATGATGAAGACATGTGTGAGTTGCTGTGGAATGCATGATGGAGTTTGGACTTGAAGTTTGCTCTACCTTTGGTGTAGTTTGTCTAGGGTTAAGGATTAGGGTTTTTAGGGAGATCTGTTAGAATAGATTTTCTTCCTTCATGAAACATGGAAGGTGTTGATCACTTCCATTCCTCCCTATGATGTAAGGTCCCATTGTGAAGGCCCCATCCCTCCTTTGGTAGGATGAGTGGCTCCTCACAAATTGGTAGAACCTTTGAGGGTTCCTTTCCTTGATGGTGGAGTGCTTAGAGGTGACCTTTGGTCTTCACTTTGCTTCTCCCTATCCCCACCTTGCTCTTGTTAGATGAATCTTTCTCCCTTGCTAGAGGATGGAGTTCCTTTCTAGAAGATTGAAGATACTAGAAGTTGCACTTCTCCTGTGTTTGAAGACTGCCTTTGGAGCTGAAGCTTGAAGATCAAGAGGAACAAGTTGACACTTGAAGATTAAATTGAGGATGAAGAAAGAGCTGAAGCTTGAAGAAGATGGAGAACAAGTTGATACTTGTGTTTGATGCATTGAAAGCTTGAAGAAGTAAGTTGACACTTGCTATTGAAGATGAAAGCCTTGAATAAAAGTTACAGACTGAGGACCGAACTGCTGTCAGAGGATTGCTTTGTTGTGGAGCTATAGAAGCTGTTGATTTGCTTACTTTCCTATCTGTTTGCTTTCTGTTCAACTGTATTGATGTGACTTGTTTGATTTGCTTGATGCATTAGAATAAGGCCATGTTTAGATTATTTTAAGCTAGGAACATGATTGCATTAGAGGTTGAGTTACTCCCTCTGCTTGTATTTTTACTGTATGGCTTTGCTTGCGAGTATTCGGTAGAGCCCAGCTCCCTTGCCTATGTGGTTTGTGATTTGCTTGATGGCATTTTATTTCTTCTGTATGATTAAAGTTATTCATATCTGGCTTGAGGTCGAGACGAGCTTGTGGAGGCTGATTCCCCACACACATTTCCTCCCTCACTTGCATTGCATGTAATTTACAGTCGTTTACTGTTTACTGTTTAAGCTGATGCTTTATCTGTTTCTGTTTGTCATTGACATGATCCCCTAGGAATCTCATTTCCTTTGATAAGGAAGTGATGATTAGAACTTTAGGTTGAAACCTATGCATGATAACTTCTAGGAGGTCCCTGTTTCAAACTTCAACCATAGGATGAATCCTTGGCATGACAACATTAGGACTTGATAGTCTCCCCTTAGTTGAGCCCTTGTTCTCTTCTCATCTCAAACAAACAGTAAAAAGTGTAATAAAGGCAAGTTAGTATAAGCGCGATACGAGCCTTAAGCTACTTGGGTAATGATAATTGAGCGGCCTCCTCTCAGTCGTCTAGAATGTTTAGTATACGTCCTTTGGACGATATGCGACGCATTCGTTCCCAGGTCATAGTCTCTAGTGCTGTACAAACTACAGACAACTAAAATACAGTTCTTCCGTAAAAGACAGAAAACAAACTTCAAACCTTTTTGCCCCGTGGGCCCATAATTCAAAGGAAGCTTTTCTGAAGAAAAGAGTGTCGTTAACTCTCAGTTCTACCACAAACGGTAACGCTTAAGTCTCCAAGGGTCAAGCTGCGTACGCCAAACTGCTGGAACTGTTTGTTAACCCTACTCGAAAAACAGATGAATCTGAATTCCCGTAATCCGTATTATCCCGAACTACGTAAGCTCTGATCTCTCATACCTGTTGAGAGTACGTAGGCACAATACTGATGTATTGGCGAGCCACCTTCCCCGTAACCCGTCGTAGGTCGAACTACGTTGACTCTGATTTCTCATTCTCTGATGAGAATACGTAGGCATAAAGCGCGACGCTTTGCCGAGTCATTTTCTTTACTTTTCAGACCAGCCTTGATAGGTAGATAGTTAAACCAACCCGTCAGATAAACACAACAAGCATGGATCCCATCGAGTACGATGGACATGAGGGGTGCTAATACCTTCCCCTTGCGTAACCGACTACCGAACCCAGATAATGGTTGCGATGACCTTGTCTTATACCTTTTCGTCAGGTTTTTCCGATCGTTTCCTTTCCTGTTCTGAGGGATAAATAACGAAAGGTGGCGACTCTTCTGTTTTGCCGGCACCTTATTTTCGCGGTAGCGACAGCAGGCGACTCTGCTGGGGACGTTGGATTCGCAGGAATTCTTCAACAATCGAAGCGATTAATCGAGGTAAGGGGGAGAAACAAGGAAGGAAGAGAAACAAGGAAGAGAATCAGATCGCAGGAATTCTTCAACGATCGAAGCGATTAATCGAGGTAAGGGGGGAGAAACAGATTGGGGTTGGTAATTGCATGAATTGGGTAGTTGGGGATTCCTTAACCTCATAGGGATTTGATGAACATGATTGGCATGTTGTTGTGTTTCTGAATGTTGCTTTCATGGATGAATTGTGCTTATGTTGTTATGAATTGGTGAGACTATGTCATTCCAACCTTGCATGTGATTATGTAGGGATTGTTGGGTGTTCCGGGTAGTTTACCATTTAGACTGAAAATGATTTAATCGGTAGAGTTGATGTTTTATCGGGTAAAGTCTGGAATAAGTAGTGTGGTTAAGTCATAGAATGCTAGGCTAAGACTACTGGGACTGGTTTGGTGAGAATCGGATGGGTTTTGACCTTCTGATGAATTTCTGAACAGTGAGGGTTTTGTGAAATCGCAGACGTTCGCCAGCACCTTCGCTGAGCGAGCTAGTAGCAAGCATTCGCTAGGGATTCACTAGGCGGGTTGGGTAGCGAATACTTCCAGTAGCCACTGTCTTCCTTCGTCAGCAGGTTCGCTAGGCGAGTGAGGCAGCGAGTGTTCGCTGAGGCCTCGCTAGGCGAGTGAGCCAGCGAGCATGACAAAAACGTGATTTTGTGCAGTTTTGCTTTTTATTTCGTTTTGTGGGATTCCTTGGGTTGTGATAGGTAGAGAGATGGTGTTTAGTGGGGAAGAGTGTATACTTGGTGTGGAAAGGTGAAATTATGAATATTGAATTTAATTGACTTAATTAATTGGTGGATAAAACATATATATATATATATATATATATATATATATATATATATATATATATATATATATATATATATATATATATATATATATATATATATATATATATATATATATATATATATATATATATATATATATATATATATATATATATATATATATATATATATATATATATATATATATATGATGCATAGTGAGGTGATCGGGAGGATCGTGTGTACTCGGTGTTCAATGTAAATTTCCTTAATATTTAATTTGATTAACGTAATTGATTGGTGTGTGTGTGTGTGTGTGTGTGTGTGTGTGTGTGTGTGTGTGTGTGTGTGTGTGTGTGTGTGTCTATATATATATATATATATATATATATATATATATATATATATATATATATATATATATATATATATATATATATATATATATATATATATATATATATATATATCTGTGTGTGTGTGTGTGTGTGTGTGTGTGTGCGTGTGTGTGTGATGTATGGTGATGTGATCAGGAGGATCGTGTGCACTTAGTGTGCTTGATGTTTATGTGTTTTGCATTTGGTATCGTGCATATCATTGTGTCTTGTGGGATGGATCATGTCTCAGGAGGAGCGTAAGTGATCCATCCGTATTCCTTTGTGGAGAATGGCGGGGTTGAATCATGTCTCAGGAGGAGCGTAAGTGATTCACCCGTACTCCTTTGTGGAGAATGGTGGAATGGATCATGTCTCAGGAGAAGCGTAAGTGATACATCCGTACTCCTTTATGGAGAATGTCGGGGTTGAATCATGTCTCAGGAGGAGCGTAAGTGATTCACCCATACTCCTTTGTGGATAATGATGGGGATAGATCATGTCTCAGGAGGAGCGTAAGTGATCTATTCCGGGGTTCGATTGAATGAACCATTGAGTCAGTACCGCATGCATGGTGTTGAGTTGCATTCTTGCATTATTGTATGTTGTGTTGATGATTGGACAGTAGGTCGTGTTTGATGTTGGTGGGGTGATGACTTGTATATTTTAATGCCTTTTATTCATGTATCCTATTACCGATAATTTTGATCATGTTTTCTCACCCCTTTGTTGTGGTTGTGGTCTGTGCTTCTTCGGAAGTACAGATAATCCAGGTACATAGCTAGCTTGGATAGTGGTGTGCGGGTTGAGTCTTAGGATGCTCTGATACGTAACACGGGACTTGGGTGTTTACTTTTATTATGATTGGTTTTGTTGTATTCCTGTGACGTATCTTATTTTGCTGAATTCTCTTAATGAATGTTTTATGTAAATTGGCGGATGGCCGAGAATGATGTACTAATTATAATTTTCCGCTGCTTTATTTTGAAAACCATCAAATGAAGTGTTTTGTTGAATTTTGTGAATGTGATGTCATGTTTTATTTGATTTAATCATGTTTTATTTTAATTTGGGAAAGTGGGGTGTTACAAGTTGGTATCAGAGCAGGTCGGTCCGTCTGACCAGTGTAGTAGTTGAGTCTGTCCGTAGGATAGAGGTTGTGTACCTTTTAACCTAGTGTTTTTATGGTTGAGCAGTATGGCAGGGAGGAATGATGTTGCGTTGGCTGCTGCTATGCAAGCAATGGCGCATGTGGTTGCTAATCAGAACCAAGCTGCGGGTGTGCAATTCAGAGATTTGGCACAATTTCAGAGTAACAAGCCACCGACGTTTGAAAGAGGAATTTTGGATCCTGAAGCTGCAAAGAAATGGTTGAAGGAAATTGAGAAAATTTTCAGGACAATGGGTTGTAATGATAAGGAAAAAGTGAGGTTTGGTACTCATATGCTGGAAGGTGAAGCTGAGGCTTGGTAGGACAACATTGGCCAAAGATTGGAGGCTGCAGGAGCTGCTATTACTTGGGATGTGGTTCGAACTGGTTTTCTGGAAGATATACGAAGTGCTAAGGAGATCGAGTTTCTGGAGCTGAAGCAGGGTAATCTGACTGTAGCAGAGTATGCTGCTAAATTTGAAGGGTTGGTACAATATTGTCCTCATTATAATACTGAAGAGGCGATGACCTCCAAGTGTTTGAAGTTTGAAAACAGGCTGCGTCCGAAGATTAAGATGGGGATCACTTATTAGAAGATCAGGAATTATCCTGAGTTGGTAAGCAGAAGCAGAATTTATGATAATGACAATCGGGCCAGGATTGCACACTATAAGGCTGCGAATGATCGGAAGGGTAAGCAGAGATTTGGTGGTACTCCTTACAGTGTTCCTGCTGATAAAGGAAAACATAAGGCTGCTGTTGATAAGAAGCACAGAGAAGGGAAAGCGTTTGCTGGTGTGAAATGTTCCCGATGTGGTGGCGTGGGGCATCGTGCTAATGATTGTCCTGATGAGGTGAAGAAGTGTTTCAAGTGTGGTAAGCCAGGCCATGTGATGGCGGATTGCAGGGCTGTTATGCCTACCTGTTATAACTGTGGTGAGAAAGGTCATATCAGTTCACATTTCGAGAAGCCGAAGAAGTCTCAGGTGCCTCAGGCCAGTGGTAAAGTATTTGCTGTGGTAGGAACTCAAGCTGCCACTGAGGAGCGTTCTATCAAAGGTACTTGTTTTATCAATAATATTCCTTTGACTGCTATGATTGATACGGGTGCAACCCACTCGTTCATTTCTGTTGATTGTGTGAAGAGATTAGGATTGGTGCCATCTACTCTTGAGCAACGGGTGACTATTGAAACTCCCTCTATTGGTTCAGTGACTACTTCTTTGGTGTGTTTGAAGTGTCCACTGACTATTTTTGATAGAGACTTTGGGGTAGATCTGATTTGTCTGCCACTTGGTAAGCTGGATGTTATTCTGGGTATGAACTGGTTGGAGTTCAACCGAGTCTACATCGATTGTTTTCGAAAGGTGTTACTGTTCCTTACTCCAGAAGAGGAAGCGTTGGCGGATTCCTTGTCTAATAAGGAATTGAGGACCTTGTTAGAGGACGAAGCTAAAATGTTTGCTTTATTTGCATCATTATCTGTTGACAACAAGGCGTCGATGGAAGAGTTGGCGGTGGTAAATGAATTTCCCAAAGTGTTCCCTGATGATATTACTGAATTACCTCTGACAAGAGAAGTTGAATTTGGCATTGATCTTGTTCCTGGTACGAGACCTATATCTATGGCGCCGTACAGGATGTCGACAGTGGAATTGGCTGAATTGAAATCTCAGATTGGAGAATTGTTGGATAGAAATTTTATCAGACCGAGTGTGTCGCCGTGGGAAGCTCCAGTGCTGTTGGTAAAGAAGAAGGATGGTAGTAATCGTTTGTGCATCGATTACCGTCAGTTGAATAAAGTGGCCATTAAGAACAAGTATCCTCTTCCAAGGATTGATGATTTGATGGATCCGTTGGTGGGAGTTCGTGTGTTTAGTAAGATTGACTTGAGGTCGGGTTACCATCAGATCAGGGTGAAAGACGGTGATATTCAGAAGACGGCCTTTAGAACTCGTTATGGACATTACGAATATACTGTAATGCCTTTTGGGGTGTCTAATGCGCCAGGAGTGTTTATGGAGTATATGAACCGAATATTCCATTCCTATCTGGATCAGTTTATTGTTGTGTTTATTGATGACATACTGATTTATTCTAAGTCTGAAGAAGAGCATGCAGGACATTTGAGAATAGCGTTGCAAGTGCTAAAGGATAATAAGTTGTTTGCTAAACTATCAAAGTGTGAGTTCTGGATGAAGACTGTGAGTTTCTTAGGGCATGTGATATCTGGTGACGGTGTAGCGGTGGGCCCATCGAAAGTGAGTGCAGTGTTGCAGTGGGAACCGCCGAAGACAACAACGAAAATCAGAAGCTTTTTGGGTTTGGTAGGATATTACCGAAGGTTTATTGAGGGGTTTTCTCGTTTAGCGTTGCCATTGACCCAGTTGACGAGAAAGGATCATGTTTTTGTGTGGGATGCCGCTTGTGAAGAAAGCTTTGAGGAACTGAAAAAGAGATTGACTATGACACCTGTGTTAATATTTCCAAATCCGAGTGAACCTTTTGTGGTGTACTGTGATGCGTCTAAGATGGGATTAGGCGGGGTTCTTATGCAGAATGGTAAGATGGTGGCATATGCTTCGCGGTAATTGAGAGTGCATGAAAGGAATTACCCTACCCATGACCTTGAATTGGCTGCGGTAGTTTTCGTGTTAAAGATCTGGAGGCACTATTTGTATGGTTCGAGATTTGAGGTGTTCAGTGACCATAAGAGTTTGAAGTATCTGTTCGATCAGAAAGAGCTAAATATGAGACAGAGAAGATGGTTGGAATTCTTGAAGGATTACAATTTCAGTTTGAGTTATCATGCAGGAAAGGCGAATGTAGTAGCCGATGCTCTGAGCAGAAAAACAATTCAGATGTCGGATTTAATGGTAAAAGAAATGGAGCTAATTGAGCAGTTCAGAGATTTGAGCATGGTTTGTGAAATTACGGCAGGTGGTGTGATGTTGGGCAAGTTGCAAGTGAATAATGATTTCTTGGATATGATTAAAGAGAACCAAAGGCTAGATGTGAAGTTAGTGGATTTGATGCCTGGAGTAGGAAGTGACTCCGATGGTGATTTTAAGTTGGATAGTACAGGTGTGTTGAGATTCAGAGGCAGGATTTGTGTGTCGGATAATGATGAGCTGAAAAAGTCAATTATGAGTGAAGGACATCGTAGTAGTTTGAGTATCCATCCGGGAGCTACGAAGATGTACCACGATTTAAGGAAGATATTTTGGTGGTCTGGTATGAAAAGAGATATAGCTCAATTTGTTTACGCCTGTTTGGTATGTCAGAAATCGAAGGTGGAACATCATAAACCCTCTGGAATGATGCAATTGTTGGAAGTTCCGGTTTGGAGATGAGATTGTATAACTATAGATTTTGTTACAGGTTTGCCGAATACGACGAGAGGATTTGATGCTATTTGGGTGATTGTGGATCGAGTTACGAAGTCTGTGCATTTTGTGCCAATCAATATCAGTTTTCCGTTGGAGAAGCTGGCAGAGATTTATATTCGGGTAATTGTGAAGCTACATGGTGTTCCGTCGAGTATCGTGTCAGATAGTGATCCGAGGTTTACTTCAGAATTTTGAAAATGTTTACAAGAAGCTTTGGGTACTAAGTTGAAGTTGAGTTCAGCTTACCATCCGCAAACTGATGGTCAGTCAGAGAGGATTATCCAGTCGCTAGAGGATTTGTTGAGAGCCTGTGTGTTGGAAAAGGGTGGTGCGTGGGATACTCATTTACCGTTGATCAGTTCTCGTACAACAACAGTTACCATTCTAGTATCGGAATGGCACCGTTTGAGGCTTTATATGGTCGAAGATGCAGAACTCCTTTGTGTTGGTATGAGACAGGTGAGAATGTTGTATTGGGACCAGAAATTGTGCAGCAGACTACTGAGACAATTCAGATGATTCGTGAGAAAATGAAAGCGTCTCAGAGTAAGAAGAAGAGTTATCATGATAACCGAAGAAAAGAACTGGAATTCAGTGAAGGTGATCACGTGTTCCTGAGAGTTAACCCAGTGACTGGTGTGGGTCGTGCATTGAAGTCCAAGAAGTTGGATCCTAAGTTTATTGGACCGTATCAGATTTTGCAGAGAATTGGTGTTGTAGCTTATAGGGTGGCGTTGCCGCCTGAACTGTCGAACTTGCATGACGTGTTCCATGTGTCGCAACTTCGAAGGTATGTCTCGGATCCATCTCATGTAATTCAGAGAGATGAAGTTCAAGTCAGGGAGAATCTTACTGTTGAGACGATGCCGTTGAGGATTGAAGATCGTAAGATGAAACAACTTCGAGGGAAGGAGATATCTTTGGCGAAAGTGGCTTGGGGAGGTGCTGCAGGAGGCAGTGTGACCTGGGAATTGGAAAGCAGGATGCAGGAAGCGTATCCGGAATTGTTTCCATTAGGTAATTTTCAAGGACGAAAATAATTAAAGTGGGGGAGAGTTATAACACCCATTTTAATTATTTAGTCTTTCTGGTGTTATTTCATTTCGGTGTGTCTTTTGTGGAGGTTATTTAATAAACCATAGCCTTTAATATTAATATAATATAATTGATAATGATAATAATTTGATAATTAATAGTAATAATAATAATATTATTATTATTATTGGTATTATTATTATTGGAATAAAGAAATGAGGAATTAGTGATATAAGGGGGATTTTGGAAAAAGAAGGGTGATAGAACACGATAAAGAAGAGTGGGGAGAAAGAGTGAGGAGGAAGAACAAGGAAGGAAGAGAAACAAGGAAGAGCAATCAGATTCATAGGAATTCTTCAATGATCGAAGTGATTAGTCGAGGTAAGGGGGGAGAAATGGATTGGGATTGGTAATTGCATGAATTGGGTAGTTGGGGATTCCTTAACCCCATAGGGATTTGATGAACATGATTGGCATGTTGTTGTGTTTTTTATTGTTGCTTTCATGGATGAATTGTGCTTATGTTGTTATGAATTGGTGAAACTCTGTTATTCCAGCCTTGCATGTGATTATGTAGAGATTGTTGGGTGTTCCGGGTAGTTTACTATTTTAGGCCGAAAATGATTTAATCGGTAGAGTTGATGTTTTATCGGGTAAAGTCTGGAATAAGTAGTGTGGTTTAGTCGTAGAATGCTAGGCTAAGACTACTGGGACTGGTTTATTGAGAATCGGATGGGTTTTGAGCTTCTGATGAATTTCTGAACAGTGAGGGTTTTGTGAAATCGCAGACGTTTGCCAGCACCTTCGCTGAGCGAGCTACTAGCGAGCATTCGCTAGGCAAGATGGGTAGTGAATACTTCCAGTAGCCACTGTCTGCCTTCGCTAGCAGGTTCGCTAGGCGAGTGAGGCAGCGAGCGTTCGCTGAGGCCTCGCTAGGCGAGTGAGCCAGCGAGTGTGAAAACACCATGTGACACTGAGGACCTTTAGTTACCTTTTACCCCTACTTGGCCTTTTAGGACGTAGTGCGATGACTATGAGGGAGTATTCCTGAAATGGTTGATACGTGTTACTACACTTGGACGAGACCCTCTTGAGAATATTATCGACTACCGAGTGATTTGGGAAATTGATAATATCCGAAAGATGGGTTGTTGACTCTGAGAACCTCTTAGAACCCTGTTTTGTAGATTTGAGGACCCCTAGTACACACCCTGTGGTTGGTTCTTTACCCAGACCTCATGTTGTGGTCTTGAGCCTTTGATCCTGTCATGTGTGTTTTGCATCTTGTCTTGCATCACATTGCATTGCATGTGCATCTTTGCATGGTTCGTTGCATACCTATATTTGTCCAGTCGCTCATCTCCAGCTGTCTTCATCTTCCAGTGTGCCTTTGAGTCGTCAAACTGATTCCTCGACACCGATATCGGACTAGAGCCAACTATAGATACAAGATGTCAGAGCAAGAAGTATACAATGCTAAAATCCAAATGGAGATCGATGAGTTGAAGTCAGGCATGACAAAGCTCACCGAGATGCTTCAAGTATTGATTTCCAGAGGAGTGCCATCTCAAAGGACTGTCATTCAGGAAGTTTCAAGTGTTGATCCTGCTCCTGTTCAAGTACCGCCTTCAACTTGGCCAGAGTTTGGTTTACCTCCCAACTACTCTCCACCCATTGCATCTACTACTATGATCGGTCAAACTGCCAGACCTATTTTTGAAGCTCCCGTCTTTACAGAAGCCAGACTTGTGGTCCATACTGTTGCCCAGAATGGCCGAACTCCCTTTGAGACTTCTTTCTCTGACTACCATGCTGCCAGTGCTCAAGGAGAAGACCATGAAGATTTTGTTGAGCATGAGATTGTCCGTGAACAGTTTCAGAATATAGACAAGAGACTTAAAGTTGTTGAGGGTACTGACTTCTTCAACGTTGATATAGACAATATGTGCTTAGTTTCTGGCCTCGTTATGCCTGCTAAGTTCAAGACTCCCGAGTTTGTAAAATATAAAGGTCAATCATGTCCAAGATCCCATCTGATCATGTACTTCCGAAAGATGGCAGCCTACACCAACAATCAGAAGCTGCTCATCCACTGCTTTCAGGACAACTTGAGTGGTGCTTCTCTCAAATGGTATATGAACCTAGAGCGTAGCAGCATCCACTGCTTCCAAGATCTCGCCAACGCTTTTATGAGGCTGTACAAATACAATTTGGATATGGCTCCTGATCACCGTCAACTTCATAATATGTCTTAGAATGAGAAAGAGTCATTCAAAGAGTATGCCCAGCGATGGAGAGAATTGGCTTCCCAGGTTGAACCGCCTCTAGCAGAGAAGGAGCTAACTGTAATGTTCATGGATACTTTGCCCCCTCTTTATTGGGAAAAGATGATAGGAAGTGTATCTTTAAGCTTTACAGATCTGGTGACTATTGGTCAAAGGTTAGAAGAAGGGCTGAAAAATGGTAAGGTATCCAAAGCCGCTGAATCTTCAAGTGGTGTAAAGAAATCCTTTGGGGCCTTCCATAAGAAGAAAGAAGATCAAACCAACGCTGTCATGGTTGAAGTGAGAAATCCTCGTCCCCAACCAAGGTATAATCACTCTACTATTGTTGTCGTTAATGCTGCTGCTGCTCCACGACCAACTCAGACTCCTCAACGTCCAACTATTGGACAGAACCAGTATCGAAATAGGAATCAATTTGATCCTATTCCCATGACATACACAGAACTTTATCTCGATCTGGTTCAACAAGGGCTGATCACTACAAAGGCTTTGCAACCTCCTCCTAATCCTCCTCCAACTGGATTTAGGGCTAATCTCCATTGTGCTTTTCATGAGGGTGCCCCAGGCCATGATTTGGAGCATTGTTATGCACTAAAAGCCAGAGTGCGTGAGTTGGTTAGAACTGGAATCCTTGATTTTAAGGATAGTCGTCCGAATGTCCAGAACAATCCCTTGCCGGTGCATCAAAAGTGAAGCTTCAGACTGACTTCAGCAGGCTATCTTTTTAAACGCCAGTGTTTCAGACAGGACGAATAATCTTTGTATTGATTTAAGTCACTAGGCCTTTTGTTTCTCATTGTTTGTACTTTCCTTCATTTTGTTTAAGCTGTTTGCCTTCAAACTATGTTTGTACTTTTATGTTATTGAATGAGCATTGCAACTTTTGATTCAATTCATTTTGCCTAATATTTGCATCTTTATGCTTTATCTTTTAAAAATATACACCTTTTGTTTAAACTTTTGATATGCAAATATTTGATGGAGGATGATGAAAATGTTATACCCATCACTGCTGTCAGTATGCTTTCAATCAGACTTTGTTGAAGATGTAAGGCATTGTTTCAACTCCCAAACACTGGAGAAATAAGGATGATAATCTCTGTTAACCCCTTTGAGCCTAGAAGTAGGAGTTTCTTTCTATACAAAAAAACCGCAATCTTAACCTGGGGCAGGGTAGTTTCTCAGTTAACTTAGTTGTGCTTTCCTGCAATACACCCTTCATATAAAGGTTGCATTCACAAGTTTTCCTTCGCACGCCACAAGTATGTGTCGAAGATGTTTTCCAAGTCAAACGTCGATGATGGTTCACCGCAATCATTAAAACCAGACAGTCACTCTCTTTCTTTAAAAAAATGTATACATCTAAAGAAAAAACCGCTAAGTCAAAACCTATGAAAGAGACTTAGGCAAAACTGGGGCATCCCGCTGACTGTAAGCTTTAAAAGAAACAGTTCAGGCAAAAGTTAGGGACAATAAAAGAGGAGATCTTTAAATCCTTTACCCTGAAAATCCTCAATGTCAGATGTTAGGAGGAGGCAGTGACTGCCTTTTCAAAAAGTATGTTGACTTCTAAACCATCATCATGGCTATTATTAGTGCAATTTCCCACCTTTTGGGAACATGAGTGCATATTATGAGTTAACTGAGCATAGGACTGAAGATCATCACGTAGATTGGGTGGGCACAAATAAACTTTAAGCCTTTATCCTTTGTTTCTTAAACCGTGAACCAGACCACGCTACAACCCTCAAAAGACCTAACTGAAGCAAGGTTATTTTGAAAGCATACTACAACAAGGTTAGTAAACTGACTCCAAAAGATCTTTGCAGATCATTCGTTTTGGCATCATATATTTTTGCTTTATCGTTCGTTTTTAAGTGTCTTGAACCACCGTATTCTGACCAATGACTCATTTATTTTGCATCTTTCAAAAATGATGTTGATTTCAAAAGTTGTATGAATTTTACATTACCATGTTTGTATGAATACTTTTGTTTGCAAACTGGCTTTCCTCTCAAGGAATTTTCAAACAGTTGAGAAACTTGGTCGGTGATCCTATTAGGGGCAAGTTCTTTTCACATCCTGTCAAAGAATCAGTTCAATATTTGTTCAAAGAAAGGTCTTCTCAGATGTGGTTTATCCAGAAGATATTTCAAAACTCAGACTGGGGCAAGCCTTCCAACCACCAAGCGGATCAGTCATCTTCAACAAGCTGAAGCGATTATCAGTTCATCTACAACAGACAGCTAAACTAGGGCAGTTTACTTGAAGAATCCCGAAGCAGCTTTTCATCCTTCCTACAAGGATCATCAACTTGACACAGTTTACCAGTGTGGCAGAGATATGTTCAGCGGTAGCATCTTTAGTCCCCAAGAAGAATGACAGTGATCTCCGTGTTGAGGAATCAGTCTTCCAGTCTTGTCTTCTCACCAAAAGAGTCGAGCCTTGTCGTCTACATTTGCATTTGCATTTGATCATATATCATCTGCATAATTCATATTCATATGCATAACATGAGTGTTTCATCCTCATTTGCATTTCTCCCGAGGTCGTGTTTTATCCACGTCTTACCTTGTGGTCAAAGTCCAACTCACTTCAATATGGCTACAAAAACGATTCCGAGAGTTTGTACATGATGCTGAGTTTATATGGAATGGATCTAGATGAAAAGAAATCCAAATCAAAGCCCAATTCAGTCCAATTGAAATCCAATTTTTTTGGTGTTGTAAGCTTTATAATGCGCATGAAACAGAGCTGCAATGGCTTGGTTCTTCATTCAATTAGCTTGCTACCAATGTCAATTGATCCAATGGCTGGAAATTGTTCCTTGTTTTGATCTTATAGTGTGATTTGAAAGTGTTACTTCCATGTGAAGCAAGCTTGAAATTGGTCATGAAAATGTCCTCAAATTGCAAATCCAAAATTGGCATCTTGTTTAGAATGTTTTGTGGACTCAAAAAGTGCACCAACTTGATAAAAATTGGTTCAAAATGAATTTATTTGATTTTATAGTTTTTAGTGCTTTTTCATGAAACTTTCCTCCACCAATCCTTCAATCCAAGCCAATACAATGATAAGTTGATGTTTGATGATGAAATTGACCCCGTTTAGAGCAACTTTGATGTTGGCAAAAGTTTTATTTGAGGTGTGCAAAGCTGTGAAATTGACCTATGACAAAAATGACCTATAATCAAAGTTTCCCAAAATATCCCTGCCTTGCAAGATTCATATCTTGAGCTCCACAAATCAGTTGAAAGACTTCTAGTACTTTTTGGAAAGCTAAGATCATAAGGAAAAACTTTCACGTTTGGGTCAAAGTGAGGAGAAACATCCTTCTAGGTCAAAAATATCTTTGAATTTGGTTGACTTTGGTTGACCAAAATAACATTCATCTGATGACCTGTAACTTGCCAGTTTCATAACTTGAGCTCTAGAAACCCAATGGATGAGTTCTAGTACTCAAAAGAAAGCTAGAAACATTATCTACAAGTTTCATGTTGGGGTCAAGATGAGAAGAAACTTGTATCTTGAGATATGTGGTCTTGAAGTTAGGCATAAATAGGGGATTTTACACTAACAAGCTTAGAAACCCTAGCTTAGCAACTTCTCACACTCTTGATTCTTGATGAATTGATTTAGAAATGATATATTAGACATCCCAACCCAACATTCCATGATCATAAAGACTTGTAATTGAGTATTAATCTCCTTTAATCTCATAGTTGACTTAGGGTTGACCAGATGGAAACCCTAACTGCATCACCTTTGACTGTGACTTCTTACACTTGATATAATGACTTGCACAAGCCCCTTAATGACCCTAAATACATCCCATGATCCTATGTAATGTTATCCATCCCCAACTATGGTCTCAACATCATCTGATGATTTCCACATGGCCTCAAAGATAGGAGGCAAACCACAACTATTCATCTGCCTCTTCAAAGAACTTTTAACTTTCTTCTGAGGATGATAAACTCTTGATAGCTTGAATGAGACCTCTTGCTTGGATTTGGAAACTTTGGCAATCTCCCCTTTCTAGGCACACCTCTCTCAATCCCCTGTATATGGAAAATGGTATGCAGATGCTAAAGTTATATGAATGCCATGAAACATAAACCAAGTAAAGAAAAGGTTGGGAAAATTTTGGGGTGCAACAGATGCCCCTATTCAAACGGCTTGGACCTGACTGGGTGAAGCGCGAACGAATTTCAAACAATCAAGGTAAAATACGGTTGAATACCAACGAACCCAGGAATTTCCCAACCGCAGAAGTAAACTGCAAAATCTGCTTGGGGATAATGATCTCTGAAGATATTTGAATAATTGTTGCAACGTCGACATGCCGACGGAAGAAACACCTGACATCGCCGCCAGACAACGAAACTAAGTCGGGAAGATCACCTGACATCACCGTCAGGTATCTACACTGAGTCAGGAAAACACCTGCTATCATACATCTGATAATAACCTTCTGACTTCGCCATCAGGCCTCAGCATCAATTTAGGAGGAAACACTTGACCTCGCCGTCAAGCACCTGACCTCGCTGTCAAGTGTCAGCCCTAAGTCGGTAAACCTCTGGCATCCCCGCCAGTTATCAATACCCAATCAATAAAGCCTCTGACATCGCCGCTAGGCATCTACGAAGGATAAAATTTTCTGACCTTGCTGCCAAACCGACACAAAGTCGATAAACATCTAACATCGCTGCCAGATAACCACAAGATTTATATACATCACTTGGCATCACCGCCAAGCTTCTGTAGAGGATAACAATTTCTGACATCACCTCCAGGCATCCGTAAACCTGATAAACGTCTGACATTGCTGCCAGACCACCACCCTGTCTAATAAACATCCAACATCGCCACCGGATAACCACAAAGTAGATAACATCACTTGGCATCGCCGCCAATCTTCGAAAAAGTAGATAACATACCTGACATCGCCGCCCGGTAACCACATAAACGATAAACATCTGACATCACCGCCAGATAACCACACGGTAGATAAACGTCTAACATCGCTGCCAAACAACCACCAAATATAAATGCACCTGACATCGCCGCCAGGAAAACATCATGTTGATAAACATCTGATGTCACTGCCAGAACAATACCATGTTGAAGAATATCTGGCCTCACCGCCAGGTAAACCTTAGGTTGAAAAACGTTCGACATCGTCGCCAAAACTCCACGCAGTTAGGAAACAACTGATAAACATCTGACATCACCGTCAGATGAACACACTGTTGATAAACATCCAACATCGCCGCCGGATAAACCCAAATGCTGATAAACATCCGACATCGCCGCCAGATAAACACAATGCAAATAGACCTCTGACATCGCCTCCAAACAAGCATAATGCTGAACACCGGGCATCGCCGCCGGATAGCATAAATCTGATACACATCTGACATTTCCGCCAGACAACCATAAAGTTGATAAACTTCTAACATCGCCGCCAGACAACCAAAACATCTGACATCGCTGCCGGAAAACCACATCATCTGACATCGCCGCCAGAACTCAAACATCCGACATTGCTGCCGGAACACCAAATCATATGACATCGCCGCCAGCAAACACCGGGTTGGTAAGAGAATCTGACATCGCCGCCAGAACTCTGCAGAAGATAAACTATCTGACATCACAGCCAGAACACTGCAGGGAATAACACCTGACCTCGGTGCCAGATATCTCGATTGATAAAACACAACATCAAATCCGAAGAGAGAGACTTCTGACATCGCCGTCAGACCTTCGCTAAATAAAAGCGATCACCAAATCCCGAGGTTGGATGGGCAAGAAGCTGACAATTACCTAACATTGCCGTCAGGCACTCACAAAGTTGATAACCGTCTGACATCGCCGTCAGGTACCCGTAAAGTTGATAGACGTCTGACATTGCCGCCAGACTTCCTGTTGAAACTGGTAAATGTTGGCATCACCGCCAAACAACCATGAAACCTGTAAACATCTGACCTCGCCGTCAAAAAATCAAAACACCTGACATCGCCGCCGAAACACCAAATCATCTGACATCGCTCCCAAAAAACCGAATCATGTGACATCACCGACAAAAAACCATGAAGACGAGCTCCATAGAAAGTTAAGACCATCCAATGATACAACCACGAGGCAACTCCGTTGGGGAAGGAGAGAAACTGAACGAGTAGCTCTATCATGAATCTCCTGCCGAAGTCTGAACACTTGCCCGGACTTGGAGAAAAGAATATCACCAACGGAAGTTCTGCCACGCCGCTGGGGAAATAAACGCATCAAGTTTGCTGGGACTGAAAACCACGTGAGCAGGGATACTGATCACCTGCGGGAGATACACCTAAAAGCAAAGAGGTGACAACCTGGCTTATGTTTCAAAATGAATATGTTTGAAGATGGCGTAATGCTCCATGCTAAACGAAAATGCTATGCATTTGGGGTAGATGCCATGCACGCATGCAAATGCAACAGAACCACGTCAGCAAAATAAAGGCTGAGGATACCAAAACCATCCTGCTGGGAAAGGAGAACGACCCTGTCGGGGATAGTTTACCCGTGCCAATAACCATCGGGCTTACGCCGAGGAAGCAAGCCTCGAATAACTTCTTGAAAGAAATCTCCTGAATAGCAAACGAACTTGTCGTGGAGATAGAACCGATCTGCCAGTAAGTAGCTCTACTCTGCTGGGGATTATATCAAATCCTGCTGAGGAAAATGCCATGAATGACCTTCCAGAATACAAACCTTTTGGAGAATAGGCGACCCTACCCGGGAAAAAAGAACCACACGCGTAAACCCCTCTGCCTGCTAGGGAATCAACGACTCTGTGAGGAATAACGATACACCTCTCGAGACAGTTCTACCAGGGACATCATCCCTAAATAGTCTGCCAGAATATAACATCCTAGGGAACAGGCACCTCCGCCGGAGAAAACGACGCAAAATGCGAAGACCTAACTCCGATACTGGGAGTACTCGGCTGGGGAAGAGATGTTTCCCCTCCGACTCCACTGAGGATAACGCAATGAGGGAATCCAAACTCAACCTCTGCTTGGGGAGATGAGGAATGGACTTATCAATGGTAACTTGACCTCTGATGGGGTACAAAGTCACCTGCCCAGACTCTGTGGGGATCAAATGTATATCGACCAACTGCCGGGGACAAGGATAAACACTTAACTGCTACTTTAACCAAGCATACAACTCCACTAGGGATAGAGACGCAAACTCCAATTGCTGGGGAATGGACTCCGATTGGGGAGACAATGAATCTCATCCCTACCTCTTTTCCCCAAGGGTAACGCCCCTATAAAAAGTGAACAAACAGACAAGACCTTCTACATGAAAGGCACTATCTCAGTCGTCATTCGTGATGTTGTTCAGTTAAATCAAAGTTTTAACGATTAATGGCCAAGGCCAGCAAGTTTATACATGCGCAAGTTTATCAAAAACATCGGGTGTTTTTCACAAACAAAACAGTAAAAGTTAAAACAAAGCAAATAGATTACTGAATAATATATGTTTATTGATAGATGGCCTGTAAATAGGCATGGATTTTACAACAGATGCAACCCCTGAAAAGAGGAAGCTGCGCAAAAACAAATACAGGTATGTGCGGAAATATACAAAAGTGTACAGACATGTCGACAATGTGGTGCAGACGAACACCATGAGCTGATCCCTCTATGACTCGCCCGACTTCGATGTCTTTCCGATGCTCCGTCTTTAAAAGAGATTGATTTGGACTAACGGCCCGCAGGTCTCCCAAACCACTAACCAATGAAGTACCACACACGGATCGCAGTCATTTGCTTTTCAATCCCTAACTTTTGCATGACCGCCCGTGCAGGTTTTCAATTCACCAGGATACCCATTTTTGCCAAATTCGCCTTTCCAGGTTTTCAACTTTGCGGGTTTACATCTTTTCCATTTATATCCCTAACTTTTGCCTGAACCTATTCTTTTTCATGGTTCGCCGGGATTCCCCATTTTTGCCTGGATATTCTTTTTTCTTTCCAGTAGGTCATTTTAAGAAAAGTATTTTTTAACTGCGTCCGCGTTCACAGGGGATGTAAAATCCTCGCCATCCATGGTGGACAATAACAAGGCTCCTTCAGAGAAAACCTTTCGAACAACGTATGGACCTTCGTAATTGGGAGTCCATTTGCCCCTGTGATCTGATTGTGGTGGGAGAATCTTTTTCAGCATAAGATTGATCGTCTGAAAGCTTCGAGGGCGCACCTTCTTATCAAAATCTTTCTTCATCCAGCTCTGATACAGCCGACCGTATGCAATAGACGCTAACCTCTTCTCATCCAGCAAGCTAAGATGGTTCAATCTGTTTTGTATCCATTCTGCCTCCTCGAGCTTGACATCGACCAGAACTCTTAAAGAGGGAATCTCGACCTCCAATGGTAGGACAACCTCCATACCATATACCAGCGAGAAAAGGAGTTGCCCCAGTTAATGTGTGTACCGTCGTACGATAACCGTGAAGAGCAAAGGGCAACATTTTGTGCCAATCCTTGTAAGTGACAACCATCTTTTGCACTATCCGCTTGATATTCTTGTTGGTTGCTTCAACAGCGCCATTCATCTTCGAACGATATGGCGATGAGTTGTGATGCTCAATTTTGAAGTTCTGGCATAACTCCTTCATCATCTTATTATTCAGATTCGAACCATTGTCAGTAATGATTCGCTCGGGCACTCCGTATCTATAGATGATGTCCCTCTTTATGAACCGGGCTATGACTTTGCTGGTTACATTGGCATACGAGGCTGCTTCGACCCATTTGGTGAAGTAATCGATGGCGACCAGGATGAAACGATGGCCGTTGGCTCAATCTTGCCAATCATGTCAATGCCCCACATAGAGAAAGGCCACGGGGATGCCGTAACATTCAACGGGCTCGGCGCTACATGAATTTTGTCTGCATAAATCTGGGCATTTATGGCATTTCTTCGCAAATTTGAAACAATCTGACTCCATGGTTAGCTAATAATACCCTGCTCGTAGTAGTTTTTGAGACATTGCATGCCCATCGGCATGTGTACCAAAAGTACCCTCGTGGACCTCTTCCATAAGCAACGTTGCTTCCTTTTTGTCCACGCATCTCAATAACACCAGGTCATGGTTCCTTCTGTAAAGCACACCATCTGGGTTCAGATAAAAGTTACTAGACAACCTCCTCAGAGTCTTCTTATCCTGAGCCGAAGCCCCTGGCGGATACTCCTACTTCTTGAGGAAGTTTTGTATGTCATAAAACCACGGCTTGCCATCGGCAGCTTCTTCAATGGCGAATACGAAAGTCGGCCTATCGAGGCGAGAAATGACAACTCTGGGAGCATCATTCTAGAAGTTCACTTTGTACATCAAAGCCAACATAGCCAGAGCGTCTGCCATCTGGTTCTCCGCTCGAGGCACGTGATGGAACTCTACCCGATCGAAGAATGGCAACAACCTTCTCGCATAGTTCATGTAGGGGATCAGATTGGGCTACCAGGTTTCCAACTCTCCTTTGATTTGATTAACAACAAGCGCTGAATCACCGTACACATTGAGATTCTTAATCCTCAGATCAATGGCTTCTTCTAAACCCATGATGCACGCTTCATATTCAACTTCGTTGTTAGTGCAAGGGAATGTTAACCTGGCAGTGAACGGGATATGAGACCCATGGGGAGTCGTAATGATTGCCCCGATTCCACTTCCATACGAGTTAACAACACCATCAAATATCAGTTGCCACTGAGAACTCCTCCCTGGCCCTTCGTCGGGTAGTGGCTCTTCACAGTCCTTCATCTTAAGGAACATGATGTCCTTGTCATGAAATTCAAATTTCATTAGTTGATAGTCTTCGATAGGCTGTTCAGCAAGGTACTCTGACAGAACACTTCCCTTGATGGCCTTTTGGGAAACATACTGGATGTCGTACTTTGTTAGTACCATTTGCCATCTGGCAATCCTTCCTGAAAGCGCTTGCTTTTTAAAGACATACTTGATCGGATCCATCTTCGAAATCAGCATGGTTGTATGATTAAGAATATACTATCTCAAACGTTTGGCAGCCCACGCGAGTGCGCAACATGTTTTTTCAAGCATCGAGTAACGGGACTCACAATCTATGAACCTTTTACTCAGATAGTATATGGCGTGCTCTTTTCTTTCGATCTCGTCGTGTTGACCGAGAACGCAACCCGTGCTGTTCTCAAGAACCGTTAAGTACATGATTAATGGTCTTCCGGCTACCGAGGGTATCAATATCAGAGGTTCCTGCAAATATTCTTTGATTTTGTCAAATGCCCTTTGGCAATTATCATTCCAGACGACAGCCTAATCTTTTTTCAACAATTTGAACATTGGTTCGCATGTGGCTGTTAGGTGAGATATGAACTGAGCAATGTAGTTCAACCTCCCCAAGAAACCCCGAACCTCTTTTTCGGTCATTGGCGCTGGCATATCTTGTATAGCTTTTATTTTGGCAGGATCGACCTCGGTTCCCTTTTCGCTAACAATAAACCCCAGTAGCTTTCCGGACCGCACTCCAAAAGTACATTTGTTAGGATTCAACCTCAACATGAATTTCCTGAGCCTCTCAAACAACTTCTGCAAATTAACCAGATGTCCTTCCTCCATTTGGGACTTTGCTATCATGTCATCAACATAGACTTCAATCTCATGGTGAATCATATCATGAAACAAAGTGACCATAGCCCGTTGATAGTTTGCCCCTGCGTTTTTCAACCCAAAAGGAATTACCTTGTAGAAAAATGTCCCCCACGGTGTAATGAAAGTCGTCTTCTCCATATCCTCCGGTGTCATCTTGATCTAGTTATAACCGGAGAAACCATCCATCAAGGAGAATACGGAGAATTGAGCAGTATTGTCGACCAATACGTCAATGTGAGGGTGCGGGAAATCATCTTTTGGGTTCGCCTTATTCAAATATCGATAATCGACACACATCCGTACCTTACCGTATTTCTTCGGCACAGACACTATGTTGGCGACCCACGGAGGGTAAGTTGTCATGGCTAAAAATCCCGCGTCCAACTGCTTCTGGACCTCTTCCTTGATTTTTACAGCCATGTCTGGTCTCGTCCTTCTGAGCTTCTGTTTGACCGGCGAACACTCTTCGCGCAACGATAAACGATGAACCACTATATCAGTGTCAAACCCGGGCATGTCTTCATAGGACTAAGCAAAGATGTCACTATACTTTCGAAGCATCTCGACCAGTCTTTGCTTGATGTTATTCTGCAGTGCAACCCCTATTCTGACATTTCTGACAACTTCTTCAGAACCCAAATTAATGACCTCAATCACTTCCTAGTGAGGCAGAATGGTCTTTTCTTCTTGTTTCAAGAGTCTAGCCAGCTCTTCCAGCAAGTCGTCATCCTCATCAATCTCTTCTTCGGCTTGAAATATCGGGTGATCAAAGTCGAAGTGAGTCATAGAAGGTTCTTGATCGGTGTCGTCTGTAATGTGGATCCTGCAATGATAATGGTTAAATGCTTCAAATGATATGCAACACAAAACCACATTGCCATTTTATTGTTAAACATAAAACAGGAATAAAAGGATCACAAAATTTGAATGAGAAATAACGCCCTTTTATTTATTGACAAAACGTTCAATTATAAACAAGCAAAGCCCTGACAAGATACCCATATGCTCCAGGTAGAACATAGGGTCGTACAATAATCGGGAAAACAGATCATTACTGTTCAGTAGTCACTTGAATGAACTCCTGGATAGACCAATTGTGCAGACTCTATCTTGGTGTGCAAGGCTTGATCTAAGCGTCCATGTCGCAATCTCTATCTCTCTCTTCATTATCTGAAACAACATTGATGCGTTCGAAGATGACACCTCCCAGAGTGAACAGCACTAGTCCTTTGTAGCGCAGCACGCTCTGAGAGGATAATGAAGCAGATGGGTTGTACCCCAAGCCAAACTTATCCTGCTTGTTCGGGATGTCAAGCACTTGGCCCCAACCTTGGGCGGCCCCAGACTGCACTGCTGCCTGGGCTTCCTTGAAAGAAGATATGGCCACTTCGGGCACTTTGCTCGTTGCAGGAGACTTGTCCTTAACCTGGACCATTTTGAATGCTTGACAGAGAGTTTCGTGGATCTCCCCATCAACTTCAACATATTTGAACGATGATAAATGGCTAACCATTATGTCTTCTTCCCCGCATATGGTGACGATGCTACCACCGACCATATATTTGAGTTTTTAATGCAGCGTAGAGGTCACAGCTCCTGCTGAGTGGATCCATGGACGACCTAATAGATAGTTGTAGGCCGGTTGGATGTCTATTATGTAAAACACTGCATTAAACATTTCAGGCTCTACCTGGATGGGCAATGTAACCTCTCCGAACACTGACCGTCTGGTTCCGTCGAAAGCTCTCACTACTAAATCACTAGGCGTACACATCAGTCCCCGAGTGTCTAGTTTCATTAATGCTTTCTTAGGAAGTACATTTAGAGATGACATGGTGTCCACCAAAACATGGGACATAACAGCTCCACAACATTCAATCAAAATACGCAACGCGCTGTTATGATTCCCGCCCTTTGGCGTCAACTCTAGGTCCGTAAAACCAAGACCGTTCCCTGCATTCACGTGTGCGACAACTCCTTCGAGTTGGTTTCATGAAATTTCTTGAGGCACGTACGCAGTATTCAATATCCTTAGCAATGCATTTTGATGTGCTTTCGAGCATAGCAACAATGACTATATAAAAATTTTAGAAGGCGTTTGCTGCAGATGGTCGACTATCTTGTAGTCGCTCTTCCTTATTAGCCTCATAAACTCTTCTACATCTTTTGCCACAAGTTCTTTCTCTCCAGCCTGAGAGGTTTCTTCCACGACCATTTTACCCTTTCCTTTGTCTGCTTTATCAGCCACCACCTCGGGTGGTGAACTCGACCACTTTGGCTAATTCCTCCTGCACCAACCAGATTCTCCACTGACTCAACGGGCGGACTCTTTAAATCCAGCTTTTGTCCGTTAATATATACCTCGGCTCCATAATTCCATGGAACAGCCTTGGTATCCTCAAAAGGCACGGGACCAGCTTTTGTAATGACAATCGTCGGTGGTCTAGGAGCAGAAATTATAATAGTTTTGTATGGGATAGAGATCGTAGCAATATCACCCCTCTGCTTGGTTACCATTTCTCTAGATCTTCTTTCAATGGCCCAATCAAATTGTAGAACCCCTTCGTCAATCAAACTCTGAATACCGATTCTCAACTGATCACAACCATCCAGATGGCATGCACACTCAGCACAGAATTCCCCGCACCCTGGGAAGACACCCCTTTTCAGCAACTTCGCCTTCACGAAGCTTAACGGTGTTTTCAAATCACTGACATCTGCTATCAAATCCAAACAATCATCCTCGATGATCACATTGACTCCAGCTTGTCCGTGATTTGGCATAGGATTCTGTATGACATTGGGAGTGTCATTGGAGAAATTTATTGCCTTGCTATCAATCATATCCTGCACCTTGTGCTTGAAAGCCTTGCAATTATCAATATTGTGCCCCAGGGCACCTGAGTTAAATTCGCAGTGGGCATTCGCATCATACCCAGGTGGAGGTGGTCCCGTCAGAGGAGCCATTGTCCTCTTCTGAATAAGCTGCAATTGCAATAAGGTCTGGAGAAGTTGCGAATACGGCATCGACGGTGTGTCAAACACTCTATTCACTCCTTGGCCACGATTTTGATATCGCCGTTGGACGTAATTCTGATTCTGGTTCTGGTTCTGATTCTGCTGATTTAGCTGCTGCTGCTGAACGACAGGAATTGTTATACTAGCGACCTATTGACGCTGACGATTCTGATACTGACCCTTACCTTTTCCTTTAGAACTGGACACCGAACTAGTCTCACCTTCCCGCTTTTTACCACCAAACACCTTCTTCCCCCCTCCAGCTGAGGGCACTTCGTTTGACTGAATCTTCCCGAGCTTGATGCCATTCTTCACCCTTTCTCCAGTGATTATCAAATCAGAGAAGCTACCCAACATGTTACCGACGGGCTTCTCATAGTAGACACCAGGTAGAGTAGCAACAAATAGATCAACTAACTCACGCTCCACCATTGGAGGTTGTACTCTTGCTGCGAGTTCACGCCACCTCTGGGCGTACTCCTTGAAACACTCATTATTCCTCTGGGAAAGATTTTGAAGTTGGACCCTGTTGGGAGCAAGGTCGCTGTTGTATGGGTAATGTTTTACAAAGGCCTCAGCCAGGTCCCTCCAGCTTTGGATATTGATGGGTTCCAGCCCCATATACCATTCCAGGGACGGCCGAGACAAGCTGTCCTGAAAGAAGTGCATCAGCATTTTCTCATCGTCCGAGTACGCGTACATCTTCCGGTAGTAAGAGCGCAAGTGGACTCTTGGGCATGTGGTACCCTTATATTTGTCAAAGTCAGGGACTTTGAACTTTATAGACACTTTTAGGTCGGGGATAAGTCCCATATTAGCCATATCAAGGCCCATGGCATTTTGATTCTCCAGAGACCTCATCTTTTCCTCAATCAACTTAATCCTCCTATCAGATTCAGAAGGCAACTCAGCAACCACAGCCCTAGGTGTGAACACATCATCCTGTCTGTCTTCATTCCATAAAGGATCCACATTACCGTGTGCAGCACCGGCGGCACCAGGCCCATGAAGATTCCCGTTAGCAGCATTATCATTTCCAGCATTACCATTTCCAGGATTCCCAAAACCAAGGTTGTCGAAACCAGCAGCATTACTAGATCCAGCAGCATTTCCATTACCATTACCATTCCCTCCAGTCGTAGGGATAACTAAATTAGGCATAGAGCGAGCATGAGGAGTCCCATTCTCATTGAGGGTAGGATTAGCAGTCTGTCCTCCATGAAGAACACCATTGTTGTCAACTCTTACAATCAAGGGCTACACCAAAGTACAGAGCTATTCTTGTCCGTTAGCGACCCCCTGCATGAGGTCCATGAACTGATTCATCCTTTCCCTGAACTCTTGCATCTCTGAATGAATTTTCTCCATCACTCTTCTCTGGTTTCCTCGGGTAGCGTACCGGTGAGTTGTTTGTTCAGTATTCCTAAAACACACTAACGAAGAAACAAAGATGAGATAAAAGGTCCTGTTGTACCTGTAATGCAAAAATGCTATGCAAACATGTATGTATGCAACAAGGAGATTTCCCCCTCAATTCTAGTTTCGGGAGAAAGCACGACAATGGAAAGCCCCATAAGACAAGAAATAGTAGAAAACACCTCATATATGTAAATGGAAAGCGGCAGTGTACAAGCATATCAACTGAGTACAATCTGAAAGGACCCCAACCAACAGGCCTGGTGATGGTCCATACAATAAGCATAAGCAACAACTACAGAAAGAAAACAAGGTAATCAAGCGGGATGACGAGACCGGAAATCCTCTAGCAACTTCTGCATCTCGGGATGACTTGGTTTAGTGAGTTGCCCATGAATAAGCAACTCTCTCTGTCTAATGGTGCGCTCAGTGTAGTCCTCCCAGGCTCCTTCCCCAAAACAATCTTCAAGCTTGCATCTTTTGGAATTAGCTCTCAGCCTACAATCCTCCAAGTTTGCAATAGCTTCATTCAGTCTGTACTCGGTGTCACGCCTGAGTGAGGCCTCTGCTGAAATCTTCTCGTCTTTGGCTCTCAACTGAGTCTTCAATTTGTTGATCTGCAACTTCAACTTATCTTCGTGCTCTTTATTGTTGGCCAAGGTGGCGTTCCACTGGGTGTTGAACTTGGAGATCTCTAAATAAGCTTTGTCCAAGTCCTGCTTCTTGGAAGCGAGCACACTATTAACAGCTTTCAGATCTAGACCCAATCGTTTCTGGGATTTTATCTGCTTGGTTAAGTCTGTGCCCAACTTGTTTACCAACTCAGTCTGTTTCTTCAAAGAATAGGTTGCTTCGGTCTTCTCACTTCGGAGCTGAGCAATCTCTTTCTCTAACTCCTCATTAGCTTTCCGTAGCTCCTCTCTCTCGGCCCATAACTGTTTGTACTTGTGAATGTCCATCGTGGTTGGCACCTCGATCATGAGGGGATACAAAGGCGCCACTGAAGGAAACAACATCAACATCCTCTTCGCTCTATCTTGAATCCAGCTCAAGTAGGGATCATAGGCTCGCCTATTACTCTTTCCCAACAATGCTTTTCCTTTCCTGTGAATATTGTTCCAAGCGTGCTCAAGTTTACCCAGTGTATCACTATCCAACAACCCGGTGAGGTACAGAGATTCCTGTACCTCCTCTTCCCTGGGAGGATCTCTCAATGCATATCCAAACTGCCTAAACAACAATGACGGATTGTAGTTGATGCACCCCTTCCTTCCGACCAAGGAGACGTTAGGAAATCCACTGCAGCTATAGATGATTTATGTACCAAGTATATTCCTATCAAACCAAGTGATGTTCTCAACTGACAAACCCATCAGACATTCCGACCAATCTGACGTACCTGCAGAAGTAACAAAAGGACCGGTCTTGGGCATATGACTGGAAAACCACTTGTACAGTAACGAAACACAACAAGACACATTTTTCCGTCTTCGGTTCTCATTCTTGTAGTGAACCGAGTGATAAACGTCACCGAGTAGTGTAGGTACTAGGTTCCCTGAAGCCAGTATGTAAAAAAGCATCTGTATCTATGAAGTCTGGAAGATTAGGGAACAATATAATACCATAGATACATAGAGCTAGAATGGTGCTGAATACGATCCACCAACCGTCCTTGGCACACTACTGAGCTTTCTCCACCAAAAAGGGAAAAGGAAAACCAAACATCCCTAGCCTTTTGATCATCTTCCCATTTAACTTTGAAGCATCCAGATGCAGAATAGCAGCGAGCTCAGCCAGATTAGGCTCAGCGTCAGTATGGAAGAACGACATCTGATCCCGAATAGGCACATCTAACAATGCAGAATACTCCTCCAGAGTAAGAGCCAGAACATAATCAGGAAAGACAAAACACCTCAGCTGGGCGTCATAAAATTGTAGAAGAGTATAGATACCACTGATCTCATATGCTAAAGGTTTACAAACGCATCTCAACAATCTCCCATAAGATTTCCTGAAGTCTTCCGTCACCTTCTTATCGACCATAGCAATCAAACTCAACAAAGGACTGATATCTGGAGCCGGAAACCTGTAGGCCACTGCCCTCTTCAAGGGTTCCATGTCATCAATAATGAACAGGATCACTAGAATCAAAGGAGGAAATATGCACCTGCAACATAAATACATGTCAATGAGATGCTGATGAAAATGAAAACAAAGGATCAAGATTGTTGTGCTGTAGCTGGAGAAGAACCAGCGATTCGCTTTGACAAGAACAATAGCACAACTCTGATAATAGGAACCACTGATACCCAGAAGACATATTCATACTGAGAAGAAAATCGGGTAATCTGAAGGTCAAGGTTTCCTGCATAACCCAATCCTTCTCACAGGTATGGACTTATCCACTGATAAGGTTCGGCATCCTATGCGTTCATCAGCGTCACAAACTTTCAAGAAATGATGATAAGTTCACCAATTTTGGTTTGGCATCATCATCTCTTGAAGAGGCCTCACTTAACTGAATCACAAATAATCGGTCCCCAGAGTCTACAACTCTCAAATCCAAAATCCCAACTGATCCTAAGGACCGGAAGGGAAATCATCAAAGAAAATCTCGTATGAGCACGGATTTCATGGGGAACTGTGTCTGCTAAGAAAACAGGCCCCCCACTAGTCTCCACTACTAATGCTAGGTCTGTACTAAACCCTGGGTCTGGCTTATCACTCAACAGAACCTCCCTCCCCACAACAAAATAATAATGATATATAATGCTGAAAATAAATGCGGGGAAGTAAAAATAAAGTACAACAAATATATACATACACCCCAAAAACAAATAAACAAGCGTTAGGATTGACTCACATAGGGAACCGTTGGAGTCCCCAGTAGAGTCGCCAGCTGTAGCTACTGCGAAAAAAGGTGTTGGCAATGACAAAAGAGTCGCCACTGTTCGTTATTTATCCCAACGAGGGAAAGGAAACGAGCAGAGAAAACCTGACGAAGAAGGTATAAGATTGGTCATCGCAACCAAATCTCGGGTTCGGGAGTCGGTTACACAAGGGGAAGGTATTGGCACCCCTCACGTCTGTCGTACTCGACGGGATCCACGCTTAGTTGTCTATCTAGAAAGTGTGATTGAAACTATCTAACTAAAGGTCTCGGGGACAAAAGAAAAGAAGAGTGACTCGACAGAGCATCTCCGTTCCGTACCTACGTATTCCCGTCTGGTACGAGAAATCAGTGTCAACGTAGTTCGGCTAACTACAGATGAAAGGGGGAAAGTTGCTCGCTGAGACATCACCGTATCGTTCCTATGTACTCTCAATAAGTATGAGAGATCAGAGCAAACGTAGTTCGGGCTAAAAGGAACACAAGTTTGTTCATCTGTTTTATCTGAGTAGAGCTAACAAACACTTCCAGTAGTTAGGTGTATGCAGCTCGACCATTGGAGACATAGGCGTTACCTGTTTGCGGTAGAACTAAGATTTAATGAAACTCTTGTTTATGAAAATGTTCCCCATTGTTAAAGGTCCCAAAGGACAAAATGAAGTTTGATCTTGTGTTTTTGTGTCTTTTTAGGAGAAGTGTCTTTTGAATTGCTTGTAATTCATATTGCACTAGAGACTATGACTTAGGAGCGAATGCGTCGTATATCGTCCTAAGGACGTACACTAAACACTCTAAGCAATTGAGAGGTAGCCCCCCAATCACTATTTCTCAAGTACTTAAGGCTCTTAACGCACAATACTCATTAGCCTTTATTATGTATTTTGAAGTTGTTTTGAGATGAGAAGAGAGAAAGGACTCTAAAGGGGACTAAAGCAAAACCCTAAAGTTATCATGCAAAATGGCCCTAAGGTTAGGATTGAGAAGGTAATTCTATCCTATTTTTTATCATGCAAAGGATTCAACCTGATGTCTATCATCACTATCCTTAATCAAGGAAGTGAGAATTCCTAAGGGGACATGTTAAGAAAAGAAGAGAGAAACAATATGATATAAGACATGAAAGATGAATATGAATGAATGCATATGCAACGCAACATACAAGCAAAGGAAGGACACCTCAACCTTTAACGCAAACAAGAGAACAAAAAAAATCAGAACACACAAGCAAGGGAGGAAATTGTATGGGGTAAAGACCATCACAAGCTCATCTCAACCTTCAATTGCAAGCAAGAAAAAGTGCAAAACATACATCAAGCAAGTGCAAACAATGCCCTAAGGCCTCTAACTTGAACATGTATGAATCATAAATCAAAAGAGAGTTGGGAGAAGAAGAGAAAATATCCATGGTATCCCTAATGTCATTCAACCAAAGTCTCATAATGATTTGTGCAAAAGATGCACAAAATGTGTCCTCTTGGTTCACCATTCAAGTCAAGCTTCAAATACCTCCTAAGGAGGGATTAAGCAACTTTAAATGGTGATCTAAGGTCCTTGGACAGAAATGGAGATGAAAGGAGAATGTACATAAAGCATTTGAAAAGGAATGTACAAAAAATTGCAAGAGAATCATGTTAAGGAAGTGAAGATCATTCAACAAATACATATAAAAAGACCTAAATGGAAGTCCTAAAAGGAGGCCAAACTTAAATAATTTATGAACATGATCAATGCCTAAAATTGAACATACAAACACCTTATTATGTCCACAACATGGATACACAAAGATAGGATGCTCAAACAGTTCACAAAATGCAAATAAGATTCAAACTAGCACAAGTGTAGAGGTGAAAATCATACAAGGGTGGCCTAAAGTGTAAAATACACTAAACATAGTAAAGTAACCCTAAAAATTCTAAGTAAATTCCTATGAGACCCATTTGGTGTTAGGAACCAGGGGTCAAGAGTTTTTGGAAAAAAACTAAACCTAACTAGGAAAAAAGAGGGGAAAGTTCTAGGGATGTCCTAAGAACTAGTGTGAAGGGAGGGTCCTAAAGGTTCAGCCAAAAACCTAAAAAAATGGTACTAAATTCCAGGGGGAAAAATATCTAAAAATCAATTGATGCATCAAGAATATGTACAAGAAAAATCAAGCATTTATGTGAAGGTTTCATCCAGAAATAAAATCCCAAAGAAAAGTTGTGTACTTTTCAATTCATAAAGAACACCTTAAAATGAAAATTCAAGATTAATTGAAAAAAATAACTTAAAAATTAATCTAAAAAATGGTAAAATTAATTAACATGTTAAAGTATGTAGAAACATTTTTTTCATGATTTTTGGATGCATTTAAGTATTTTTGATGAATTAAAATTGAAATTGAAACTAAAATGAAAAAAGAAAGAAAAATAAAAGAAAATGGAAAAACAGTTGGTGCAGATAGCAAGAAGAATCAATTGTAATGCGTTGGGCTTGCACGCTGGGGGTGGGAATAGCTAATCAAAGCCTAGTCCAATTGAAATCGTTTAATGAAACGGTGAGTTTTGTGTTCATATGTGGAAGTCAAAAGTAAGCTTACGGTGAGACGCACACATGGCCTTTGGATTGGTTCAGCCTAAATCAGCCAAACCGAGCCAAAACAAAATCAAGCAATCGCCACAAATTGTCACGAATCTTCATTAAACCTAACCAGAATCCATCTATGATGATTGAGGATCATGAATATGCAAGAATGGCATGGAATTGCTACCTATACAGAGGGTAATTTGAAAAGGTAGGTTACCTAACGGAATACCTTTGTTGGACCTTGAAACATTGAGGATTCTTGATGAAAACGATCCAAAAAGTTCCTATGTTATTCAATGAAGCTTCAGGTGTGCTTAATTTTGCTTGAAGTTGCTTGAATCAGAGAATTTGAATTCCACTTTTCCTTGAGCTTTTGCAACTGTTTTCTTGATCAATATGGCTCTAAAAACGATTCTGAGAGTTTATACATGATGCTGAGTTTATATGGAATGGATCTAGATGAAAAGAAAGCCCAATCAAAGCCCAATTCAGTCCAATTGTAATCCAAATTTTTTGGTGTTGTAAGCTTCATAATGCGCATCAAACAGAGCTGCAATGGCTTGTTTCTTCATTCAATTAGCTTGCTAGCAATGTCAATTGATCTAATGGCTGGAAATTGTTCCTTGTTTTGATCTTATGGTGTGATTTGAAAGTGTTACTTCCATGTGAAGCAAGCTTGAAATTGGTCATGAAAATGTCCTCAAATTGCAAATCCAAAATTGGCATCTTGTTTAGAATGTTTTGTGGACTAAAAAAATGCACCAACTTGATAAAAATTGGTTCAAAATGAATTTATTTGATTTTATGGTTTTTAATGCTTTTTCATGAAAAGTTCGTCCACCAATCCTTCAATCCAAGCCAATCCAATGATAAGTTGATGGTTGATGATGAAATTTACCCCATTTATAGCAACTTTGATGTTGGCAAAAGTTTCATTTGAGGTGTGCAAAGCTGTGAAATTGACCTATGACAAAAATGACCTACAATCAAAGTTTCCCAAAATACCCTGCCTTGCAAGCTTCATATCTTGAGCTCCACAAATCAGTTGAAAGACTTCTAGTACTTTTTGGAAAGCTAAGATCATAAGGAAAAACTTTCATGTTTGGGTCAAAGTGAGGAGAAACATCCTTCTAGGTCAAAAATGTCTTGGAAGTTGGTTGACTTTTGTTGACCAAAATCACATTCATCTGATGACCTGTAACTTGCCAGTTTCATAACTTGAGCTCTAGAAACCCGATGGATAATATCTAGTACTCAAAAGAAAGCTAGAAACATTCTATACAAGTTTCATGTTGGGGTCAAGATGAGAAGAAACTTGTATCTTGAGATATGTGGTCTTGAAGTTAGGCACTAAACAAGGGATTTTACACTAACAAACTTAGAAACCCTAGCTTAGCAACTTCTCACACTCTTGATTCTTGATGAATTGATTTAGAAATGATATATTAGACATATCAACCTAACATTCCATGATCATAAAGACTTAGAATTGAGTATTAATCTCCTTTAATCTCATAGTTGACTTAGGGTTGACCAGATGGAAACCCTAACTGCATCACCTTTGACTGTGACTTTGTACACTTGATATAATGACTTGCACAATCCCCTTAATGACCCTTAATACATCCCATGATCCTATGTAATGTTATCCATCCCTAACTATGGACTCAACATCACCTGATGATTTCCACATGGCCTCAAAGATAGGAGGCAAACCACAACTATTCATCTGCCTCTTCAAAGAACTTTTAACTTTCTTCTGAGGATGATAAACTCTTGATAGCTTGAATGAGACCTCTTGCTTGGCTTTGGAAACTTTGGCAATCTCCCCTTGCTAGGGACACCTCTCTCAATCCCTTGTACATGGAAAATGGTATGCAGATGCTAATGCTATATGAATGCCATGAAACATAAACCAAGTAAAGAAAAGGTTGGGCAAATTTTGGGGTGCAACACTAAGGTGTCGTGGTTGACTGGGTTGAATGCTTGCGTGTGTTTCTGAGTGGCATATCAAGGATCCACTCAGATTAATAAAACGATGTGTTTCATTAGTTTTTTGAGTTTTTGTTTGATTTGGGTTGGGCTTGCAGGACATTTGATATTGACACCCCCTATCTTTTGGCCCATCTGCGCGTTTAAATAGATTTCATGTTCATTTCTAAATTGCTCACACACACCCTTTTCCTTACTCCTTTTTTATTTCTTTTATTTTTTACATTTCAACTTTGATTTTATTTCTAACACTTGAAACCTTTTTAAAAATCCATCAAAATCAATTTCTGATTCTTTAACATGTTGACATATTTTTGGTAATTTTTATTTTATTTTTTATTTATTTTTACTATTTTTAATTGAATTTAATTCACAAGTGGTTTTACACTTTGTCCTTAACTAGGGTTTGATGTTTGATTACCTTGATGTGCGTTTTCAACCCAATCTTTTTTCTATGATTTGGTATATGAGTTTTGATTGTTTGAGGGTTGTTTTGATGTCTTGATGTGTTGTTTTGGATAGTTTCTCATTGCTTTTTGTAGAGCCTCGATATATGCTCAATTCTTATACTATGCTTGCCTTGATGATTTGATTTTGATGATGCATTTATGAAAGTCCTTTTGAGATATTTTGCACATTTTTTCTTAATGGATATAACTTGAGTTTGAGCTTTTAATTGTATTTCATTTGGTCTTGTTTCTATTTTTGAATGATGTATCAAGTTGATGTTGTTTTAACTATGATATTGTGCATGTTTTGACCTAGTTTCTTGAATTTGTTTCTTGAACGATCCAATTGATGCTTGATAACTTTTGTGTTGACTTGTTTAGGGTTTTGGCCTTCATCTTTAGAGGTCCATTTCATGGTCACCTAGTCTCATTTACTTCACATGATCATTTGTTTCTCTTATGCATAGCTTGGGGATTATTTACCTAACCTTTTGCGCATGAACTTGAGTTTGATTCTTCTTGAGTTTGGATGATGTTTTTGATATGAATATGATCTGGAAGTTTGGATGATGTTCATTTCATGGATGAAGTTATTTTAAGTTAGCTAAAGTGTTAGAATCAGAAAGGAAGTTTGAAGCTATTAAGAAATCAATGATAGATATTCAAAGTGAAAAGTGTGAGGATGTAAAACCTTATAGGTTTGGTTGTGAATATTGTCATAATAGACAAGAGGAAATAAAATCTCTTCAAGTCAGATTAGATGATGCCTTTCAACCTAAGATGATGTTTTCTATTGATCCTTCTATGGTTGAAAAACCTTTTAAGTATTCTAAAAAGAAGCATAGATATATGTATACAAATTCAAATAGCAAGGACATGTCTCATAAAAACCTATCTTATCATTATTGTTGCAAAAAGGGACATACCATTGGAAGATGAAAATTTAGGAAACTTTTTGTTCCTAAAGGAGTTGTTCAATGGTTGCCTAAGTGTAACTTTGATCTCACTTACTATCAAGGACTCAATGAAAATTGGGTACCTATTTTCTTTGTTTAAATATTCAGGTTGAATGTTTTGATTCTACCAAAAAGTTGTGGTATCTCGATAGTGGATGTTCAAGACACATGACAGGTGACATATCCCTCTTCATTGACTTCATGCCAAAGAGAAAAGGGTTCGTCATGTATGGAGATAATAACAAAGTTGCTATACTTTGAAAAGGTAGTGTAGGTATACTATCTCTGATGTAATGCTAGTTGATGGCCTAAAACACAATATTCTAAGCATATCCCAACTTTGTGACAAGGGTTTTAAAGTTACCCTTACAAAAACTTGTTGCTTATTTGTGCATGATGAAAAGAAAGAATGAGTGTTTAAAGGTGTGAGGGTCAATAATGCTTATATGCTAAATCTACAAGAAGTTTCCATGGTTGGAACTAAGTGTCTAGCCACCATGAGTGAAAACTCTTGGTTGTGGCATAGACACCTAACTCATATTAAATTTTACCTATTGAACAAAGTATCCTCAAAGTATTTAGTAATTGGTATACCTAGACTAAATTTCACTAAAGACTATATATGTGAAGCTTGTCAAAAGGGAAAGCAAACGAGAATTTCTTTTAAATCAAAAAATCTTGTTTATACCTCGAGACCTCTTAAGCTTCTCCATATGGACATCTTAGGCCCCTCTAGGACTAAGAGCATAGGTGGAAAGTATTATGGCTTTGTTATTGTAGATGATTACTCTAGATTTTGTTGGGTCTTATTCTTATCTAGTAAAGATGAGACCTACCTAGATTTTAAATAATTTGCTAGATTATTCCAAAATAAAATGAATTTGAAAATCATTTCCATTTGAAGCGATCATGGAGGAGAATTTCAAAATCACTTATTTGAGAAGTTTTGTGATAAGCATGACATTGAGCACAAATTTTCTGCTCATAGAACTCCATAATAAAATGGTATTGTGGAACATAAAAATTGAATTTTATAGGAGTTAGTATGGACTATGCTCAATGAGGGTAATTTTCCTAATTACTTTTAGGAGGACGCCATTAATATAGCTTGCTATGTCATGAATAGGGTACTCATACGTCCTATTCTAGACAAGACACCTTATGAACTACTTAGAGGTAGAAAACCCAATGTCTCTCACTTACATGTCTTTGGATGTAAATGTTATATTTTGAACAATGGTAAGGATAATCTTGATAAATTCGATGCAAAAGTCGATGAGGGTATCTTCCTCGGATACTCATAATCTAGCAAGGTGTATATGGTTTATAACAAGAGATTACTTATAGTTGAGGAGTCCTTGTATGTTACGTTTGATGAGTCCTACCCAAAAGATGTTGGGAAAGGTGTTGTTTTTCATGATGTGGGTGTATCTTCTCAAGAAACTCTCAATGGAACCGAACAAGTAGTTGATCAACCTAAAGCGGTAAATAACGAGAAGAAAGATGGCGATCATGAAGAGGCAAAGGAAGAAAGTCCAACTGCAGTGGAAGATCTGCCTTTAACTTGGAAGATATCAAATGATCACCCTATTGACAACATACTTGGGGATATCACAAAAGGCATGACTACACGCTCTAAGATAAATAATTTTTGTTATCATTTTTCTTTCGTCTCTCAAGTAGAGCCTAAAAATTCTAAAGATGCATTGATTGATGAGCATTGGCTTATGGCCATGCAAGATAAACTAAATCAATTCAAAAGAAAAGACGTTTGAGACCTTGTCCCTCGTCCAAAAGATCATCAAGTAATTGGCACCCAATGTGTTTTTAAGAACAAACATGATGAAAACAGGGAGATAACCCGCAATAAAGCCCGACTAGTGGTGCAAGGCTATAACCAAGAGAATGGCATCGATTATGAGGAGACTTATGCTCTGGTGGCTTCCCTTGAGGCTATGCATCTTCTACTAGCCTATGATTGCGCTAAAATTTTCAAGTTGTTTCAAATGGACGTGAAAAGTGTGTTTCTAAATGGTTTTATTAATGAAGAAGTGTATGTAGTTTAACCCCCAGTTTCGAAAGTCACGAGTATCTAAGTTATGTATACAAGATCAAAAGAGCTTTGTATGGTCTCAAACAAGCCCCTAGGGGTTGGTATGAGCGACTAAGCAAATTTTTTATTGATCAAGGATACTAAATGGGAAAAGTGGATACTACTTTATTCATTAAGCGTCAAGGGAAGCACACCTTTCTAGTTAAGTTTATGCCGATGATATTATCTTTAGTTCAACTAATATCCAACTTATAGAAGAATTCTCTAAGCTTTAGCAGGAAGAGTTTGAAATGAGCCTTATGGGAGAACTGAATTATTTCCTTGAGCTTCTAATAAAACAACTTAAAGAGGGTACATTAGTGTGTCAAACCAAATATTGCAAAGAATTGCTAAAGCGCTTTGGCATGGAAGATGCAAAGTCTATCAATACACCTATGGCCACAAATGGAAATTTAGAAAAGGATACAAATGGTAAGGATGTAAATGTAAAGAAATACCAAAGTATGATCGGCTCTCTTCTATATCTCACTGCATCTAGGTCAGATATCATGTTTAGCGTGTGCATGTGTGCCCATTATTAATCGGCTCCTAAAGAATCCCACTTAAAATCCGTAAAACATATTCTTAGGTATCTTCATGGTACCTCTCAATATGGGATTTGGTATTCTAAGGGAAGCGATTGCACCTTATTTGATATGCCGACTCCGATTTTCCAGTTGCAAATCGGTTAGGAAGAATACTAGTGGAACTTGCCAGATGTTTTCAAATGCTTTAGTAAGTTGGCATTGTAACACCCCGATTTATTTTTATTTATTCTCCGTAATTAAATTATGGTATTTATATGTTGATTGGTGTTTGGTGTGTTAGAGGTACCTTTGGTGTAGGGCAATGGCCTTAAAGAATAGAATGTAAGGTGTTAGGGGTGTGTGTGAGCAAAACCGTAGAGACAAGGGGTAGTGGGAGAGTGTCATTTACTATTTTTATTTAAATTAAAATTGATTTGAATAAAATAATATTAGTGATAATAATTAAATGATTATTTTAATTTTTATAGTAATCTGACATTATAGAATAAATTATTATTTTATTTTATTGAAATAAGGGGTTAATAGGAATAATAATAATTTTAATATTGGAATAAAAATAAGAATATAGGGGATTAGAAGGGAAGTTGTCAGAACATGTAAAATTGGAGAAAAGACGAGAACATGAAAAGAGAAGAAAAGGAAGAGAGCTAGGGCATAGGAAAGGGAACCTCCATTAGAGAAGTCTCAAGATCATTATCTGAGGTAAGGGTGGCGTTCCGATTCTATAAGGGTTTGCATAATATTTATAGGAGGGGATTTGAATTGCTATGTTAGAATTCTTTTTTTTAAATGCTATGAACTTGTAATTGTATGATCATGAGGTGTTGTTGTTGTTGAATTGATTGGTGTGAATCGTGCAATTATGTGATGTTGATGATTTGGATGTTGTTAGAATGTTCTTGTTGATGTATGTGGATAGGAATTAAAGCCTATAACATGAGTACATGAATTATTTGTGATTTGGGGGTTTGGTATTTATAGAAAAGTGATTTTCGTACTGATAAGTAGTAGAAAAGTGATTCTGCTAGAAAAGTGATTTTCATGCTGATAAGTAGCAGAAAAGTAATTTTCGTACTGATAAGTAGTAGAAAAGTGATTCTGCTAGAAAAATGATTTTCATGCTGATAAGTAGCAGAAAAGTAATTTTCGTACTGATAAGTATCAGAGGAAAAAATTAGAACATCAGCAGAAATAATATAGCCTCCCCCTCAATCAGTTCCTTTTTCTGCAGAAAGTGGTTAGCACTCTCCCCCTTAAAAGCAGCCAGTGGTTAGCAGTGGTTGGTTAAGTTAGTATTACTCCCCCTTTTTTTATCCATAATATGATAAAGGTAGTCAACTAACTAAAAAACCAAAATTTAACACAACCAAAACAAGAGTTTAAAGTACAAATTAAGCACATGAAGTGCCAAAAGTATCCTGGGCCTTTAGCCCTTACAAAACATAACCACACAAAATTTAATACTACTAACAGACATCGTATTCAATAGCCTCATCATCCTCTTCCTCTTCCTATTCAAGGTCCTCGCCATATGACTCAACATCTTCATCAGCAGCATCATCATCTTCTGCTGCTTCCTTTTCATCATTATCTGTACCACCAACAGCTTTAGTTCCCTTGTCCTATTCAGTTGTCAAGACATGTATCAACTGTTCAAGCTTTTCCTTCTTAGCTATGCTAGACTTGATGACGGCATCTAGATTCTTGCAAGTCACCTTCAGTTGAGCATTAGTATCATCCTTTGAGGTTGTAGGAGCAGATGTTTGAACAGATGTCGAAATAATATCTAGGACATGATCCCCAATAAACAGTTTATGATGCCAAGTCAAAGGAGATTCCTTTTTCATTGTAGAATTAACAAACACCAATATACTAGAATATTGTTGAAGAATTATGCTACAAATGAGAGTTCACTTTGAAAATCTCTCTTTATTTGGTGGGAACACACATACACTCACTCGAATAGTATTCCCACACCAAATTAACTAATATAACTCCTCAGACAGGAAAATCCCAAGTTTTCCCCTCAACACCTCAAATTGATTAGCACCCAAAGCTTTAGTAAAGATGACGACTAGCTAATTCTCTGTGGCAACATGCTCCAATGTTATAACTTTGTCTTCCACAAGATTTCTAATGAAATGATGCTGATGTCAATATGTTTGGTTCTACTGTGCTAAATAGGATATTTTGAAATATTGATGGCAGTCAAGTTGTCACAGAATAATGCCATGACATCTTGTGTGACATTATACTCAGTTAGCATTTGCTTCATCCACGTCATTTGAGAACAATTGCTACCTGTTGCTATGTACTCAGCCTCGGCAGTAGATAGAAAAACACAATTCTACTTCTTACTAAACCATGAAATCAAGTTGTTTCCCAAAAAGAAACATCCTCCATAGGTGCTCTTCTTATCATCAACATTACCAGCCCAATCAACATCACAATATCCCATCAAAATGGAATTATAATTGTGAGAATACAATAGACCATTGTCACATGTACCATTCACATATTTCAGATTCCTTTTGACTTGATTGATATGGCTGACTTTAGGTTCAACTTGATATCTAGCACAAACTCCAACAACAAAAGTTATGCCAGGTCTGCTTGCAGTAAGGTATAGAAGACTGCCAATCATACTTCTATACAAACTCTTATCAACACTAACACCCTTTTCATCCTTAGACAACTTCAAGTGTGTAGGAGCAGGAGTCCTTTTGTGGCTAGAATTCTCCAAACCAAACTTCTTCATAATACTCTTTGCATATTTCCCTTGACAAAGAAATATGGAGCCTTCCATCTATTTCACTTGGAGACCAAGAAAGTAGGTTAATTTACCCACCAAACTCATCTTAAACTCAGATTTCATTTTCTTGATAAAATGTTGAACTATCTCATCTGACATCCCTCCAAACACAATATCATCTACATAGGCTTGAGTTGACATGAGTTTACCATCCTTCTCTTTAACAAATAGAGTTTTGTCAATTCCACCTTTTCTATATCCATGTGAAGCTATTGGGATTATACCTGAGTGAATCGCACACTCAAAGAGACAATAGAGTCGCCACCGAACTTTATTTAGTCCCAAAGGACAAAGAAAATATCGATAAAACCCAAGGGAAGAGAAACAAGAAAGGGGGTCGATTATGGAAAAGGAAGGTACTAGTACCTTACGCATCTGTCGTACCCGATGGGAACCATTTCGCTTGCTTCTAGGCTTGGATGGGTTATCTATCTAAAGGCTTCTAGCTAAAAAGGAAATAAAAGAGAGAAAAAGAAAGAGAAATAAAGAAAGTGCTCACGAAGGATTGGGGCCCTCGTGCCTACGAACCCTCATAGTGCAATGAGGAAATCAGAGTCTATGTCGTTCGGGGAACCAACGCTAAAGGAAGAAAAGAAAAAGGAACGACACCAAAGCCAATAGCTAAAAGAGAAAGCAAGACCCAATAGGGGAATGCAAGAGGAATTGTGTCAAAACCAAGAAAGAAGACGGAAAAAAACTCTGCTGAGGAATAGAGAAGCGAGGCAAGAACTCTACCGGGGAATGCAGAAGAAAAGAGATGACTCCACTAGGGAGAAAACAAAAGAATGGCGTCGGAGCCAAGAGAATAAAGGAGTAAAGGACAAGAATCAAAATAAAGGTAATATCCACGGGGGATTCAGTGCATTAACTGGTGAGCGGTGATTAACCGAAGAAAGATAAGAGTAAAACTTTATGGGGAGAGCAAAAATGCTGGTGTCAACAGACAGACTGCGACAAACCAAGAGAAAGAGAGTACTTAACCAAAGGGAGGTGTTTGACTCTAAGGGGAAATTGGTATATTAACTGATAAACAGTGCTTAACCGGAAGGAGAAAGGAGCTGGTTTTAACCGATAAACGGTGATCAACCAACAGACAGGTGGGGAACCAAGCAAAGGTTGTGCCCCAAAGAATGGTGCGTTGACTGAACAAACAACACTTGACCAATGGAAAGGGTATTCGAATCGAACAAAGATTAGTAACCCAAAGCTGGCAGTTTTTGAACCAAAGAAAGGTTACTAACTACAGGGGGGTTCGGTACTTAACAAACGGACAGTGATTAACCAAAAAGAATGAGTGATTAACCAAAAGAAGGTGATTAAATCAAAAGAAACTTTGTATCTTAAAAGACGGACTGTGGTTAACTGAGAAAAAGGGTGATCGGTTCAGGCAGGCAAACTGTGATTGACTAACAGGTGGGTGATTAACCAAGAAAAGGTGATTAACCCAAAGAAAAGCTGGTTAACGGGCATACCGCGATCAATCAAGATCGGGTGATTAGCCAGAAGAAGGCGATTAACCCAAAGAAATTTTAGTATTAACAGACCGATTGTGATTAACTGAGTAAAAGAACAAATTGGTGCTTAACTATCAGACAGTGATTAACAAAACAAGAAGGAGAGAGAACAAATAGAAGTTTGAGAACTCCGATAGGGATTAGGTTTGAACAGGAAGACAATGTAAACCAAAGAAGAAAGATTGACCTCCCCAAGGAAGAAGAGAATTGGTTTTAACCGAAGAAACAGTTGATCAACCAAGGAAATGAGTGATTTCAAATCTCTGGGGAACCAAGAATGAATTAGCTTCAAGATAAAAGAGTGTTGAATTGAAAGGAGGAAGTTACTTCTAAAGAGGAGATAAGGGTGCAAGTGATCAAGGATCGACACGATTGGAGAAAGCAGAGATATCACAATAAGGAGATAGAGGCGACTATTCTAGGCACTGGGTCATTCGTCCCCTACCCAAAATAGTCAGAATGAGTGTAGGAATTCTCCACTCTCATTCCTTCTCTAACACCAAAGTGTAGTGCATGAAACGAATGATAAACACAATGACGCAAAATTTATACAGTGCTCCAATGCGTTGCGAATCTTCAACTCAACAGGGGAAAAGAGAAATAGGACAAATCTCTAGAAGGTCTAAAGGAGAAGGGAAAAGGGAAGGATTGACTATTCAAAACAAAGTTTCGATTAATCAATCAAAAGGGGGTGATGCTAACAATTTTCTAAAGGGATAAAAAATTATTGAAGCAAAGGATGAATTATTGATTATACAAGATTAAGCTTATTCCAAAGAGGAACAATATTAATGTAAACATGAATGGAAGTGCAAAACAATACCAAAATCATTTAGTATGCATCACAAATCACGTAGCATGTGATCAAAGAATATGTAAGAATGATCATGATCATACAATGTCAAAAGATGCGAATATTTGAGAATCGACAAGTTGCACATTGAAATTTTGCATATATGCCTCACACAAAAGTTAAACAGCTCAAAAAAAACATCCCCAAATATCAAGCATATCAAGCCATGGATGTTAAATGAGGAAAGAATAGCAAACAAGCTTGAAAATAGGCAAAAATGGCATTCTATTATAGTGGTAATCAATTACCACCTGCAGGTAATCGATTACCTGCTAAAAAATTGCAAAAACACGTGAAAATTGTGTAGGGTAATTGATTACCACATATAGGTAACCGATTACCACTGTAACAGTGGAAAAAAAACTAGCTTTTCTAGAAGCACTTTCAGCAACCAAAACACTTAACCAGTCATCCACATGCTATGATTAACATTTGTATACGAAAATTGAAGTTCAAAATCCAATCAGGCATCAATTAAACATCAACTGAAAGCATTAAACACGAAGATCAAATATCAAATAATCACATGATTAATCAACACTGGAAAACGATCAAACTACATCGTAAACGCGCGAAAGTGATCAAAATAGTAAATCAAGCAAAAGATACCCAACCTACAAGGCTGAGATTTTCCTTGGATGTCAATACTATTGATATGTGATGAGGAATATCAAAGAAAACCAGAGAAATCCGAATTTGCAACCGAACCATAGCGAAATCGAGCAAATTGCGACGAAATTACACCGAATAAGCTTGAAGTAATCACTTGAGATGAGTCAAAGTCCAATAAAACTCTAGAAAATCAAGTAGAATTCCAAGATGATGATGGCTAAGCTCAAGAGAAAGAACTTTCAATGAAGAAGTTGCTACTCTTTAATGGAGAAATTAAGCTTTAGTGAGGTTGTGGGAAGATGAGAAGATGAATGTGAGAAAAAGTTGCAGAAAATTCAGAGAGAATGTGAGAGAATTGAGAGTGAAGAATGTAGAAATTGAGAAAATGATTGAGGGTCCTTGTTGAAATGGTGGTGATTTACTTATATAGAGTTTTGCTTCAGAGTTGCTAGGTTTGGAGTGAGCTTTGGATGTAGCCTTGAAACTAGCCTTGGAGTTAGTTAGCCTCAATTCACTGAGTTGGCGGTTAACTTAGTTAGTTAGGTAGTTGACTTGGTAACCATCCCAATTCAAACTTGAATCTAAGGGCTCTTATTCTTGGAAATGAAGCAACATGGTGGTCTTAATCCAAATGGATGTATTGGAGTAAATGCTTTGAAGTGTCTTGAATGGTCTTGAACTGTCTAGAGCTGTCTAGAATGTTCCACACAATGCTAGAACCAAGTAGACCCCCAAAATATAGAGTGAAAGTGGTTGTCATAGAAAATGCAGCAAAAACTTCATTTTTACACAGGGTAATCAATTATCCTACTTTGCCTAGCAAAGTGGTAATCCATTACAACAGGCAAAACTTGCCAAATTTGCTTGTCCAATGGTGTTGTGACCATGGTTCCGATTTTTGACCTTTTGCTTTAATTAATAAGCATAGAAACCCTTATTTTGTGCTTGTTTTGGTGATGTGATATCTTTGAGAAGATGCGATTAATCGGGCTCAAAACCTGAATGTTCCTGCAACAATGATCATAGAGAAAAAGTGTGAATGCGTATGCCAATGATGCGAATGCACATGTTTATGCAAAAGGAAAAAAGGGAGGTCAAATTTTGGGTTACGACAGCTGCCACTATTTAACATTCTTAGTCCTGAATGTTCAAATTGCGCCAACTTTTCAATTATTCGAGGTGGAAGGAGATTAAATAAAAAAAAGTAGCTTGAAAATTTGGCCGACGGCGACAAAAGATGGTAACGTGAAAGCGCATGGATCTATTTAAGAACAAGGTTTGGCTGAGATCCGCTGGGGAGATAAATTAGTCAAAGGGAAGTATGCTATGATGTTCAACATGATGCTTGATATCGTGCTATGCAGCGGTAAAAGTTTAGGTGTGGTTTTTCCGGTGAACAGAGATTGTAGCAAAACGAACTCGACATCCTTAGCTGGGGAACTCGACGATGCTATTAGTGAAAGAGGTTAGAAATTTTAGACTTCCAAACTATTACAACCACTGCTACTGGAAAGAAAGGAACTTTCTAACCATAACTGACCCTGGCTGGAGAATGAAGGAATCACGGCTGATCTTTAACTAACCAACTCTTCCTAGGGAAGAATAAAGTCAAGATGATCAAAATGAAACAAAGCACCATCACCGCTGGGGAATGACAACCTTAATCTTTTAGGGTGTTGCGAGAAATTCTGCTTCTACTGGGGAAAAGCCAACAAGTCTCTGCTTGGGGAATACGGCTCCCTTGAGGAAATGAAAGATAAATCCTTCCCCATAACCAAACTGATGCGTGTTGGTGAAATTTTGGCTCCGTTGAATAGAGGAGTGGTAAACAAACCTTCATCAGAACCAAACTGATACTTGCTGGGAAAAAGGAACGCAGTTAGCATTCCTAACCAATCATGATATTGTTCACCGGGAATCAAGTTTATAAAGGGAAACTACCAATCTTCTTTTGATATTTTCCGGTAAAGCATGCAATGCATAATGTTTTCCTGGTTGATTTTAGCTTTTTGTTATTCTCAACGCTTTATAGCATTATGTGATCACAAATAATTGTTCAATTTGCAAACAAAATACTGAAAAAAGACAAATGAGAAATCAAAGGATGAAAATTTTATTGAATGTAAAATGCTTTTGTACATAAGATGTGTACAAGGGTGTAAAAATTCTTGATGAGGAAATTTACAACAAAAATTGAAAGAAAAAAGTAAATGGCAATGGGAAATTTGACTTTGCATTAATTACAACATTGGCTACCATCCCTTGCAAGTCTGGGTTACAACATTGTGCATCTGTTGATGATGATTTGACTGATCATTTACCGTCTGAGGTCTTGCCATGACGCAGATAGGCTCAGGTGTTCACAGTCAAATGCCTTTATCCCTAATTTTTGTCTGGACATTTCTATTTTTTTTCTTCCACCGGGATACCCATTTTTGCCTAAGTCGCCCTTTCGGGTTTTGAACTTAGCGGGCTATTATTGTTTTTTTCTTTGTCCCTAACTTTTGCATGGACATTTATTTTTTTTGGTCCATTGGGACCCCCATTTTTGTCTAGATTACCCTTGCGAATGCCAATCTAGCAGGCTATTTATTCTTTTTTTTCCAGGGATAATATTTTTTGACTGTATCAGAGTTCATGAGATGTAGAAACTCCTCCCCATCCATGGTGGTGAGGATTAGGGCTCCACCTAAGAAGGTTTTGTTGACAATGAAAGGTCCTTCGTAATTGGGAGTCCACTTGTCATGTGGATCCGAATGAACAGGAGAATACCTCTTGAGCACGAGTTAGCCTGCGTGGAATGCTCGAGGAAGAACTTTCTTGTTAAAATCTCGCTTGAGACGTCTATGATATAATTGACTGTGGCAAACGGTTGTCAGGTGCTTCTCTTCGATGAGATTCAACTGGTTGTATCTTGATTGAACTTATTCAACTGGTTATATCTGCGTCCATGATGACCCTGAGAGAAGGAATTTCAACTTTAATAGGTAGAACAACCTTCATACCATATACATGCGAATACGAAGTTTCCCCAGTGGAAGTATGAACTGAAGTTATGTAGCCATGTATTGCAAAGGGAAGCATTTCATGCCAATCCTTGTAAGTCTTGACCATCTTCTGGACAATCCTCTTGATGTTTTTGCTTGCTGCTTCGACGATGCCATTCATCTTGGGCCGATATGGTGAAGAGTTGTGGTGCTCGATCTTGAATTCTGGACACAACTCCTTCATCATCTTGTTATATAGATTGCTTTCATTGTCAGTGATAATGTTGCTAGGAATACCATAGCGACATATTATCTTTTTCTTGATAAATTTGGCAACCACTTGGCGCGTAACATTTGCATAAGAAGCAGCTTCAACCCACTTGGTGAAATAATCGATAGCAACTAGAATGAAGCGATGACCGTTGGAAGCTTTCGGCTCTATCATTCCAATCATATCAATACCCCACATAGAGAAGGGCCAACGAGAAGTTAGAATATTCAATGGAGTTGGTGTCACATGGATCTTGTCACCGTAGATTTGACACTTGTGACATCTTTTGACAAAGTTGTAACAATCTACCTCCATTGTTGTCCAATAATACCCATCTCGAAGGATCTTTTTAGCCATAGCAGGACCTTTGACATGTACACCCTCACAACCTTCATGTATGGACCTTATGATTGTGTCTGCTTTGTGTCTATCCATGCATCTAAGCAACACAGAATCATAATTCCTCTTGTACAGTACACCACCACTTAAGAAAAACTTGGCATAGAGCCGTCTGAGAGCTTTCTTATCAGTGATAGTAATACCCTTGAGATATTCCTACTTTTCCAGATATCTTTTGATGTCATAGAACCAATGCTTGTCGTCAGACTCATCCTCGATTGCTAAACAGTGTGCTGGTTTGTTCAAGTGATCAATGCGGATAGAAGAAGCTTTGTTCTTCCACTTGACTTTGAACATGGACGCCAGGGTGGCAAGAGCATCAGCTAGTTGATTTTCTTCCCTAGGAATACGATGAAAAGAGATTTCATCAAAGTAGGAAATAAATTTCGCGATGTGTTTCTGGTACGGAACCAGCTTGGAATCTCGAGTTACAAAGTTCCCTCTGACTTGGTCAATCACCAGGGCAAAATCTCCGTAGACCTCAAGAATCTTGATTCTCATGTCAATTGCTGCTCCAATACCATAGATACATGCTTCATACTCAACCATTTTGTTGGTGCATTCAAAGCATAATCTGGCAGTGAAGGGAAGATGAAAACCCGTCAGAGAGATGAGGATAGCACCAACTCCACTACCTTTAGCATTAGCAGCACCATCGAACACGAGCGTCCATTGCGCCCCTGGTTCTTGTGTTATATCAGGGTCTGAAGTCTCATAATCTCTGATGAATAGAACATCTTCATCGGGAAAGTCAAACATCATCTGTTGATATCCTTCCATAGGTTGATGAGCAAGGTAGCCAGACAAGAAGCTCCCCTTTATTGCTTTCTGTGTAACATGTTGGATATCATACTCAGTCAATAGCATATGCCATCGGGCAATTCGTCCATAGACACCAAGCTTTTTGAAAATGTACTTTATCGGATCCATATTGGATATCAATAAAATAGTATGGAAAATCATGTATTGTCTCAGGCGTCGAGCAACCCAAGTCAGAGCACATCAAGTTTTCTCCAATAGTGAGTATTTGGTCTCATAATCATTGAACTTCTTGCTCAGATAATAAATTACATGTTTTTTTCTGCCAGTGTCATCATGTTGATCTAATACACATCTCATTGATTCATCGAGAATAGTGAGATACATGATTAAAGGCCTACCAAGAACCAGAGGTACTAAGATTGGTGGTTCCTGCAAATATTATTTTATCTTGTCAAAAGCTTCTTGACAATCATTGTTCCATTCAACCGATTGATTTTTCCTTAGTAATTTGAGAATTGGTTCGCGGTTAGTCGTTAGATGAGAAATGAATCTGGAAATGTAATCAAGTCGGCCCAGAAAGCCACGGACTTCTTTTTTCTGTTTTGGGAGGCAGGATGTTCTGAATTGCCCGAACCTTGTCAGAATCAACTTTGATGCCCTTCTGACTTACAATAAAACCCAACAGTTTGCAAGATCGAACTCCAAAGGTGCATTTTGTCGGATTCAACCATAGTCTGAACGTTCGGAGTCTACCAAACAGCTTTTTTAGGTGGTCTAGATTATCATCTTTAGTTCTGAATTTGGAAATCATATCGTCTACGTAAACCTCAATCTCCTTATGGATCATGTCGTGAAAGAGGGTTGTCATGGCACGTTAGTATGTTACCCTTGCATTTTTCAAACCAAATGACATGACTTTGTAGCAATATGTACCCCAATGCGTGATAAAATTAGTCTTTTCCATGTCAGTAGGGGACATTTTGATCTAATTATATCCTGAGAAACCATCCATGAACAAAAAAACAGAGAACTGCGATGTGTTGTCTACAAAACATCAATATGAGGTAGATTAAAATCATCTTTCAGGATCTCCTTATTGAGATCTCTAGAGTCCACACACATTTGGACCTTCCCATCTTTCTTCGAAACAGGAACGATGCTGGAAATCCATTCAGGATACTCGGAAGTGGCTAGGAACCCAGCGTCAAACTGCTTCTTTACCTCTTCTCTGATTTTACGTGCCATGTCGGGTCTGTTCCTTCTGAGTTTCTACTTGACAGGAGGACAATCAGGCTTGAGTGGCAAGTGATGTTCAACGATGTTGGTATATAACCCAAGCATATCTTGATAAGACCAGGCGAAAATATCAACATACTCTTTCAATAGCTTGACCAACTCGGAGTGTACATGATTAGCGAGGGATACCCCAATCTTAAATTCTCTTTTGACATCATCAGTACCAAGATTGATAACTTCCACTGGCTCTTTGTGTGGCTGAATCTCTTTCTGCTCGTGCTCAAGGAGCCTTGCTAGTTCAGTCGTTAGTTCACAATCTTCCTCACCATCTTCTTCGGCTTGGTTAATTGGAATCCCAGAATTACCACAGATGTTTTCCAAGTTGTTGTCAATGCAATTATTTGTTCAGCATGTTTATGAATTACGTTTAGAATGAGGCCATTTGAAAAGTAAAAAAAACAAAAGAAACTTTTCCATTAATTTATTTGCGAAAAAGTAAAATTAAGAAATAAAAAGGAGCATGATTTGAATGCAAAAGAAAAAAGAATTTATTTATTGATCACATAATGTTTCAAAAACGCGAGGCCCTTACAAGCTATCCACTTGTCTCGGGCGAGGAAGAGGGAAAAGGAAAACAAAATGCATTACATGTTTGTAGGAAAAACCACAGGAATCATAGTAGATGTCCAATTGATGAGCTTGAAACCCAACATACATTTGCGTACAAAGCTTGTACTTCGGCTGCTAGGACTTGCATCATTAATGGGTGATACAATATCCCTCTCTTATAATCCAGCGCTTGTGAACTTGATCAAGTTGCATTTCTGATGACTGCGCGAACTAACTTGTTGATCAGGATGATAACCCAGTCCAAAGCGATCATGATTTTCAACCACATCCAGAATTTGTCCCCATCCAGGCAAGGCACCTTTCTCAATGGTCTCTTTAGTGCTCTTGACAGATAACATGGTTGTTTTTGGTAATCTACCAGAATTGACAAAAGCGGAGCTGACATCTTTAAGTTCGAGACATTGCAACAGCACTTCAGCTATGCCTTCATTTGTCTCGACATACAGAAGGATGATAACTCGCTTACTAGCAAATCTTCCTTACCACAGACGATGACCATCTGTTCTTCAAACATGAATTTCAGCTTCTGATGTAACATGGATGTAACTGCTCCTGCGGTATGGATCTAGGGTCTACCCAATAAACAAATGTATGTAGGCTTGATATCCATCACTTGGAAAGTAAAGGTAAACAAATGCGGCCCGACTTTAATGGGTAAATCCACTTTGCCAATGACTTACCTTCGAGAACCCTCAAAAGCTCTAACGATCAAAGCGCTTGGTCTCATCTTACTCCCCTCTACCAATATTTAACTCAATCTACCCTTAGGCATCACATTGAGAGAAGAACCGATATCCATAAGAACACGAGGTAGCGAAGAGTCCATACATGTCACTAAGATATGCAAGGCTCTATTATGGGCAATACCTTTAGGAGGTAACTCTGACTCGTTGAAACCCAAGTACCGTCTAGCAGTTATGTTTGTGACGACGACGTCAAATTATTCTACTGGAATGTCGTGCATCACATGAGCAGTGTTCAAAACTTCCAACAAAGCTGATATGTGCGCTGGTGAGCTCATGAGAAAAGATAAGATAGAAATCCTCAACTGAGTTTGCCCTAGCTGATTCATAATCTTAAAGTCGCTCTTCTTGATCAACTTGAGGAACTCTTGATCATCCATGACTTCTTTGCTTTTGGTTACATCCGCAGATGGAGTGATTGGAACTGATATTGCAGTTGATTCCCCATGTTGTACAACAGGGGTTGTTGATGTAGATTTCTCCTTAGGAAGAACAATAGTTGGAATTTGCACTGGCTTAGATATGACCCTCGGAGCAAACACTCACCCGTTGTGAGTCATCCTTCTAGTGGCGGTTACGTTCACGATTTCAGATTATGAGAACTGGATTTCTTGATCCCCAGAGAACATGGTTGGATCGTACTTCCAAGGAACCTCTTTCGAATTTTGATACGGGAATGGCTTAGGAACACAGACAGTGATAAACAGAATCTTCTTTTTAGGAGTTTCCATAGGAACCATCCTATATACGACCGTGAACGACTCGATAGTAGCTACCTCTTCCATAGAATTGGCTCTGGAAAACTGAACTACACCTTGGTTCATCAAGATTTGAACACAACCTTTCAACTTTCAACACTGATTAGGATTATCGTCACAGATCTGGCATTTCCCATGAAGACCTTTCAATAACCCTTGTTCTTTCAACTTCTTGATCACAACAGTCATTGGAGTTTTTACTTTGTTGATATCTCTAATCAACTCATCCCTTCGATTTTCCTCAATCGTATTAACTACAGGTCCACCATGGGTAGGCAAGGGATTAGTTTGTATATTAGAACGCTCCTTAGAAAAAGTCAATATTTTCTTATCAATAATCTCTTGAACTTTGGCCTTGAGAACAATATAATCTTTAGTAGCATATCCTATGTACCCAACATGGTAAGCACAAGATGCATTTGGATTATGCTTCGAACCTAAAGGAGGAATTGCAGGTGCAATCTCTCTTGGGACTATTGCCTCTTGATGAATCAAATAAGGAAACAACTTTGTATAAGGCACAAGAATTCTGTCAAAATTCATCCGCTTACGGTTGTTCTGCTTGTTGTTATTCTATTTATTCTGATGTTGATTTCTATTATTTTGTTGAGGCTGTTGATGTTGAGGTTGATGATGATTCTGAGAATTCTGAACTTATTGTTGTGGATGATACTGATACGGTGGTTGTTGATAACGAGCAGTAACAACATAAGGATAAGGATAATACGACATGGGAGCCATGGGAACCTGATACTGAGGAGAGGCCTTTGTCATCACAATATTCGCTTCACCTTCCTTTTTCTTTGAATGACTACTCTGAGGTTTCTTGGTTGGTTGTTGAACAGCGGAACAAGCAACCTACCAATTTTTAGCATGTTCTCAATTCTTTTGCAAATAGTCACAATATCAACAAAATTTGACGAATAACTACCCACCATTTTATCGTAATACAACCCTTGCAAAGTGCCCATGAAAAGGTCAACCAATTCATTGTCAGAAAGAGAAGGTCGCACCCGAGAAGCCATTTCCCCCCATCTTTGTGCATATTCTTTGAATGTTTCAGTTGAACGCTGAGACTGATTTTACAACTGCAATCTGGTAGAAGCCAGATCAAGATTATATTTGTATTGTTTTAAGAATGCCTCCGATAAGTCTCTCTATAAGCGAATCTTGCTACATTCTAAACCCATATACCAATCTAGAGAAGCTTCAGACAAGCTATATTGAAAATAATGCACCAACAGTTCAAAATTGTCAATATAGGACACCATCTTCCTACAATACATGGTCACATGACTGCGAGCACAACTCAAATCCTTATACTTTGGCAGCTCAGGAATCTTGAATTTCTACGGCAGCACGACATTAGGAACCAAACACAAGTCTTTAGCTTCCATGCTAAAAGCATAATATCCTTCAATCCCACGGATTCTCTCATCCAACAACTTATACTCAGTAGGTTTGTTATGATCAGTGGGTTTGACAAGAGCTTGAGGATTTGGAAGTTGTGATGTGGCTGGAGCAGGTATCTGCGGAGAAGCAAACTGAGACGGATACACCAACCTAGAATTTATCATCTGACCAGCATTCTGACCCATCTAAAAACCATACGGATATCTGGTAGGAAGTACCGCAACAGCAGAAGATGCCCCAGGGTAGGGCATATAATGAATATTCTGAACCATAGTTTGAACAGGCTGAGACAAAACCTGAACATGAATAGGAGGGCCCCTATACACATGTTCATTTTTGTCGGGAATCTTAACATCAGTAGACGCAGGAGTCTGGAGAACCTGCATCTGAGGAATCTTGTGATCAACATGATTCACTACAGAAGGTGGAATCGAAATAAGCATGTCCGAAGGATAAGCAACAGAATTACCATTGGGCATGGGTGCAAAAAAAGGTTGATATAGAACAAAAGCACTACCACTGGAAATTTGAGGAGTGAAATTTGGAGGCATTTCCCACGGGAAAGCAGCAGGCATTCTATTCAAACCAGGATGAACAGAAGGTAGATTAACAGAAGGTTGAACAAAAGTCTCAACTGGCGCTTTGGCAATAGCAGGAGAATAAGCAATGACAGGAGTAGGAATCACCATAGGAGTGATAACATTAGCATCAATAACAGTTGCAACAACGGAAGTAGCAGCAGCAACGTCCTTCTGAGCATGAAGGAGGTCCATAATAATGTCCATGTTAGTCTAGAACTAATCCATCCGACCTTGAAACTGAGCCAAAGTTTCCTTGTAGGCAGCATTCTCTTGTTCAATACTAGTCATGATCCTGGTCTTGTTTGAGCGGGTGAAATAGCGATGTCGAGTCGTCATCTTCCTACAAGGTATGATGGACAATGTAAGGATGTGGTTTCCGGGTGAAGGACATGCATCTGAGTATGATTGGATGCAATGTATGCAAAAATAAAGTTTTATGCATATGCAAAAATGGTAATGGTTATGATGAAATGGCATGCATTACACAAATCACAAATCCTAGCATAAATCTGATCAATCAAATCTGCATTATCTGAATATCCAAATCTGCACAAACTGAATATCTGGATAATTATGTGTCAGTGCAAAAATATGACGTGCGTGAGAGAACAAAAGTTATGAAGACTCTTGTTTTCCTGCAAAAACCATATCCCTCTCACAAGTGTGATCTAGACACAACAAGGTGATCCCTAGAAAGATCTCCCAAACCATAGGACTCAAATGAAAACCCCCCGCCGTAGCGAATTCTCGCAGGACAGAAGTATTCTCAAGCGAATCACAATATGAGATGTGGCTCTCGTGACAACCCAATGCGTAAAATGCATGTGTCACAACTATCCACGTTCTAGCCTATATGTATACTCAAGCCCGATGTTAGGACTTATCTCTTCAATAATATCTACCCATCCCAACAACAACAGAATATAGTAGTTATCCAGAAAATGCAGCATATGAATATTTTAAGTAGTAAAGAGATACAGTAAATAACATAAAGATAAAGAAAGCAAGGAATAAATATAAACACCCAAACAAGTAAGAAAAGAAAATAAAACTAGGCAAGACCCCAACTTGAAAATGCAAGGACTTCCCCAGCAGAGTCGCCAGCTGAAGCTAGTGGGATTATACCTAAGTAAATCGCACACTCAAAGATACAACAGATTCGCCACCAAACTTTATTTATTCCCAAAGGACAAGGAAAATATCGATAAAACCCAAGGGAAGAGAAACGGGAAAGGGGATCGGTTATACGAAAGGAAGGTACTAGCACCTTAGGCATCTGTCGTACCCGACGAGAACCATTTCGCTTGCTTCTAGGCTTGGATGGGTTATCTATCTAAAGGCTTCTAGCTAAAAAGGAAAGAAAAGATAGAAAAAGAAATAGAAATAAAGAAAGTGCTCGTGGAGGATTGAGGCCCTCATGCCTACGTACCCTCAAAGTGTAATGAGGAAATCAGAACCTACGTAGTTTGGGGAACCAACGCTAAAGGAAGAAAAGAAAAAGGAACGACATTAAAGCCAAAAGCTAAAAGAGAAAGTAAGACCCAACTAGGGAATGCAAGAGGAATTGTGTCAAAACCAAGAAAGAAGACGAAAGAAAACTCTGATGAGGAACAGAGAAGCGAGGCAAGAACTCTGTCGGGGAATGCAGAAAAAAAGAGATGACTCCACTAGGGAGAAAACAAAAGAATGACATCAGAGCCAAGAGAATAAAGGAGTAAAGGGAAAGAATCAAAATAAAGGTAATATCCATGGGGGATTCGGTGCATTAACTGATGAGCAGTGATTAACCGAAGAAAGATAAGAGTAACACTTTGTGGGGAGAGCAAAAAGGTTAGTGTCAACAGACGAACTGCAACGAACCAAGAGAAAGAGAGTACTGAATCAAAGGGAGGTCTTTGACTTTGAGGGGAAATTGGTATATTAACTGATAAGCAGTGTTTAACCGGAAGGAGAAAGGAGCTAGTTTTAACCAATAACCAACGATCAACCAACCAACGTGTGTGGAACCAAGCAAAGGTTGTGACCCAAAGAATGGTACATTGACTGAACAAACAACACTTGACCAAAGGAAAGTGTATTCGAACCAAACAAAGGTTACTAACCCTAAGCTGGCAGTATTTGAACCAAATAAAGGTTGCTAACTATAGGGGGTTCGGTGCTTAACAGACGGACTTTGATTAACCAAAAAGAATGAGTGATTAACCAAAAGAAGGTGATTAACTCAAAAGAAACTCAGTATCTTAACAGACGGACTATGGTTAACTGAGAAAAAGGGTGATTGGTTCAAATAGGAGGATTGTGATTGACCAAAATATGGGTGATTAACCCAAAGAAAAGCTGGTTTTAACGGGAAGACCGTGATCAACCAAAGATCGAGTGATTAGCCGGAAGAAGGCGATTAACCCAAAGAAAGTTTCGTATTAACAGACGAACTATAATTAACTAAGGAAAAGAACAAACTGGTGCTTAACTATCAGAGAGTGATTAACCAAACAAGAAGGAGAGAGAACTAAGAGAAGTTTGAGAACTCTGATGGGGATTATGTTTGAACAGGAAGACTGTATAAACCGGAGAAGAAATATTGACCTACCCGAGGAAGAAGATAATTGGTTTTAACCGGAGAAACGGTTGATCAACCAAGGAAATGAGTGATTAAAAATCTCTGGGGAACCAAGAATGGATTAGCCAAAGAGAAAAGAATGTTGAGTTGAAAGGAAAAAGTTACTTCCAAGGAGGAGATAAGGGTGCAAGTGATCAAGGATCAACTCGATTGGAGAAAGCAGAGATACCATAGTAAGGAGATAGATACGACTATTCTAGGCACATGGTCATTCGTTCCTGTCGCTACTGCGAAAAAAGAGGTCGGCAACGACTAACAGAGTCGCCACCTATCGTTATTTATCCCAAAGATAGGGAAAGAAAACGATCGGAAAAAAACTGAAGAAAACAGGAAAAGACGAGGTCATCGCAACCAAGTCCTAGGTCATCGCCGCTCTGTGCCTACGTACTCCCTCGTGCAATTAGAAAGTCAAAATCAACGTAGTTCGACCAACTACGACTAAAGAAGGGGGGAAGGTTGCTCGCTAAGACGTCACGTCTTATGCCTACGTACTTTCATCTGGCATGAAAGATCATAGTAAACTTAGTTCAGGCTTACGAGAACACAGGTTGTTCAAAAGTTTTACCCGAGTAGGGTTAACAAACAGTTCTAGCAGTTTGGTGTATGCAGCTCGACCATTGGAGACTTAGGCGTTACCGTTTGCGATATGACTGAAAGTTAACAACACTCTTGTTTATGAAAAAGGTTTTCCTGATTAAGACCCCAAAGGGTGAAAAAGGTTTGAAGTATTTTTGTGTTTTTTAGAGAAGAAATGTTTTTAACTTGGTTTGTAACTCATGTTGCACTAAAGACTATGATCTAGGAGCGAATGCGTCGTATATCGTCCAAAGGACATACACTAACATTCTAGATAATTGAGAGGCAACCACCCAATCATCATTTCCCAAATGGCTTAAGGCTCGTAGCGTACAACATTTTTCATTCTTTATTAAGTGTTTTATGAAAGTTTGAATATGAGAAGAGAAGAAGGAACACTAATGGGAGACTAATCAATCCTAAAAGTTATCATGCAAAGTAGACCTAAAGTTGGGATACAAAAGGGAACTACCTAATGTTATCATGCATGGTTAGAACCCTAATTTCTATCATAACCTCTCTTAAACAAGAGAGGTTAGAAGTCCTAAGGGAAGGAAGTCAAAAGAAGAAGAGAGAACAAGAGAAGACATGTAAACAAGAGAAATGCATACATGGAATGCACAAGTAAGAACACATAGAATGAAAGTGGGAGGAAAACATGTGTGGGGTAGTATCCACCATAAGCCTATCTCAACTAAGCATGTACATGAAAATGCAAAGAGGAAAAAGAGAGATATGCACTAAAAGCAAGCAAACAAGTGTGACAAAGTCACTAAGAAAAAGTCCTCATGGATTCATTACTTTAGGTAAGCTTCAAGTTCCTCCTTAGGAGGGACCAAGCTACCTTAAATAACATTCCGAAGTCATGGGACAGAATGGGAGATGAGGAGAGAGTGCACAAATGCAAAATCAAATATAACACAAGAGAAAGCAAGCATATGCACAAAGGAAAGGCAAGAAAGCTCCAAAAGGAACCCTAATTGAAAGACTCAAAAGATGAACACATATGAGCAAGCAAAAAGAATTGTCATGACCTAAAATTGAACCAAAAACATCCTTAACATGTTAGCAACATGAATTACAAGGCATTGAAAGCTCAAGGGATCCAAAAATGTCATATCCAAGTCAAACTAGGTCAAGATGTGTGTGAGAACCTCCCTTGGAGGTGACTTAACTTGCAAGTCATCTCAAAATTAGGGAAAAGGCTTAACAAAAACCAAATAAAATGCACAAGATAGCCAAACAAGTTGGCAAACAGAAGCCAAAGCCACAAGGCCAATATCCCCTCAAAGCACCATCAAAAGAAAATTGAATTCAAGATGTACCACTTTGAAATGGGAAAATCGAGGGTCAAAAGGAAAGCAACAAAAGTCAACCCTAAAGTCAACCAACCAGGGGCAAAATGGTCCTCAAAATTTGATCAACTCATCATGGATATGAGGATCAAATTTCATTCACTGGACCAAAGGGGAAATGGAAAAGAAACCACAATGTCACAATTTAATTTAAATAAAACCTCTCCAACTAATTAATTCATTTTTAAACAAAAAAATAAACTAAAAAAATAAAATAAAAATACTATAAAATAAAAGACAAGTCAAAGAGACTAAAACATATTTTTGGTGAATTTTAATAGTTGGAGAATTATTTATAATGAATTAAATTGAAACAAGAACAAAACAGAAAAATAAAACAAAATAAAAAGAAAAGAAATAAAACGTGGTGCAATAAGCAATGAAATTCAGTTCAGAAACTGAGTTGGGCCAAAAGGGGGGCGCATATAGCAGGTCCAGCCCAGCGTGTAAAAATCATAAAAAAGCCAAACAAGAATTGAGTGTGTTTGTCAACAAGGTGTGCACGATGGTCAATCAGCCTGGGAACATTGATCAAAAAGTATGAAGATCGTGTGGATCCAATTGTGCCAACAAATAAATGAATTTTCAAATGAGATTTGGTGCTATGCAGTTAACACAAACACACAGTGTTTCTTAATCATGTGGATCAAAACAAAAGCAAGCAGATCAGACAGTGAGAAAGTTGTCTTCTCCATTGAGAAGTCAACAAAATAAGATGACAAACCAGTCCCGCCGGAGCAACAGTCCGGTCATCTTCCCCAAGTCTCTGGCCGCCATGAACAGTGGACAAAACAACACAGAAAGCTATACCCCACCAAATCCAATGAAATTTATATGTAAACTCATCTACGGATCAAGAGGAATCCAAATCCATCATTGGTTTAGTCTAAAACCTCAAGATGACAACAAATCGCAAACAATAAGCTTAATACTCAAAACACCAAAGTTCACGAAAATCAATCAAACCTGCCCAGAAATTATCTACATGTTGTGTAGATCACGAATCAAGCAACAAACAAGCATAAAACCTCAAGAATAGGTCACACTAAGTCAAAAAAGTTTTGAGCTCATAACATCAACCATCATAAACAGCAACCAAATGATACCAGAAACGATCTACCATGTTCATAGTTCACAAATACACAGAAATGGCAAGAAATGGCATTGTAAATTGAGAGAAAAGTTGAAAACTAGTTTACCTAGTGGAGAGCCTCCACTGGGCCTTGAAATGTTGCTGAAGCTTAAAGAAAAACGCCTAGAATCAATCCATGAACTTCATTAAAGATGTTTGAATACTACAGTTTGCTTGCAATGGTGTGTAGCTCCAAAAATGAATTTCAAGTTGCTCTCACTTTTTCACGTGTTGTTCTTGCTCTTCTTGCACGAAAATGATCCCCTATGCATCCCGAAATGACATAATGCTTATATGTGATGGGTTTGGCAACTTATTGAGGCCCAAAAGTGGCCAATTTGTGAAAATGAAAAATCAATTTTCCTTCACTTTTTGCTTGCCATATCTCACGAATTATGCACTGCACCTGCCTTAATTTTGGTCCAAATCAAATGCACATGGCCTGAATTGATCAAAGGGCCAAGAATTGAACCTTGTTTTGATTCCATAATGGATTTCCAATTTGTTACTTCAAGATGAAGAAACCATGAAAATGACCAATCTAAAGACCTCAAATTGCAAATGTGAAATTGGTATTGTCTTTGAAACATCATTTGCACTCAAAAAAAGTACAAATTTGCCTTGAGAAAGTTTAAAATCATTTAAATCTCAATTTCTCATTTTAAGCCTTCTTTATGAAAAATTCAAATCCCAATTCTTCAATCCAAGCTCCCACCATGACAAGAGATGACTTGGTAATGCAAATGCCCTATTTGGAGCAAGTTTCATGTTGAAAAGATTTCCATTTGAAGTGTGCAAGTTGGTGAAACGGACCTATAATTTTATGACCTATAATCTTACTTTCCCAAAATACCCCTGACTTGTAACCCTCATAACTTGAGTTCTACAAATCAGATGAAAGACTTATAGTACTCTTTGGAAAGATAAGACCATGCCCTACAACTTTCATGTTGGCCAAAAGTTGAGCAGAAACACCATTCTAGGTCAAAAATGTCTTGGAAGTTGGTTGACTTTTGTTGACCAAAATCACATTTATCTGATGACCTGTAACTTGTCTGGATCATAACTTGAGTTCTATAAATCCAATCAAGGACTTCTAGTACTCAAACGAAAGCTAAGAACATGCTATACAAGTTCCATGTTGGCCAAAAGTTGATATGAGACTTGTATCTTGAGGTAGGTGGTCTTGAAGTCAAGCACTAAATAGGGGATTTTACCCTGAGAACCCTAATTTAGTAACTTCTCACACTCTTGATCCTTGATGAGTTGATCTTGAAATGATATATTATACCTTTCAACTCAACATCACATGACCATAGGGACTTGGAATTGAGTTGTAACCTCCTTCAATTTCACAGTTAATTGAGGATTTACCATATGAAAACCCTAGATGCCACACTTTTGACCGGGGCTTGTTCCACTTCACACAACAACTTGAATAAGCTCCAAATGGCTCTCAAGGTACTCAATAAGCTCTCTCAACATCTCATACCCATAATCATGCATTCACAATCCCCTGATGCTCTTCAGTTGGCCTCCAAGTTAGGAGCTGACCCACACACATCCATCTATCCTTTCACAAGACATTGACCACTTCAAGATGTCCTGATGACCATTCAAGCTTGAGTAGCAACCCTTGCTTAGGCTCAATGCTCTGAGAAGACCTCTCTTGCTATGCACAACCTCTTGATCCCCTGTAAAATGAAATATGCTATGCAATACAAATGCTAGAATAAAATGAAATGAAATGAAACATAAACCAAGTTAAGAAAAGGTTGAGAAAATTTTGGGATGCAACAGCTGCCCCTATTCAAACGACTTGGACTTGAATAAGTGAAAAGCGGACGACTTTCATGCAATTAAGGTAAAAGACGGTTGAATACCAAAGAACCCGAAAATTTGCCGACCGCAGCAAATCTGGATACAGCAGTACTGATCTCAAAGCCACTCTATTGGGGAAAAAGAATACACACGTCAACAGCGGCGCCATGGTCTGGATACCAAATTGGAGAAAAGTAACAATCCAAATTACTGGAGTCTGGGTACTCCATAGAAATCGAAGCATGAATGCTTGAAGTAAACGGAGCCTGGATGCTCAAAAGGAAACTGAGTCTAGATACTCAAAAACTGGAGCCTGGATGCTCTATACAATTAACCTGAGTCTGGATACTCCAAAACTGGAGCCTGGATGCTCTACGCAATTTGGAGCCTAGATGCTCTATGCAATTAACTTGAGTCTAGATACTCGGTTAATAAATCTGAGTCTGGATACTCAATAACCTGAGCCTGGATGCTCAATGCAATCTGAGCCTGGATGCTCAATGCAAAAGAAATATACTCATCAGGATCCGGATATCCTACGAGTTCAAGTCAAACGACATTGCTGGGAAACAATATGAGATGTGTTTTGAATACCACATGGGCTGAGAAAACAATAGGCGCCAAGGTCTGGATACCACACGACAATAAGAGATAACAACAATGTTGTGACCTAGATATCACGGAGCATCAAATAAACTAATATGGTCTGGACACCAAAACTGCCTTCACCGGAGTCTGGATACTCAATGGAGTAAGTACAAACAAGACGAGCATAAGCCATGGTTTGGATACCATAAGGCAAAAAGAAAACAAATACACTTGTTGTGATCTGGACATCACAAGGGAATTTGACTGAAGTCTGGATACTCAACGGATCAAGAAAATACATGTTGGAAAAAAAACACCGGAGTCTGGACACTCAACGAAACTGACCGGAGTCTGGATACTCAATGGACAAAGAGTACAACCACAAAACTAATCAAGGTCTGGATACCCAACTGACTTTACCAGAGTCTAGATACTCAACGGAGAAAGCAAAATAATATCAACCACTGTGGTCTGGATACCAAAGTGTAGGAATTCTCCACTCTCATTCCTTCTCTAACACCAAAGTGTAGTGCAAGAAACGAACGAATAACAAACGACACAAAATTTGTACAATGCTCTAATGCATTGCGAATATTCAACTCCACGGGGGAAAAGAAAAAGAGGATAAAGCTCTAGAAGATCTAAAGGGGAAGGAAAAAGGGAAGAATTGACTAATCGAAACGAAGTTTCAATTAATCAATCAAAAGGGGATGATGCTAACCATTTTCCAAAGGGATAAAAATCATTGAAGCAAAGGATGAATTATTGATTATACAAGATTAAGCTTATTCCAAAGAGGAACAATATTAATGCAAACATGAATGGAAGTGAAAAATAGTACCAAAAACATTTAGTATGCATCACAAATCATGTAGCATGTGATCAAAGAATGTTGAAGAATGATCATGATCATACAATGTCAAAAGATGCGAATAATCGAGAATCAACAAATTGCACATTGAATGTTTGCATATATGCCTCACACAAAAGTTAAATAGCTCCTAAAACATCCACAAATATCAAGCATATCAAGCCATGAAAATTAAATGACGAAAGAATAACAAACAAGCTTGAAAATAGGCAAAAATGACATTCTGTTACAATGGTAATCGATTACCACCTACAGGTAATCGATTACCTGCTCAAAAATTGCAAAAACACGTGAAAATTATACAGGGTAATCGATTACCACATATAGGTAACCGATTACCACTGTAACAGTGGCAATAAAAGCTTTTCTATAAGAAGTTTCAGCAACCAAAACACTTATCCAATCATCCACATGCTATGATTAACATTTGTACACGAAAAATGAAGTTCAAAATCCAATTAGGCATAAATTAAACATCAATTGAAAGCATTAAACATGAAGATCAATGATCAAATAATCACATGATTAATCAACAGTGAAAAACTATCGACTACATCGTAAACGCGCAAAAGTGATCAAAACAGTAAATCAAGCAAAAGATAACCAACCTACAAAGCTGTGATTTGCCTTGGAAGTTGTTGCTATTGATATGTGATGAGAAAGATCAAAGAAAACCAGAGAAATCAGAATTGGCAACCGAACCATAGCGAAACCAAGAAAATTGTGACGAAATCTCCAAATACGAAATTACACCGAATAAGCTTAAAGTAATCACTTGAGATGAGTCAAAATCTAATAAAAATCTAGAAAATCAAGTAGAATTGCAAGATGATGATGGCTAAGCTTAAGAGAAATCATTTCCAATGAAGAAGTTGTTACACTTTAATGGAGAATTTGAGCTTTAGTGAGGTTTTGGGATGATGATGAAGATGAATGTGAGAAAAAGTTGTAGAAAATTCAGAGAGAATGTAGAAATTGAGAAAATGATTAAGGGTCCTTTGTGAAATGGTGGTGATTTGCTTATATAGAGTTTTGCTTCGGAGTTGCTAGGTTCAAAGTGAGCTTTGGATGTAGCCTTGGAACTAGGGTTGGAGTTAGTTAGCCTCAACTCACTGAGTTGGAGATTAACTCAGTTAGTTAGGTAGTTGACTCGGTAACCATCCCAATGCAAACTTGAATCTAAGGGCTCTTATTCTTGGAAATGAAGCAGCATGGTGGTCTTAATCCAAATTGATGTATTGGAGTAAATGCTTTAAAGTGTCTTGAATGGTCTTGAACTATCTAGAGCTATCTAGAATGTCCCACACAATGCTAGAACCAAGTAGACCCCCAAAATATAGAGTGAAAGTGGTTGTCACAGAAAATGCAGCAAATACTGCATTTTTACACATGGTAATTAATTACCCTACTTTGCCTAGCAAAGTGGTAATCGATTACCATAGACAAAACTTGCCAAATTTGCTTGCACAATGGTGTTGTGACCACGGTTCCGATTTTCGACCATTTGCTTTGATTAATAGGCATAGAAATCCTCATTTTATGCTTGTTTTGGTGATGTGATATATTTGAGAATATGTGATTAATTAGGCTTAAAACCTGAATGTTCCTACAACAATGATCACAAGGAAAAATTACAAATGTGTATGCCAATGATGTGAATGCACGTACTTATGCAAAAGGAAAAAAGGGAGGTAAAATTTCGGGTTATGACACCATGGTTGATGAGGAGCTCAATTAGCCTCTTATACCTCTTGGAACTTATTTCAAACCATACAAGGCATTCTTCAATTTGAACACATGATCTAGAAATGTAGGATCAACAAATCCTTTTGGTTGTTCCAAATAAACTTCTATATTCAAGTATCCATTTAGAAAGTCACTCTTAACATCCATTTGAAACAACTTGAATTTCAATAAACAAGCCACTCCTGTTAGACTATGGCACGGATCTAGAAGGGGGGTTGAATAGATCCCCAATTAAAATTTGAGTCGGCGCTACCAATTAAAAATTGGTTTTTAAAAATTGTTTTAAGTGCGGAAGCGGCCGAGGAAAATATAGTCTAAAACGAACGGTTATTGGAAAACCGGATATGCGTAAGCCTTTGAATTAATGACAATTTGGAAAATAGAATCACAACACTAATCACACTTATCAATTATCTACTTCAGTTGTTAGGATTCCTAGTTCCAATGATTCAAAGAGCAAACCAAAACTAGATACACAAGTAAGATAATTTTGGTTCAAGCAATATGTCAAACACTTGGTGTGCAAAACACTCCAAGTGATATTTATGTTGAGTAAGTGATTCCAACTAGCATAGTACAATGTCTTGTTGTACTTTGGAGTCAAAAACAGAGTTTTAACCTCTTACTCAATTGATATCACAATTTTGACAATAGAGCTTATACAAAAATCACTTATTTTGAGTTATAATGTAAATGCTGAAAAATAGAGAAGACAGGTATTTGGTGAGGCAGTTCCCCCGTCGTCCTCGCTTCGGGGTACGTCTGCCCTCAATTCTAAAACTAGAATTGAGATAGATTTTATAGATATCACCTGTTGAATGTAACAGTTTATACAAGGATTGAGAGTTTATATCACCTGCTCTCAATGTGTTGAAAGTTGTTTTCACTGCTTGCCCCTTGATTCAAGATGAATCAAGTCCTCCGGTTGTTGTTGATGGACCTTCGACTCTAGCCACCTTATTGAATAACACGTTGTTGTTCAAACCTTCGGCTCCGGCTGATCTCAACAGCAACAAATCGAACCCGAGATCTTCCCTTCAAAATCACTGAATCCGCTACTAGACTTGTGAAGAACAACTTTTCACAATCACCTTCCCTCAGTTGACCCTTGATGAAGAATCTCGTCCAAAAACCCCCAAAATTCAAACCAACCTTGGAGGGTAAAACCCCAACGGTTTTATTCAAGAAAGAACCTGTCACAAGCTTCAACCCGAACTTGATTCTCCAATCTAAGCTTCGAACCTTATCACCTTGAATCTCTCACAAATGCATTTCAAAAATGATTATGTGTAATTGAAATGTTGTGAGATGTTGAAGATGAAGATGATGAATCTTGGACACCTATTTCACTCTTTCTTGTTTTTGAACACATGAATCAAAGATTGTCAAAATGTTAAAATGACACAAGTGGTTAAACAAGTATATATAGTGCCAACCCAATTTTAGACATAACAGTATTTCAAATATAAGAGGGAATCATTTAAAAACAGAATTTCCGCGCGAACAGTCGACCGCAGCAGGTCTGTGCGTCGATGCATGGCCTGTGTTGTTTGGAAATCTGGAAAATTCATCAGTATGCGTCGACCATATAGTCGGCGTGCGCTGACCCGTTGAAAACTATTTCCCTTATGCGCCGACCCTATGGTCGACTCATGCCTTTACGTGCTGACCCGTTGGAAAGTTTTTCCCTCATGCGCCGACCCTATGGTGACTCATTGCCTTGTGCGCTGACTAGTGGAGAATTGCTCTAATGCACGCGCCGACCCTATGGTCGACTCATGCCCTGCAAACCTGCAAAAATTCATCAGTTTGTGGTCTTTCATGCCTTTGATCATGATTGCATTTTATCTACACATAGTATATTTATTACAGCAATTTTAAGACAAGTATAAAAGGATATGGTAGGTGATACGTTGCATCTGTTTAGTAGATTTGGAGTTTATAATTTCCAATCTATCCAGGGAATTTTTCATCATCGAAACCTGCATTGACCATTGTCTTGCAGACTTGTGTGATGTGTGGCGATTTGCCTCCACAATCTCCCCCTTTTTAATGATGACAACCTGTATACAACTAAAACACCAAATATGCAATTTATACACAAATGTATACACAAGTTCCCCCTTTCTTTTGTAATATAAGGCTGTAGAACAAACAACCATCAACTGTTGTTAATATCCTGACTTGGCTTTGGTGTTGGCTTGCTAGCTTGCTACATGTTCTTCTCCCCCTTTGACACCATCAAAAAGAGAAGGAGAACGCATCAATTAACAGAGAACAGACAATAGGTGATAGTTAATTACCAAACTTCACACAGAAGAATGATAATGAACAAAAGTAACTTGAATTAATAGATAATTATGAGAACATGCAAAGTAGGTGAATATTCAGGCACACATAATACGGAAAAATGAAAAGTACATAGAAGAAACACATATGCAATTATGAAATATGCAACTATGAAACTAATATCCCCGACCCCGACCTTGGCCCCTCCCCCGGTATGCAGTATCGGGATTGCGGTAAGGATCCGAGAAGTCCAGAAAGGCTTCTACGGACATGTTGAGGTGATGAAGAGAGTCGGTGATTTCCAAGTCTTGCCTTTCATGTGATTCAACCAGAGCTTCAATACGGGCGTCCATCCGAGTCGAAAATGAATTTAACCTTTCATTTTGGGTATGAAGCTTAGCTTTAATCTGCTCCATTTGAGTATCTTGACTCCTCATGAAATTTTGTTGATCTAACTGCATGGACTGCAGCATATTAATGACTTCAGAGTTGTCCGAAGGTGAAGGACGTGATGAGTGCTGGGAAGGTTGATAGTCTTGAGGGTAGCTGTGATATGGGTCATAGAATCTACCCAGGGTAGTCCAGCCTGTGTATTGCCATTCACCCCATCCCTGATTTGTATAATCGTCTTCTTGTGCTTCTAATGGAGCTGAATACTGGACCCAATCGGTATTTGGAGGCGTATCTTGAACTGGAGATTGATGATAGTCTTGCGACTCACATACAGGTTCTTGTACCTCTGCAACTGTATCTTCTTCACCATCGTCTTCTTCACCTTGTTCTTCACTTTCTTCTTCAGAGCTGTCATCGGAACTGTCACGAGTCACCCGAGGAATATTGGCGCGACGGAAAAATCTGTATGATCGTCGTTTAGCACACCAAAAATACACCATCATTGCAAGGGTTTTGGTGTTGAATTCTTTGTCAGAGGGGACTGAAACACAAGGAAATGTTGGGTATACAACATTTGCTGCGACAAGAATTTCCGAAATAAACGACCCATAGGCTAAAGCAGTGCCTATACTTGAGTCTCTCAGAGCAAAAATCCTGCTTGCAATATAGTATGGCCAGTTTATTGCCGACAGAAGTGTGGAAATGTTGATCTTAAAAGTTACCCCGCAGATTTGTGTAGAACACCCGGACCAAATCCTCACTGTACTTTATGTTGCACTCCAGAAAATTGAAGAACCCCTGAACTTCCAGCAGAGACAGAATTTGGGTGAGATGCAAGTGCTCCCCCGTTGCCTGGTAGAAAGCATGTTGTGGAACTATGGATCTTTTGCTGAGACTCTTGTTGAAGTTTTCAACAGCAGGTGGATGAACTAGTGAAACAGCGGTAATGGGGACTGAAGCAGATGATGATGAGGCCCTTGATCTCTTACCTGTATTTTTGCAAAGAAAAGAAGCCATTGATGATGATTTTTGGAGAATTTGTAGAGATGACTTTGAAGAGAGTAGTTGAGGATAATTTTGGAGAAGATGAAGACTATTCCCTTTAATAGAGAGAGGTTTTAGGGTTTTTGGGAAGAGGTAGGAGACAAGAGGACACAATAGATGCCTAGATGCAATTTACAAGACAAATACCATATCAAATCATAACAAAAGTTGACTGCACATTAAATGGAGAAGAAGGGAAACTTGGAACGGTTTTCAAAAGAAAAAAAATTATGGGTTTTTGCGCGAGCCGTCGACCATAGCTCCTGCATGCGTCGACGCATACTATACATTTTTTTTGATAATTTTGAAAGTTTTTAGCATGCGTCGACCGTTGTCCTATTTAGGTCGACTCATAACCTTCAAAAACCCAATTTTTCAGTTTCATATTATGCAGAATGCCACACTTGCCTATTTATCATGCCTATTCACCCTTTCACAATATGATTTGCATTCAACACACATAGTATCAGCAGCAAAAGTCATATACATATATAAGTACCATGATTGTCAAACGATATAGTTAGTTTCAAGTCATGAATGTTTAGAGAGAGAGATATAAAGAGAGAGAAAGGAGCAATATCACCTCTATACCGACCACAGTTGTTAACCACATATTTGTACTTGCAACAAACTCTAAACTTGTTAGTGGTACAAAAGCATAGTTGTAAATAGATTAATTATGAACGTAGTAATTGTTAAACCCGATCAGAAACGTCGAGAATGCCAAGTTCTCGACGGATATGAAAGAAGGGCTCATTGGCTAGCGGCTTTGGGAAAATGTCCGCTAGTTGGTTTTTGGTATCAACGTGTTCAAAGACAATGTCACCCTTCTCTACATGGTCCCTTAGAAAATGGTGTCGAATTTCTATGTGTTTGGTACGCGAATGTAACACTGGATTTTTGGTAAGATTTATAGCACTGGTGTTGTCACAAAATATTGGAACGCGTTCTAGCTTCAAATTGAAGTCCAATAGTTGTTATTTAAGCCATAGGACTTGCGCACAACAACTACCGGCGGCTACGTATTCCGCTTCAGCGGTTGACAGAGCAACAGACACTTGTTTCTTGCTGTGCCAACTGACCAAGGAATTTGAAAATAAGTGACACGTACCACTGGTGCTTTTCCTATCTGATTTGCAACCGGAAAAATCGGAATCGGAGAAGCCTACCAATGAACAATCATTACCTTTGGAATACCACAGTCCATATTTCGGAGTACCAGATAGGTATTGAAGTATGCGTTTGACAGATTTTAGGTGGGATTCCTTAGGACATGATTGGTATCTGGCGCACATACACACGCTAAACATAATGTCGGGACGCGAAGCAGTAAGATAGAGAAGCGAGCCAATCATACCTCTGTACCTTTTTACCTCAACATTTTTACCACTTTCATATTTACTCATATTTGCACATGTTGGCATAGGGGTGTTTATGACCTTTGAATTTGCCATGTCAAATCTCTTGAGAAGATCCAAACAATATTTTGTTTGGCTCACGAATGTTCCTTCCTTCAGTTGCTTGATTTGCAAACCGAGAAAGTATGTGAGTTCACCCATCATACTCACCTCGAATTCACCCTGCATAAGCTCAGCAAACTCTCTTACGAGATTCATGTTAGTTGATCCAAATATGATATTGTCAACATAAATTTGTACAAGAATTAAGTGTTTTCCTTGACGTTTAATGAAGAGAGTAGTATCAACCTTTCCTCTTGAGTAGCCTTGATCAAGTAAGAATTTGCTTAGTCTCTCATACCAAGCTCTAGGAGCTTGTTTGAGACCGTACAAAGCTCTTTTCAGTTTATAGACATGATCAGGATACTCATGAGACTCAAAACCAGGTGGTTGAGCAACATAGACTTCTTCATTTATGAACCCGTTAAGGAACGCACTTTTGACGTCCATTTGAAATAACTTAAAATCTTTCGCACAAGCGAAAGCAAGTAAAAGGCGTATAGCCTCGAGTCGGGCAACCGGCGCATAAGTTTCCTCATAGTTGATGCCTTCCTATTGGTTATACCCTTGCGCGACTAAACGCGCTTTGTTGCGAGTTATTACTCCGTTCTCGTCCAGTTTATTTCTAAACACCCATCGGGTGCCGATTACTCGATGACCTCGCGGAGGAGGGACAAGGTCCCAAACCTCATTTCTAGTGAACTGATTCACTTCCTCCTGCATTGACAATTACCAATGTTCATCGAGTAGGGCTTCCTTAGGGTTTTTAGGTTCCATCTGTGACACGAATGCAAAGTGATAACAGAAATTACTTAACTTCGATCAAGTTGTTACACCCTTTGTGATGTCTCCAAGAATGTTTTCAATTGGATGGTCTTTAGATGACTTCCACGCTTGAGGGAGATCATCGTTTGAAGGCGGATGAACTTCCTCTGTTACATCATGGTGTACATCCTTATCCTCGTCAATTTTGGCTTTGTCAGGTTGATCAATCCCCGTCTCGCCACTTTTGAGTATGTCTTCAGTGGATGTACCTGCACCATGAACAATACTATCCTTTCCGACATTTCTCGGGTAGGACTCATCAAAAGTAACATGCACAGACTCTTCTACAGCAAGCAATCGTTTATTATATATTTTATATGCTTTACTCGATTGAGAGTATCCGAGAAAGATACCTTCATCGGCTTTGGAATCAAATTTGCCCAAGTTTTCCTTTCCATTGTTTAATACAAAACATTTGCATCCAAACACATGCAAGTGAGAAACATTTGGCTTTCGCCCTTTTAAAAGTTCATACGGTGTTTTATTTAAAATGGGGCTAATAAGCACCCTATTTAAAACATAACACGCCGTACTAATGGCGTCGGCCCAAAAATATTTTGGTAAACCACTTTCGTTAATCATTGTTCTTCCTAATTCTTCTAAAATACGGTTTTTACGCTCCACAACCCCGTTTTGTTGAGGAATGCGTGGAGCGGAGAAGTTATGATCTATACCATGGTTACGACAATATTCTTCAAATAAGTGATTTTCAAACTCACCTCCATGGTCGCTTCTAATTGACACTATGTTTGTATTTAACTTATTTTGGGAAAGCTTAGCAAACTTTTCAAAAGCGACAAGTGTATCACTTTTACTTACTAAGAAGATGGTCCAACAAAACCTAGAAAAGTCGTCCACTATTACGAACCCGTAATAGTTTCCTCCTAGACTTTTGATCCTAGACGGCCCCAACAAGTCCATATGCAGAAGTTCAAGAGGTCTCGTTGTTGAGATTATCTTTTTGGATTTAAATGAGATCCTCGTTTGCTTCCCTTTTTGACAAGCATCACAAAGGTGATCCTTGGTGAACTTTATTTTGGGAAGTCCTAAGACTAGGTCTTTTGAGACTACCTTATTGAGTAAGTCAAAACTAACATGCGCTAAACGCCTATGCCATAGCCATGAGTCTTCACTCATAGTTATGAGGCATTTGTCGCTTGTTAATGATACTTCATTTAAGTCAAGCATATATACGCTGTTTACTCTAAAACCATTGAACATATTCTTCTTATCATTTTCATGCACAATTTTGCAACAATCTTTTGAAAAAGATACATTGTATCCTTTGTCGCATAATTGGCTAATGCTAAGCAGGTTATGTTTAAGGTTTTCGACAAGCAACACGTTGGAAGTCATAGTAGAGGCGGGATTGCCTACACTACCTTTACCTAGTATTGCTCCGCGGTTGTTATCACCATAAGTTACATACCCTTTCTTCTTAGCCACAAAGTCTATGAATAAGGATATGTCTCCAGACATGTGTCTTGAGCACCCACTGTCGAGAACCCATCTTCTCTCGGTGGTCTCGACACATTTCACCTGTTTTTTCTTGTTTTTCTGATGAGCGGAGAGGCATAGATTCACGGACTCTTCTTCATCACTAGAGCTTTCATCAGAAGAGGAAGAGTCATTGTTGTTTTCCTACGCTATGTACGCTCTCCTAGGCTTTGATGATTTCTTGTGTGACTTTGATGATTCCTTGTCCTTTCCCTTTTTGTTCATCAGACAATCCGGTTTGTAGTGACCAGGCTTTCCACAGTTGTAGCACGTCCCTCTAGTCTTTTTACCTTTTGAGTCATCATCCTTGGAGTACCTCGATTGTTTCCGGAAGTTTACCAAGTTCTTCTCGGAATGTTGGATGTCGTTCTTTCTCACGTAACGGTTATACCGTTTGACAAACAACCCCATATCTTCGCTCTTATCCTCTTCTTCTTCGTCGCTTGAGGAATAATCACTTTGCTCTTTTGCTTGAGACTTCGAGGAGGAAGTCTTGAGAGCTATTGATTTCTTTTCACTCACCTTCGTTTTGTCTTTCTATTCCATCTTTTTCGCGTTGGACTAGGCTCAAGAGTACCTGTTCATGCTCTTGTAGTTTGCCAAACAATGTTGTCAAGTCTAATAAGGTAAGATCATGTGCTTCTTTGATGGCGGTCACTTTAGGCTGCCATTCCCTGTTAAGACATCTTAAGATCTTATTAGTAGCAATATCATTGGAAACATGCCTACCTAATGAATGTAAGCGATTGATGAGATGAGTAAATCTCTTTTGCATGTCAGCAATGGTTTCCCCTTGCTCCATGAAAAAGAGATCAAACTATTGTGTTAATGTGTTGATTCTAGCCAACTTAACATCGTTTATCCCCTCATGGGCTATTTGTAGTGAATCCCATATGGCCTTAGCAGTAGGACAACGGGGTACACAATAGTATTCATCTACACCTAATGAGGAGATTAAGATATTTTTAGCTTTCCAATCATAATTGTATTTTTTTCTCATCGTCATCGGTCCATTGTGCTTCGGGCTTTGGCACAACTACGTTATCCGCATTGGTCATAGTAATTTCTATTGGACCATTGAGGATAACATTCCATATTTTTCTGTCTATGGAGTTTATATGCACCCGCATACAGTCTTTCCAATAACTATAATTTTCACCGTTGAAAACGGGAGCTCTATTGTACGCCCCTTTTGGTTCGTTAGCCATTTTCTATCTACGTTGTATTTGAAGCACCGAATAACTGGAGCTTTATATACCACTTGTTAGACTATGGCACGGATCTAGAAGGGGGGTTGAATAGATCCCCAATTAAAATTTGAGTCGGCGCTACCAATTAAAAATTGGTTTTTAAAAATAGTTTTAAGTGCGGAAGCGGCCAAGGAAAATATAGTCTAAAACGAACGGTTATTGGAAAACCGGATATGCGTAATCCTTTGAATTAATGATAATTTGGAAAATAGAATCACAACACTAATCACACTTATCAATTATCTACTTCAGTTGTTAGGATTCCTAGTTCCAATGATTCAAAGAGCAAACCAAAACTAGATACACAAGTAAGATAATTTTGGTTCAAGCAATATGTCAAACACTTGGTGTGCAAAACACTCCAAGTAATATTTATGTTGAGTAAGTGATTCCAACTAGCCTAGTACAATGTCTTGTTGTACTTTGCAGTCAAAAACAGAGTTTTAACCTCTTACTCAATTGATATCACAATTTTGACAATAGAGCTTATACAAAAATCACTTATTTTGAGCTATAATGTAAATGCTGAAAAATAGAGAAGACAGGTATTTGGTGAGGCAGTTCCCCCGTCGTCCTCGCTTCGGGGTACGTCTGCCCTCAATTCTAAAACTAGAATTGAGATAGATTTTATAGATATCACCTGTTGAATGTAACAGTTTATACAAGGATTGAGCAGCAAATATACAACAGAAATCTCAATGTGTTGAAAGTTGCTTTCACTCCTTGCCCCTTGATTCAAGATGAATCAAGTCCTCTGATTGTTGTTGATGGACCTCCGACTCTAGCCACCTTATTGAATAACACGTTGTTGTTCAAACCTTCGGCTCCGACTGATCTCAACAGCAACAAATCGAACCCGAGATCTTCCCTTCAAAATCACTGAATCCGCTACTAGACTTGTGAAGAACACCTCTTCACAATCACCTTCGCTCAGTTGACCCTTGATGAAGAATCTCGTCCAAAAATCCCCAAAATTCAAACCAACCTTGGAGGGTAAAACCCCAACGGTTTTATTCAAGAAAGAACCTGTCACAAGCTTCAACCCGAACTTGATTCTCCAATCTAAGCTTCGAACCTTATCACCTTGAATCTCTCACAAATGCATTTCAAAAATGATTGTGTGTAATTGAAATGTTGTGAGATGTTGAAGATGAAGATGATGAATCTTGGACACCTATTTCACTCTTTCTTGTGTTTTGAACACATGAATCAAAGATTGTCAAAATGTTAAAATGACACAAGTGGTTAAACAAGTATATAAAGTGCCAACCCAATTTTAGACATAACAGTATTTCAAATATAAGAGGGAATCATTTAAAAATAGAATTTTCGCGCGAATGGTCGACCGCAGCAGGTCTGTGCATCGACGCATGGCCTGTGTTGTTTGGAAATCTGGAAAATTCATCAGTATGCGTCGACCATACAGTCGGCGTGCGCTGACCCGTTGAAAACTATTTCCCTTTTGCGACGACCCTATGGTCGACTCATGCCTTTACGCGCTGACCCGTTGGAAAGTTTTTCCCTCATGCGCCGACCCTATGGTCGACTCATTGCCTTGTGTGCTGACTAGTGGAGAATTGCTCTGATGCATGTGCCGACCCTATGGTCGACTCATGCCCTGCAAACCTGCAAAAATTCATCAGTTTGTGGTCTTTCATGCCTTTGGTCATGATTGCATTTTATCTACACATAGTATATTTATTACAGCAGTTTTAAGACAAGTATAAAAGGATATGGTAGGTGATACATTGCATCTGTTTAGTAGATCTGGAGTTTATAATTTCCAATCTATCCAGGGAATTTATCATCATCGAAACCTGCATTGACCAATGTCTTGCAGACTTGTGTGATGTGTGGCGATTTGCCTCCACAACTCCTAGTAACAATGTAACAGACTCCAGCCTAGCAACAGGAGCAAAAGTTTCATCAAAGTCCACCACTTCAATTTGAGTGTACCCTTGAGCAAAAAGTCTAGCCTTGTTTCTGGTGATCACACCTTGCTCATCAGACTTATTTTTAAACACCCATCTTGTACCAATAATATTTGACCCTTCAGGTCTTGGCAGAAAGCAATCACCATCAATAACTTCTTTTGATCTGGTCATTCTTCCACCATTAGGATCTCCTATTATAAGCTCCTTAGGATGATCTTTCTGAATTCTGATGGAGGGTGTAGCTTCGGTTTTTTTGGCGCGACCACTACCGCTCCTGGTGCTCCTTTATGATTTCTATATTTATCCTATGAAGCTTAAAAGGAAGGGGAAGATATCTTAAGCTAACCCTACACGCAAGTATTTTACCAACAAATGTGAAGAGATCTGGAATCAGGGGTTGGTTATACAAAGGGAAGCTATTAACACACAGAGTATCTATAGTAATCTATAGGAACCTTGATTGCATTTTACTTTTTACTGTTTGAATAGCTTTCTTGAGTCTACTTGTTTTCAGGTGGGGAATATTTCTCCTTTGAGAAAACGTTTTTGTTGTTTTAGGGTTTTCTATTGTTTTTGTAAAGGTGTCTGGACCTAATGTTTTTAATTAGTGCGCTCGCTTAGATTTTGCAATCTTATGCCTATGTACTCCCGCAAAGAGATTTGGGGAAATCAGAGTGTTCGTAGTTCCTCCTATTGTATGGGAGGAAAAATGTTTGGTGTCTTGTTCAAAGCCCAAGATTGAAGCTAAAAGCGGGTTTGTGTCTTGTTCAAAGCCCAAGATTGAAGCTAAAAGAGTATTTGTGTCTTGTTCAAAGCCCAAGATTGCAACTAAAAGAGTATTTAAGAGAGAATTTGTCATATCTAAAGGGAGATATCTCACTGATTCATCACAATTATTGAGGGATTGTTTATAAGGGATGTTGCTTTAACAGGGATGTGTGGAATCTGACAATGCCACATCTTCGTATATAAGGGAGTTAAAATGTCATGAAGGAAGAAGCTTTAACTCAGTGTAGAGTAATGCCACTTTTTCCCTTATGAATATTTTCATGGTAAGAGTGGGACATTGGCTTGGATGTGTAAAATTCATAGGCTTGCCACTTACATCACATAGATGAAAGAGAACTTTGGCCATGATAAGGGAAGAACTTCGGCTTGGATTTTGAATCAACAAGTGTGCCACTTACATCAATTATTTGGAAAAGGTTTAATTTTTTTCTTTGTAATGTGATTTATTAGGGAAATATCCTCCTATAGAGGGACTCAAAGTCTCATATGCGGGGATGTTAAATTTTGTGCCTTGATCAAAGCCCAAGGTTGAAGCTAAAAAGGATTCAAAGCTGAGTCAACTGGGGGGGTATTATATATGTCTTGTACAAGGCCCAAGATTGAGGCTAACTAGAGAAAATCATTATATGAAGCCTAAGAGGAGACTGAGGGAATTTAAGTGAAAATGACTCTTATTGAGGAAAATTAAATCCAAGAGCATGTTCCAACTGCTATGAGGAATTAAAAGAGAAACTGACTCTTGTTGAAGATTCGAATAGAGTTGAATTTATTGAAATGCCATAAAGTCTTTGATTCCTTTGGGGATTTGTTGATTGTAACCTGAGCCTTGTTGGGGATTTTAAGGTAAAAGTCAAGCCTTGTTGAGGATCAGAGGAGACTCAAAGGATGAGTTTGAATGTCTAAGAGGTTTTGGCTTTCCTGGGAATTGATGTAGGGATAGGGATGACCAGGGTCTATCCTATGCTTTTAGAAAGCCTGAGGGTCCTTGTATGAAGCCCAGGAGGAGGCTAGGGATGCTTCTAGGAAGCATGTGGGTCCTTGTATGAAGCCCAATATGAGGCTAGAGAATTTAGACTGTCTAAGTCTTAAGAGTTCAAAAAAGTTTTCACTGGGAAATAATCCTTTCTTTGTTGAATTGTTCCAAGATTAAAAGGGTTAAATAAGATGTTTCACCGAGAAATAGTCCTCTCTTTATTGAAGTTTTTCCAAGGTTGAATCAATTGAACAAAACCCAAGAGAAGGATGACTGTATTGGGAAGAAGAATTCCTTTGTACAGGGGGGAACTAGTTGTTTGAAATAAGTTATACTGATTGACAAGGATCTTATTGTTTGAACTAGTCTAAACTAAGGATGATTCAAATTCTAAGAGAAACTTAACAAGATATGTACAAGAATATATACAGATGGTAGATCTTACGCTCTAGATAGAGACCCCAAGTGTACTGTGATTGATTAGATGTTTTCTTCAAGACTGGGTTAGGGTTTTAAGAAATTTTTGACTTTGAAGATGACTTGATCTTTAAATAAACAAAGGTATTGGGTCTTACACTCTAGATAGAGGCCCATGATTTTTATTTGTATCATGTATAAAGCCCAAGATGAATGAGGCTAAAAGGTTTTCTATTTACAAAAGGTGTTGGGTCTTACACTTTATCAGAGGCCTAGAGTTATTGAAAACAAAGTTTATGTACAGAGAGATGGGACCTACACTCCTAACTGATGCCCAAGGATTATTTATGTATAAAAATATGAAACTTACACTCCTAGCAGAGGCCCAAGGATTATTGTGAAAATGGTGATCGCACCGTGATTTTGAAAAGTGTAATGGGACTTATATTACAGCTGAGGCCCATGAAATGGTTTATTTACAAAGAGGATTGGGTCTTACACTCTAATAGAGGCCCAAGTGTATTAAAAACAAGTTTGAAAGATCGAATCAGAACAAAACCCTAGTTTCATATTTTCAAGATATTTTTCAAAGAAAAATTAAATAAAATATGTATAATTTATCAAATAAAATCATTAATCATGTTAAAAACAAGGATTAGGGTTTATGAAAAAGTATTTTATCCACTTGAATATTTAAAATCATTATGATTTAAAATATCAAAAAAAGTAATTATTTTAAAACATTTAAAACAATTTAAAAATAATATTTAAAATATATCTAATAAATTTTTTTATTTTTATTTTTGGGTGAATAAAATACTTAAATTTGTGAGTAATATTTGTGCAAAAATTCATTTTAAAATAATTAATTTTAAATATTAAAACAAATATTTGAAAATTAATAAGAAAAACATGAAAAATATGAAAAATGGGAAAAAGTGACAAAAATGACATGGGTGGGGTTTGAAGCCACGCCTTAGCATACAAACACACTTGAAAACACACGCTACAACCACTGGGATGGTGATACATCGCTGTATCAAGTCACCCCTATAAATACATAAGGTTGAAAGTGTTTTAGGCTTGACTAGAACAAAGGGCGCCCATGGTTGGCTTGCCCAAGAAAATCAGTTTTGACACCATTTGCAAAACCTAGTGTAACTTCCTCATTTTTTAATGGAATTAAGTAAAATAAAAATGAAAATTGCCTAGAACTTCATGAGGAATTCAATGGAGGTTTTAGATTAAAAATGCCTAAATTTTAAAACCCGATAGTGGTTTCAAAGTATGCCAAGTTTTGGAAGTTCTATGCTACAACTCTATACAATCAATAGTAGCATGGAAAAACAGTTCAAACACAACAAATATGATATGTATGACATGTTCATGATCAATGTACATTAAAGCAATACATATTTTGTCAAGTTCAATTTTTGAGGAAACTTACCTCTTAAAGCAAACTTGGATCTTTCAAGATAGTTTTTATAGATGTGTCTTGATGCTTTTGACACCATTAAAGTAATATCAAATACACATACACATTTAAAACAGACAACACATCTAGGAACTCAAATAATTACTACCATGCATACTCAAAAAGAAATAAAGGAGGGTTTGAACAATCATACCAATTTAGACAATCTAGGTTTAATTTGTTGCACACAAAAACAATTAGTAATCAACAACAAGAACTCATAAGCTAGAATACAATCAATAATGCACTAATTTTATACAACTCCTCTTGCACGTATGAAAAACATTATGACTCTCTTTCATAAGGCTTCAGATGAACTTGAACGATGCATGTTTTTATTGTCATTGATTGACATATCTTGACAATCTCAAGTAACTGATTCAACTCTTTGATGGTGATTAGCTCTTCAAGGAATACATTTCTACCATTTAATCTTTTGTAATTATTTGGAACTCATATAACATTGCCAATAGTCATGAAATGCTTTTTCATCTTCATTTTACGATAACCATGGAAGAGTAAGTTACTAGAAGATGTTTTTTTCTTCCTTCTTTTATCTCTAAAAAACTTCAAGCACGTTTTCATATGAATGCATATCCATCTTCGGGTAGGATCAATGACAAATAAATATTAAGACAAGTGTCAGGTTTCCGGTTACACTGCACATACCTCAAAATGTTGTTAGTTCAATCTTGGATGAATCAAAATTTATAAAATATTTTAAATACAATTAATGTTGAAAAAGACATTAGTAGGGTTTTAATTTAGGTTTATCTAAGTAATGTATGCAATGAGTGATCATACATTAGGAAATTAATGTAACATTGTTGGAATTCATTAAATTGCATAAGGTTCTAAATAAATAGAAAAAGTTGTCTAGGATCGAAGGAACCATATCCTCAACTTTTTGAGTCACAAGACTTAGATCTAAATCCCCACTTTGATACCAATTGTTGGGTGAGAATATGGACATAAAGAGGTATATAAGGGGGGGGGGGTAATATATATATATATATATATATATATATATATATATATATATATATATATATATATATATATATATATATATATATATATATATATATATATATATATATATATATATATATATATATATATATATATATATATATATATATATATATATATATATATATATATATCCAAAAAGACAGTTTCAAAAATATTTTAGATACCATATATGAAATTAGAGTTTTTTAAGATGCATGAAAGTAAAAAAAAAAAAAAAAACTAAAAGAGCTTGGAAGCATCTCAATGAATTAATAAAACTAAATTATTATAGGATGTCACTAAGGACTTGATTACTTCTAATGCAAGTCAACTAAAAGATAATCAAATTCTCTTTAAACAAAGCGATTTAGAAACACTTTACATAGATACTTATTCAAGGCATATTTGGATTTATGATGATTCAATTAGATTTATGCATCGTTGACCTAAGCTTACACATTAAAATGTTATAAGTAAGATATAGTCTAATGGCATACAAATGATGCAATAAAGCACTAGTGCAATAGAAATATTAATAAATGCTAGAAAACTAATGAGATAATGGAAAAGAGAAAAGATACATAAAGATATATATTGGTTTGACGTTCGTCCTCACTTTGCCTACTCCAATATTCAATGGTGTTAAAGAATCATTGAGAAATAATTACAATCTTCAACTATTTTGATAAGTTTGGTATAAGCATTTTGATTAAAACGAAATATCACATGATAAATTCCTCTGTTGAGCAGATACTCAAAATGCTAATAAAAACAAGATCCCCAAAGATCTCGATCCAATAACCTTGTTATCCATAATAACCTACTCAAAGTATTCGTGTGTGGCAATCCACCTATTCCATAGATTTCTTTTCCGAGCGATTTTCATTAGCTAAACATTGATTGGAAAACTCCTAACGTTGTCTATGAACAGTCTTTACACAACTTCACCAAAGTTGGACATCTTCCAACATTTTCATACAAACAGTTTGTACTTGACCTCACTAAAGTCTTCTAGGGAGTATAATGAAACTCTTTTCGTGATAGATACAAATAGAAAACCAAACAGAAATCAAGAAATTATACATGCACATGTTACAAACAACAAACTTCACACAAAAACATTAGATGCTCTAATGTACCACTAGTCTCCCTCAAACACTCAATCTTTAGAAATGAAGGTTCATAATAATGAAAAAAAACTAAGGATGAAGATGATGAACAGTGCCAAAGGAATCTCACACACTCTAATTCACAAGGAGTTAATTAAGTAACTAAGTGTTAGTGAATGAAGAACACACATAAAAGATTCTCGCAAAATTTTGGATAAATGGGTCTTGATTCTTTGTGGATATCATGAGCTTGATCAACCATGAATCACTACAAAATTTATCAACTCACTCTCTCAAGTTTTCCTCGAAACAACAAGAAATATACAAGAACAGAGTGTAATAAAAACAAATGAATCTGACATGGATTAACACTCAAGAAGTTGTTCTAGAAATCTAAGAGAAAGATTCAATGGTTCTAGGAATAGACAAACTAGATAAGAGAAGACAAATTGACATTTTGTCTTTATAGGTTTCACATATAGCGTTTTACAACACTAATTTTTTTATCAAAGAAACAACTGTTTAAATCTAAGGTTGAAAATTGAATTTGTGATGCTATGATTCGATTCAAGAAGAAATCATTATTCAAGTCACAAGGTGTTGTGATTCGAGTAAAGTTCAATTCATGATTAAAGTCAATTCAAGCAAAGCCCAATCATAGCTTTTGTGGAGAGTGATGATTGAAGTCAACTCTAAAACATGAGTCGAGTCACATGAAGTTGTGTTTCGAGGCAAGTTAAACTTATGACACGAGTCAAATCTTCCAGAGACAAATTTCAATTTTCACAATGTCCATGATTCGAGTCATACATAACACTTTATTCTAATTGAACGACTTTACACCTTGATCTACTAAGTGTTGTAACTTGTGATTTAAGCAACACCAGATGAAACGACAAAAAACAATTTAAAGCTAAAAAAGGAACACTATCGTGGATAAAAACTCTAATTTATTGAATAATGAAGGGTCTTAGTGATACAATACTATATAGCCGAAGTGAACACAGTACAATTCAAATTGTGAAAGAATTACAAACGCACGAATATTTGAATAAGTAGTAAATTACAAATAAGTGAATAAACATTATCATAGACACTCAAATTAACAAAAACATCAAAATAAAAAATATGATATCATACAATAACGCGACTGCACTTTCAAAATGAATTTGGGTCATTATAGATATATCGATAAAGATTTTACCTTATAATTGTTGCCAATATGAATTCACTCATCAAATGACTACGGTTTGTCCAAAAGTTAATGTCTAAATAACATTACCTGATGAAACAATAGGTATTCTTGCATTTATTTCAAAAAACAAATCGGTAGGAAACAAATTTGAGGAACCTTAGAAAAATTCTTCAATTGTACCCGTGGGTTTTTCTTCAAGAAATTCCAATAACATAGTCCCATGTTGTTACAGAAAAAAATCGCAGATGTAGATCTATATGAAATGTTTAAACAGTAGCAAAAAGTTTTAGTATTTATACAAAATTTGTCGTGCCATGTAAAACTTTTAAATATGTCTGAAAATAATTTTTTAACGTGGCAAACAGATATTTTCAATTTTTCATAGAGCATGATAAAAACGTATAGAAGAATCTTCTATATTGTATTCATCACAAGCTATAAGAGAAAATATTTTAAGATATATCCAATGTATTCTTATATTTTTGTGTAGAGTATATTTTCTAATGATTAGTGAATTGTGAAGAAGTTGCTCCAAACAACAACTTTCTCGAGTTGGAAAGTCACTTCTATTACTACAAATGTAAGTGGAGGAGGTGACATTGATTTTTTAAAAAGAAAATCTCGGTTTGTTTATAATTTTAAGATTACGAGAAAAAAAAATAGAACTGATAAAATAAAACATTAACTTAATTAAAAATTAATCGTTCAAATTAAATTATTTATTAAAAATGACAACAAATTGTTCTATGGCATATATTTTATGGTAGAGACTTTTTAACCTGTTGCTTACAAATGTGAGGTGTTTGGGACAATTGGCACTTGGTAGGACCATCGTTGCAGCAATTGTACAAACTAAAAACAACACAGAGTACAAAACGGACCACTACACATGTGCAGCTTTTTGCCCATTCTCCAGCTACCAATTCTTAAATACACGTGTAATAAAGCAATTATAACTTTTTTCCATTCCTTCAAAATGGGAAGATTTAGTATGTTATTTACTATAGTACTTCCTTCATCATATAATAATTGTCACTTTTGCTTTTAGATGTAACTTTAATTAGTATTATTTTTCTCAATTGTATTATCTTATACATGTCATATAATTTGAATTTATTATTTTTCACTTAATAGTAATAGTAATGACAAATATAAATATGTTCCCAAAGACTCGTGACATACATATTGATCAAAAGTTCAATAACACAAATTCTATTATCTGAGCTACTCTATCATGCTGAAGATATAAATACTTTGTAAAATGATTTTCAAGTATACAAATTTTAATCTTCATTTTCACGTCCATTATTTTGAACTCTAAATTGACTTGAATGTTGGTGTGTTAACTATGCAAGTACTCCTTTGAGTCCAATGTATCAAAGATAACAGGACTGATTAACGGCATCACATCAAGATTGATCTCTCGAATTCAAGAAGCATTGTGATCGTAACCTTTGATCCACTGTGTCACATCAACGTATTATATGGTTTCACTGTGGTTTCTGCGATCATCATCATTTTTAGTTTCACAATGGAACAGTGGCGCGATATGTGGGAATCGACTTTTGATCCCTACGATTTCCACAATTCCACGTTTGATCCTCAAATCGGGGTTCTAAAGAAGTTTCTGGCGGAGAAATCAAGGTCTCAAGAAGCCAAAATTTTATATATACGTCGTTTGGATCCATCGAACTCCGATATGATGCAAAAAAACAGTTGCAATGACTCCAAACCTCTGTGGATCTGCGTGATCCATTCAATTCCTCAGGTCTCATAAATGGCGGTGCTCAAAGACAAGAATGATAAATTACTATTAACGCTTCGGTCGGTCATCGCCTCAAACACCTTTCCATCGGCAAGATCGGTAACTCCCATAACGACTTCGAAGTTGGCGGGCGTCATGGCCTCCAAATCAGCTTTAGAATCACACAGATTCTCGAGACCGACCCTCGAGAAGACCGGGCCTCAGCCCCATAAACCACTGGCCGGACGAAGATACCAGCATTTTCTACCAATTTCGAAATGAGGGAAAAGCTAGAATCGAACAGGTGGCGTAAGTCTGTAGTTAATGGCGCCTTGGTGGCATAAGTTCGTACCAAGGTTCATCCTATGGATATCATATGATTTCCATTAAATGCACAAAGGGCTTTTGCCGATCGAAGAATGAAGCAGGGAGCCACTGGGGTTATCCAACAACGGGCATCCCGAATCCTGGAGAATGGAAGACCCTTCTGTACCCACACCCGGATATTATCCTACACACCCGTTGGAAAAGGTCCGAATTCTGTTCGATAAGGGGGTGTGTATCACTAAATGAATCATCCCTAAATCTTCCATTTGGACGAAGCTTCCCGAAGATTCCAAAAAGATTCAAGCCCAAGAAAGCTAGAAACACTCAATAGAGGTCGGACACCATCCTGAGTCAAGCTCTCGACCCTCGAGATCTATCGAACATTAAGTCACTTGGATACCACATCTGAGGGAGAGGGTCTTGCACACACTTGCATCTGGCCGCGAGATTTAATTAATGTATTTGTAAATTAATTATATAATACTGAAATGAAATACATATATACATTTCTATTATACTATGATTGTTTTGCTTTCTGCCTTTTCCCTTATTTTAGGACACCAATACGTAAATGTATGCAGCAACGAACCAGGTAACAATTAATACAACTGATGCACATCTTAAAGATCTAAGGGTGCTGTTGGATATGCTTCGAGTTCCTGACTATGACAATTAAAATCCCCTAACACTTTGCACACTTCAAAATTCAAGGGCATTGTCGGATACACTTTGAGCGACAGACTATAGCAATCAATTCCCCATAGCGCCTCGTGCATATTTAGAATTTAGGGGTGGTTTTGGATACGCTTTGAGCGTCCGACTACATGAGTGGATTCCATATAGCAGCTCGTGCGTCTTCAAAACCTAAGGGAGCTATCACAAATGCTTTATACGTCTGATTACAATAACCAATTCCCCTAAGGGTGCTATCAGAGACGTTTTTCACGTCTCATTACAACATTCAAATACCCCATTTCAAATATGTATACACTTTCACACGTAGCTGGCGCACCCCTTATGGATCTATCCAATCCGAGGGCGATCATGGTGAAGCCTGAAGACGTCCACCTCGATAAGAGCTATTGCCTCGGGGGCAGAGATGGAGATCGTCTGTGTTTGGCTATGTAAGATTCTATGTGATGTGGAGCGCACTTCAAAACATGGTCGCATCTAGTCGGTTTAATTTCCCTTGTTTGTAAGTATGATTCAAAATGCTGACATGATTAATCAGACTCATGCCTTATCAATATAAACATGATTATGACATAGTCACGTCTAGCTGGCTTGTCATGAAATACTTACAGGTACAACAGGGAACATAAACACTTAGAGTCGGGTTCACATTTCACTTGTCTCAATCCAACATACAGAAACATCAAATTGTACTAACGCTTCCTCCACGCAAGCACATTGCGAGCATAACCATGCTCTACTAACTCAACATTCTATCGAGGCATGCATCTTAAAGCAACACGCTTCTGAATCAAAACAACCATACATGGCTCCGCATACAACTTAAGGTCACTTACACTTTAAGCAACTATCATTTACTACTTTCTACCACAAAAACATTATGCAAATGGCAAGGTTCCAAGGAAAGCGCTAGCTCTCTTCGGAACTCAACCGAACAATAGAGATGACTAAATAAGGAGCAATAATGCACCAAAAAGCACAAGCAAGCTAAAGGTAATAACTCAAACACATAACTATAAAAAATATTGTTTACAAACCGAGGCACAAAGGCTCGACCTAATATTACATTAACAAATAAAAAGGAAGAGAACAAAATGGTGCTCAGGCGTTGGTCCCTGACTCCTTAAATCTAGGACCGATTTCGATATCCTTATTAAAAGCATATGCTAAATAGTCTGAATTTTCATCAAGAGTGTATGCTTCTGCACAAGGGTTCTATTTATAGAACCACCTGTATGGGCTGCAAGCTAAAAAGACCACTTAAATATATGCAGACCATATCTATCTTATGATGTACCGTATATCACCTAAGCGCGTGGTACCTTACCATATTCTGTATTCTATTTAAGTGCACTGTACCTTACAGTGTTTTACATTTACTTAACTGTAATGTACCTTACAGTGTTCCTTATTTACTCTACCTCTTATCAATCTTTCCTTATGTGTGTGATCCTGTAGGTTTTTGTGACGTTGGCAATTATATTAAATCACCCATTTAACATAATAAACATTGAGCAGTATCTAGCAACACATCACTGCTACCCAAGTCACGAAAATGTCATGTGATCTGACAAAACCTTTTTTGATAATACTTGTGTGTACAATTACCCTTTTTCCCTTTGAACACAAGTCATATATCATGTCATCCTTGTCCAATTCAATATTGGGTCCTTAGACATTTATCATGTTATCCAGGATGGAAAAATTCCATCTAGGTCACTCATGTCCCTCAACATGCTTTGTGAAATACTCATTAACTGTCTTTATGGTGATCCAGTTATGGATAATGTTAGATTAGAAATAAATTATTTGACTCTACTTCTAGGGTTCATAGTGGTTTCAGGTCGAAGGGTGGTATACACCACTATCACCATGAGAGTAACTTATGACACTTTTCATAACATTCTGTGTAGTACTCTTATAGCGGGTCAATCTAGTATAAATATTACTATTACTATTCATACATATGTTAATATCCATGAGATGTGATCATCAGTCTATCTACATAATAGTCTTAATGCTTTAAGGTTATCCCACTTCACAATAAATCTCGACTATAGATAGTTTAAGAATAGTGCCCTTATGTTTAATTCGACCTCATGATTAAGTCGCACTTAATATTTCATTAAATGGACTAGCTATTCTAGGGAATATATTATCTTAAAAAGAAACACAAATATAATAAAGAAATGCATTTTATTATTAATAAATAATTTGGTACATGTACCAAAATTAATGACCTCTAGGGCTTACACCAACATAAGGTTGGGAGAAAACAACTGAGTCTACTCCAACATTTCATCTCAGGCCCTATGCATGGCCTACACTACGTGTTGAAGATATTCTCGAGACTTTTACCAAGCCCTCGTCAGCAAGGGAAAACTTTAGCTTCCCTATTTGAGCATTCAAAATAGACAGTCTTCTGTACCATTCCACCTTTTTCTGCAAAGAGCTAAGATCATTGGCGTTCACCTAAAGATCAACCAATTCCTTCTCAGAATTATAATTTTGCCACTCATGGGCTTCACACCTCTCCCTAAACTTATCTCGTTCCCTTGAAATCTCGTCGGAACCTAGAACCTCATCCTGGCCAATAACCAAAATACAAACGAGGGACCCGTCCCTAAATAAAGCACGGGAATTATCTACCAAAAGACCTTGTCTATCAGTCGCAGACAAACCCCAGATGAAATCTAGGTCTTCAGCAACAAACACATTTAGGATGCTAGGTACTCGTGATGGAAAAATAGTAAGAAGCCAGATGAAAAGAGTCAGAGCATATTTCTCGCTACCCTTCACCAAGAGATCCTGTTTGGGAGAACCTCCTTCAACATGAATAGATAGACTATCACCCTATCTGTTTTGGCAGGGGAAAGAAAAGGTGAAGGTCCCCGAGCAAAAAAATTTGTTGTGGCATTAGCCGACTAACCTATTTCAGGATTCGAAATCGGGAGAACAATATCAACTACCCCTGGGACAATTACCAACAAAGGAATCCTAGCCCCCGAATCATAAGTAGAAGCAACAACAGGTGCCATTGGCACCGAGATGGACAAGCCAATTGTAAAGCTCTAATCATTTACATTCATTAGAGTTTTTCACAATTGACTCAACTGATTCATGTTATCCGTAAAAGCACAAGTCACATGGTTAAATAAAGAGGACGCTTGGATCCCCATCCCCACCAAAGAGTTTTTGTCTCTCGGAATGTTCAGAGGCATTAATGATTGTGTGAGTATTTATTCCCCTTTTCTTTTACTGAAAGGAAACTACTTCACTAGGACTAAAACCTTCTTCATATCCAAGTCCATGATATCATACGTCCAAATCATCTTTCATTTTCACTTCCTCTGGAGACAGAGAAGTTGGCGAGAAGTGATAAGAAGCAATAGGGTGGTAGAAATGAACCCTGGACTAATATCTCCAAAATTCGCCTCTGTAAGAGAGAGCGCTTCCCATTGGATTCAAAGACGTGCATAAGGTCATATTTTCCTCATAAGTGACGGGTTTCACCAACACGAAATGCTCCATAAAATCACATCAATTATAAGCGAAAGACTTTAACCTAGATATTTGGGGAAGAAGGGAGATAAACCTTTAATCCCGAGCATCATCCAACGAAGTACAAGCCATAGAGAAAAGGTCAAAGTAAATCCCTAATGAATATTTTTAAGACTTGTACCTGGTGCAAATATGGAACGCCATCATGAAGGCACAAGCTCCAGGATAAAGCTATGAGGGGGCAACTTTTAGATGATTCATTGTGACCACCTTAAAATTAGAGAAGGGTGTGCACATTAACAACTTGGTGAAAAGACACTCGTACATGAGAACCGAGCAACCCTCGGAAGATCCACATACCCTCTCATTAGGACCTACTGGTAGAATCTCCCAATCCTTGGAATTGTAAACCGTTGTTTTGTCCTAGGTTACAGTTTTGACGGTGCTCAAAATAGAAGAAGTCCCAACTATTTCCGCGGCCACCCAATGGTATCAATTCACATTGGTTGACTCTATTTATCGAAGAACCTTACGAACCAATACGTCAACTCTATAATGATCATTAGGATTGACCCAGGACACTAAAGGTGAGAAAAACACAATAAGGGGGTTAAATCATGTTGACTTTATCTTTCTTTTTAAAAATCTTGGTCAGAATCTAAACACAAGGTATAAAATCTTATTTAGTCAGAGGTAGGTAGCAGATATGATATGTAAGAAAGAATAGTAACACACAAAGTTATCTTGGTTCCTTTCATAACTTGAGAGTAATCCAACCCCCTTGTACTTACAAGAGATTTTCACTATAATCACACAAGATTACAATTTACTCAAGCCCATAAGCAAGATACTTCCAATGCTTAAACACTAAAATATGATACTTCTATTCTCAAGCACACAAGCAAGAGACTTCCAATGCTCAAACACACAAGCAAGATACTTTTATGCTCTAGCACACAAGAAAGAGACTGCAAATGCTCACACACTTAGTAAGATACTTCTAACAATCTACCTAACAGATAAATGATTGTTTAGGGTAATACACTTGATATACAATCAGAGATATAGAAAGACTACAATGCAAATAGACTCTTTTTAAGATTTAGGGATTTATAATATATACAAGGATAAGAAATCCTAAGTTTAGCCTTTACTTTGTTTTGATAGAGTAACTTCTATTTTAATGTCAATAACTCTTGGTAGCTTTTCTTCAAGTCTTCAGCTTCTTAAATAGAGAAGGAAAAGAGTCGTTAAAGATTCAACACAATAGTCGTTGAGAAGCTTGAATATAGACGCTGAGATATTTTTTTAAAGGTTACTGAAGTTGAAAGCTTGTTTGAAATTCCTTTGCTGCAAGAGGAATTATCAATTAAATCTCATCTGAATCTATGAAGAAAATAAATCTTAGGTCTTCACATGACAAAGTCGACTCAGAGGTTGACAATGACCCATCAGAGTCACCTTGGTCCATGCGCTTTGACTGGCTCAAGTTCTAATCATCAGAAGTAGACTTCTTCAAAGTATGGTCTTCACAGGTCACTTCTTTAGACTCTGACCTTCAAACATTGACCTTTTCACAAGTTAACTTCTTCATAGTATGGTCTTTATCTTCTGATCCATCATATTCTGGTTTTTAAGCTTCTATTTAAATGCTCATAGTCAAAACCAATACTTGGATTATCCATGAAATTTTAGTCTATGGTTCTGCACACTTGGACAACTATTAGTATACCCAATTATTCTTTAAATACTTTGTTGTAATCAAAACCTAAGGGATATGGGACAAACCAATTTTGTTCCAACAGACATGACAACATGTCGTCCTTCGCATTCTATATGATGAGCAATTTCATCGTCACTAGGTTCATGACCATTTGACTTCCAAAATGTTTAAACAAAGCATCTAACATGTTCTCTCCTTTGGTGTGCAGCCTCTTTTTCTGCCTCGATCAAGACACGTGGGGCATTGGTCTCTCAACAAGGTTCTCACCCCCATGGAATTTCACTGGAAACAGTGATTCTAAAGTATTCATAGAGATATTCGTCTGAAAGAGATTCTCCAGAAGACTCATCCATCCTCAGATCTTCACTCAAAATCATGATTGTTGATTCAATACCCCCACTGACATAGGGAAACTAATGTGATTCAAGCTCCATTCCATTTTTTGGAGATAAATAAACACTACCATCTGAGTCACTCTCGACAATAATAGGACTACCACTCAACGTAATAAAATGTGATAAAGACTTGAATAAAAGATTAGGAGAAGAGAAGGTACACTGAAATATGAGGGTGAAAATGGTGTAACAAGGAAGGAAGTTGAAATTCGAAGCTTTAATGCTTTAAAATTGAGAATGCGCCACTACAATTACTCTGAAAAGCGAGTGCTCTCATATAAGAAGTAAAAACTCACAGAGACAAAGGAAACTCAGTCTACAAGATAGCTAAAAGTTTCTCCACAATCTCTCTCCATCTTTATTTATGCGGAGGCAATCAAATGGATCAGATCAAAAGCATAAAATAAGGGTAAATCAACGATCATATTTCATTTGGGGAAGACAACCATACTCAAGTGTACTCGAGTACAAGGAAAGCCATATCGTATCATCCCACTACTTTTCAGGTCACACGTCAAAGAAAAAATGGCGAAATGTTTCAATAACGGGGTTGCACTTAATCCTCAAGTCCACATCTTGCTTTTGGAAAAATCTAAACATTCCAACTGGCGCTTGGATGAACATCCTTTAAAGATGGCTACTACTACTGAAAGACTCCCACAACACCAAATATGCCTGATGAGTCTCGGGGGCAACTGTTTCGTGTCGGCTGAAGACCCAGGACCCACTACTCCAAGCCGGCCAAAGGTCCAATAGCACGAGGCCTATTATCTAGCTTACTATCTTTTTATAAGGTTTCTCATGTATACAACCTCTAATATCCACTTTCACTTTCACTATCTTGAACCCTAAACTAACTTGGGCATTGGAGTGCTAACCATGTAGGTAAACCTCATCCCCTGAGTCCACCGTATCAGATGTAACAACATCGATTAACAAAATCACATCAAGACTGATATCTCAGGTTCAAGAAGCAAAATGATTGCAACCTTTGATCCTTGGTGACGCATCAACATAGTGCATTCGAAACTTTGTTTCGCCATAGTTTTTGCAATCATCACCATTTTTTTCTGCAACAGAACATAATACATCAATAGTTAATAAATAAAAATAAATCAATTATTAATATAATTTTTAATAAAAATAAATAAATAATAAATTTTTAATATAAAAAATTGAACATGTTTTTGTTGAAAATTTGCAGCATACATTTACCAAAACCTTATTTCAAAGGGGATGCAAAAGTCATAAAATTTTAAAAGACGACTATGTGGATGATATTGATAATGGAAAAAGCTTCCTTTATTGAATTATAATATTTAAGAAAGGATAATTATCTCCAACAATTGAGGCATTGTAAGGAAAGTTAAATCTTCTTTCGAAATAGTTATATACAAGAACCAAAAATTGGTGAAGATTGGATGCAACAAAGTTTTTACATTTTGGAGTGGATCTTTGGTATGGCAGAGTGGGGGTGGACCTACTAGGTTAGTACTCTAATGCTTAAGTCAGTGAATAAGTTAGAAATTATTTTAAATATGTGTGTCAGAGAATACTTGGAATATCACCTATTGATTTTTATATAGTGTATGCGGTTAAAATTTTATCTATGTGTTCTGACTCCTTATACGGGGGAGTGTTCGATTATATTTAATGGCGGGCTCCCATTTTTATGGTATCTTGAGTCCTTGGAACTTGATATGAACGGTTTTGGACAAAGCCTCATTATGATTGGACTTTTCTACCTTTGGGCCTGTGTTCGGTCTAGAACAATTGCCCTTAAGGTCTATCAATGTGCAGTAATGTAAAGAATTTTAAAATATCGGGTCGTTTTCCCCATTGGTTGTGGTCCTCGTGATAGATTCCAACCTTATAGAAGTGCATAATTTTGGAGAGTGAAAGAGTATAATCTTAGGAATAAGCACAGTAAATGCAATTCTTGACACTGAATTATTTTCCATAATAATTCAGACATGTAGCCTTAGAATCCTAAGGAAGGGTGTAGAGTTTTTCTTTAGGGTTCTCCAGTGCATTCTAGTATCATTGTGATCTCGAGGGGAATTATGTATATCTACGTGCTTGTAGGCACAACAGACTCTAGGTTTTGTTTTGATCATATGTCGATCATACTGGTTTTGATGATGACTTTGATGTTTATTGGAACGTTGTTTCTTAATCCTTTGCTTGGTCATGTTGGTCCCTGGTGATATCTTTCATGTTGTCTCTAATGATAATTTTCACTCTGAACTTATTTTAATGCTCATCAAGAGAAGATCTAGGGTTTCAATGAAATGTTAAATTCAAAGATAATGTAGCAAGCAACTCGAAGCTTTAAAGGTCTAAAAGAAAGGAAGTGTGAAAACTTGTCTGGTCGGTCATGCGTTTAGTGTAGTGTTTAAGTGACCACAATATTGTAAAAGTGTTAGAGTAATTCATAAGTTAATAAGACAACTCTCACATACTCGCCAAACTTTTTTTTAGGATCCTCTTGTTTTGTTAAAATCCCCAAAAAATATTTTACACAATACTAGTTGGTTACTAGCTCAAATAATCCTTAGTGAGTGAAGTTTACACTAAATATTCAATTAGTAATTAGAGTTTTCCTATTATCTCTTTTGTAATGCCTCAAAATTTATAATTAGGGCTTCAAATTGATTAGTGACAACGCCATTTGAAAACTTTCCATTTTTGAACTACATAATCGATTATGGGATATGCATAATCGATTATGAGTATTAAAAATTCCATGGGTCGTTTTCCTCTTTAATATATATTTTCTCCTATATAAGGAGGTGATCGGTCACTATTTCTACCGTGTTTCCATTACTTATTCGGCAATTTCATCCATGGACCGATAATGTTTATTTAAGTCTTTTTGTTGTTTTTGAGTAAATTCTACTGTTTTTATGTTTTTGTCGAAATTTATGTTTTCTAGTGTTATGTCATGTTTTTGTTGCATTTTACGTGTTTGGGTATAGTTTCGATGATTTCAGGTCCATGCGGAAAAGGCCAAAGGACTCGGGTGAAGAAAATGGAGATTCCGGGAAGTCGGAAGAGATTTTAGAAGTAAGACAGTGGCCTGAAACGGCCACCAATGTCAGGAGGAAACCTAGAAGATGATGTTTGTGTGCTGAACAGGAGGCTGACATGGGGGCCAGCTGCCACAACTGCGAAAAAGGGCTGGCAAACAAACAGAAGAGTCGCCACCGAACGTTATTTATCCCAAAGAGAGGGAAAGGAAACGATCGAAGAAAACCTAAGAGAAAGGGAAAGACAAGGTCATCGCAACCAAATCTTGGGTTCAAGAGTCGGTTATGCAAGGGGAAGGTATGAGCACCCCTCACGTCCGTTGTATTCAATAGGATCCATGCTTGTTGTCTAATCTAAAGCTACTGCTAAATAGGGGTGAACGGAAAGAACAGACTCGGTAGAACATCACCGCCCTATGCCTACGTATTCCCTCGTGCAATAGGAAAGTCAGAGTCAACGTAGTTCGGGAAACTACGGGTGATAGGGGGAAGGTTGCTTGCCAAGACATCGTCGTCCTGTGCCTACGTATCCTCATCTGGTATGAGAAATCAGAGAAAACGTAGTTCGGACAACTACGGAAAAGGGGAGTTTGGGTAGACGATGCTAACATACGCATTCTAGCAGTTTAGGTGTATTTATGCTCACTGGTTGGAGACTTAGGCGTTACCTGTTTGCAGTAGAACGAACGTAGCATGTCCTTTGGGTGAATGGTTGAAAAGAAAGAAAACTTCTCGCTAGGATCATCGCAATCCTATGCCTACGTATTCTCAACAGATATGAGAAATCAAGCAGCCGTAGTTCGGGAAACTACAGGATAAGGTGGGGTAAGTGTTTTATGAGCAATGTTACATCTCCATTCTAGCAGTTAGGGACGGTGCCTATTTTTGGTAGAACAGAAACGTAACATACTCTTTCTGAAAATTAAGTTTGAAGCAATCCCGAAGGATGAAAAGGTTTGATTTTTGTGTTTTTTAGAAGAAGTGAATTGAGTTAGTTTGAAACTCATGTTGCACTAAAGATTATGACATGAGGGCGAATGCATCGCATATCACCTAAAAGGAATACGCTAAACACTCTAGATAATATGAAGAGAGACCTCCCCACTTATCATTCCTCATGTACTTAAATATCGTAGCGTACAACACTCGTCATTCTTTGTTAAGTGTCTTAAAAGAGTTTAAGATGAGAAGAGAAGACACAAGACTCTAAAGAGGACTAAGAAACCCTAATTTGTCATGCGGAAGGATTGAAAGCCTAATGCCTCTCCTACTCCCATCTTAAACAGAGGGACTAGGAGTTCTAAGGGATCATATGAACAAGCACAAGTAAACACAATGCATAATCAATCACAAATGAAAAAAATAAAAGGAGGACTTAAACAAGTCTATGCAAGATGGAAAAAGATATGCAAAAGCAAACAAAATATGCAAACATGAAGCATTCATCAAAGACAAACACAAGTCAACAAAAAGGAAGGCTTAAACAAGTCACGAAAGATGAGAGGAAATGAGAGAAGCAAGCTCCTACAATCAAATGTCATCAACATCACAAGAAGAGAGGTTCTAAACAAAGAAACACAATCAAAGAAGTGAGGGGAGAAGTAGAGTGGGGCAGCAACCACATCATAAACATCTCAACCAAACACTCACTCATGATCAAATAAATAAAGGCACCCAAACAACTCAAAAGAAGTTCAATTGTTCACAACATCCTCAAAGTGAAACAAACATCACCAAAGCATCATGAACAAGCACATAACCATCAAGGTCAGAAGTGAACTCAAGTAACATGCCTCAAATTCAAAATCAAGTCATCAAGCAAACACAAGAATGATCAAATCAAATTGGAGGACCAAAGTCCACCCAAACATCTCGCACTTCAAACATAAGTGGAAAGACATGATCAAATGAGACTTGTGGCACAAGGTATACATCAAATGGACCTATATCCCAAGGGATCACATAAGATCATATTCCGAAACTAGGTCAAGGATTGCATGCATACACATAGTTAAAACACTTTGAATTTGAGGCATCCACCAAAAGAAGTAAGCTCAAATAAAATCCAAAGAAAATACCAAACTCAAGTTGAACCAATCCAAAATCAGTGTGCAAAAGGTCATGACAAGAATTGCATCAAAGTACCACCAATGGTGTCAATCAAGACAACATGTTCAACTTATCAAGCAAGCATCGAGGGTCCAAAAAAACCAATGAAAAACAATTGAAAGGTGATCATCAAGACCTCAAACCAGCCCTCAAATAAGCCTCAATCAAACACCTAAGTGTGAGAGGAAAATTGGTCAAAGGGGTGTTCAATCAAGGTCAAAGATCAAACCTTAATTCAATGTACAAACCATAAAACCACTTCAAATATTAAATCAATTAAAAATAGTAAAACTAATTGAAAAATAAAATAAAAATATTGAAAAATATGTCAACATCCTAAAATGTCAGAAACATATTTTTTGGGATTTTTGCAATGCTCAAAACCATTTTAAAATGAATTAAAAAGAAAATGCAAGAAAATAAAATAAAATGAAAATAGAAAGTGCAACAGGGGTGCAGTAGTAGTCCTGAATGAACTGAATCCATGTTCAACGCATTTGGGCCTCAAAACAAGGAGGTATGGATATCAAAAATTTCAAGGCCCAAACACAATTCAAACTCAAATTGAGCAAAATGCTTCGTTTCATTAAACAAGGTGTCTTATACGTCAGATTTAACCTGCCACACACGCAGGTCAACGTGACAAGTCACAAAACACCTTAGCATCACCTCAGACGCCAGATCCCTAGCTCCGGTCGTCTACCCCGGTGAGCCTCACCGGCGTTGGCCATAAAACACCATAAAAATGAAAACCTATGATACCATTTTGAAGATATTTTCACGTAGACTACAAATCCACTATTAGTTTTTGAAAAGGGTTCTTAAAACAAGGTGAAAACAGGCCACGAAAGTTTAATGCACAAACTAAAAATCACCCAAACAACCACAATAATGATTCAATCATTGCCTACACGAGGTAGGACTTCAGATGCCACCAATATGACCTTAAATATGTGCCTAAAATAAAGGTTTCAAAGAGTGGAAGTTTGACTAACGGAGCTGCTCTGTTGGTCCTTCAAACTTTGTGCAAGCTTCAATTTCAAGCTCCCAATCCACTCCTTATGCTTCAGTAATGAGGAAATGAGCCATAGATTGAATGGAAACTCAATGAAAAGTATGATTCTAAGAGAGATAAATTTTGAGTAATTTTGGATGAAACTTGCTCTCTCATGCAGGTATTCTCCTCTTGATGCATTTAGGGTCTAATTATGGCTTAAATATGAGGGCTTAAGGGGACTCATGCAGGCACATGTTGAGTGATTTACTTGATTCCACAATTTTGCCAAAAATGTCCAAGTGAGGTGCGCACACGAGTTTGATGCTTTGTGACTCTTGCAACCCACTCTTTTTGATCAGGTGGGGGTGAGAAAATGAAAGGGTGTCATTTGGATGATTGGATATGAGTTGGTACAAGGTTTTGATCTCTTACTTCATATGGCATGAAATTTTAAAAATGACTTGAAATTTGATTCTATGTTGGTTCATTTTGGGTAAAGAAAAGCATGAATATGACATGATGATGGTATGGCCTCAAAAGATCCAAAGCAACTTCATTTAGTGACTTGAAATGGAAGAAATTCAAACTAGGTCCAAAAAGTCAAGTTTTCATGCTCATTGTGGTTCAATGGTCTTATAATTCATCAAATACCATGGATTTTGAGTTCATGATAAATTTAAGATCATTTGACATAACTTTCATGTGGCAAGAAATTGGATTAGCGGTCTTGAAGTGGATGAAATTAGTCCTTGAATTGAATGACTTAAAATTAGGTTTCCAAAATTGCCCTTGCCTTATGAAGACCATAACTAGAGCTCCACACATGAAAATGATGAGTTATAGCACTTTTTGGAAATCTAAGACAATGAGGAACAACTCTCATGTTTGTTGAAAAATTAGGAAGAGCTTGGTTCCATGTGAAAAATGCCTTGGAAGTGAGTTAACTTTGAGTGCCACTAAAATCTCTTCATTTTGTGACACCAACTTGTAGACACCATAACTTAAGATGTACAAATCAAATGGATGAGTTCTTGTACTCAAAATAAAGCTTGAATGATGAGGAACAAATCTCATGTTTGTTGGAAAATGAGACAAGACTTGTATCATACTGAAATTTGTCTTTGAAGTTAGGTACCAAAGGAAGGGATTTTACACTTGGAATCATCTGAAACCCTAATTTAGTAACTTCTTGAACTCTTGAATCTTCTTGACTTAATTTCAACATGACATTAAAGATTGCTTATGATGATCTCTCATGGCTTCAATGATCAAGAACCAAGCCTTGAACTCCTTTAAACCCACAGTTGACTTTTTGTTGACCAGATGAAACCCTAACCTCTTATCCATTGACTGAGGTTCTTGCCAATGATTTGTGTGGTCTTGTAACCTCCATAGAGAGCCCTCAGGGTGTACACTAAGCTCTTGAACCATGCACCATTCAAAGAGAAGACCTCATGTGCCTCTACTCATCCTCAAGATAAGAGATAATACCCACACACAAACTTTCTCCCCTCAAGGAGCTTTGAGACCCACTCTGATGAAGATGAAGACTTGATGACTTGCAAATATACCCTTTCTTGAGCTTGAACATGAAGCTTCTTTCTTGAGTGGAAAATACAACACCTTGATCCCTTGTCTAGAACCAATTCTATGCACAAATGCAAATGCTAAATGATATGAAATATAAGCCAAGATGAAAGAAAAGGTTGGGAAAATTTTGGGGTGCAACACTCGTCTCACCTAACATGGCCCGTGCCAACAAGTCTGGGCAAAGTTGCTTTTGTTGTTAAGGACCAGGGAGCCAACATGGCTGCCCGTGTCGCCTGACACGCCCCGTGTTGGCTTGGATGTATCAGCTCCTATTTTTCTTATTTTTATGACATTGGTGATTCCTTTTGGTATTCCCCTACTTCAGTATTGGACTTGGGAATATTTTAGACGCGTTCTAAGAAGGAAAAAGGTCTTTTTGAATTGAGCAGAAAATTACAATAAAAAATTGGAAGATCAAGAATACAAGGGAAAACTGAAGATTTTCATGCATAGACGCAATTGAAGATCAACACATTGCTATTATCTTGTAATGTCTAATTTTTACATTGTAATTTCTCGGATTATTATGAGTAGCTAAACCCCCCAATGTTAGGGGGTATCCCTGAATTGCTTCTGTAATGATATTGTTCCTGTTACTTGAATGAATAAGTGCTTATTTTATTAATCAAGTTTTATCGTTCAATGTTATTACTGCTTTTTCAGTCAGACAAATTGGTTTAGATATACGGTTAACCTTAGGTAGGACAAACCATCGTTAATGCAATTTGATCGATAATGCTTCAGTAGATATTACCTAGGACTAGGAATACTCTGTTGCACTTGGAACACTGTTGACATTATTTTCAATGCTTGATTTCAAACTAATTGCCTATGGACATAGTAATTAGGTTATGTGATTAAGAGGTTTTCTCACTAAGGATTTAGGAGTAAACAAATTTCCAGTCAAGAACTTGATAATTTGAGCTATGTCTTTGAAATAAGGATTGATATTGTTACAAGGCAATTCATACACTACCCATAATATGCTCTCATATCTGTCAGAACCCTATTCTTTCTTTTGCCTTATTTTTATTATTGCAACTTTTTTCGTAAAAACAACTTCCAAGCCCCCAATTGCTTTTGTTTGAATGAATTACCATAAAGCTTATATTATCTCCCAATTGCTTCCTCGAGATCAATACTGGGGATAAAACCCCTATTTTAACTACAATCGGAAGAATAGTACATTTGTTATTTTACCGATCAAGATTTTGGCGTCGTAGCTAGGGACTGCCAAAATATAAGCTTAAGTTTAATTCAATTGAAATTTTGTTGCTCTGGGACCAAAATTCTACTTTCTGTTTGTTTTTGGATTAATTTATATTATAATTAATATCTATCTAATTTGTGTATGTAAGGAAATTCCTCAGCTGAGTTTCTTTTTGACACAGAGCCGGAAAGATTACTACACACGAGACACCATTAAGCAAAACAAGCAATGCTGGAAACGTCAGAAGAAGAAATTTCGGTTCATTCTGAGCATTCTGATTAAGATTCCAACACAGATACAAAGGCACATCCAGAAGTTGTAATAATGGCTGGAATTCCACCAACAGAGAGACTTTTGGGTGATTATGGAGGAGCAAATGCTCCAGCAGGTCGGTTTTTCCATCGTGAATCAATCGGTTAATGTAGCAAACTTCCAGCTGCACCCTACAACTATCCGTCAGCTCAAAAAGAGACCTTTTACTGGAAAAAATCAATGAAGATGCAAATAAGCATTTATAGAGGTTTCTTACGATGAGTACGACGTTGAAGATTGAGGGGCATTCTGAAGAAGCTAAGAAGGTAAGAATGTTTCCATTCACTCTTTCCGAAGATGCCGAAGAGTGGTTATACTCTTTACTTGCCAGGAGTATTACTACTTGGGAGGAGATGGAGAATACTTTCCTAAATGAGTACTTTCCAGCTTCTGTTTATATTCGCAAAATGAAATTCTGGTATCAGATATCAAATATCGAAGGTGATGTTACGACACTAATATCTGTTCAATCATCGCTAAGAATGAAGACAAACATATAACAAACGTAAAAAGACACAAGTAATTATTGACCCAGTTCGGTGAAAACACACCTACGTCTGGGGGCTACCAAGCCAAGAAGGAAATCCACTAAGTAGAATTAGTTTGAAGATATACAATAGACTCACTCTAGTTTACCATCTTCTCACCTAATCTCTACCCTTGAAATTTCTACCTAGGACACTCTTAGATATGAGACACCTGTCACTCCCCCTCAATCACAGCAGTGATAACAACAACAAATAGTAAGACTTTTAGAAGACAATCTTCAAAGACACAACTTGATCATGCTTAAAAGCTTCAATCAAGTGCAATACACTCTTGCTTACAAGATTTGAGTGAATGACATAAAATTCAAAACTTAGTCCAATTCACACATTAAAGCAATGAGTGAATGGCTCACAAATTAACAAAAAATACACGAATGCTAGACAACACTAATACTTATGCAAAACACAATAATAAACCTAGCTCCTCTGATCTGTAAGCTAGGGTTACGAATCCTTAAATAGCAACACTTGGACGGGCTTTGGGCTTTGGCAAAAGTAACAACTAATTGGGAAGAGATCAATCTAAATAATCAGCATCAATGAAATAGATTTGATATGATCCAAGATCCAATCAAATCACTCTCCAGATCTTCAAGATAGTCTTCCGAAAATAGCACCACTTGAATCCATAAAAGTTCCATGATCTAAGCAAGAAAATGCTTTTGAAAAGAAACTAAATCCATGCAGATTTACACCAAAAAGAACAGAGCAAAGCAGCACAAAAGAAACAGATAAACAAACACATTCTCATAAAATGTTTTGTTCACACAAGTCAGGACATCATGCTTGACATCATGAACAAAGTCCTGCTACAACAAACAAAGCTATCTGCAAAACCTTAATACCATATGTCAAGACATCCTATAGGACATCTTGTGATTTCACCAAGTTTTACCAAAATGCTTGCCAATCAGGAAATAACAAACTCCCCCTTTGGAAAATTTTGGCTAAAACAAATACCTGATCACAAGAGCTTCTAAACCAAAGAGCACATCACAACGGAAAAAACATAAAGAGAGGATTAAAAACAAGCTCCCCCTCAACACAAGAACCAACAACTCTCCAAGCCAAATCACAAACCAATCAACCCAACTACACTTCAACAGTCAGCAACCTGGAAGTCACAAATCCACTTATAACAACCCAAACAAAAACAACAACATCCAACAGGATCAACATCTTGCAAGATCATCAACCGAACAACAACAACAACAACATCCTCAGAGCAACAACAACTTCTACCAGCTTCACACCAACCAAACACAGCTAAGCACACACACCAAACTTATCCCCCTTTTTAGCCACAAATTGGGAATATAAGCTAAAAGAAAGCAATGTATATCACATTACCAGAACCAAGATAAGTTAAGGGTATAAAAACCTAAGTACAGTGCAATCCATTAGCACCTTAAGTGCAATAAAAGTACATTTTGTATCAACAGACAAAACAAAGAAGCAAAAAAAAACAAAGAGTAAATCAAACAGATTAATCTTCATCCTCAGAACCAGCACTTTCAGTTGCTTCAGCATTAGTATCAGTATTAGTAGGTACAAAATTAACATTCTCCTCTTCAGTCTCCTCTTCAAACACTTCCTCACCTCCATCTTCTTGAGCATCATCATCATGCATTACATTATCTCCATTTTCCAAACATTGAATCAAAGTCTCCAATTTGATCTTCCTAGCAGTGGTCACATTAATCATATCACCTAGTTCCCTGCATGTTTCCTTCAACTTAGAAATAATCCTAGCCCTTGATGTAGAAGCCTTCTCAGCTCAATCTTAGTACCCACAACATAGATAAATCTATCCAATCCAACAATAATGGTAGAGGTATGATTAGTGGGCACCTAGTTAGTAGCACCAATCCTGTGCAAGATAGCATACTTGACACTAAGTTACCCAACAGAGAGCTTACCCCTAGATGGCCAGGCATTGAGTTGGTTTGCAGTAATGATCCTGCATACTTGGTTGTCAGAAGCCTTCATTTCACCTTCACCTTCATCAGTCCTTCCCAAAAATCTGTTAATCACCATAGAAGAGAACTCAGCACACCTCCCTCGAACAAAAACCTTCATAAAATCCTTGCTTTTCCTGTCAGTAACGGTAGCAGGAATGTTCATAATAAATTCCTTTACCAGCACATCATAACACTTGGAAAACCCTGTAACTATTTTGATCAAACCAGCATCAGTAATCAATTACATGACCTCTTTGATATCCAGGGCATCTTTTCCTAACCCCCTTTTCAGAGAAATCCTTCGTTGGTACACAAATTTCCACTTTGAGACACTGTCAATAGAGTGGAAGGATACATTATCAAGAGGTGCAGTAGTCACAAGCCTTGCGGTCTTCTTAGCAATAGATTTCTTTGCAGAGGTGATGTCTGAGACATCCTTTTCAACATCGTCATATGAGTCAGTATTTTCCAACCTAACTTTCCTCTTCTTGGAAGCAGTAGTAACCTTGCTCCAAGCTTTTGGGGGTTCAATCGGGGTCTTCTTCTTCTGACTTTTAGAAGGGGATTCCTTAAGCACAACTTTTCCCTTTCTAGTCTTCAATCTTTTAGCAATACTCAGGGAAACATTCTTGATCAGCTCATCATCAGAAGGGACATCCTCAACATTCACCACATTTTCAGAGATGTTTACCTTCTCGGAACAGTTTGTTGTGTCTTCCATACCATCATTCTAATTAGCAGCATCATCTTTTCTAACATCCTAGAGCATAGAGCTAGCAAGCTTGTGAAAGTTCTCAGTGTTAGGGTTCTCATTAGATGAGGGTTTTTCAGCATCTTTACCTAGGTCATCAGCATAACTAGGAGTGGGATCTTTGCGAGATAAGGGAGTGGAAATTCCAGCCACATTGTGTCCATCATAGAGAACCTTAGTTACAAGTTCCCTAATGGATCTATCAACATAAGCACTACCTTCTTTGTTCTTCATCCTAGTGATATTATCAGCAGATGTTTAAGAGGATTTACCTTTGGAAGTCTGCTGAGATTCGTTTACATGAGTTGGCATGGTCTTGGGAGCTTCATTATCGTGATTGGGAACCATGGAGAGAGGAGAAATGTCAAGGACTTATTCAAAAGAAATGTTCATGGGGCAAGCCTTGGGTTTAGATTTAGACTTTGAAGCTTTTGAAGAGGTTGTTGCATGTTTGGGAGACATTTTGAGTTTTCTGAGAGAAGAAAAATAGGTTGTAATGGGAGAAACACGCAGAGAGTGGGAGGCAAACAGAGACTTAGTGGAGGTAAGGGAGTTGAAAGGGAATTTGGAGGGAAATATTTGATTGGGATAGCGTGTGTGAGTAGCCATGAGCGTGCTATGCAATAAAGAGGGATGTTGGGACATCTCTATTTTAAGAAAAAAAACACCTTTTATGAGTAATAATCCCTCTCAGCAACAATTGCTATAAATCTTCATAAATACAAATCCCTAATTTTTCTCTCAAAATTTCAAACTGATTGGCATCCAAGGCTTTAGTAAAAATATCTGCTAGTTGTTTTTCTGTAGTGACATGCTCTAGGGTAATGATTTTATTTTCAATAAGCTCCCTTATAAAATGATGGCGAATATCAATGTGCTTAGTTCTGCTATGTTGAATAGGGTTCTTGGAAATATTTATAGCACTCAGATTATCACAGTATAATGTCATGACAACTTGTGTGACATTATATTCTGTAAGCATTTGCTTCATTCACACAAGTTGAGAGCAGCTACTCCCAGCAGCTAAATATTCAGCTTCTGTAATGGATATAGAGACACGTTTTTATTTCTTGCTGAACCAAGATATGAGGTTGTTTCCCAAAAAGAAGTAGCCTCCTGATGTGCTCTTTCTGTCATCAGCACTTCCAGCCCAATCAGCATCACAGTACCTAGATAGCACGGAACCAGATCCATGAGTGTACAACATCCTACAATCACTTGTCCCGTTGATATATTTCAAAATTCTCTTGACTTGATTAATATGACTTATCTTCGGTTCAGCCTGATATCTGGCACAAACACCCACAGTAAATGCAATGTCAGGTCTGCTTGCTGTAAGATATGACAAGCTTCCTATCATGCTTTTGTAAATACTTTGATCCACATTAACTCCTTTTTCATCTTTTGATAGCTTTAGATGGGTAGGTGCAGACGTTCTTTTATGGCTGGCATTTTCCATCCCAAACTTCTTAACAATATTCTTGGTATATTTACTCTGAGATAGGAATATAGATTCTTCCATCTGTTTGACTTGCAATCCAAGAAAGTAAGTTAATTCACCAACAAGGCTCATTTCAAATTCAAACTGCATTTGTTGCACACAATGTTGAACCATCTCATCTAACATCCCACCAAAAACAATATCATCAACATAGATTTGGGCAATCATGTGTTTTCCCTCTTCTTCCTTGATAAACAAAGTTTTATCTATGCCACCTTTTCTATATCCATTATCAACAAGAAAATCTATTAGTCTTTCATACCATGCTCTAGGAGCTTGCTTCAGACCATACAAAGCTTTCTTCAACTTAAATACATGATTAGGAAAGGTTGGATCAATAAAACCCTTGGGTTGTTCCACATGAACTTCTTCATTTAAGTAACCATTTAGAAAGGCAATTTTAACATCCATTTGAAGCAACTTGATTTTCAGAATATAGGCAACTCCTAGAAGAAGTCTGATAGATTTAAGTCGAGCTACAGGAGCAAAAGTTTCATCAGAATCAACCCCTTCAATCTGAGTGTGTCCTTGAGCAACCAATCTGGCTTTGTTCCTAGTGACCACTCCCTTTTCATCAGACTTTTTCTTATAAACCCATTTGGTTCCAATCACATTTATTCCTTCAGGCCTTGGCACAAGGTCCCAAACTTCATTTCTCTTGAATTCACCCAACTCCTCTTGCATGGCACTTATCCAGAATTCATCAGTCAAAGCTTTCTTGATGTTTTTAGGCTCAATCTTGGACACAAAGCAAGAACTTGAAACAACTTCTCTGGATCTAGTGGTTACCCCTTTATTTGGATCACCTATGATGAGATCCATAGGATGGTCTATTTGGATTCTGGTGGATGGTCTTTTGTTAACTGGTTCAGCTACAGTGATGGTAGGATTAGGATTATTGTTTCTATTTTCAGATTCAGGTGAGATATCAAAGGATGTTCCAACATCTTCTGGGACATCAATATCCTTATGTACATCATCTATAACAACATTGATAGACCTAATCATGGTTTTAGTTCTGGAGTTAAACACTCTATAGGCTCTGTTGTTGGTAGAGTAGCCCAAGAATATACCTTCATCACTTTTAGGGTCCATCTTTCTTCTATGATCACGATCTGTAAGTATGTAGCATTTGCTTCCAAACACATGGAAGTATTTAACAGTAGGATTTCTTCCTTTCCATATTTCATACAATGTGGTCATTGTTCCTGTTCTCAAGGTTACTCTGTTATGAACATAACAGACAATGTTCATGGCTCCAGCCCAGAAATGGTAGGGTAGCTTCTTAGCATGGATAATTGCTCTAGCAGATTCTTGGATTGTTCTATTCTTTCTTTCTAAAACTCCATTTTGCTGAGGAGTAATAGGAAACACAAAATCGCCACTCCATACCATCCCAAATGAGTGACCAAGTTGAAGTTTCCAACCGAAAACTCAAGCAGATCCTAGAAAAGATGGTTAGTTCATCTTGAAAGGATTGGGCAACCAAGTTGGGCGATGCACTGTGGGCATATAGAACTACATTCAAGACACCCATAGGTATGTCTCTATACCAACTTGTCTATGGAAAAGCTTGTCACTTGCCTCTAGAGCTGGAACACAAAGCTTTGTGGACCTCAAAATTCCTTAATTTAGACCTTATAAAAGCGTGATGAAATTCTGGCAAGCACACAATGGATGTTATCATGGATGTTATGACATCCATAGACTATTGAACTAACTAATGATCTGTAAATGGAAAGCAATAAATAACACAAGTAATTGCTCACCCAATTCAGTGTCAACCACACATACATCTGGGGGCTATCAAGCCAGGGAGGAAATTCACTATTAGTAGAATTAATTCCGAGTCAAACAACCCGTTTGCACTCTTCACTTAAGACCTAACCAATGGCACTTCAGCCTAGAAACCACTAGACCTGAGTTTCCCACTCACTCCCCCTCAATCACCTCAGTGATATAAACCAATACACAATTACAATGGAGATATGAAGACACACTTCAGACACACCTTGATCTTGCTTCACAGCTTTGATCAAGTGACAATTCATTCTTGCTTAAAAGCTTTGAGTCACACAATGAACACAACAATTCATACACATTAAACCAGAGCAATCATACAATAGACAATTGCTTCGCCTACAAGGAATCCTAAGACTCCTAAACACACGTGAAGAAGAAAGTTCTTCACTCACAAATCACACTCTCCAATCTCTCTCCAGAAGCTCTGCTCTATTAGGAATGATCCTTCTATTATTTATAGCAGCAGACTTGCTTTGGGCCTTGATGAAGAAATTAGGTTCACCCAAGATAAACCTCACTTCATGAAGTTACGCCCTTATCATTAGGTCAGGAGTCTTCTATGTTATCTTCAGTAATGCCTGTTATGTTGCCTAAGATAACTAGGCTTCCTGAATTGTTTCCTGAAGTATAGCCTGAGCTAATAACAGAAAAACTAACCCTGCGTGCCCTGATGTCATACGCTTAATGTCATAACATCCAGCATGACATTCAACTTCACTTACTCTTAGCTCTCCCTGGAGAACACTCTTCATGTATGTCATAACATCAGTTATGACATTCATACATACTTCAATGTTTTGCCATAAAATGCAGCCAATCAAAAGCATCTACAAACTCCCCCTTTGGCAAATTTTTGGCTAAAACACTCTATTACAGTATCAGAGATTACAAGCAGCAGAATTCATATAATTTATCATGCAGGAAAGCTAGCTAAAACACACTATCAGAGTTGTCTACACTCACACAGTTAGCTCTCAACTTCTCAGGATCAACCTGTTCACACACAATCATCTGTTAGTTAACACTACAGATGTCACAATGTTTTGAGTAACATTCTGAGTTACTCCCCCTCCACTGATGCATAGCACATCAGTGCATACAGCCTACAGACAACCTACAGTCACACAAATTCATCCAGCCTGCTCTAGATTATGGATGTCATGACATTCAGGATGACATCCTGAAGTACACATTCACCTGTGAAGCATAACATCCTATGCTACTGCCCCTGAAAAGATGCACAGCCACATGCATTCTGCAAACACCCTGCAGATACACACCCTACTAGCAGCTACACTACTACTAGGTCCCATCAAGGAACACACACAATAGGAACTCAGACACATTAGCAGCAACACCTACAACACACTTGTAGCAGTAACTCAGCCAAGTCTTCCATCTGTGAGACATACACTTCTCTAACCTGCTGTTATCTAACACTTTGGTATCCTGCTGTTATCTAACACTTCTCCCCCTTTTTAGCCACAAATTAAGATCAAAACTAATTGAATAGTAAGGATCACAATGAGTAACATTACAGAAGTTAGGGGTCATTACAAACAAAAACTGCTCATGGAGAGCATCACAAATTTTAGTTGTCAAATAAGGATTAAAATCTAAAGCAAGGAAACACAAAAGCATCACTAGTCACACCAGCACCAGCAGCACGCCCTCATCAGTCCAAGCAACCACCAACCTGAGCCCTACATCAGTCCATCAACATACTAGTCTTCCTCAGCAGAACTGGAACTAGCTTCTTCAACATCCCCATCACTGGTTTCCTCAGAATTGTCACTAGCCTTTTTAGCATCTCCATCACTAGCTTCCTCAGACCTGTCATCTGCTTCTTCTGATGCAGTATCCTGGTCACCATCCTCTCTTGAACCATCATCCTTTTTCTCTCCTTCAGAGTCAGTGAATTCAAGATCCTCATCGTGCTCAAGAGACTTGATTAAATTTTCAATATTTTTCTTCCTTGTGTCCAACTCATTGCAAGTTTCTTTGATCATTGCAATCACCTCAGCTTTTCTTGTATTGGCACTCCTCTTGGATGTTTCAGCTGATGTCACGACAATGTCAGGAACATCTGTCCCTTGAAATAGCTTGTAATGAAAGGACAAAGGGATTTCTGAGCTAATAACATAAAAACTAACCCTACGCGCCCTGACGTCATACGCTTGATGTCATAACATCCAACATGACATTCAACTTCACTTACTCTTAGCTCTCCCTGCAGAACACTCTTCATGTATGTCATAACATCATTTATGACATTCATACATACTCCAATGTTTTGCCATAAAATGCAGCCAATCAAAAGCATCTACACGTGAGATTCCCGAATCCTTCAGCTTCATGAGCTCGAAGAATTTAGGAATCAAGCGTATGAGAATGCCAAAGTTTATAAATATCAAACAAAAAATGGCATGATCGTAGGATCCAAAGAAAGGAATTTTGGGAAGGACAATTGGTCCTCTTATTTAACTCTAAGTTGAAGTTATTTCCTGGAAAGTTGAGGTCTAGGTGGTCAGGACTGTTTGTTGTGAATAAGGTGTTTCTCATGGAGCTATCGAACTGAAAAATCAAGCAAACAGGGACACCTTCAAGGTTAATGGGTAGAGGCTAAAGCCTTATTACCAAGTTTAAGAGTGTGGTCGGATAGAAGATGTTCTTCTTAGAGGATAAGATGAACGACCGTCGAGCCATGCGATGTTAAATGAAGCGCTTCATGGGAGGCAACCTACGCCTTTATTTCTAACAATGTTATTTTCTTTTGGTTTTTTTAGGATTGTTAGGTATGCACAGAGCCCCTCATAGAAGAGTGAAGATGCCCCAAGAATAAGATTTTTGAACAGGCATAAGAAAAATCAAGTACACCTGAGAAAAAGCAGAGAATAGTTGAAAACAATTGGTGAAGTTGTGGAAAAACAGGTGTCTGACACGACCGATGTTAGGATGGGTACTAAAGTGGAAAAAAAACAAAATTTTTGATGACTTTCAGTAGGCTGACACGGCCCGTGTCAGCTCTACTGGGACAAGGGGCCTTCTTGCATGCAAAATGATGGAAGACAGAGCCCTAACACGGTCACTCGTGTTAGTTGACACGACCTATGTTAGGCTATGCTGAACCAAAAATTTGAATTTTTTTCTTAAGTATGGTGGACCCCACACGAACCTGCACCTCTTAATTGCCCAATTACACTCATTTGACCCTTTTTACATCAGATTTCCTCTATCTCTCCCTATCACTTTTCATCTTTAACCCTCACTCTTCTCCACTTTCTCTAAAACTCCATAACCACCATAAATCAAAGCTTCCATCTTTCACGTTTTCGTTCACCCAAACACCAGTCCACCTTCACAAAAAGTGTCCCATTTTCTACCCTTTATCCCGATCCACAATCTTTTTCCACTAACCCTCTATTTTGTTTTTCTTGATTTTCCTTTTTGCACATACATGAAAATGCCTCCCATGAGATTGGTAAAAGGCAAGCAATCAGTTGCAGAACCATCGAAGTCAAGAAAAAGGGCCATTCGGATGCCAAATGTGCATGACATCATCTTTGACAACCCAGAACATGAGAAGCATTACTCCTACCACGTCAAGCGTAAGATAACGCTGACCAAGTATATTTGTAAAAAAACTTTGTCAGAGTTAGGTCTAAGCGTTAAAATCGATAGAATGTTTCATGTCTTAGGAATGCTTGAGTTTATGCATTTGGAAGCTCCCACTTTTGAACGCATAACTTTGAATTTTTAAGCATTATTGAATTTCATTTTAAAAAATGGTGGACAGGGACGATGAGGTATTTCTATGGTTCAATGAAGTTTTGGTTGTTTAACACCGATCATGAACTCAGTGTCGAGGAGTTAGGAGGCATCCTCCGACTCCCATTATATGACCCTGGAGCTGTTCTGGAGAGTTTTGATGCTAAGGCATTTTGGACGGCTATAACAAGTAAAACAGGTTATATTGTAAAAGGTGTTAAAGCATCGGGGATCCAAAATCTGTTTTTCAAATAGGCTCAGAAAGGTTTAGCATACACTTTGTTTGGCAGAAAGGATATCACTGGGGTTGCTACATAAAGAGAGCTATTTTTTCTTTATGCTATGGCTAATTCTAAAATGGTGAGTGTAGCTGCCTTTGCAACAGATTACTTAGGAATAGTAGGAAGGGGGACCCGAGGAGGTATATCTGTTGGAGGGATGATCACTCAAATAGCTGAACATTTCGACTCTGACCCTGCCGCACTGAATGATATACCAGTGTCAGGTAAGAATAGATTGGATATGGTTGCCCTAGTCCAACAGGGTATAATTTCTGTCACTCCCACTTATTATGTTGTTATGAGCTTAAACAGGTTTGTTATTACTCTCCCTAACCCTGACAGAGTAAGTATTGTTGACCAGAATAATTGGATTTATGATAGTACCGTCCAAGATGAGGACAAGTACAATGTTGAGAATGTTTATGCCGGTGAGCAGGATGAGGAGGATATTCCATAGCAGGAGCAGTTTGTTCCTTCCCATGAGGTGCCCACCTATGCTGGTGCTGGATCATCATCCATGATTGAGGACAACTGGTCGTGGGTGCGCAACAAGATCAGGTACCTCCGGGCAGGGCAAACCCGACAAGGCAAGGAGCAAGCTCACAAGGGACAGTCATGGAAGAGATGCATGCCATGATGCAACAGCTGATGTTGCAATTCCCTCCTCCGCAGTAAGGTTTTATATGTTCCTCTCTCTCTCTCGCTTTTACTGAAACATTGGGGCCAATGTTTAGTTCAAGTGTGGAGGGGGGTTTATTGGTTTTCAGTGTTTGTATTTTTTTATGTTATTCGCATTAGTTTCTGTTCGTATTTACTTTAATCTTGGTATGTTATGTTGTGTACGTTGCAGATTCATGGGTTGCTATTATTTGAGTGATGGAACATGTACCAGTGGATAAGAAGATTTAACCTCTATTCGCTCTCCAGGAAGCCCCAAAATGATTGATATTGCTGAATAATTATTGGACGTGACTATGTGACACCAGACTGTTTTTGGAGTACTGTGCACCCGAACCGGATATGAAACTGCACCATACTAGAAGCACTTTGGAACCTATTTAACTAGACCAAACATGGTGAGGGACACAAAAATCGAAACACATTGGTCATCATAAGAGAGGTTCGGGTATGTCTTTTTTGCTCTGAGCTTGCGTACTGTCTGTTTAAATTTCACTGCACACTTATACACACCGAGGCAATTTTTTTTGTTAACCCAGAGCCGTTCTAGCCAACCTTTGTATGTTACCCTTTGTTAACCCAATTTGATCCATTTTCCCTTTGTTTGTTTATAACCACGTTATGTGAACCATTAGCCTAAACAATTCCCTACCTCGCTCAGATAGGTGTTTTTAGTATAACCTTTGGAAAAATTCTAAGTTTAGGGTGGAGATACCAAAAAGAACTAGGTAAGTGCAATTTAAAAAAATTAGAATCTATGATTGAAAGAAAAAAATATAGAAAAGAGATTATGAGAAAAAACAAAGCACTTACGTAGCGGAAAAAGTTATTTTGAAAAGTAAGAATTCATGCTCAAGAAGATCATTTGAGTTGAAACTAATGAATTCCGATGAAAAGGTGTCAAATACCCCTAATTAGTGCAAATAACACAGTGAAAATGACGACACCGACTTTGAGCCATAACCACTTGTTTTCCCGTTTTGTTTGTTTATCCTACCATGACCCTAAGCCCCGTTACAACCATAAAAGACCTTAAAAGGTGTGTGCGGTGTGTGTTTGTGTGTGTGTATGTATGTGTGTATGAGTGTGTGTGTGTGTGTGTGTGTGTGTGTGTGTGTATGAGAGAGAGAGAGAGAGTGTGTGTGTGTGAGAGAGAGATAAATAAAGATGGTATTCAACTTTATGAGTTGATTTTGCATGCTCTGACTGTGAGTGTAAACACTTTAACTTGAAGAGATTTTGGTGAGTGTGGAAAAAGTTGACAGGTAAAGAAGTGCTTTGATGTGGAAGTGTAGCAGAAGGTTCAGATCAGGGAAGCAGGAAACTTGGCAGAGAAAGTGAAAAGAGAGTTGCGAAAGACATCAGTAGTGTTGTGGTAAGTCGACTTTGTAATTTGGGGGTGACCTGTATGTTGTCTCGAGCATTGCTTGAGGGTAAGCAATGAGCTAAGTTTGGGGTTGTGACCGGTCACCATTTCTATTGTGTTTCTGTCACTAGTTCGACAATTTCATCCATGAATCGATAATGTTTATTTAAGTCCTTTTATTATTTTTTTGAGTAAATTTTATTGTTTTTATTTTTTTCTCAAAATTTATATTTTCTACTATTATGTCATGTTTTTGTTGCATTTTACGTATTTGGGTATAGTTTCGATGATTTCAGATCCATGTGAAAAAGGCCAAAGGACCTGGGTGAAGAAAATGGAGATTTCGGGAAGTAGGAGGAGATTTTAGAAGCAAGACAGTGGCCTGACACGGGCCATGTCAGGAGGAAGCCTAGAAGATGATGTTTGTGTGCTGGACAGGGCGCTGACACGAGGCAAAGTTGCTTTTGTTGTTAAGGACCAGGGAGCCAATAAGGCTGCCCGTGTCGCCTAACACGACTCGTGTTGGCTTGGACGTGTCAGCTCCTATTTTTCTTATTTTTATGACATTGGTGATTCTTGAGGGTATTTTTAGTATTCTCCTACTGCCGTATTGGACTTAGAAGTATTTTAGACGCGATATGAGAAATAAAAAGAGCTTTTTGACTTGTGAAGAAACATACGATAAAAAATTCGGAGATCAAAAACACAAGGGAGAACTGATGATTTTCATGCGCAGACGCAATTGAAGATCACGACATCCATGTTATCTTGTAATGTCTCATTTTTCCATTGTAACTTCTCTGATTATTATGAGTAGCTAAACCCCTCAATGCTAGGGGGTGCCCCTGAATTACTTATGTAATGATATTGTTCCTGTTATTTAAATGACATAAGTGCTTAATTTATTAATCAAGTTTTATCGTTCAATGTTATTACTACTTTTTCAATCGGACAAATTAATTTATATTTATGGTTAACCTTAGGTAGGACAAACCATCGTTAATGCAATTTGATCGATAATGCTTTAGTAGATATTACCTAGGACTAGGAATACCCTGTTGCACTTGGAACACTGTTGACATTATCTTCAATGCTTGATTTTAAACTAATTGCCTATGGACATAGTAATTAGGTTATGTGATTAAGAGGTTTTCTCACTAAAGGTTTAGGAGTAAACAGATTTCCAATCAAGAATATGATAATTTGAGCTATGTCTTTGAAATAAGGATTGATATTTTTATAAGGCAATTCATACACTATCCCTAGTATGCTCTCATATCTGTCAGAACCTTATTCTATCTTTTGCTTTATTTTTATTATTGCAACTTTTTATTTTAAAAACAATTTCCAAACCCCCAATTGCTTTTGTTTGATTGAATTACCATAAAGCTTGTATTATCTGATGCAATCCTCGAGATCGATACTGGGGATAAAACATCTATTTTAACTACAATCGGCATAATAGCACACTTGCTATTTTATCAATCAGAGGGCGCCTCCTCACTTTTATTCACACTAGACTTCGGATTCTAAAATTTTTTTTCTCACTCCAACCCCCCTCTCTCTCTCTCTCTCTCTCTCTCTCTCTCTCTCTCTCTCTCTCTCTCTCTCATTTTCTTTCACTTAAAGTTGCTTTAGTGCCTTTGTGAGTGAAGTTCACTTGCGAGGTTTTAGTTGTACTAGTGTTCAACTATTTTGTCAAAAGTGTGATTCTCTTGTTTGGGTATTGAGGTTATCCTGGTAAAGCCTTTGTTTGATTTCCAAGATTAGTCAGTTAAAATCTCTTTCTTGGTCTATGAGCTTAGCCTGTGTAAAGCTCTATTTTGGTTTAAGGGATCAGAATGTTAAAATCTCTCAGTTATCTGTAAGAACGTTCTTAGGCATAACCTATTAAAAGCTCAAAGATATTATTTTAATGGAACTCTGAAAGAATTTTTTGAGGAGAGGTGTATGCCAAGAGATCGGTCGAACCTTTATAAATTTTGTTGCAATCTCTCTAAACTCTATCTTTTTACTTTCATTCATTTACTTTCCTTTACATTTTTGTATTTCCATTTCCATTGCTTTTATATCTCCTATTTAACTATACTGACATAAATTATTGTTTTAAAAAAATTAATCACAATTTTGAATACCATAGTTTACCCCCACCCTACCCCGCCATGCCCTCTTGTACTTGGAGTCACTAGTTTAACAAGTGGAATCAGAACCTAACTCCTGTTAAAGACTAATCATCCTAGAAAAAAGGATGTTGGGAGGTTGTGAAATAAGGTCACTTTGTTCTTACACATGAAGTTAATGGTATTGTGGTGAATAAAGAAAATGAAGATGAGGAAAAAATAAATTGTGCAACGCGGTTTGAAGGCTAAAACTACCATCACTACCGCTCTCGGTCTTGATGTTTTTTGCGTGCCACCGCAAAACTACAAAAAAATGTGGGATACCCTCTAAATTACCCATGAAGGTACTAGTGAGGTAAAGAGGTTAAGGTTGAACACATTGACCCATGAGTATGAGCTCTTAATAATGTAACCTAAGTGCACATTTATGACATGCAAAATAGATTTACTCATACCGTAAGTCACTTGAGAACTCTTGGGAATACTTTTCAAAATGAGTAATTAGTTTTAAAAGTCCTTAGATACCTACATCTCATTTGGAAACCTAAAGTCATTGTGATTTATGAATCTAAGAATGTATCAACCATGTACATGGTAGCTTTATTTGGAAAATTGTAGGAGCATGAGATGAAGCTAAAAAAAGACTAGATGATGATAAAGAATGTGACAAGGAAAAGAATAAAACTTTTGCACTAAAAGTTACAAAAATCAAAGATATAGAGTCAGAAGATGAAGACTGCTAAAATGAAAAGTGAAGAAAAGTCTTAAAATCAAGAAAAGTGAAGGCACGAAAAAATCTTCAAATCTTCATAAGAAAATTGCAGAAAGATCCTCATTAATTCCTACATGCCATCAATGAAGAGATAAAGGGCACATAAGATCAAGCGTCCATTAAAACTAGAACTAGATAAGAAACCATAATTAAATAAGATTTAAGAAACCTCAAAGAGAAACAAAGAGAGCCTAAATATCTTGGAATAATAATGGTATGGAATCCTCAGATAAGGAATAAGCAAACATATATCTCATCGCAGATCATGAATATAATGAGGTAACTTCTCACTGTTATTATCATAACTTGTTTTGTATTTGCAAGAAGTTAAATAAAGAAACAAGTAACTTGAAACAGATTGTCTCAAATTTTAAAGAAACCTGCACTACTTGAATTTTAAAGTTAAATCCTTATGGAAGAAGTGGAAACTCTTAGATAAAGACAATATGTTTAAATCAAGTCTCTTCCCCTTCTTAGTAAGTTTTTGTTGAATCTGAAAAGTGCAATCAATTTGACATTTTGAAAAATGATAATAAATATTTACAAAACATACTTGAAAGTTTAACCAAAGGAAAATGCAAAATTCTTTTGGACAACCATAGAGTTGCTTACAATAATGCTCGTCTTAGTTATGGACCTACAATTAATAGTAAGAATTTAAATAGCATATGCCATTCTCATCAAACTTCTAAGTACAAAACAATTAAGTTTAACTATTTTAGTAAAAGTGACCATATTGCTTTATTTTGTTTCAACAAGAAAAGACTTAAAGAAGGTTATTCTCCTTCACAATTTTACAAATAGAATAATGAATGTAAAATGATAAATATACATATGTATTCCACTAACATTAAAGGACTAAAAAATAATTGGGTGCCAAAGTTCGAAAAGTCAAATGCATATATGCTTGACGACTAGAACTCAAAATATCATATTAATAGTGGTAATTCAAATCATATGAGTGGAGAAATAAATATGTTCTATTGTTTCATTCCTACAAGTAGAAAAGTTTCTTCTTATAATAAAAACCCAGGTAAAGTTGTTGGTTCATGAACTATTGGTAAGAATCACAAGTTTATTGTTGAAATATTTTAAGAATTGCAAGTTTATAGCAGAATTTACTTAATATTAAGTAAGTCGTGTGACAAAGGTAAGTATCATCTAAATTCTTCTATATGCAAGATAAAATTTATCTTTCTTTATTTAGAAAAACTTATTTTCCAAAAGACCATTACTATAGAAGAATCCATGCATGTTACCTTTATTGAAGTAACCTTTTGTAGGTAGAGGTAGAAGTTGTTGATTGTGCAGGTATGCTAGAAAAGAAAACTCTAGAGGACAAAGATCAAAATCAAGTAGAGAAAGATCAAAGTCAAAGTTAAGATGTTCAACATGGAAAAGAGATCATGAAGATCTTCCATATATTGGAGGACCAAAAAGGACCATCCAATTCAAAATGTTATTTAAGATAGTTCTAAAGGAGTTACAACTCGACACTCCCTTAGAAATGTATTTAATCATATGGCTTTTATTTCCTGAATTTAGGAATAGTAATTTGATTAGGTTCTTATCAACAAACATTGGTCTCTTGATTTTCAATAAAAGGTAAATCAATTTGAGAGAAAAAAAGGTTTAGGAACTTGTTTCCATTGATTCAGCTAATCGAGTGATTGATTCCTAAGTGGGTCCTTTGCAACAAACTTGATGTTTTTGGAAGGGGTTTGGTAAATAAATCCAAACTCGTTGTGAAAGGATACAATTAATAGGAAGGCGTAACTTTAGTTAAGACTTATGTCCTTGTATCTAGATTTGAAGTCATAAGGATGCTTCTAGATTTATCATGCATTATAATTTTTAAACTCTTCCAAATGAATGTAAAGATTCTGTTCTTGAACAGTTACATCCAAGAGGAAGTGTATGTTGATCATCCTCTTAGTTTTAAACTATTCTTTTCTTACTCTTGTTTTAACTTAAAAAGGGCTCCCTAAGATATGAAACAAGCCCATATAACTTTGTATGATTGTCTTGGAAATTGTCTTCTTGAAAACAAGTCTATAAGAGGGAAATATGATACAACTCTTTTCAAACCAAGCATGTCATCTTACTTGTGAAATTTTTGTTGATTCGGTGCTACTAAAAAAATCCTTGTGCAAGGAGTTTTTTCTAATATGATGTAGAAAAAGTTCAAGATGTCCATGATGGGGGAGCTTCATCACTTCCTAGGACTACAGAACCATTAGTCAAAAGAAGGGACACTTGTAAGTTAAGCCCAGTACTGCAAAGAGCTTCTAAAGAGGTTTAGTACGGATATGTCAAAAGCAATTGATAATCCAATGGTTATTTCACTCCATTTAGACAAGGATGAAATATAAAAGCCACTTGAATAAATTAGATATCGAGTTATGACTGACTCTCTTCTTTATCTCACTGTATTTCATCTCGTTATTATGTTTGACATTGGTTTGTGTGTGTTGATGCAGCCCCAAGTGCACGAATGTGCAAAGTAATAAAATAGATATCAAACCATAGAGACCAATGGCTTAAGTACCAATTTCTTGTCCTATCTGTGTATATCTAAAGAAATAAAAATAGGGATTTTGGTAAACAACTTAACAAAAAAAAGCAATTAACTAAAAACAACTTAATAGAAAAATCACTTAAATCTCAATTGAGGAAAACAGGAATTGGGGTTATGGTTCATACTCTAACACAATCACACGATCTTTGTTACTTCTATTATGAGAATTCAGCATAAATTATAGAAAATGAATAATTATGGGCACTATTTGCTTTCGCCAACGTATTGCCCCTATCAATGATGAATAATCTGTCTGTTTTTGCCAGTGCATTACCCCTATCGATGACGAATAATATGTATGCTTTTGCACGGCTAGATTATTCTTCGTTAAGTCGTTACTTTTGCCAAGAAATGTCAAATTCGTCCAAGCGAATTCGCTGTTTTCGACTAGGTTGTTTAAAAATATGCACTCTGGTATCGATACATATCCTTTCAAACTACGGTTGATAGCTGAGAACCACTTACTTTCGTAACGAAGTTGGAATACATGAACTTAGATTATAAAATAAGTTTAATTAAAATTCTCGCAATCGATAGTAACGAATCATACAATTGGTCACAAAATAACCCCCATAACTGCTAGTCCCTAGAGAACTGATCATTCATAGTGAGGGCAAACATAATCACAACGGTATTCATTATCAAATTCATGTCTAACATTCACAATAGATGAATAATTGAAATAGAATAGATGATAAAACCTGAAATATGATTAAAATTGAATCCAGAATTGCTCCCTTAGAGACTTGAGTTGCAGAGAAAAATAGAACAAAGAATACGTAGAAACTTGGAATGAAAATTGTGATAAAATTTGGGAATATTCAAACTCATAACAGGCTACATGCTTTATAAAAAATAGTAAAAGTGCATAAAATCCTTGGCTTAATGATAATTATTCAGATTTGAGACCATCAAATATGTCCTAAGAGCCATAATTAAGAGAGGATTAATCTAATCATGGAAACAATGAAAATTGGGCAACTTTCTTCGCCTCCCTGTTACGGCCCCTAGAAGCTACTACGGGTGGATGTAGCGGGCCTCTAACTTTAGTACCAAGAAGCTTTAAAGGGGGCGCCTAATGTTCTTGTTTCTTTAGGTTGTCGTAGCATCCCTATGGTTTTGTATGGAAAAAATTCATATTTTGTCGTTGTGCCTAGTTTTGCTTGTCTTTGAACCCTGTTTGTCTTAGATGCTCATTAGACCCTGAAATTGGTAAGAAAACACAAACCAAAGCATAAAACATGATAATTGAAAGTAAATCAAACAAAATGCAACAAAATTCTAAGACAAAATGACTACAAATAACGATGTAATGACCATTTATCAAAGTCACCCAAACTCAGACCGTTGCTTATCCTCAAACAACATAACTTACATTTACGAGTTCTTGGATCAAACGGTTAACATCATGATAAAGCATGCGGAAAAAAATCAATGTTACTCATACATGAGTCTTTGTTCCTATTCGCTAGGCCTAGTTCTCTTAGTAGTCATTTGTCAATGAAGGTATTCGCAAGACACTAATTGCAGTAAAGCCACGAACCTAAGTCCCTTTTGGACACCTCTCTAACTATGCTTTGAGCTTAAGTCTCTTTTTCAGATTTTTCCCTCCGTCTTTCATTCAGATAATCAATATTAAGGCAATTTGTTTTTTTGTATCACCGCATACACAAGACTGATTAGGAGTTTTTTCTTTACGAACCTTTTTATTCTTTTTTTTATTAATTTATGCACTTTGGCATTTATTGGTCCACTTTGGGACGACAATTTGATGATTCAACTACTGTTAGGAAAAATAATCAGATAAGCGTTACCCAACTTAAAAGGTAGTTGTCTTTTTATTTTATTTTCATCATTTTGGTGCCCTAAAAGTATTGTCTCCCAACCAATCATACATGTATGCGAGTCTAAATTATGTTGGACTGTCACTTAGAATTAATCAGGGGGTACTAATTAGAATCCAAATTCTATGGAACAACCCTACATGTTGGACTCATGTTCTACTCTGAGAGACCTAGGGTGTTTGGGTTATACCTATTTTTCAAACTTTTCCCTAGTCCTAGCCTTCATTCCCTCAAACTATATGTACTTTCCCGTCTTTCCCACAACCAAAGCTTATCAAGAAATTTTTTTGTACGGTCTTAGTTTGGGATAAGCAATGAAAAAAAAATCTTATTAAAACAAAAAACTGAAAATAGCTAAAAATAAGAAAGAAACATGAACATGAAAATGCAAGAAATAAAAGTGCAAGAAAAATAAAGAAAAACACAAGAAAATAAAGAAGTACCCCTTCAAACTTGAACCAGACATTATCCTCAATGTTTTAGTATAAGAAAGAGAGAGTAAACTCACAAGAACCTCACTTGGGATGTGGGAATTGCAACATGAGTTGTTTCATCATTGATTGGACGTCATCCAAGACCACTCCCTGCATATTTGTTTCCACCTTCATCCCTTGGATCTACAATTTGACCCATTCCCACCTATTTTGGTTTGCATTCGAAGTGCTCACTTCATATTAGGTGAGAAGTGTGGATGGAGGAACAATGTCCTCCTCGATGGTGGTACCTACAGGATGGTTAGATTTATCAGATTCTCGTTCATCCTCGGATGTGCTATCCAGAAAGGGGATACCCGCTTGATAAAGCAAATTATTCTAAACATCAATTCTCACCTTTCTTGGATCATCACTGTATAGGTGTTTTTTTCCATATAAATTAAACTCAAAACATGGTCCTTGGCCAAATTGAGTTCAAAAACCAAGGAACTCAGCGATTCGGGTATTCATACCCTCCATCAAAATGTCTCTGGTGGCTGCTCGAAAACCTTACCTAAATAATTTGTTGCAAAGGCAACGACATTAAAAATTCCATTAGTGGCCATGCAATACAATAAAAATATGTCCCTTTGGGTAGCCACTCTAGTTCTATCACCTCGTTCGAATAAGGTGTATGAAAGTGCCTTTTACGGATACCAAAAACATGGGTTTTAGATAATGGAAGCCTTAGCCCCTACGACGGTGTAAAAGCGATCGTAGGAAATAGAACACCAAAATCTTTTTGCATCAAAATCTTGTAAGGAATCTCCCAACCATAGATGGGAAATTAGAGGATATGCCCCATCTCCTCAACACTCAATTGTTGGTTTTGCTTAAATAGACAGAATTTGAGAGTACCGTAGTAGTATCTTGTTCCATCAATATACTTCTTTTGCAACTTAAAGTATAAGGTGCTAAGAACCTCAAGGGTGATACACTCAAAGGTAGATACATCCCTTTACATGAAATTAAGTAAACCAATAGAATGGAACATCCTATCTATTTCGGTTTTAAAGCCAATAGTCGTAAGGGTGTTTTTGCAAATGTACCTTGACATAGTGATCCTCCATTAGATGAGTGTGGAGTATCGCTTAGCCTCCGAATCATCTTCAAAGATGATGTTATAGGGGTTTGATGAACAGGTGATTCCCATATATTATAAGGCCATGATGACTCCGCCCCTTGTTTTCCCTTGTCAGTTCTCTTAGGTCCCATTGATTGATGAAACTTTGAGAAAAATTTGAAGTGAAGATTTCATAGAATTCGTGCCCAGAAGTAGGATTGGGATGGTGGATAATAAATATTTTGTGAAGGTGATTTGGTGGTTAGGGTTAGTATAAGGTTAAAGTTGGAGGCTTTATGTTTTGAAACACTGGGGTTTTTTTGTTATGGTTTGGAAAAGGTTTAGGGAATTTGGCGAAGATGAGAGATTTGGAAAGAGAATGAATAATGGTAATGAAGGTTGGAAAATAAGATTTGGTGTATTTAAAGAAATTTAATGGGTGATGATTGGTGTAATTGGAGGTATGAGTGGTCCCAATAAAACATTTGAATTTGAAAAGGTTTAAAAATATATGATCTCCCTTCGCATGCCCAACTACACCCCGTAGCACATGCTACAGCTGCTCGTAGCAAAGCACTATTTCCCAAAGGTTGGTTGGAATGTTAGGGTTTTGTGGGTTAGGCATGCTACGACCCATAGCAGGTGTTATGGGTGGTTGCAATATGCCTCTGTGTTTTCTATGGAGGGGTTTGTTTTCTTGGGTTTTTGGTGTTTTCTTTCGGGCATGATTTTGCAAGCAATTTTTCTCAGCTTTTTCTAACAATTTTCTACTTGTCTAGCTTCATTCTTGTGAGCTTTATTAAAAGAAAAAGAAATAAAACAAAACAAAAAGAAATAAATTAGTGCAAAAAAGCGTGGGTTGTCTCCCACGAAGCACTTTGTTTAAGGTCGTTTAGCTCGACCACTTGCACCCTTAACTTAAGAAGGTGCCCCCTTCGAAGTTGAATCCTTAAAATATCCCTTAGCTATTGATGATACCCAATTTACTCTAGAAATCCATGCCATGCAACCTTCTTTCTTTTTTTCCCTCCGATGTGAAGGTTTATACTTTTGGTTCGATCTTTCACGAAATTTCTCTTTCACTTTATTCTTTTCCTTTGGCTCATTCTCATTTGGCCCTAGACAGGCTTCATGGTTCTTAGGTTCGTTACCTTTCATAAAAAATGCATCAAGGCCTTTATTAGATGAAATAGTGTTTCCTATCAAGACCTCTTCATAGCCTTTAGCCTTAGTATCAACCTTCTCAGTCTCAGTGCCATCAAGCAAACTCTTTTCCAACTTAGTGGTTGGAGGAGGTTTCAGTGTGTTCTATTAAACAAAACTGCTTAGCAAGTCAACCAAACAACAAGAATCCCTTAAATAAGGGTTCTTCAGCAATTTTTCTAAAATGAATTCAATTTTCTCTTTTCATACTTCAAAGCTCAATTTCCCTCTCTTGATATCTATTATGGTATCCGTCATAGTTAAGAAAGACCTTCCTAAAATTATAGGGATTTGACAATCTTCATCGATTTCCATTATAACAAAGTCAATCGGAACATAATACTCTCTAACTCTCACTGGGACATCCTCTAACACAGCCATAAGATACTTAACCGATCTATCGATAAATTGTAAGGACACATTTCTAGGTTTCATGTCTCCCATATCCAACTTCTTACACACGGACAAGGGAATTAAGCTAACACTAGCTCCTAGATCACATATAGTTCTCTCAAATTCCATGGTACTTATATGACAAGGGATAGAGAAACTTCTTATATCTTTGAGCTTACATATCACCATGTTTTGAATCATGACGCTACTTTTAAGGGTCATAGCCACAGTTTCATGGCCCTCTAGCTTTATTTTATTAGAAATATTTATTTTAAGAACTTGGCATAAGAGGGCATTTGAGTTAGTACCTTGGTGAAGAGAATATTGAGATGGTTCTTCTTGAGAAGTTCCATGAAATTTTTGAAGTGGGCCTCCAATTTGGCTTTCACAAGCCTTTGCAGGAAAGGAACAATAGGTTTGTAAGGAATAGGAGCAATATAAGGTGCCTCCTTCTCAACCTCTTTAACGACCTCCTTTTCGGGTGGTATTGTCACACTCACTTTAACATATATCTCTTTCTCACTAGAACTACCAACTTTTATACCAACACGGGTTGTTACTGCATTCAAATTTCCCTTAGGATTTTGTTTGAGTTACCTTAAAAATGATTCGGGTGGGACGAAAGAAGCAGCTTGTTGTTGTGCTACTTGGGAGATTTAAGTCTCCAACATTTTGGTATGAGTGACAATATTATCAACCTGAGTTCAATTGCCAAAGTTCCTCATTGGTGAGAAGGTTTCGATTTCTAAAACCATCGTTTTGATGGGTTTGTGTCAAAATGAAATTTTCCATAAAAAATTCAAGGTTAGATTTCTTAGGCTCGAGTTGTGTAGATTCTTGAAAACTCGAAGATCCCATTCTTTGTTGGGGGATTTTGTTCCTATAGGAGAAGTATCACGCCACCCCGGATTATAAATGTTGGAGTACGGGTTGTTCCTTTGATTATTGTTCACAAAGTTAGCATTTTCTTGGGTGGATCCTCCTGTTAGGATCATTTGATAATCTCTATTGGTATGCCTATTAACTCTGCATAATACACAATAGAGAGTAGCGGGGAAATAAAAGCAATAGGGGTTGGAATAGAAGGTGTGTAAAGTGTGATGTTTACATTCTCTATCTTTTGGTAAAGAACATCCACCTTAGCATTCATATGATTAAACACATTAACCTCATAAAGACACCAGTCTTAGTGGTAGACTTAGCGGAAGAATTAGCTTGTTGTTGTGCCACAGTGACCAATGGTTTAAGTACCAAATTCTTATCCTATCGGTGTATATCTTGAGAAATAAAAAATAGAGATTTTGGTAAACAGCTTAACAGAAAAAGCAATTAATTGAAAACAATTTAACAAAAAAATCACTTAAATCTCATTTGGGGCAAGCAGGACTTGGGGTAACAGTTCATACTCTAACAGAATCACACGATCCGTGTTACTTCTATTATGATAATTCATCATAAATTACATAAAATGGATAGTTACAGGCACTACCTTCTTTTGCCAATGCATTTCCCTTATCGATGACGAATAATTCATCTGCTTTCGCACGGCCAGATTATTCTTCATTGAGTCTTTACTTTTGCCTATATATATGTTTTCTCAAATTCTTCCAAGATCTTTCTCTATTTTGGACTAGGTTGTTTACAAATCTGCGCTCCGATATTGACACGAATCCTTTCAAACTACAGTCGATACCTGAGAACCACATCCTTTCGTAACAAAGTTGGAAGGCGTGAAATCATATTAGAAAATAATTTTAATTAAAATTATCGCAATCGATAGTAACATATCATACAATAGGTCATAAAATAATCCTTTTAACCCTTTGTCCTTAGATAACTACTCGCTCGTGGTGAGAGAAAACATAATCACAACGTTATTCATCATCTGATTCATATTTAACAATCACAACAGATGAATAATTGGAATAGAATGGATAATAAAACTTGAATTATGATTAAGCTTAAATCCACAATTTATCCCTTGGAGACTTGAGTTACAGAGAAAAAGAGAACAAATAATACGTAGAAACTTGGAATTAAAATTTTGATAATACGTAGAACAAATAGTAAACGTGCATAAAATCCTTGGCTTAATGGAAATTATTTTGATTTGAGACCAATAAAGTATTGCCTAAGAGCCAAATTTAATAGAGGATCAATCTAATTATGGAAAAAAATGAAAACTTGGCAACTTTCTCTCGCCTCCCTACTACGGGTGGCTGTAGAAGGCCTCTGACTTTAGTACCAAGAAGCTTCAAAGGGGCGCCTAGTGTTCTTACTTCTACATATGGCCATAGTAATCCCTTGGATTTTATATGGGAAACTTTCATCTTTTTCCGTTTTGCTTATCTTTGATCACTCTTTGTCTTGGATGCTCATTAGACCTTGAAATTGGCAAGAAAGTATAAATCGACGCATAAAACATGATAATTCAAATTAAATTAAACTAAATATGGTAAAATACTAAGACAAAATGACTAGAAATGACGATGCAAAGACAACTTATCATGCATGTTTTCAAGCATTCCCTAAAGAATCACATCTCTCTATGGTAAAATGCATTATAAGATATCTCATTGGCACACCATAAATGGTTTTATGGCACCACAAAGGAATCAATTATGTTATATTTTATTACTCTGACTCTGATTTTGTTGGGTGTAAATTAGATTGGAAGACTACCAATGATACGTGTCACATACTTGGTAACTCGTTTGTCTCCTGGCATAACAAGAAATAAGCAAGTGTAGTGTTATACATGGTTGAGGTGGAATATGTTTTGTGGATAATTGTTGCATGCAACTTATATATATGAAACACCATCTAAGTGATTAGAGAGTTAATCTTGGTGTTATCCCCATAAAATGAAACAAAACTAGCGGCATAAACCTCACGAAAAATCTAATACTTCACTATCGGACTAAACATATTGAGGTTAGGAACAATTTCATTAAAGATCACGTTGAAAAATGATATTGCTCATTTGAGCATGTATCTTCATATAATTAACTCGCAGATATACCAAACCTTTTCCTAAAGAAAATTTATTTTTCATAAGAACTGAGTTAGGGATATTGAATCAATCATGTGCGAATTAATATCTAATATATGCCTCTTCTTATTCTTCTTCTTATACCATTCCTATAAGTGGTATACATGATTTATGTGCTTTCTATGTGTTTGTTTTACACCTTTCTAATAATTACAAAGGGTGAGAAATATACTTTTGTAGGGAGTTGGATATACTATTTATACTAGTCGGAGGGAGTTTAACGACTTCAATCTATCACCTTAGATTTATTTTTTTGGTCACATCATTGAGAGATGTAATATCATCATAAAAAAGGAGAGAATATGGATCTTTGTACTTGTAGGTATAGTAGACTGCAGCTGATGTTCTGATTATATGTTGATCATGGTGGTTTTGATGATGACTTCGATGTTCGATGGAATTATGTTTCTTGATCCTTTCTTGGTCATGTTGGTCCCTAGTGATATATTTCCAATTGTCTCTGATGATGATGCTCATTATAAAGTTATATTAATACTAATTAGGGAAAATATTCAAGGTTCCAGTGAAGTGCTAAAGTCAAAGATAATGTAGCAAGGAACATGAAGCTTCAAAATTGTGAAAGAGATGAAGTGTGAAAGCTCTCATAGTCATTCATACACTAGCGTAATGTCTGAGTGAGCAGAGTATTGTAAAAGTGTTATAGTAACTCAAACGTTACTAAGGAAAACCTCACACACTCACCAAACATTTTTTAGGACCCTCTTGTTTTATTAAAACCACTAAAAAAACATTTTAGGTAAGTAGCTAGCTGGTTACTAGTTCAAATAATCCTTAATGAGTGAAGTATACACTCAATAATTGATTATAAATAAGGGTTATTCAATTATCTCTTTTGTAACACCTCATAATAGATTATTTGTGCTTAAAATTGATTAGTGATGGAGCCATTTGAAAAAAAATCCATTTTTACCTACATATTCAATTATAGATATGCATAATCGATTATGAGCATTAAAAATCCCGTGGATCATTTTCCTTTTTGAGATATATTTACTCCTATATAAGGAGGGCGGGAGGGTGCCTCCTAGCTTTTATTCACACCAGATTTCATATTCTAAGCATCATTTTATCATTCTAACCTCTCCCTGTCTTTTTTGTTTACTTAAATTTCCCTTAGTGCCTTTGTAAGTGAAATACACTTGTGAGGTTTTAGTTGTATTGTTATTCCGTTATTTTATCAATAATGTGATTCTCTTGAACTTTTAACATTTGTATGTTATGTTTATCATGGTAAAACCTCTATTTGGTTTTCGAGATCATCTGATTAAAATTTCATTCTTAGTTTGTGAGCTTAGCTTGTGAAAAACTTCATTTTGGTTGACAGATCAGTCTAAAAATCTACCAGTTGCTCGTAAGAAGGTTCTTGGGCATAACATGTTTAAGCTTAAATATATTATTTTAGTGGAACTCTCAAGAATAATTTCTTGAGGAGAGGAGTATGCCAAGACATCAGATGAACCTTTATCGTTCCTGGTGCAATCTCTTTAAACTTTCTCTTTTTACTTTCACATTAACTTTTCTTTACATTTTGATCTTTCCATTTTCCAGTACTTTTAGCTATGCTATTGAACTATACTAACACAAATTATTAGTTTAAGAAATTATTTTTAAATTGGTAATGATTTTTTAATACCACAATTTACCTTCCCCTTGTGATTGCAGTCACTTGTTCAACAAATTTGTCAATTGATTTTCGTCTGCCTACCTTCCTAAGTTCTGATTTCTCAATTTGTCTACCTCAATCCACTATATAAAAGTAGTTTCCCCTTTCAGGTTATGTTTCAATATTTACGCAAATTTTATTTTCTCTCTCTTTCCACCTCCAATTATCCCTCTCTGATATCTGATGACATCTTGCTTTGTCTGCTTGTTTTCCTTTTTAGATTTCATAACTCATTTGGTTAATAATTTTTCATTGTAGATTTACCTTTACATCTCTAGTTTTTATAGGTTCCATTTATCTCCCTCTTGTTTATTGTTGTCTCTCCTTAATCTTTATTTTAGCAATCACTTGTTTATGAGATGAACTTGCAAACACTATAGACATACTCAATGGCAATGACGTAAAAAAAACCTCATCTTGCATATGGGTGGTAGACCTAGAAATACATGGTATTGCCTCTTTGTTTGATAATCACCCTTTTCCAATTTCATAAATATTAGTGATAGTTTTGAGTCCATGAGGGGTTCTATCGAGAGTAATAGTGCCCCCATGAATATCCAAATTGATTGAAATGCAGATAACCCGACGGAAGGAATTGAAGGGGTAAACCCTGAGTCTGTTGAGGCATATTAAAATGATTTGGGGCCCATTAACATTAAATCCTTTAGGTCTTTAAATGGCCAAGAACCTAGTGACAAGGAAGTTATAGAGCATCTTGATTTCCGAGGTCGCTCCAAAACTTAAGAATGGCCATTTTTATTTTAATTATAGGACTCTTACTGGGAATTTTTATTTGACTAAATGTTTATTTATTTTTATGTTATATTTTTTCTATTTCATTTGCTCACTAACTCTAAAATGACTAGAATGGCATCTAAGAAAGATGTTAAAAGTTTATAAAAGGATGTTAAAGATGGTGTAAAATGGAAGGGTGGATGGTAAAATGAGAGTTTTGTTAAAAATTTTGCATTGAAGAAATAAAAGCGAGTAATAATCAAACTACCCACTTCAGTAAAGAATGGTAGAAAAATATTACTAAAAAATTTCAAAAGAAAATTGGATATACTTGTGATCGAACTCAACTAATAAATAGATGGTATACATTGAAAAAGAGTTCTCGTCATTTGAGAAGTTGGTGGATAAGAAAACTGGAGTTGGATGGGATCATGAAAAGAAAACTATCTTGGCTGATGATGATTGGTGGGCAGAAAAAAATAAGGTATGGTTGTGTCATTATATACTATATTGTATTTTATTAATTGCATGAATTTGTCTATGATAATTGTTTTAAATGTCTATTTATTTTTCAATAGGATCTAGATATTTTGAAATGGAAACATGGAGGATCTACTTATATTGACTTGCTAGATAAATGTTTCAAGGTGCTAAATGTTACAACCCATATGAAGATCAATTACCATGTGAAGGATCAAAATCTCTTTTTGAAGAGGGCCGAGAGAATAACACAATTACTGAGGATGAAGGAGATTCAAATAGTTTTGATGTTGGAAATGAAGTACAACCCAACCTAACACCAAGTTCTTTCAAAAAGAGAAAGATTTAATGGAAAGGAGAGAAAATCGGGGCAATGGAGAATCTTCAATGATCTCTTGATCGTATAATCAATAGGTTTGGGAAAATCCAACAATGACTTCTATAAGACAACATTAGTTATGCAAAATTTTGAAAATGTTGGATGGAATCTCATCCTTGGTAAAAGGACCACAAATACTCTTTAAAGTTGTTATAATCCTTGTCAATAAAGAAAATAGGACAACAGTTTCTTACTTCATGAATACCACCACTACTGATATGGATTTTGATTGTATAGACACTTGTCCCAAAGATGATATCCATGTGATTGTTGATAGGATTGTATGCTTCTTGGAAAAAAAACCATCAGTAGTTGGAACTATCATGTTTTTATTAGCTTAATGTAATATGATATTTGTCACAATTACTTAGTGGTTTTGATACTAAATAAAAAGGTCATTATTGACTTGTTAGAATAAGTGATTTGCATTCTTAAATGTCATTCTTGTATTCTTACTTTCTTACTTTAAGGTGTCATGTTTCTTAACTATTTAAACCTTTATAATTGTACTTTTATGTGTAACAGGATGGGTGACAATCCAAATAAAAGTTTATATCAGAGTTCATATGATAGTTTATATGAGAGTGACACTATTTCTAAAATGGACATTTTGTAAATGTGCCTTAAAATCTTTGTTGATAAAGAGAAAGAAAACATATTTTGGAGATTGCATTTACTGTGAAAATGAAAGTTTTAGAAAGTCAGGCGAAAAGTCGAGAAAAAAAATTGATCGGTGAATAGTATCGTCCGTACGTTGAATAGTGATATTCGTACGAATGAATAGTGACGTCCGTACGATGTATAGTGTCGTTCGTCCGATGAATAGTATTTTCACATTTTCGGGCTTTTTTTGATTCGGTCCATGGATCAGTGTGATTTTGGGCTTTGTTTGGTGGGTATTTGCTATTATAAATATGTATCTCTTATATGTTTGGTGTGTGACAATCTTAGAGTTTTCATCAACAAGGGAGGCCAAGGGTTTAAAGGTATATCATAGGGTTTCAGCTATGCACAAAGAAAACCTTGGATTACACCTTGGGTTTGAGTGATTCATATATTGAGAGGTAGGGAAACACTTGGATAGAAAATTGGGTTGTTCTTAGGCGCCTTCAGGGTTGTTCTTGGGAACTTGAAGGCGAAGGCTATTTTCTTGTAACTCATCTGTAATCTCTTGTAACAACTTTCTGAGTATAGTGAATTGGAGAGTTACTCTCTCCCTCATAGTAGATCATTTGATCGAACTGGCTAAACAAACCTTTGGATTTTTCCTTGCCTTATTCTGTTATATTATCTGTGTACAGATTATTATTGTTGAAGGCCATTTATTTTGGTTGGTATTATTCTTTTCCTCACAAATTGATTTTGAATTTTTTCGTAATTCACAACAAGATTCACAACAAGTGGTGCAGTTAGCGTGGAGCAAAGAGATGTTGTTGACAAGTGAGTAGCATGGTTAGTAGATGGCAGATCGAGAAATTTTCCGGTAACGAATTCGGGTTGTGGAAAATTAAGATGCAAGCAATTTTAATTCAAGAGAAGTTTATTGATGCTTTGAAGAGTGAAGCATTGATGCCTACAGGGCTTACATAGGTACAGAAGACCGAGATGATGGATAAGGCCAGGAGTGTCATTATCTTGTGCCTCGGGGATAAAGTTCTAAGAGAAGTCGTCAGGGAGCAAGTTGCGGTTGCTATGTGGGAAAAACGTGAATAATTGTATATGAAAAAGTCTTTGGGTCATAGGTTGTATCTGAAACAACAACTATATTCATTCTGAATGATGGAGAACAAATCCATAGTTGAGCAGCTCACATTATTTCACAAGATTATCGATGATCTTGAGAATATTGAAGTGAAGATTGATGATGAGGACAAGGCTTTGCTCTTGTTGAGTTCATTACCCAAATTCTTTAAGCACTTTAAGGATGCCCTTCTTTATGGTAAGGAAGGTACTATTATTTTGGATGAAGTTTAAACGGCGGTGAAATCTAAAGAATTTTTAAAGTCGAAAGATTTGAAGATTGAAGATAGTGGTGAAGGCTTAAATGTGTCAAGAGGAGGAGGTGAGTGTAAAGGGATGTTCAAATGAAAGAGGTCTAACAAGTCAAAGGTAAAATGTTTTAATTGTCAAAATATCGGTCACTTTAAAAGGGATTGTCCTGAAAGAATGGACAATGAAGATTATGTTCAAGTTGTAGTTGCATTGGGTGAGGAAATTTATGAGGATGCCGAAGCATTAGTAGTATCGAGTTTGGAAACTAAAGATAGTTGGGTCATGGGCTCAGGTTGCTCTTATCACATGTGTCCAAGAATAGAATACTTTGAAACTTTGAAGATGGTGCAAGGTAGAGTAGTTCTCCTTGGTAATAATAAGGCATGCAAGGTTCATGGTATTGGTACGGTTAGATTTAAAATGTTTAATGATCGTGAACTTCTTATTCACAATGTGAGGTATATTCCAGAACTCAAGCGAAATTTGTCACCTATAAGTATGTTTGATGATCTAGGCTATTGTTTTAGAGTTGAACGTGGAGTGTTAAACATTTCGCGTGATGTATTGATTATTGCTAAAAGGTCTAAAACATGTGGTCTATATATTTTAGAAGGTTTAAATTTTATTATTCATTCATTGTTAACTAGTGGAGGATTTCATGAAAAGGAAGAGCCATGAGATTTGAATTTAAGGCATTATGAATTCCTTGAGAAAGTTTCAGAGGAGTACAATGAATTTTGCAGAAATCAAGGGATAAAAAAGCATGTTACCGCTGAGTTGTTATTGAGTTTTTGAGGAAGAGGTGAGGTTAAAACAACTTACTTGGTTGGTAGAGAATTTCTTTAGAAGAAGAATAGTGAAAACCAAGGGAGAAACTATAACGGAGAAAACTCAGTTTGAGGTGGAGTTTCCTACTCTGGATGCTAGCAGTAGTAAGGGAACGATTACAGAGATCTCGGATTATCATTTGACTCATGATAAAGTAAGGAGGGCTATTGTAGCATCTCAAAGGGACGGTTATGCTAGCCTTGGATATTATGTTTTTAATGTGGCTTAAGAAATGCAAAATAAAAGAAGAAAAACCTTCAGGGAGGCATTTGAAAACAGGTGGAGTCAAGGGTGGTTGAAAAATCATACTTGTAGGCTTGTTAAATTACCTAGGAAGAAAAGGGTAATTGGGAACAAGTGGATTCAAGTTGCAAGATCAAGATTCAAGGGTTGCTTAAATTTGATCAAAGTTATTGGTTAAAGTTTCAACTTGGTAGAGAGAATCAATGTTGTTGATTGTTAATTGGTATCAACACGATTTAAAGTCAAGGTGGAGATTATTGTAAATGTGTCTTAAAACCTTTGTTGATGAAGAGAAAGAAAACATATTTTGGAGATTTTGTTTTCCGTGAAAATCTGAAGTTTTAAAAAGTCAGACAAAAAGTCGAGAAAAAGAAATCGATCGATGAATAGTATCGTCCGTACGGTAAGTAGTGCTATTCGTATGAATGAATAGTGACATCTGTACAGTAAATAGTGTCGTTCGTCTGGTGAATAGTATTTTCGCATTTTCATTTTTTTTTGATTCGGTCCATGGATCCATGTGATTTTGGGCTTTGTTTGTTGGATATTTGCTATTATAACTATGTATCTCTTATATGCTTGGTGTGTGAAAATCTTAGAGTTTTCACCAACAAGGGAGACAAAGGGTTTAAAGGTATCTCATAGGGTTTCAGCTATGCACAAAGAAAACCTTGGATTACACCTTGGGTTTGAGTGATTCATATATTGAGAGTTGGAGAGGTAGGGAAACACTTGGATAGAAAATAGGGTTATTCTTGGGTTCCTTCAGGGTTGTTCTTAGGAACCTGAAGGTGAAGGGAATTTTCTTGTAACTCGTCTGTAATCTCTTGTAACAACTTTCTAAGTATAGTGAATTGGAGAGATGCTCTCTCCTCCAAAGTAGATCGTTTGGTCGAACTAGGTAAACAAACCTTCTAGTTTTTCTTCCCTTATTCTATTATATTATTTGTGTATTGATTTTTATTACTGAAGACCATATATTTTAGTTCTATTGTTCTTTGCTTCACAAATTGATATTGAATTTTGTCGTAATTCACAACAACATTGATGTCCAACAGATTAATATAAACCAATATCATATTGCAACAGTGGTGGCTGCATTTATGGTTACAAAACATGTTTTAAAATACATTGTCAAAGAAAAGAAAACTACGTCAATTATCTCCGATCATAGAGGGTATACATAAACGATAACAGGTTTTTTGAGCAATTTCGAATGAGGAAACAAGTCCTTAGGCATTTGGTATCCGAGTTAACTAATAATTGTGGATTGCCATCTTATAAACATTTTGGAGTTGAGGAAAGTGTTGAGATACTCTTATATACGATAAGGAAGCCTTCCTTAGATAGAAATGCTAAAGAGCGGTTTCAACATTCTGGTGATAACATTCATGAATATTTCAACCAAGTTTTAGAAGTTGTATGCAAGTTGGGAAAAATCATTAAACCTGTTGAATTTGTTGACTCTTCTCAATATATTATAGATGATAACTGATATTTTTCTTAATTCAAAGACTATATAGTAGAAATAGATGACACACATATTAAAATACATGTCCCAACAAAGAAAAAGAAACTATTTTTTAATAGGAAAGGACATACAAGTACTAATGTGATGGACATGTATGACTTCAATATGTGTTTTACTTTTGCTTTGTCTGGATTGGAAGGATTTGTTCATCACGCAAAGATTCTTATGGATATTCTTCGTAAACCTGATTTGTGATTTCCATATCCTTCAAAAGGTCAATTTTTTATACTTCAAATAGTTTTATTTGTATAATAAATATTTTTATATTCTTGTCTTATATATTTTATTTATATGCATAGGTAAATACTATCTTGTAGATTCAGATATCCATCCATAAAAGTTTGTTAGGACCATACAAGAATGTAAGGTATCATCTTGCACATTTTAGACTTGCTCTAGATTTCAGATCAAGAAATGAAATCTTTAATTATTATCATTCTATTTTGAAAAGGGTGATTGAACGATCTTTTGGTGTGGTAGAACAAGATGGAAAGTATTACAAGAAATGCCTAATTTCAAACTTCAAACTCAAATGGCTATTATTTGGACTTGTTTTGCACTTCATAAGTTTTTAAGAAGAACAAAATGAAGGCGAGAAAATACTTAGAAGGGGGGGGGGGGTTGAATAAGTATATAGAAAAACTTATGGCAATAAAAACTAAAGGATTTTTATCTTGGTTATTTGAACTCAACTACTCCAGTCCACCCTATCAAGAGTGATTTGCCATTCTCAACAAGGACTTAATTCGCTATTAATCAACTGATTATAATAGCAAGCATTAAGAACAACTGTTCAAAGTCTTCTTAAGAACAACTGATCCCAACTGGATCTTCTTAAGGACTTTTACAATCAAATGTAAGAATAAAACAAGTCTTTAAATGCTTCTAATTAAGCTATATCACAACTGTGATTTTACACTTAAGATTTAAGAACTATGAAATAAATTCAGCAATGAGAATAAGTTGTATGAGAGCTTTCTTTGAATTCTTTCAATATTTCGTCAACTGAAGAAGAGTGATAGAGTCTTGCTTTTATAGGCACAGAGGTCCAAGTAGCTTTCACGTTGAAGGCTGTATACTGAAAAGGGATGAGCCTTTTTGTCTTCACATCACATGACCTTTCCTAGAAGTAGAATGCACAGAGAAATCCTTTTTGTCTATGTTCTTGTGTCTAGCATAGATGAGGAAAGAGTCGTTTGGCCAAACCAACAGACATAACTTTGAATTCTTTTTCAACAAGTTTCAGCAAATGACATCAGAGCCTTGAGTGATCAGAGTCTTCTGATGTTCATTAGAGTTTGCTAAATCAGAGCATTGTAGCAAGTGTGCTTTGAGCGTGTAATTTCATTAGAGCAGAGTTTAGGAATCAGATCCTCAGTACTGCAGTGTAGTACTATCAGAGTCTTCTAAAATAAACTAAGCTTGAAACTCTTCATACAAAAGTCTTCAATGCTTCAGATGCTTCTGGATTCTGCTTCAGATTCTTCTGTAGCTTCTGCTTCAGATGCTTCTGTAGACAGCGCTCAGAATCTTCTGTAGGCAGCATTCAGATTCTTCTAAGATATACTTCTAATGCTTCAGAGCCTTGCATAATTTCATGTTCAGATCTAATTTGCTTTCAGAATGATATTCACTTTTAATATCTGCAGCAAACATACTTGAATAAATTTTAGAGTTTATAATTCTTTAATACAAAAATTCGTAAGAGTTATCATCAAAATATAGAGATATAATTAAGAACCAATCCGTGTTCTAACAATCTCCCCCTTTTTAATGATGACAAAAACATAAGAAATTTTGTTCAATAAAAAATATAATTATAACTCCCCCTGAGATTATGAATCTCCCCCTGAATTGAATACTTAGAAGGAATAGAAACTTCCCTTTTTGCATGAGTATTCTTTACAGAATCAGAGCCTGATTATTCCAAAAATTAGATCTTGACTTTGGATGCACGTTTCAGAATCAGAGCCTGATAGGTTAAAACTTGATCTTGGATTCTCAGAGTAACGTTTAAAGAATTTGTCAGATTTTTCAAATGTTCTGAAATACTAAGAGTTCACGTTAGTTAGAATTAGATATGTCTGAGATTCATTTAGGTAGAGTTTATATGAACAGTCAGATCCATTTTCTCCCCCTTTTTGTCATAATCAAAAATTAAAACTTTTAAAGACAATTTAAAAGGAATAACAGAAAAGATATATTCATGTAGAGAAAACAACAGAGTCATTCATTCATTCAGATAACAAACAGACACATCATCAGATAATAAATTCAAGTACATGTGCTCAAACATCAGATACAGAAAAAACAAAAACTAGGTTTGCTTGGACAGAATCATCTTCAGAAGTTGAGTGATTTCAGATGAGGATTCTTCTTGCTTTGTCGTCCATTTTGCCATGTTTTCATTCTTCTGATCTTGCTTAGACATCCATTGTGCCATGTTCTCAGTCTTCTGGTCTTGCTTGGCCATCCATGACTTGATCTCAGATTGCCCAGCTTCCAATACTGCAATCTCATCTTCTAGATCTAGATTTTCTTTCTTGATCTCAGATGAAGAAGGTGGGGCAGATTCTGATGCTGGTGCAGAGTCAATTTCCATTGGAGATGCAGAGTTAGGAGCAATAGATCCAGAGGGATTTTCCACAATTGTCATAGCCAGTGGATTTTCTTCAGAAGCAGATTCGGTAAAAACTTCTGTAGCAGATACTTCAGAAGATGAAGGAACATCTTCAAGAAGCAAAGGTGCAGATCTTTTTACATTCCATATCATGCTTCTGGCAGTTTCAGCAAATCTAAGCTTCGCATCATCAGAACAGACATTCTTCAGATTTGAGGCTACAGTATTGAATCTAGTAATGAAGCTATTCCAAATAGCATCAGATTCATTTGCATCCATGGTTGACAAGCATTTCTTCTGAACAGAGCCTAAAGTCATCTTTATTTCTTTCAGAAAATTTGCAAATAGAATATCAACATTTAGCCTATGTTTTGGTTTGAGAAGGGTTTCCAAAGTGAATGGCTTGGGTTAAGGTGGAGGTGGTATGGTAAATTTTGGAATGATGATCAGAGGATGAGGGTACAAAGGAAAGGATGGATGGTCAGATGAAGTGGTAGTTTTGGATCCGGATAAGGCATGAACCAAATATGGTTTTACACGTGATGCAGAGGGAACGACATCAAATGTAGTGGAGGTGAATGGAATGAAAAAAGATTTATCAAAAAACAAAGGTTCTGATGAACTGATATCTGGCAGTTCTTTTAAGTAGGTTTGAAGAACAAATGGTTAAATATTGGAAGTCTTAGGTATTAAAATAATGATTGTGTTAGTTGGTTCGATTCTGGTATAGATATGTTTAAGCTTTAAACCAGAAGGAAGGGGATCAGAGGGATGTGGTTTAAAGGAAGCAAATGAAACAAACTCAGATGTCCTAGGTTTAGGTTTTGGAATGGGTTCAAGAATGAGAGTTTCAGATGAAACAGGTAGATCTGATTGTTTAGATTCAATTTCTCTGAGAGAGGGAGGTGAAATGACATCTGGATGAACATCAGATTCAGAGGAATCAGATGAGGTGGTTGGGGCACAAGATGTAGATGATACTTCAAATACAGTCTTGAGAGGTTGAATATCCAGAATCTTAGAGTCAGGAATGTTTGATTCAAAAGGATTGGATGGTTCTGGTTGAGGATCAGGTACAACTGGTTCAGATGCAACTTGTTCAGATGCAACTTGTTCAGATGTAACTGGGTCAGATTGTATGGGTTTAGATGCAGCTGGTTGTTGAGTTTCAGGTTGTCGTTGTGTTGTAGGTTGTTCTGTTGGTTTTTTTGGTGGTTCTGATTGTGGAATATCAGATGATTTAAGTGGTGTAGTGGAAACAGGATCAGATGGAATTGGTGGTTCATATGTTTAAGATGGAGCAGGAATAGTTTGATTTTGAGTGGGAGGAGGTTCAAGCATAGAACTGATTGTTGATACATCTACTGCAATTTTAGAAAGAGAAGGTAAAGATGTTTTAGTACCTTTTGTCTTGATGCGCTTGGTGGGAACAGAGGGAACTTCTCCAGAAGCTTTTCTCTTGATCTGCTTCTGTGGTTTGTCAGCAACTTTTTGTTTCTTCTGAGCAGCAACTTCTTCTGCTTATAATTGTCTTCTTTTCCTCATGTTCTCTTCATACACATCTGGCATAGATTCTCTAGTACGAATCAGAATATCAGCAGGAATAGGTGTTTCATCTGCTTTGCACGCATCAATATACCTAAGAATAATATCCCTAGGTTTTTCAGCACCAAAGATTGGAAAGTCTTGAACAGGAATCCTTCTCTGACTAACTTCAGAAACATTCAAATTCTTAGGAGCAGCTGTGAGTTCATCCACAACTTTTAGCCTCTGAAGACTCTTTCCATTCAAGGGTTTTCCAACTATTGTCTCAAGCTCTTCTTTAACTCCAGCTTCATAAAGAGCAGCTACCAGACCATTCTCTGTCAGAATGTCTGAAATCAATCTTCCAAAAGGAATCCACGTCCTGATCTTCTGTCCCTTATCCTTTATGGATTCTCTGGATGCATTGATGTGATTCCATAGATGCATAAAGAGAATGTATGGCAGATCTACTTTTGTACTCTGACTTAAGCAGTACATGAAGTAGAGTTGTTCAATATTCACATAATCTGGAGAATTTGTGGATTTTCTGTGGTTGATGCATCCTTGAAAAATATTTGCTCAGATTTTGTAGTCAGGTTTCAGATCCTTAAATTTGTTAGAAGCCTGTCCAGATGCAATAACTTCCTCATAAACTTCTTTCATGTCAACACGCCCAGCTGGCAGATGACAAACTCCATTAGTTTCCTCATACCCTATGAGTTTCCTGATGAGATCTTCAGTGATTATGATCTCTTTTCCCATAACAGAAGAGAGGATGAACTTTGGGTAAACAGAAGCATGAATCCAAAATTCCTTTACTAAGTGTGGATACACTGGACCAAACAACCTGTCAAAATACTTAACCCAGCCTTGTGCATCAATTATAGAACGCAACTCAAACCCATTGTCAGCCAGAGAATCAAATTCCACCATAGATTCATAAAGAAATTCAAGCTTGACCACAGGGGTTAACAAAGTTCTCTTAGGTTCCTTAAAGGGAGTAACACCCATGTTTGATGATGCAACAGCAGCCATAAATGATTGAAACTGAGCTGATGTTGAGGATGATGTTGCCATTATTGAAGATGAAGAAGATTTGGATGAAGGTTTAGGGTTTTTATGAAGAGCAAATAGCAGACAGAAATGCATATATTGTTTGTGAAGTGAAAAGTGTGAAATGGTGTGATTTGTGGTATTTATAGAGAGAAGCTAGGGCACACAAACAGACACATTCAGCACGTTCACACATAGCAATTAATAGCATTTAATGAAAAGAATAAAAATCATTTCAAAGCATTAATTGATTCTGACAATTTGGGGGGAAAACCAAGATTTTAACTATTCAAATAATACCTCAAATGTCTCTTCAGTAATGTGCACGCCATCTTTTCAGATTCAGAGTGACATGTGTTTGCTTGCATGTGCTTCTGAATTCTCTTGAGAAATGAAACGTTAACCAACGTTCAGATCCTCTAAGATTGGTTAGTTCAAATACACATAAATAATAATAATAATTCAAGAAATCAAATAATTGACAAATGAAATACTTCAGAGTTTTAAACATTTTGCATCTGAGAAATTTGCTTCTGATAAATATTATTCTGGACAAAAATCCATACCAATATTTTTCAGAATAAACTTAAACCTATCTTCAGCAAGGGGTTTTGTGAAAATATCAGCCCACTGATGATCTGTATCAACAAAGGCTAAGTTTATAATACCCTTCTGAACATAGTCTCTGATGAAATGATGTTTAATTTCTATATGTTTTGCCTTATAGTGTAAAATAAGATTTTTAGACAAACATATAACAAAAGTATTATCACAAAATATAGAAATATTACTTTCAAATATCTGATAGTCTTCTAGTTGACTTTTCATCCAGAGCATTTGTGTGCTACATCCAGCAGCAGCAATATATTCTGCCTCTGTAGTTGATAGTGCAATTGTAGGTTGCTTCTTGCTGTACCAGGAGATTAAATTTCTTCCTAGAAATTGACAACTTCTAGAAGTACTTTTTCTTTCCACTCTGTCTCCAGCGTAGTCAGTATCACAGAATCCAACTAATTTAAAATTATCAGATTTTCTGTAACACAAACCCACATTAGAAGTACCTTTCAGATACCTTAGAATCCTCTTAACAGTTGTTAAGTGTGATTCTCTAGGATCTGATTGGAATCTTGCACACAAGCATACACTGAATGAAATATCAGGTCTAGAAGCAGTTAAGTAGAGAAGAGATCCTATCATACCTCTGTAGAGTTTCTGATCTACTTTCTTACTTACCTCTTCCTTACCAAGTGTACTTGTTGGATGCATGAGAGTCTTTGCCATCTTACTATCAGTCATGTTAAACTTCTTCAGAAGCTCTTTAACATATTTGGTCTGATGAATGTAAGTGCAATCTGGAGTTTGGTTGACTTGAATTCCCAGAAAGAATCTCAATTCTCCCATCATGCTCATCTCAAACTCAGCCTGCATACATTGAGCAAACTCCTTTCCCAGCATAACATTGGTGGATCAAAATATAATATCATCCACATATATTTGACAAATTAACAGATCTTTCTTAAATGTTTTACAAAAGAGTGTTGTGTCCACTTTGCCTCTGATAAAATTTTTCTCCAAAAGAAAATTGCTTAATCTCTCATAACAAGCTCTGGGAGCTTGTTTTAAACCATAAAGAGATGTCTTTAGTTTAAAAACATGTTCTGGAAATTTTTCACTTTCAAAACCAGGAGGTTGGTGAACATAAACTTCTTCTTCTATAATTCCATTTAGAAAGGCACTCTTAACATCCATCTGATATAGAGTGATGTTATTTTGTGCAGCAAAAGAAATGAGTAAACGAATAGACTCTAACCTGGCTACAGGAGCATAAGTCTCTGTATAATCAACTCCTTCTTGCTGGCTATAACCTTGAGCAACAAGCCTTGCTTTATTTCTTTTAACTTCTCCTTTTTCATTTAACTTGTTTCTGAAGACCCATTTAGTTCCAATTATGTTGAATCCTTTTGGTCTTGGAACCAAATCCCAAACGTCATTTCTTGTGAACTGATTGAGCTCTTCTTGCATGGCAATTATCCAATCATTGTCTTGCAGAGCTTCATCCACAGAAGTTGGTTCAATAACTGACACCAACCCAAATAATGATGCTTCAGATGATCTGAGGAAGGATCTTGTTCTAATGGGGTCATCCTTCTTTCCAATGATCACATCCTCTGGGTGAGAGGCCTTGATTCTGGAAGATGATCCTCTAACAGTTGATTCTTCAGAAATATTCGAGTTGTTCATTTGAGAAGCTAAAGGAATTGCATCTGGCATTGCTTCTGGTTCCTTCACTTGAGCTTTTTCTGCCTCTGAGCCTTCAGAGTCTGTGAGAATTACTTCTCTATCTGCAGAACTTTCAAAGTGCTTTGGCTTTTCAATGCTAAGCTTATCATCAAATCTAACATGTATAGATTCCTCCACAATCTGTGTTTCAGTATTGTATACTCTGTAGCCTTTAGAGCATTCAGAATAGCCAAGCATGAAACACTTCTGTGCTTTAGAATCAAACTTGTTAAGATTCTCTTTAGTGTTCAACATATAACAAATACATCAAAAAGGATGAAAATATGAAATGTTGGGCTTTCTGTTCCTCCGCAATTCATAGGGAGTCTTTTCCAGAAGAGGTCTTACAGACACTCTGTTCTGAATGTAACAAGCTGTGTTTATTGCTTCTGCCCAAAAATGCTTTGCTAGATTAGTCTCGTTGATCATGGTTCTGGCCATTTCTTGCAGAGTTCTATTTTTCCTCTCTACAACTCCATTCTGTTGTGGAGTTCTAGGACAGGAAAAATCATGAGCAATGCCATTTTCACTAAAATACTTTTCAAAATATTTGTTTTCAAATTCACCACCATGATCACTTCTGACTTTAATAATTTTAAACTCTTTTTCATTTTGGACTTGTTTGCTGAAGTCAAAGAACACAAAATGTGACTCATCCTTGTGTTTTAGGAACTTTACCCATGTCCATCTGCTGTAGTCATCAACAATGACTAATCCATACTTCTTGCCTCTGATGGATGCAATTTTCACTGGTCCAAACAGATCAATGTGAAGTAATTCTAATGGTCTTGAAGTTGAAACAACATTTTTTGATTTAAAAGAAGATTTTGAAAATTTTCCTTTTTGACATGCTTCACAAAGAGCATCTGAGTTGAACTTCAACTTAGGAAGTCCTCTGACCAGATTGAGTTTATTAATCTGAGATACATGTCTCATATTAATATGCCCCAATCTTCTGTGCCAGACCTATTGTTCATCATTAACAGACAAAAGGAATTTAACATTTTGAACCTTAAGTTCTGAAAGATTGATTTTGTAAATGTTGTTCTTCCTCTTTCCATTAAATAGGATTGAGCCATCCTTCTGACTAACAGCTTTACAGCATTTTTGATTAAAGATTATATCATAGCCATTGTCACTTAATTGACTTATGGAAAATAGATTATGCTTTAATCCTTCTACAAGTAAAACATTAGATATAGAGGGAAGGTTACCATTGTCAATAGTACCAGAGCCAATAATCTTGCCCTTTTGATTCCCTCCAAACTTCACTTCTCCTCCAGATTTAAGCTCCAAGCTTTGGAACATAAACCTTTCTCCCGTCATGTGACGTAAGCAGCCAGAGTCCAGGTACCATGACTGGCGTCTTGACTTTTCTGCTAAATACATCTGCAACATGGATTATCTTATCCTTAGGTACCCAGATCTTTTTGGGTCCTTTTGGGTTAGTTGGTCTGAACTTCTGTCTTTTTACAACAGTTTTGTTCTGACTGACTTTTGGCTTAAACACATGAACATTTTGATCAGAACGTGTGTGTTTGATATCATTGAGATGACCAAACTTGAAATGAGAGTATAAGGGGGTTTTCTTAATTATAAGTTTATCAATAGGCATTGGATTTAAATCCTTTCCAGAGGAAGATTCATATCCAATTCCTTTCCTGTTGTTTCTGCTAACTCCATAGATCATTGAAGCCATCTTGCTTATATCTATGCTTTTAGCTAGAAACTTCTGAAAGCTGAAGTCATATTCTTCTAAAATGTTTTTGCATTTATACTTAGTTTCAGACTCAGAGTCTTGTTGAGCTTTTTCAAAATTAGTTTTCATTTTTAAATTGTTTTCTTTTAGCTCAGCAACTTCTGACTTTAATAAATTATTCTCAGATTCAAGATTGCATTTAAGCTTCTTGCATTTGAGCTTAATCTGGTTATAGTTTTTCAGGACTTCTGATAAGACTTTAATAAGCTCTTCCCTAGTGAGATTAGAAAGTACCTCTTCTGAGTCAGATTCAGAATCGGACTCAGATCCAAATGATCCTTCATTCTGATCTTCCACGCCTGCCATCAGAGCCATGTTGGCGCATTCATCTTCAGATTCTGATGAGGATCCAGATTCATCTGAATCATCCCAGGTTGACATTAGAACCTTCTTCTTGTGCTCAGGCTTTCTTCTGAGCTTTTGTTTCTGAAGCTTTGGACATTCATTTTTGTAATGATTGTCACTACCGCGATAATAAGGTGCCGGCAAAATAGAAGAGTCGTCACCTTTCGTTATTTATCCCTCAGAACGGGAAAGGAAACGATCGGAAAAACCTGACGAAAAGGTATAAGACAAGGTCGACGCAACCATTGTCTCGGTTTGGGAGTCGGTTACGCAAGGGGAAGGTATTAGCACCCCTTAAGTCCATCGTACTCGATGGGATCCACGCTTGTTGCGTTTATTTGACGGGTTGGTTTTACTATCTACCTATCAAGGCTGGTATAAAAGAAAAGAAAAATGACTCGGCAAAGCGTCGCGCTTTATGCCTACGTATTCTCATCATAGAATGAGAAATCAGAGTCAACGTAGTTCGACTAACTACGAGTTACGGGGAAGGTGGCTCGCCAATACGTCAGTATTGTGCCTACGTACTCTCAACATTCATGAGAGATCAGAGCTTACGTAGTTCGAGATAATACGGATTACGGGAATTCAGATTCATCTGTTTTTTCGAGTAGGGTTAACAAACAGTTCCAGCAGTTTGGTGTACGCAGCTCGACCCTTGGAGACTTAGGCGTTACTGTTTGCGGTAGAACTGGGAGTTAACGACACTCTTTTCTTCAGAAAAGCTTCCTTTGAATTATGGGCCCACGGGGGAAAAGGTTTGAAGTTTGTTTTCTGTCTTTTACGAAAGAACTGTTTTTTATGGTTGTTTGCAACTAATATCACACTAGAGACTATGACCTGAGAGTGAATGCGTCGCATGTCACCCAAAGGGTGCCATGCTAAACATACAGACTGTTGAAAAGAAACTCTCCAACAATCCTTTATCAGATAGCTTAAGGCTCGTAACGTACGATGTCAGTTAACCTTTATTACTGTATTTTAATTTGTTTTGAGATGAGAAGAGAATGAACAGGTTCAACTAAGGGGAGACTATCAAGTCCTAATGTTGTCATGCCAAGCATTCATCCTATGGTTGAAGTTTGAACCAGGGAACTCCTAGAAGTTATCATGCATAGGTTTCAACCTAAAGTTCTAATCATCACTTCCTTATCAAAGGAAGTGAGATTCCTAGGGGATCATGCCAGGGTAAACAAAAACAGATAAAACATCAGCTTAAACAGTAAACAGTAAACAACTGTAAAATGCATGCAATACAAGTGAGGGAGGAAATGTGTGTGGGGCATCAGCCTCCACAAGCTCATCTCAACCTCAAGCCAAGTATGAATAACTGCAATCATAAAGGAAAATAAAATGCCATCAAGCAAATCACAAACCACACAGGCAAGGGAGCGGAGCTCTACCGAATACCAGCAAGCAAAGCCATACAGTAAAAATACAAGTAGAGGGAGAAACTCAACCTCTAATGCAATACAAGCAAAGGGAGAAACTCAACCCTTAGGATGCTCTTAGGCTTATTAAACTACATGACCTAATCTAAATGCATCACACCAATCAAGTCACATCAATACAATTGCACATAAAGAAAACAGACAGTCAAGAAAGCACATCAACAACTTCCACAGCTTCACATCAAAGCAATCCTCTTACAGCAATTCAGTCTACAGTCTGCAACTGTTCTTCAAGTCTATCATCTTCAAGAGAATGAAAGGTAATCCATATTTAAGCTTCAATCTTAAATAGGCTCCACCAAGAATGAAGAGAATCAATAATATGATTGTTTGATAATGGGAAGCAGACAAGAAACCAAAGGAATCCTATCTGACACTCAACCAGTTATCAGAGAGAGGCATCCTCAAAAGTTCTACTCATTGTAAATGACACACATCCCTCCAAAGGAGAGATGAGACTTTAACATGAGGACTTTGAGTCATAGGATGGGAATGGAATGGGAATAAAACCAAACATTATTTGAAGAAATATCTATTTCTAAAGCTCTCTCCTAAAGCCCTAAACTTACAAGCTATTCAAAGCTAACAAAAAGGAAGGAAAAACTCCAATCCAAGCTCCACCAGCCACTTCACACAAGCTTCATCATGTCCATGATGTCCTCCTATGAGATCCAGAAGCCCACTAGGCAAGGAAGCCCAACTTTGAGTCCATTCCAAATCAATCATCAACATTGAAACACCAAATGAACAAACAAGTAGAATATTCTATCAAAAATACCAAAACATATTCTAAAAATCTGATTATTTTTCTATGGGAACATGCATTTACTAATAACCTACAGTTAAAAAAATCAGGACCTAACTCATTCTCTAAGTCCTCCAATAAAATCCTAAACCTCAAGGTATCACAACTAAACCCTAAAAGGGAGCTCCTAAAGTTCTAGTCCTAAAACAGCACCTAAATTCATCACAAAAATGTGAGAAAAATCTGAGGGGAGCACGCATATCTAACCTAATCACAAGCTAAAAATCCAGCCAATAATCAATACCAAATGCTGAAACAAAATTCACCAAACAGAAGAGGCAAACAATACAATTTTATTGTCAATAAAAATGTGAAAAATTCAAATAAAATGAAAATGCATGATAATCCTAATCTTTTTATTCCTAAAATTTCTAAACTCATTCATGAATCAGGGGAAAAAATATCAGGATTTATTGACTAATTTTCATATTTTTAATGCAATTAAAATCAAACCATAATAAACAAGAATTAAAAGAAAACAAAATTAAAAGAAGATGAAAGGAGAGGGTGCAATCAGCAACACAGTTACACTGAAACGCTTGGTGTTGCACCCCAAAATTTGCCCAACTTTTCTTTACTTAGCTTATGTTTCATTTCATTCACATTAGCATTATCATTTGCATTCCATTGACATGTATGCAAGAGATCAATAGGTATGATTACCAATCAAGGGCTACAAAAGACTTTGAAGCTAGCTGGGAGGCTTACTCAAGTGTTGAAGGGTTTATATCCTTGTCAGAGAAGTTAAAAGATCCTCAGAGAGAGTGGTTGAAGCCAAGTGTGTAGGTCTCCTAACTTGAAAGTTGTGGAAAACCATCAGATGATTCTGAAGCCATGAAGTTAGACTTGAGGTCTTGAGAGAGATCATGAAAAGTGTTGGGGGTCACTTTGAGGCCTAGACAGGTCATTGTGCAAGGTTAGGAAGCCTCAGCCATGATTGGTGCAACTAGGGTTTGACTAGGTCAACCCTAAGTCAACTGATGATTTGAAGAAGGTTGAGACTTAATACAAGAGCCATGTGATCATGGATTGATACGTTAAGATGTTCTAAGGATGATTCCAAGGTTAACTCATCATGATTGAAGAGTTTGAGAAATTTCAAGCTAGGGTTTCTAAGGCTTGACAGTGTAAAATCCCCTAGTTTGACCCCATCTTCAAGGAAATTTAGCTCAAGATGTGATTGTCATCTCATCTTACCCCCAACATGAATGTTATAGAGCATTATCTTAGCTTTAATTTGAATGCTAGAAGTCCTTGATAGGATTTATAGAACTCATGTTATGGTTCAGACAAGTTACAAGTCATCTGAGGAATGTGAATTTGGAGCTTGAAAGTTACCCAACTTTCATGAAACCTTTGCCCTAGAAGGATGATTCCTATGAACTTTTGGTCAACATGAATGTTGTTCCTTATCCTCTTAGCTTTCTAGAGAGTACTAGAAGTCCTTGATAGGATTTGTAGAACTCAAGTTATGGCTTTGACAAGTCAAGGGTATTTTGGTCATTTGGAGATTACAGGTCATTTCAATCATAAGGCCATAACTCCTATTTGCAAGCTTCAAATGGGAAAATGTTCAACATAAAACTTGTTCAAAATGATGTTTTAAGGCTAGCCAAGTGGTCATGAGAGGTTGGAATTTCTTGTAACTCAAAATTGCAAAATTGACTTAAAAAGGAAGAATTAAAGTTCATTAAAAGGACCAAATTTGTGATTTTTCATTTGGTGACCAAATGAGACAAACCTATATGTCATTTTGATTGTAAAAGGCATTTTAAAGACAATGGCAATGGCACTTTTTTCATTTGAGGTCAAAATCATGGAGTTTCTTTTGCTTGCTTAAAACTTAAGTAACATATGCCAAACTTCTCATAAGATCAAAACCAAGGTACAAACACATCCTAGCACTTTCATAATCTCATTTGGAGAGAATTTGGATGAAGAGCATAATGAATACAAGCTGCTGCAAGGACTGTCATAAACATAGCATATCATGAGATTTTAAGTGAGATGAGATATTGAAATACTCATTGGATTGATCTAGAACTTTCTAGATCATTCAGTCATGTTCTATATATGATTATGAAGTGGTTCAGAGTGAAGGTTGGTGAGAATTGAGAGAGGAGAGTGAGATTGCACTTTGAAATTTCTTCTTGCAAATCCAATTCCGTTACAAGGTTTGAAGCCATTTCAGTCCAAGTTCTTGAGCCCAATAGCTTGCTCTGAGGTTGGTGATCAATTTCAGATCAAATTCAAGGCAAGATCGTGGGAGAATTAGGAGTTGGCACTTGGATTTCTTCATCTGCAACTTATAGTCGGGTTCAAAGATTCAGAGTATTTCAATCCATTTCGTTGCATACAGAACCTTCCTTGGAGGCTAGTGAAGGAGCCTGCAAGTTCTTGAGGGTTGATTTGAAGATTCAACCACTCTGCTCACATGATTTTACCAGGTATGCAATTCTTATTCCGTGGCTTAATTTAAGTAGAATCTATGGGAATTGTTAGGTTAGATGCATTGTAGATTGATGTAGGAAGGTTTCTGGATCATCAATTTGGAGATTAGTGACCAATTAGGGTTTATGCCATTTTCGGTTGAGATCGTGTTCTTGCAAATCTTGAACTTTTAGAATGATTAAGTATCATAGGAAGATTCCTTGTGAAATTTGGGACAAGTTTCGTGTAGAGACCATTTGAGATGGAGGATTCTAGAGAGAGTTAGGGTTGGGGATGGTTGATCGGAGAAGTCACCGGAGGTGACTCTAGCACGCGCAGATGGAGGGAGTTCAGAGATTCAAAAGGTTGAAGACAACCTTAGGGCCATTGGATTGGGATGAGACCTTTGACCAGATGAGGATCCAACGGCCACGCGTGAAGGAAGTTTAGTGAAGGATTTCTGAGTTGGGATTCAACGCAGCGTTTCATTTATTTTATAGTTTTAGGCCTAAGTCAATAGTTGATACTCACACCCCCTTTTTGGGCCCAACCCTGAGATGAGCTGAATTTTGTTGCTACCTGCACCACGCGTTTATCATTTTCTTTTGATTTTCTTTTAATTTCTCATTTCATTCATGGTTATTGGAAAATTCATAAAAAATTGAAAAATGAATCAATTAATTCCATTCTTTTTGCCATGGATTCATGATTGAATCTAGTTTTTTTTTAGATAAAAAATATTAATATTCCATGCATTTCTGATTTTATTAGCATTTTTTACATTTTAATTGATATTAAAATGACCATGGTTGATGCTTGATCTTGTTGAATTTGGTTTGATCATTTGATGATGGTTCTTGCCCTGATTTTTTGTATGTAGCTAGCATAGATATGCATGCTCCCCCTAGATTTTTCTCACATTTTTGTGATGAATATAAGTGGTAATTTTAGGTTGAAACTTTAGGAGCTCCATTTTTAGGGTTTATGATTGATACCTTATGATTTAGGTTTTATTTCTAAGACTTGGTGGATGATTCAACCTCTGATTTTTGTATGGATTCATGATTGAATTAGGGTCCCTTAGAAATTTTTGTAGGAATTTAAAATGTAGTTTACTATTTTTGTTTGATTTTAGATTAGGTGCTAACTTTAGATGATTCTAATGCACTAATTCAACTAGAATGACTTCTTTAGCTCCCTTAGATTAGGGTTTTGTCCCTCTTGCTCTTGGATGATGTTGAAGACAAGTTTGGGCTATCATGGAATGCTTGAAGAAGCTTGGATGTGAAGATCTTCCCTTCTTTTGGTGTAGTGTTGATTAGGTGTTAAGATTAGGGTTTGTAGGCAGAGCTTCTAGATAGTTCTCTTCTTTCATAAACATGGAAGATGTTGATCACTTCCATTCTTCCCTATGATTTAAGGTCCCTTTGTAAAGGCATCATCCCTCCTTGGGTAGGATGTTTGGCTCTTTACAAGTTGGTAGAACCTTTGAGGGTCCCTTTCTCTGATGATAGGATGCTTAGTGGTGACCTTTGGTCTTCACTCTGCTACCAATCATCCAAACTTTGCTCTTGTTAGATGAATCTTTCTCCCTTGCTAGAGGATGGAGTTCCTTGCTTGAAGAAGCTTGAAGGCTAGAAGTTGATGCTTCTCTGTGTTTGAAGACTGCCATTGAAGCTGAAGCTTGAAGAAGATGAAGAACAAGTTGATACTTGTGAGAGGAATTCATTGAAGATTGAATGGAGAAGCTGAAGCTGGAGGAAGAAGCAAGTTGATACTTGTGAGTTTAATGCATTAAGTCCCTGAAGGAACAAGTTGATACTTGCAATTGGGATTGAAGCCTGAAGGTGGAGCCTATTGAAGATTGAAGCTTGAAGATGGAGTACCTTTAATCCCCCTGAGGAGGATAGACTTGAAGTACAGTTACAGACTGAGGACTGAACTGCTGCCAGGGGATTGCATTGATGTGAATCTATGGGGGCTGTTGATCTGCTTTCTTTCCTGTCTGTTTTCTTTCTGTGCAGCTGTATGGATGTGACCTGTTTGATTTTCCTGATGCATTAGAATAAGTTTATCTCTAGGCTGATGTAAACTAGGAGCATGATTGCACTAGAGGTTGAGTTGTTCCCTCTGCTTGTATTTTTACTGTATGGCTTTGCTTGCGGGTATTCGGTAGAGCCCAGCTCCCTTGCCTATGTGATCTGGTGTGTTTGCTTGATAGCATGTCCTTCTTCTGTATGATTGCAGTTATTATATGTTGCTTGGTGGCATTTTATTTTATTCCTTCTGTATGATTGCAGTTATTCATATTTGGCTTGAGGTTGAGATGAGCTTGTGGAGGCTGATGCCCCACACACACTTCCTCCCTCACTTGCATTGCATGCATTTTACAGTTGTTTACCGTTTACTGTTTAAGCTGATGCTTTATCTGTTCCTGTATCATTGACATGATCCCATAGGATTCTCACTTCCTTTGATAAGGAAGTGATGATTAGAACCTTAGGTTGAAACCTATGCATGATAACTTCTAGGAGTTCCCTGTTTCAAACCTCAACCATAGGATGAATCCTTTGCATGACAACATTAGGACTTGATAGTCTCCCCCTTAGTTGAGCCTGTTCTCTTCTCATCTCAAAACAAATTAAACTACAGTAATAAAGGTTAACTGACGTCGTACGTTACGAGCCTTAAGCTATCTGAGAAAGGATTGTTGGAGAGTTTCTTTTCAACAGTCTGGATGTTTAGTATGGCACCCTTTGGGTGACATCCGACACATTCACTCTCAGGTCATAGTCTCTAGTGCGATATTGGTTGCAAACAACCATAAAAAACAGTTCTTCCGTAAAAGACAGAAAACAAACTTCAAACCTTTTTGCCCCGTGGGCCCATAATTCAAAAGAAACTTTTCTGAAGAAAAGAGTGTCGTTAACTCCCAGTTCTACCGCAAATGGTAACGCATAAGTCTCCAAGGGTCGAGCTGCGTACACCAAACTGCTGGAACTGTTTGTTAACCCTACTCGATAAAAACAGATGAATCTGAATTCCCGTAATCCGTATTATCCCGAACTACGTAAGCTCTGATCTCTCATACCTGTTGAGAGTACGTAGGCACAATACTGATGTATTGGCGAGCCACCTTCCCCGTAACCCGATGTTAGCCGAACTACGTAGACTCTGATTTCTCATTCTCTGATGAGAATACGTAGGCATAAATTGCGACACTTTGCCGAGTCATTTTCTTTTCTTTTCAGACCAGGCCTTGATAGGTAGATAGTTTAAAACAACCCGTCAGATAAACACAACAAGCGTGGATCCCATCGAGTACGATGGACGTGAGGGGTGCTAATACCTTCCCCTTGCGTAACCGACTCCCGAACCCAGACAATGGTTGCGATGACCTTGTCTTATACCTTTTCGTCAGGTTTTTCCGATCGTTTCCTTTCCCGTTCCGAGGGATAAATAACTAAAGGTGGCGACTCTTCTGTTTTTCCGGCACCTTATTTTCGCGGAAGCGACACTTGGGCCCAGCAAAATGGGGGTGCGTGTAGCAACAGGGTGCCAAGGCCCATCTGAACATCAATTCAGTCACCAAAAAATAACTAGGGGAGGGGTGTGTTGAGTAAAGGTTTTGCCTTGAAAAACCATGTTGGGCCTGGATAGGGGGTGGTGATAGTAACTGAATGCTAAGCCTAACGCCTTGTTAACTCTTCCTATTCAATTCAGTTCAGGAATTAAAAAGAAAAAGTGCATGCGCCAGGGTTCGAACCAAAGCGTTCTTGGTGTATACAGCGTATCAAACACAGCCTGGGAACTTACTAATTAAAACGCTGCGTTGAAGGGGGGTACGCGTGGCTCAACGAGGACGCTAGGATTACTTGACTAAGTCCATCTTTCAACATGAATGGACGGTGAAGAGTTCGTCTTCAACCTTTTAAACTTCTGTAAATCTCCCTCTGCGCGCGCGAAGTCCAAATCGCCGGTGGCTTTTCCGGCCACCCTGGCACAACCCTAAATCTCTCTACAGTCCACCATTTGCCACGAGTTCTACATGAAACCTATCCAGAATTTCACCAGCAATCTAACCATACCACTTATTCACTCTAAAAATGCATGAATCGCGAAATCACAATCTCAACCGAAAATACAATTAACCCTAAATTGTCTCTAATCGTGCAATTGATCACCCTAAATCCAACTACACTTCATCCTGATCCTAACCACCTATGAAATGCTATCTAATACTACATAAATTAAACATAATCGTGAGATTCAACAACCTGTGTTTTGGCTCTCAACAGAAGCAGTTCTTGCACTCTTCAGCCTCCAAGAAAGTGCAGATACACTCCAAATCACTTGATGAACACAATGGGATCTTCAATTGATCTTGATTTGCTCTTGAATTCAGAATCCGATTCTCACTTGCACCTCTGAAATTTCAACATCAATCTCTGCTTCAGGCTTCAAACTTCACCAAAAAATGAACTGAATGCACTCATAGACTTATATAGGATGTAACTGAATGATCTAGATCCTTCTCAAAGGTTCAGAATGAGAAATTCAAATTTCAATTTCTCTCCAAGATATCATCCATGGCAGTTACGGTATCTCCTCTATTTTTCCTTCAGGAAAATTTCATTGCACTCCTTGTGAGTTACTGAACTTGAATGGTGGGGATTCATCCCTTGTTTTCATCCTATGGCTTGGATTTGAGATGTAACTTCCTCATGAAGTAACAAAGCAAAAGGCCATGAAAATGAACTCAAACCTAAATTCTAATGATGTCATTGTTTCCAAAATGCAATTTCCATTCAAAAAATTCTATTACTTTGCCTTATTTGCTCACATAACATTTATTTTGAATTTTTGATCTTTAATGCCTTTTAATTCTTCCTTTTTCAAAATTTCTTGAATCAAGTCTCTCCTTGAGCCATTTCAATGCCTCCTTGATACATGGTCAAAGTTAAAACCCCATTTTGAACAACTTTCAAGTTGAACAAAACTTCATTTGAGATGTCTAAGTTGGTGAAAATGACCCATAACCAAAAATGACCCATAATCACAACTTCCCAAAATACCCTTGACTTGTCAAAGCCATAACTTGAGTTCTACACATCCAACCATGGACTTCTAGCTCTCTATGGAAAGGTAAGATAATAAGGAGCAACATTCATGTTGACCAAAAGTTCATAGGAATCATACTTCTAGGGCAAAAGTTTCATGCAAGTTGGGTAACTTTCAAGCTCCAAATTCACATGCCTCAGATGACTTGTAACTTGTCTGGCTCATAACTTGAGTTCTATAAACCCTATCAAGGACTTCTAGTACTCAAATTAAATCTAAGATCATGACCTACAACAATCATGTCAAGGTCAAGATGAGATAAAAATCATATCTTGAGTTAGATGGTCTTGAAGTTAGGGGTCAAGCTAGGGGATTTTACACTGTGAAGTCTTAGAAACCCCAGCCTAAAACTTCTCAAACTCTTCAATCATGATGAGTTAACCTTAGAAACATCCTTAGAACATATTAATGTATCAATCCATGATCACATGGCTCTTGAATCAAGTCTCAACCTTCTTCAAATCATCAGTTGACTTAGGATTGACCCAGTCAAACCCTAGCTGCACCACTCATGGCTGAGTCTTCTTAATCTTGCATAATGACCTGTCTAGGCCTCAAAGTGATCTTCAAAACTTCTCATGAGCTCTATCAAGACCTCAAGTCCAACTTCATGGCTTCAGAATCATCTGATGGCTTTCCACAACTCTCAAGTTAGGAGACACACCCTCTTGGCTTCAATCACTCTCTCTGAGGATCTCTTAACTTTTCTGACAAGGATATCAACCCTTGAATACTTGAATAACCTTCTTAGCTAGCTTTGTATAGCTCTTGATTGGTAATCATACCTCTTGATCTCCTACATACATGTCAATGAAATGCAAATGATAATGCTAATGTGAATGAAATGAAACATAAGCTATGTAAAGAAATGTTGAGCAAATTTTGGGGTGCAACAATGACCAGGTTGTTTGTATTCAAAACAAACAACTTCCTTCTTTCCAGATCTTTTTGGTCTAGAGGACTCCTTGCACTGATCTGGATTCTTGAAGTTCTTGAACTTCCTCTGTTTGTGCTTCCAGAGTCTGTTGATTCTTCTGGACAACAAGGACAGTTCATCTTCTTCTTCTTCAGAAGACTCTTCAGAACTCTCTTCTAACACCTGCAAAGCTTTCACAGATTTGTTAGATTTTAAGGCAATTGACTTACCTTTCTTTTAAGGCTCATCTTCCTCAAGTTCAATTTCATGGCTCCTTAGTGAGTTGATTAGTTCCTCTAGAGTGATCTTGTTCAGATCCTTGGCAAGCTTCAGAGTAGTGACCATAGGTCTCCATCTGATAGGCAAGCTTCTGATGATCTTCTTCACATGATCAGCAGTTGAGTAGCCTTTGTCCAGAACTTTTAGACCAGTTGTGAGGATCTGGAATCTAGAGAACATAGTTTCTATAGACTCAGACTCTTCCATTTTGAACGCTTCATACTTCTGTATTAATGCCAGAGCCTTGGTCTCTTTTACTTGAAAGTTTCCTTCATGTGTCATCTTCAAAGACTCAAACAAGTCAAATGCAGTTTCTCTGTTTGTGATATTCTCATACTCAGTATGAGATATTGCATTTAACAAGATTGTTCTAGCTTTGTGATGATTTCTAAACTCCTTCTTTTGAGCTTCAGTCATTGATTTTCTATCAACTTTCTTGCCATCCCCATCAGTGGGATGAACATACCCATCAATGACCAAGTCCCATAAATCAACATCATAACCAGAAAGAAACTTTCTATCCTGTCCTTTCAATAATCAAATTTCTCCCCATCAAACATAGGGGGTTTTGTGCTGATTCTTTCCCTTTCTTCATATATGTTGTTGCTGTTAGATGTTGAAGTTTCAGCCATAATAACAACCAAATATATATCAAATTTTTCTCACTGGACCTTTTCTGTCACGGTGAAGTGGTAGCACACACAGAACTGGAGCTCTTATGCCAACTGAAGGTGAGAAAATACTTAGAAGGGGGGGGGGGGGGGCGTTGAATAAGTATATAGAAAAACTTATGGCAATAAAAACTCAAGGATTTTTATCCTGGTTCGTTGAATTCAACTACTCCAGTCCACCCTATCAAGAGTGATTTGCCTTTCTCAACAAGGACTTAATCCACTATTAATCAATTGATTACAATAGCAAGCACTAAGAACAATTGTTCTTAGTCTTATTAAGAACAACTTATCTCAACTGGATCTTCTTAAGGACTTTTACAATCAAATGTAAGAATAAAACAAGTGTTTAAATGCTTCTAATTAAGCTATATCACAATTTTGATTTTACACTTAAGATTTAAGAACTATGAAATAAATTCACCAATGAGAATAAGTTGTATGAGAGCTTTCTTCGAATTCTTTCAATATTTCGTCAACTGAAGAAGAGTGATGGAGTCTTGCTTTTATAGGCACATATGTCCAAGTAGCTTTCACGTTGAAGGTTGTATACTGAAAAGGGCTGAGCCTTTTTGTCTTGACATCACATGACCTTTCCTAGAAGTAGAATGCACAGAGAAATCCTTTTTATCTGTGTTCTTATGTCTAGCATAGATGAGGAAAGAGTCGTTTGGCCAAACCAACGGACATAACTTTGAATTCTTCTTCAACAAGTTTCAGCAAATGACATCAGAGCCTTGAGTGATCAGAGTCTTCTGATGTTCATCAGAGATTGCTGAATCAGAGCATTGCAGCAAGTGTGCTTTCAGCTTGTAATTTTATTAGAGCAGAGTTTAGGAATCAGATCCTCAGTACTGCAGCTAGGGCTGGAAATGAGTCGAGTCGAGTCGAACTCACCTCAGCTCGGCTCGACTCGTTAAGAATTGTTCGAATTCGAGTTCGAGTTCGAGTTCGACACGAACTTTTTTTTAAGCTCAAACTCGACTCGTTATAAGTTCACGAACAGTTCGGCTCGACTCGTTAGGTTCATCTCATTAGGTTCAGCTCACATGGTTCACGAACTTAAAAACTATTTTTTTAAATATATATATTTTTTAGTATATTTGACATTTTAAATAAATATATATTTTTAAAATAAAATATTAAAATAAAATAAAAGTTATCATATTGAAATTTAACTTTATCTTCGAAATCTACTACTTCAAAACCTACACAACTTTCAAGAGATACATTTGAGAGTCTAATTCAAAAACTAATAAATTGAAGATTAAATTTGTCTAAGATTTGAAGTAAATATTTAAACTTAATCTTAAAGACAGTATAATTCTTTTCATATGTAATCGAGTTGACTCATGAACCTAACGAGTCGAACTATGTATAGTTCAAGTTCAGCTCATTTAGTTAACGAACTTAATTTTTCGCTCATACTCAACTCATTTGGTTCATGAACCTAGTTCAACGATTTAATTATCGAGTCGAATTCCGAACTATCTTCGAGTTGGTTTGGTTCATTGCCAGCCCTAACTGCAGCATAGTACTATCAGAGTCTTCTGAAATAAACTAAGCTTGAAACTCTTCATACAAAAGTCTTCAATGCTTCAGATTCTTCTGTAGCTTCTGCTTCAGATCCTTCTGTAGACAGCGCTCAGAATCTTCTGTAGGCAGCGTTCAAATTCTTCTAAGAGATTCTTCTAATGCTTCAGAGCCTTGCATAATTTCATGTTCAGATCTAATTTGCTTTCAGAATGATATTCACTTTTAATATCTGCAGCAAACATACTTGAACAAATTTTAGAGTATATAATTCTTTAATACAAAATTTCGTAAGAGTTATCATCAAAACATAGAGATATAATTAAGAACCAATCTGTGTTCTAACACAAACAAAATTGATTTGAATATTCTTGGAAGTTTATAGAACATCAGTGGTATACAAGACAATGATCGAGATTTCCATGAAGGAGATGGAAATGATGTGCCTACTCATGATGAATGACAATCTCCAACTCAAATTGATGTTGGATATATTGAAGAAATAAGAAACACCGTCATAGTCCAATTGCCAAAAAACATGGGCCGACAACGACAATAGTTTTATTTTTATGTTTGATGACTTTAAAAAAACTAGAATAAGACTTAAAAATGTATAGTTTTATTTTTATGTTTTGCTTAATTTTAATAAAAAACCATGCACGTGAAATATATATATATATATATATATATATATATATATATATATATATATATATATATATATATATATATATATATATATATATATATATATATATATATATATATATATATATATATATATATATATATATATATATATATATATATTCATATTTAAAAGAGCTATCATTTTATAATTGTAAAATAACACAAGAATTTTGAAAAATCATGTATAATTATTTATTCATAATTTTGTACGATCATTTATTTATAACTCTATATTACGTTGTATGTCCTTTTTAGTAATCTATAATTTAAAAATAATTTAAATAGTTTTTTAGTTCATGTAACTTGGCGTGTTTTTATTTTTCTTCTCTATATGTTTTTTTTTTTTACATAAAGTCCTTAAATATTGAATTTCATTTGATTTTAGTCCTAAAGTTAAAATTCGTGGATTTCTTATGAATTTTTCTTCAAATTTTCCTATTTTAACTTTAGAGATTAAAACCAAAAAAGTATTAACATTAAAAAAAACAAAATACAATGACGAAAATAAAAACACGACAACTTACAAGTAGGGATGATAATTGTATCCAAGTCCATTGGACATCCGCAAAAATTACCCACAATGGGTAGGATAAATACCCGCTTTGTTGGGTATGGTCTGGGCTCGGATAATTACCTGTAAATTTAAATGGGTGTGGATGCGGGTATGAACACTCTAGTACCCAACCCGTCCCAATCCGTAAGTATATATATTTATAATTTTATTTAATATTATATTTATATTTGGTATATTAAAATCTAAACCATTGTTATAAATATTAAATCCTAAACCTAAAAGTTTCTTAAGATAAATATATTTTATTTACAGAACCCTGTTATATATTGTTGTCATACTTCTAATCTAGTTTGAAACATCTAACACAAACAGGTAACAATCTTTCTTTCCATGTGTTGTTCTATTATTACTATTATTATTAGAATGGCCATGCTAGTGTTGTTTTATCAACTGATTTTTTAATTGCACAGTATATTAAAATTTGATGTAATTATGTAAACTCTAGATATTTTAGATATTCTAGGGATAAAAGAGGTGGGTAGTGTAGTGTGGGGTAGAGGGAGGGTATATTGAAATTTGATGTAATTTTGTATACTATGCGTATAATCTAAACTTCTGTGTATAGTATAATCTAAAGGAAAAGAGTGCCCTAACACAAAGCATTTCTATACTGCACCTATGGTAGTAGAATCAGTCTTTGAAATGGGTTTTCTAATCAAATAAATATTTTAAATCTAGAGAAATGAAGAAAAGACGTTACTTCTATGATAATAATTTATGAGTATCCACTTTCAATAGTTGATCATTTGGGGTTTAGAGCATATTTAGAAGGTTTTCAACCTTTGTTCAAAGTTCCAAGTTGAAATACGGTTAAAAGTGATATTATCAAAATGTATGAAAATGAAAAGTTGAAAACTATAGGACTTTTGAACAGGATTGAGAGTAAAATTGCTTTAACGTCAGATATATGGACTGTTAGCAACTAAAATAAAGGGTATATGACCATTACAACTCACTACATTGATGATGATTGGGATATGCAGAGTCGCATTTTAAAATATAATATTTCTAAGATGTTTGTTAACTTTATCTAACAAGTAGAATTTTAAAGTGTATTATTATGTAATAAATTATATTGCATAATAGGTTTGTATATGTAGAATGTCCACGTACAACTGAAATTATCTCAAGAAAATTGTTTGAATGTGTAATGGCTTGGAATATTGATATAAAGTTGTCAACCTTCATTTTGGATAATTGTAACACTAATGACCGAGTTATTGGTATGTTGCTAAACAAGCCTGATAGTTATACTATGTTGCTAAACAAGCCTGATAGTTATACTCTTATGCTTGATGGTCAGTTATTTCATATGAGATGTTGCACTCATATTTTAAATTTAATTTCTCAAGAATGTTTGAGTGTTCTTGGAGATGACATAGAGAATGTTAGAAATAGAGTGGCTTTTTGGAGAACCACACCTAAGAGAGAATAAACTTATAGAGAAGCAACACACCAAATAAAAGTTTCAATCACAAAGAAATTAATTCTTGATTGCAAAACTATGTGGAATTCTACTTATCACATGCTTGTTGTTGCATACTACAACATTTGTTGTCTCTGGTAACACTTTTTTAGGTAACATGTAAAAATTGTTACCTAAAATTCGTATAGGCAACGATTTATGGCTATTGACAAAAATATATTAGCAACCCTTGATAATCGTTACCTAAAATACTTTTGAAGACGTTTTTGGAGCGTCACTCTTTTATTTTTTGGGCAACAATTGTTAATTGTGCCCTTAACTACTTTTGGGGATGATTTTGGAGCGTCATTATACTATTTCTTTAGGAATGTTTGATAATTGTCCCCTTAAATACTTTTGGGGACATTTTTAAATTGTTACGTTAGTTTTAATAAAAGGCTACATTCTTTCAATGTTGCATAAAAGTTTGGCAACATCAAATTTTTGATAGCAATCTTCCCTCCAAACTTATACACTAAAAAAATAAATATTTCCATCTAAACATTATTAGGAAAAAATTTAAATATAAAAAATCATCTAATACGCAATATAATAATATACTACTATAGAATAGGCAAATGCAAATTATACACATGTCTTCCAAAAAAAAACAAATTAATCTGATCAACTCATTACTCTCTATCCACGTATCAGAATAAAATATATAAAAAATTTGAAAAAAGAAAAAACTAAAAAGGAAAACGAGAGGTTCTCCTTCTACAAACATTCCACCGCCGAATCTCATCCAAAATCCACTGTTTGCTCTCACCAGCACCAGACTAGCAACTACTTCCCGTGAATTTCCCTGATTTTCAATACTTGACGATGACACCTTTCGGTCCTCCATTTTAACCCCTTCTCGCATATTAACCGCTCACTCTACCCCCGTCGCGCACCCTTCGAGTCCATCGAAATCACCATCCTTTCTTCCAATGACGATGTATTCCATTATATTTCATCTCTTTTACTCTTTATTGCATTTGCATTTCTATTTTATCGTTTTCTGGTTCATTCTCTCTAGGTCGTTCGTGCAAGCAACGTCGTCGTTTTTTTGGTTAAACCACAATTAGTTATTTCCTCGATTTCAGTGTGGTTTGGGAAAGAAACATCATCGTTTTATTGACTAGCTTTGTTTTTTTTGTTGCAGTGAAGGACATTGTGTCGAAATTGAAGCCACTTCTAACTAAGGACAAACTTTTGGTGACACAACTAGCATTGGAGAGAGATCATCTTAATAAGAAGGTAAAGACCAAGCTTTTGAAATCTTGTTTCAATCGACTACATTATACTACTTCCATATACAGACCTGCAAAGATATCTCTGGACTACATAATATTTAATTTGAGTATATCTTGCTCAATAATAAACATAAATAACTAGGATATCAATTAATCTGCATAAAATGATAATTTATGTGTTGAGGTGGATATCGAGTGCAGCTCGAGCTCAATGAAATCTAAAAGCTTCCACCTATTAAAAAAACATAAAAACATCAAGTTAGAAAAATGGACAAAGTTTTTGTAAAGGAAAAAGACTACTAACAAAGTTTTCGATAAATACCAGCTTTGTTCGACAAGAATTGCACAGTCTGCTAGCTTTCGTCTCGTGTGAAAGCTCGTGTAAACTTTATGCAATTTAAGTGAAGCAATATGTTTAGGACTGTTTAGATTCAAAAGTGAAAAGTGAATTGTTTCCACTTATTGATGTTCTAACTTAATCGACAAATCATCGATTTCTATACTCTTTTTAGTATTTAACATGTTGTTGTTACTTTTATTATCAAACGAAAGAGTGTTTGTTGATAAAATGCTATCAAAATCATTTCACTTGAAGCTTACAGATGTTTCAATTATCATCTTTCCACAACCTAGAGATTTAAGAATGGTAGGTTCCAAATCTTCACTTTTGAAACTTATTGATCTTAGTGGAATTTTGATTTCATCATTGCCGAACTTAATGGATTTTACAAGCATGGAATCTATGTCATCTTTCATATCATAGTACTTAAATAGACATGAAAAGGATATTCCCATATCACAATAAAACCAATCCTGGAAATTGAAAATGCATTTTACATACGTCAAAATACAAAATACATCGGTTAATGAAAGTCTAAAACAAGATAGAACACCTAAGTCTTTAAGGTTTATTCCAAGAAAGAAGTGCATTTGGAAAATCCAATAGTGTGGCCACCAGATAGAACAACTAAGTCTTTAAGGTTTAGTCCATGAAAATTGAAATTTGTGATGAGTTGGAGAAATTAAAAAATGGAGGCGGAAGATTTGCATTTAACTTAATATCTATTCTTTGACTATATAGAGTTTTTCACCATCCTCAACCGTCAATGATTGACTGTACTAGAAATTTATATGACTTGATTTTATGCTCATATTGTTACCAGGGAGGGAGAGGTAGAATACAAATATCAAATTGGGGGCTTCTTATCATCGGATGCAGAAATATGCATGCTCACAGTATGTATTTCTTCTAGATTTAGCAAGTGAAGGCGTATAGTGTATTGAAAGGGACAAAAGGTTATCCATCTTATTAAAATATAGTAAGTACCTCATGCATTTCATATTAGAATAGTATAGTTAAAATATGAAATGACGTATTTTTGTAGTTTTTTATGAACTGGTTGGAGACATTTAAAGCTTGAAGGTATTTGCATGTTAGTAAGTAGAAATGGATTTACATGCTAGTTGTGTTGCCTATTTTTATAAAAAAATGGAAAATAATCATTTTAAAATTCCATTTGAAGATATTTTAAGAGTAAAAAGCTCTTTTTAAAGTAGAGTAATAAGTAATGATTGGGTGTTGCATAAGTATGACCTATGTTGAAACTGAATTAGCAGATTGAAATCATTGTCGCACACACATCACAACTTCTTACATGCTATTCACTAGACTTTGTAATGTATCATTATATTCATTTATACCCCTACTATGTCACATTTCATATAATAACTAAACCATAACAAAAATTATTGTATGCTTGTATGAGACTTAAATTTAAGGCAAGATATAATGTTTTTGTGAGTATCTAGCTCTAGAGGGAAGAGTTATATAGAATGAAAACTTAGCAACTTGTTATTTTTTTTATGAATGAAAATATAATAACTAAGTGTTGCGCTGAGAATAGGATATCAAATTATTAATTAATTTGAATCGCATCTTTAGTTCACAACCGGTCTTTAATTTATCCGAAGGAAAGGTCAAAGGAAGGAAAAACCTAATTTTGCATTGTAAACACAATGCGGGGAGAGATCTAGGTAACGGGTTGGTTAAGCTTAGGGAAGGTATTAGCACCCTAAAGTTCTGTAGTACTCTACAGGAACCTCTTGTTTAAAGTTTACTATTTTGCTAAATTATTTGCTTAAGGGTATATACTAAGAGTTAGAAGGTGAAAGAAAGACCTAAGGGTTAGTCCTAAGTGTAGCGGTAAAAATCGTGAGTGTAAGTTATTGATTAACTTAACTCAAAGAAAACAAGAGTCGCCACCACACTTTTATTTTATCCCAAAAAGGAAAGGAAAAAGAGCGAACAAAACCAAAGAGTTCTAAAATAAGAACAAGAGACAGAGATCGGGGTAAGAGGGTTGGTTACGCAATGGGAAGGTGTTAGCACCCAAAACGTCTATAGTACTCTATAGGAGCCCTTTGAAATATTTACGTTTTTTGGTTTGAAAATGGTTTGTTTGAAAAGAGATTGGGGAGATGAGAAGAGAATTATTTTTTTAGATTTTTGTGTTTGGAGAGACTTATCGCCTCATGCCTACGTACCCACAAAGTGCAATATGGGATCAAAACCCCGTAGTTCATGGTACGAATGACAAAAATTTGTTGGTTTTGATTGATTTTAGATGTAAAGACAAGTCGTCATTTTAAGGAGAAAACTGCGACTATTCACCCACGAGTATTAAGACAACATCTGCGTCACATAAAGATGGAGGATTTGCTTGGATTATCAACAAGGCTATCACTCAACATCAACGTGGAAAATGTCAAAGTCTTAATAATATGGGGAATAGGAGTATTACATCTCAACTATAGAAATGAATCATGTCTAAACTTTTATGAAAAGTTTTTAAAGTGAAAAAGTGCATAAAGGCACAAAAAGAGTTGATGAGTTTTTTTGTATTTTTTATGTCTTTTGAAATTGGTCAAAGCATGATTATCATTGATTGACTTTTATTAAGAAGAACAAAAGTTTAAAAATCACTTGACGAAAGTCAAGGTTTTATTGCGAAAGCGGTTTTGAAGTTTGAAACTAAGAAGGTTTTGAAAGAGGGAGAAAGTTTTGAAAATTTAAGAAGGGGAGGAGATGAAGTGACTATCCTGGAAACCAAAATAAGAGCTAGAGGTAAGAAATATCTAACCGACTTGTAGCACACTCCATAGCAAGCAAAAAGAATTCCATCCAATTTAAAGCATAAGCTAATGAGCGAGCCAAATAAAGGCTAAGATCCACAATACTCCAAGCATAGGAATGAGAGCCCTAATTCTAAGTCCAAAGGTCCATGAAGTCCAAGGTCTAAGAGTAGTCCAAGAGCATAACCACAAAGTTAACAACACCAAGTTTTTTAGAGATTTTTTATCCTTTATTAGTGTTTTGAACAAGGTATGGTCCAAGTGGACAAAAGAGAAATGACATAAACATAAACAAAGATATGATATGAAATGATAATATGGAAACATAAAAGTAAGAAATAAGGAGTAAGAAGAGAATATAAACAAAATTAAACAAGGATATTGTTAGTGAATTAGTAATTAGTGGTTAGAACATATGATCAATGATGATTAATTCTTGCACTTAGACCAAGATTAATGAAAACTCATTAGAGGATTGATAGAATCAAAGCCTCCTAACAATGATTTTCATAGGTATTGGACTTAAGACAAGCAACTAATCATACTTGGACTTTCAAACATAAGTTTGAGCCACGAATGATCATTTTCCGATTAAGGGACACTTTAGCGCTATGTTAAGCAATCGTAATCGGGTTTATGTAGAAACCACGACTATCTGAGGCCGGTCAATAATAATGTTAGTGTTAACACATGTTAGAGACGTGATATGTAAATCACTCTCCTAAAACATGCCACACAAAAAGAAAAGAGGTAGTGATCTCATCATAATCAAGATTTTTCATCAATTAATCAAAGGTAATCTATCACTATTCCAAAGTACGGAGAATTATCTCAATGATTATTCGTCCATAGATTTGAAATAATGAAGATTAAACCACCTTGATAATCAACAATCTATGATCCATAGATTTCATCGATCAAAAATAAAAAGAAGAAGAAAGAGAATTAAAATGAAAAGAAATTTCAATTTGAATCTTAAATTGATTAAATCATCATCAATATCAATCACCTCTTTTAGTGAATAAAATCAACACTCAAAGTCCATTGATATTGATGAGATCTTATCAAAATTCAAGATCCAAAACAAAACAACAATTAATCCAAAACTAAAATATTTTCAAATAATTTTTTAAGTGCTTTTTTCAAGAATATTATTTTTAAAAAAATAAAATAAACTAATAGCAAATAAAAAAAGGAAAAGGCCCACACGGCCAAGTTCTTAAAAGAAATAATAAAAAAAAAAGAAAATAAATGAAATAACAATTGAAAAGGAGAAAGAGAAAATAAACAGAAACATCATCTTCTTCTTGCGTCTGGTACTATTCACCGCCATGGATACCACTTCGAAGCTCTCTCAAATCGGAGCGGCGGGACACGAAAAGTACGCGGTTGCAATCGGAATCATGAGCTCTCCACAACAGTACCAACAATTCAAAGAAACATAACAAAAAGTAACGGATCGAAACTGACGGTGAAGCTCAATCTACCTTCAAATTCAGGTAAACGGTGAAACAAAAACTCTCTTCTTCTTTGAATCTGACCGAATTTGAACTAGTGTTGTGTGATGTTGAAATGTATTGCGGAAAGATTTATGAGATGTGGTTGTTATTGTTTGGAGCTGTTGTGAATTGATGGAGTTGTTGTTTGTAATTTATTTTTTGAAGAATTTTGGAAGATATATGAACAAGAGTGATGAAGAATGGTGAATTTGGAATTGATGGAAGTAGTTCGGTTGAAGGTTGAAGATGAGTATTGGCAAGTTTTCAGCAGGGATTTTCTGGCTTTTCAAGCTTGAAGAAATTGAAGGGAAGAAGCTCATATTTATAGTGAAAATGAGGTGAATCTTCTGAAAAATGATTTGTCGTTTTGTGCTTTTCCTTGCGTTTTGAAAATTTGATGCGGGTTGCGTGACTCATACTGAGACTTTTTTATGTCGTTTTTTATTTGCAAATTAAAGCTCATGACGTCGTTTTGCTTTTTCTCTTTCAGATCACTTACATGACGTGGATGGTCACTTTTTGCAATTGGCTCATGGCTTAGAAACAACTTTAAAAGCTTGTGGGGTCAGCTTGGAGTGTAACAGCTGGAATTATATTAACATGGCTTGGAAATATGGCTTAATATGAAGCTTCTCATGGGTACGTTTTGACTATGATAGCAGTGTTTGTGCCTTCATATCTCAAGTTTAAAAATGTATCTGTCAAAATACTCTCCAATTTAAATCTTTGACTTTGCTATTTCTGCTTAATTTGTCTCAGTAGCACAGCTTATCATTGTAAAGCCTCATCAATAAATTCAGTTCTATTAAATGCATCATAAGGCTCCTGCGCATCTTCTACAATCCTTGTAAAACAACTGCGGGATGAGCACTTGTTCCGCCGATAACCCAAAACTGTTCATTTCTCCTCTAATCATGTAGTGTGATATCTGACCACTTGATCTCAAGTAGTGCATGTAAGCATAGTGTGACTGTGATTCCAAGCAAGAACACTAGAAAAGTTACGCTGAGTGATTGGACTATAAACTGTCCAGAAAATAAGGATAGTGCTGGTAGGAAGCAATACACAATCAGAAACATTGAAGTGAAAGGGTACATTCCAACATTGAAATATGCTACTCTTTGCAATCTCATAAACATTCTCATCAACCGTTCCCTTCGTCACCAGTCTATATATGGTTACTGGCTTTGTTTGGCCAATTCGATGACAACGATCCTCTGCCTGTCTATCAATCTGTGGATTAAAATCCATGTCATGAATCACAACTGTATCAGCTCCAGTTAAGTTTACGCCCTGTCTACCAGCTCTTGTGGAAAGCAAGCATGCAAAAATCGAAGTATCACTATTGAATGTGTCGACTATTGCTTGCCTCTCTGTCATTTCTTGAACAATGATTCTCATAGACCTCGAGGAAAGTACTGTACATTAAATCATCTTCTACCATGCGAACCTGGGACCAAACAGGAATAATTATTGGTGTGTGAATGCATATGTGACGGCGTCTGCTGAAAAGCAAGCCCTGCAAACAACTGAGAGCTCTTTCTTGAGAGATTGAGGAACTTCTGCAGTTGTAGCTGTTGGATATTTGTAGCAGCGGTAGAGCAACGCGTTAACCACAGCCAAAAGCCTCTCCTCAGGCAGAGTAACAAATCTTGAACCAATTTCTGTTAATAGAATCCTCAAGTTCATTGGCCAAATTGGCGTGCTTGGGAATAATCTCTGATCATCTCGTACAGACCTGCACGTCTAGAAAGTGCCTTCAAATGATTTCCATCAAGAGCTATAGCCAGACTGCAATTTGCAATAGCATCGGTTATTTGACCTAACACTTTATATGCAGCGGCGCGATTACAATAACAGACAGCTGCAAATGGATGAGACTCCAAATTACAAGATAAAACAGATGTATAGTGTTCAACAGCTTCTGCGTGTCGTCCAGCCTGATATGCTTCATTACCTACGGTCTTATGATACAAAAGCTCGCGTACAGTGGCAGCTAGTGGTATAAGTGACCCCAAAGCTGAGTATAATGTTTCCTTCAAAGGGTGCAATCCATCTGATACAGTGAAATCATGGACCTGATTTTCAATTTCAACCCAGCTAATGGATAGATCTTTCCTCATGCGTCTCTCATCCATAATATGTCTTACTTCCTCAACCACTCCCCATTTCAGAAGTGCAACATATATACTAGAGAGTACTACATAAGCAGAAGAAGATTGTGGTTGCCATTTAATAAGGAATTCAGTTACTTCTCTGCCGAGTCGTATACTTCCATTCAATCTACATACACCAAGCAAAGAATACCAAACATGGTCCCCTGGTCTACAATCCATCATGAATAGATCCTTCATCAACTCATTAAAACATCCAGATCGACCAAAAAGATCAAGTAAGTGTGCATAGTGTTCCAGGTCAGGGTCAACACCATGCTCGTTATTCATGGACTTGAAAATCTGAAGCCCTTCATGAACAAGGCCAGAGTGACTACAAGCATTTAGAATGGCAACAAAGGTGGTCCTATTTGGCTTCACTCCTGATTTCAACATATCATTGAACATCATAATTGTGTCATTACCATAGCCATAGTAAGCTAGTGCTGATATCATGGTGTTCCACAACACTACATCTTGCAAATTTCCACTGAAATTAAAGACTAGCCAGGCGGTCTCCATGCTTCCACATTTTGCATACATGTCAACAATAGCACTTACAACAACAGGATTAGGTCTGACATTATTACGCACCAAAAATGCATGTAATTGTTTACCATACTTCAGTGAAGCAATAGTAGCACAGGCAAACAGGCAATTACTGAAAGTAAATTCATCAGGTCTAACTTGATGCTTGATCATCTTTCTAAACACTCCAAGAGCTTTATGACCCATACCATTTCTTGCATAACCGCCAATCAAAGAAGTCCACGAATACGAATTTTTCTTAGGCATCTGACTGAACATTTCGGCAGCTGATTCCATGTCTCCGCATAAAGCATACCATGAAACTAACGTCGTCCAAGCAGGAATATCCCTCACGGACATATCATCAAACAATCTCCTTGCATCTTCCATTTTTCCACACTTAGCATAAGCATCTACAATTGAGCTAGAAACAACCACATTGGATAAAAACCCAACAACTAAAACCTGCCCATGAATCTGCCTACAAAGTTCAAATTCTTTCAATTTCACACAAACAATCAATACATTGGCAAACGTAAACTCATTATATCCAATACACAATCTCCTCAACTGTCCATAAAACCTCAAAGCCTCACTAAATCTCCCACAGTGTGCATAACCAACCACCATAGTGTTCCAGGACACATAATCCTTGTCAGGCATTTGATAAAACACGCTCCTAGCTTGTTCCATCATCCCCAATTTAACATACCCAGAAAGCATATTATTCCAAGAATACAAATTTCTAACCTCCATTTTATCAAACACCTTGCGTGCATGAACATAATCCCCACAACAGAAATACATATGAATCAAATGGTTAGCAATAAGAATGGTGGGGCGTTTAGAACCTTTGAGAAATCCTTACCAGAACCTTCGTCTGCTGCCGCATCAAAATTCAAATAGAGGGAGTTGGACTGAAGCACCAAAAGCAGCAGTGTGAGTAATAATTTCATGATCAAATTGGCTTTGGAAGGTAACAACTTAAGTTCACTCAACAGTTTTAGACCTGAACTTGCACATTTCATAACAAGTAATGATATGTCTGTGGATAATCCTTTGCAAACAATTCTAGTCAACAGGAGGAGTAATTCTACTTGACAAGCAAGAATATTGAGCATATCCTCCGAAGCATCCAGAACTGGTGATAACGTCTCAATCGTAGCAAGGAAATATTGGCATGTATTATCGATACAGGTGAATATGAGTTCATTTTGGATTTGCATCCCAAAACATCTTGATTGAACATCCACCAAACTTGACTTGTACAGACAAAACTCTGAATCTTCGGTTAAAACTGAATCTCTTTGAATTTATCTGAATTAATCTCTGGGAAAATAAATCCATAGATGAACACAACCTGGACTGATGAACCTTGATCATAATAGTCATGGACCAAACTTCTCATAGAACACTGCTTGATAAACCACTGGATTTCAATACAAGACAATTTGACCTTGAACAATCTCATTTCCTGAGAAAATAACCCACCACCACGGGTAACTTATAGTTGAAGCAAACTCTTGATAGTTTGACCAAGATGAGGTCAAACGTCCATCTGATTTAAACTTGAATGAATGTCTTTGCCATCAATCTCCTTGCAAAACCCTAAAATTGAAAAATATTTTTGGTCTTTTGGTTAGAGGTTAGTAAACAGAAACAAACATAAAGCAAGTATGAAACAACAAGGGACCTAAGAAAAATAAAAAAAGTATGGTCTTGTTTGTGGAATGATATGCAAATGAAATGTGGGATCTTAGGGGTAAAAATTAGGGTATTACAGCTGCCCCTATTTAAGATTCTTCTATCCGGAGATATGAAGATAGACATCTTTGTCTCGACCAGATAGAAGAGACTTAAATATAACAATAACCCAATTTTTGGCCCTAAGTGACCACAAAATGATATGATTATGCTAATGATATGCAGACACAAGACCTCTGTGGGGAGAAAATGCCACAGGAGTAAAACAAACACTGGAGAAAAAGAAGGAAAGAGACTCCACAGGAGAAAACAAAAAAAACAAGACCCTATTTCGATAAAAGAAAGGAAAAGACTCAACGGGGAAAGAGATACCAACTGCCAGTTACTGGGCAAAGATATTCGAACCGAAGAGAATAGGTAAAATACTTTCTACTGGTTACTGAGTAGAAAATAAGTGCAAAAAACACAAGATAATTGTTATCTACCAGTTACTGGGTAGAAAACAAAGAGATATATTACTTATTACCAGTTACTGGGTAAAAAGTAATCCACTCATTGAGATATAATCAACTACCTGTTACTGGGTAAAAAGAAGCAACGCCAACTACTGGTTACTGAGTAGTTTAGCGAGAATAATAAACTTGAATGAAAGGGGTTACCAACTATCGGTTACTGGATAGGGTAAACAACAAGTCAACTACCTGTTACTGTGTAGGACAGACTCGACTACCTGTCATTGGGTAGGAGAAGGAGGTAAAGGTCAACTACCTGATACTGGATAGGACAAACATACTCGACTACATGTCACTGGGTAGGAGAAAGAGATATATCATCAGCTACTTGTTACTGAGCAGCTCCAATCACACAACAAACTTCTCAAATAAAGAGACAACCATTTGTTGGAAAAAAAGATATTAATAACTCTGTCGGGGATCTTTAAAAGAGATACGAGCAGATTAAACCATCCAATAGAATTCTCATCGGGAATTATTCCACAGAAATTCCAATTGACAGAAAAGCTGGTCAGATAAGGATCTATCACTTCACAATAAACTTCTCTGTTGAGGATGAGCCAGAGAAATGTTATTTATTGAGAAGGTAAATTTCTGGAGATTACACAAGCTGCTCAAATAAAGAGGCCTCCACATGAAGTTGCATAAGTAATTACCAAGAGAGTGTTATCAAAACACTACTGGGAAAATCAAATCTTTATCTTCTGATGGGGATCAATAACAGATTCCTGCTGAGGAAAATAAATCCTCAAAACTACCTTCTCGACATCCAGGTTTCAAAGCCCAAAGTAACTGCTGCAAGAGACCAAAGTTCAATCCAGGAACAAACTGGAAAGAAACGGTCAAACAAGACTCGACCCAATGAGGAAATAACTCAACTGGGGAACAATTCCATCCAGATAAAAGCTGGGGAGGAAAGCTAAAAAAAACATCTTCCACGAGGCATAAACTCAGTGGGGAATTAAAAATGATAGGTATTTTCTTCTTAGGGGTCGACACTCTAATAAAGGGAGGACGCACTCCGCGGGATAACAACATCGGAGAAAGGGAAACACCAAAAAAAACAGGATGCACAATGCAACAAAAACATGCTATGCTCAACCAAAATGAATGCGCATGCAATGAGTATGAATATGCTGACAAATCAGACAAAAAGAGCAAACAGAGGGTGAACAAAACACCACAACACCACTGAAATACTCGGCTAATCTCCGCAAGTTAGAGATATCATTGGAGATCGTGCTGGGGATCAGCAACAGAAAACCTGCAAGAGATACACAAGAGCCATTAAAGGAAAATAAATCTTACTACAAGGCTCAAATCTCGCTGAGGAAATGGAGATATTGCTTGGGGAGAAGACCCCGAAGATCAATCTTCAACCATCAATAATTCAACAAGAGGGAACAACAATATGAACTCCGCTTTGAGAAAAAAACTGTTGGAGAAAACATAGCAACACAAATCTTCCAACCCTGCCAGGGGAATAAGAAGTTAACATCATAGCAAAAAGCCAAACTGTGGGGGATTTTAAATCAACACCCAATCACAAGGTGAGAGAAAACCCGACAGGCGACTGCTATGTCAACACTTCTTAGAAGTAAACAACATTGTTCTCTACTTGTGGAATAATCCAAAGTAAATATGCATAACCTCTGTTAGGAATTATCAAAGACAAATCTCTGCATGGGCAAAAACATCAAGGAGAAGTGGTCTTCAAATTTCTCAACTGTCCGATCATAACCTGGTTGAATGAATAAAACATATTCATCTTTGAATCAAGACTTTGTTGTGGAAAATCGTTCAACACTCGTCTGGTTTATCCAAAGAAACAAAACTTTGCTAAGGGATTATCAACAAACTCTACTGAAGAGACCTCAATATAGCTCAAATGGGGAAACATCAACACAACTCTACTGGGGAGCTGCCAATAAATTTTACCAGCGAAGCAAGAAAGAACCCTGCTGAGGAAAACACTTAAGCTTTTCGCTTCAAGATTCTACCATTCTTGGGGTTACTGTTGACATCCTTTCTTTTATTTTCACAAATCAAAGAAAAATGTTTTTATAATTTTCAAAATTTAAATCAATTATTCACATTTGTTTCAAAAATCATCATAAAAAATAAAATGAAATTCTATAAACAGAAACAAAATAAGAATTGCAAACAAAGGACAAAGGCCCAAATTCTATTGATAGAATGGTAGTCCGCAAATGGCGTAACTCCATGGATCATTACAAAGTTTGAAAAATGGTAAGTACAATGGAGAGTTCTACACTGAAATACAATGACCATTATTCTCCCTAACAACTTTGAATTCCAACTGTGCTTGAGACTTCAGCAGAGAATATTTGAAGTAAAACCTTTGATAGGAAATGTTGCTTCAAACGATCAAGACTGGCCAAATGCAGTTACTTGCCATGATCCCTAACTTTTGCCTAGATTGCCCTCTCGGGTTTTCAATCTACCGGGATAATTATTTATGTTTTGTCTCTAATTTTTGCCTGGACCGCCCTTTCGGGTTTTCAATCCACCGAGACGCTCATTTTTGCCTAAGCCGCCCTTTCAGGTTTTCAACTTAGCGAGCTGTTCTTTTATTTTTTAGGCGAAGTATTTCTTGACTGCATCGGCATTCACAGGACGAGTGAACTCTTCTCCATCCATAGTTGTAAGAATTAATGCACCGCCAGAGAAGGCTCTCTTAACAACATATGGTCCTTCATAATTAGGAGTCCACTTGCCCCTAGAATCAGTAGTAAAAGTCGAGATCTTTTTGAGCACGAGGTCACCTTCTCTGAATACACGAGGTCGAACCTTCTTATCAAATGCTTTCTTCATTCTTTGTTGATATAATTGGCCATGACACAAGGCCGTTATTCTTTTCTCTTCAATCAGATTCAACTGGTCATATCTACTTTGACACCATTCAGCCTCAGACAATTCAGTTTCCATCAAAACTCTCATAGAAGGAATTTCAACTTCTATCGGGAGCACTGCTTCCATGCCATAAACAAGAGAAAAAGGGGTTGCCCCTGTTGAAGTGCGAACGGATGTACGATACCCATGCAGAGTGAAAGGAAGCATATCATGCCAATCCTTGTATGTAACAACCATCTTTTGAATAATCTTCTTAATGTTCTTATTAGCAGCTTCAACAACCCCATTCATCTTGGGTCTATAAGGAGAAGAATTATGATGCTCAATCTTAAACTCATCGCATAATTCCTTCATCATCTTGTTATTTAAATTCGACCCATTATCAGTGATGATCTTGCTCGGAACACCATACCGACAGATGATTTGATTCTTGATAAACTGGACCACTACTTGCTTAGTCACATTTGCATATGATGCCGCTTCAACCCATTTGGTAAAATAGTCAATAGCCACCAATATGAAACGGTGTTCGTTCGACGCTTTAGGCTCTATCATTCCAATCATATCAATGCCCCACATTGAAAAAGGCCATGGAGAAGAGATAACATTGAGAGGAGTTGGAGGCACATGAATCTTGTCAGCATAAATCTGGAATTTATGGCACTTTTTCACATATTTACAACAGTCAGATTCCATTGTTAGCCAATAGTAACCCGCCTTTAACATCTTCTTAGCCATCGCGTGTCCATTGGCATGGGTGTCGAATGATCCTTCATGGATTTCTTTCATCAACATATCTGCTTCGTGTCTATCCACGCATCTAAGCAAGATCATGTCATAATTTCTCTTATACATCACATCATCATTCAAGAAGAAACTACCAGCCAATCTTCTCAAAGTTTTCTTATCCTTCTTGGATGCCCCAAGTGGGTACTCTTGATTCTGAAGAAAGCATTTAATATCATAATACCATGGTTTATCATCAACAACCTCTTCAACTACAAACACATGAGCTGGTCTATCAAGACGCACCACACTAATCTTTGGCACATCATTCCAATGATTTACCACAATCATGGAGGATAAAGTTGCTAAAGCATCTGCCATTCGATTCTCTGCTCTTGGTATATGGTGAAACTCAACTTTATTGAAGAAAGTTGACAACCTTCTTGCATAATCACGATAAGGAATCAAATCAGGTTGACGTGTCTCCCACTTCCCTTTAATCTGATTAATCACTAAAGCTGAATCTCCATACACATCAAGGATCTTGATTCTTAAATCGATAGCTTATTCCAAGCCCATTATACACGCTTCATACTCAGCCACATTATTTGTGCAAGTGAAAACCAACCTTGCAGTGAAAGGAATATGAGAACCATGAGGAGTAACAATAATTGCACCAATACCTCTGCCATATTCATTAACAGCCCCATCAAAAATCAAACCCCAACGGGATCCAAGTTCAGGTCCTTCTTCAGGTAATGGTTCCTCACAATCTTTAACCTTTAGATACATCACATCCTCATCAGGAAAGTCAAACTGAATAGGTTGATAATCATCAATTGGCTGGTGTGCCAAATGATCAGCCAAAACACTTCCTTTTATCGCCTTTTGAGTTCGGTACTCGATATCATATTCTGATAACAACATTTGCCAACGAGCAATCCTCCCAGTTAAAGCAGGCTTTTCAAAGATATACTTGATTGGATCCATTTTAGATATCAACCAAGTTGTACAATTCAACATATACTGGCGGAGGCGCTTGGAAGCCCAAGCTAGAGCACAACATGTCTTTTCAAGCATTGTGTACCGAGACTCACAATCAGTAAATATCTTGCTCAAATAATAAATGGCAAATTCTTTTCTCCCGGATTCATCTTGTTGACCCAGAACACATCCCATAGACTCTTCTAGCACGGTCAAATACATGATCAAAGGTCTTCCTTCTACGGGAGGAGACAAAATAGGAGGTTTAAGCAGATACTCTTTAATTCTTTCGAAAGCTTTGTGACAATATTCTGTCCAGACACAACCCTGATCTTTGCGGAGAAGTTTGAAAATCGGTGCACATGTGGAAGTCATATTGGATATAAATCGAGAGATATAGTTCAAACGTCCCAAGAATCCTCTTACTTGTTTTTCTGTTTTGGGTGCAGGCATCTCCTGGATAGCTTTAACTTTACCAGGATCAACTTCAATGCCTTTTTGACTGACAATAAAGCCTAACAATTTTCCAGAACGAACACCAAAAGTGCATTTATTAGGATTCAAACGGAGCTTAAACTTTCTCAAACGTTGAAACAACTTCAATAAATTTTTAATATGATCTTCTTCAGTCTTCGACTTACAAATCATATCATCCACATAGACCTCAATTTCTTTATGCATCATATCATGGAACAGAGTGGTCATAGCTCTCTGGTACGTTGCACCAGCATTTTTTAAACCGAAGGGCATCACTCTGTAACAGAATGTTCCCCAGGGTGTAATGAATGTTGTTTTTTCCATATCCTCAGGTGCCATCTTTATTTGATTATAACCGAAAAATCCATCGATAAATGAAAAGATATTGAACTTAGCAGTATTATCTACCAACAAATCAATGTGTGGTAGTGGAAAATCATCTTTTGGACTTGCTTTATTCAAATCTCTATAGTCAACGCACATACGAACTTTTCCATCTTTCTTTGGAACAGGCACAATATTGGCCACCCATTGAGGATATTCGACATTCACAAGAAAACCAGCATCAATCTGCTTTTGAACCTCTTCTTTAATCTTCACGGCCATGTCAGGATGAGTTCTTCTCAATTTCTGTTTCACGGGTGAACATTCAGGCTTTAATGGCAAATGGTGCTCCACAATACCAGTATCAAGACCAGGCATGTCTGTCGCTTCCGCGAAAATAAGGTGCCGGCAAAATAGAAGAGTCGCCACCTTTCGTCATTTATCCCTCAGAACAGGAAAGGAAACGATCGGAAAAACCTGACGAATAGGTATAAGACAAGGTCATCGCAACCGTTGTCTGGGTTTGGGAGTCGGTTATGCAAGGGGAAGGTATTAGCACCCCTCACGTCCGTCGTACTCGACGGGATCCACGCTTGTTGTGTTTACTGGACGAGTTGGTTTATCTATCTACCCATCAAGGCTGGTCTGAAAAGAAAAGAAAATGACTCGGCAAAGCGTCGCACTTTATGCCTACGTATTCTCATCAGAGAACAAGAAATCAGAGTCGACGTAGTTCGCCTAACTACGGGTTACAGGGAAGGTGGCTCGCCAATACATCAGTATTGTGCCTACGTACTCTCAACAGGCATGAGAGATCAGAGCTTACGTAGTTCGAGATAATACGGATTACGGGAATTCAGATTCATCTATTTTATCGAGTAGGGTTAAACAGCAGTTCCAGCAGTTAGGGACAAAGCCTGTTTGCGTTGGCGCTGAAGTTTAACGACACTCTTTTCTTCAGAAAAGCTTTCCTTTGAATCATGGGCCCACGAGGCAAAAAGGTTTGAAGTTTGTTTTCTATCTTTTACGAAAGAAGTGTTTTTTATTGTGTTTGCAATTTCAATCGCACTAAAGACTATGACCTGAGAGTGAATGTGTCGCACGTCACCCAAAGGGTGCCATACTAAACATCCAAACTGTTGAAAAGAAGCTCTCCAACAATCCTTTCTCAGATAGCTTAAGGCTCGTAACGTACGAAAGAAATCATTCATGATTACTGTATCTTAAGTTGTTTTGAGATGAGAAGAGAACAGGCTCAACTAAGGGGAGACTATCAAGTCCTACTGTTGTCATGCCAAGGATTCATCCTATAGTTAAAGTTTGAAACAGGGAACTCCTAGAAGTTATCATGCATAGGTTTCAACCTAAAGTTCTATCATCACTTCCTTATCAAAGGAAATGAGACTCCTAAGGGATCATGTCAATGATAAACAGAAACAGCTAAAGCATCAGCTTAAACAGTAAACAGTAAACGACTGAAAAATGCATGCAATGCAAGTGAGGGAGGAAATGTGTGTGGGGCAGCAGCCTCCACAAGCTCATCTCAACCTCAAGCCAGAATGAATAACAGTAATCATACAGAGGAAATAACAACATACTATCAAGCAGAATATAAGAGACTGTAATCATACAGAAGAAATGGAATAAAATGCTATCAAGCAAACACAAACCACATGGGCAAGGGAGCTGGGCTCTACCGGATACCCGCAAGCAAAGCCATACAGTAACAATACAAGCAGAGGGAGCAACTCAACCTCTAGTGCAATCATGCTCCTAGATTAAAGTTAGTCTAGATATGGACTTATTCTAATGCATCAAGCAAGTCAAACAAGGCATATCAACATTACAGAAAAGAAAACAGGCAAGAAAGCAGATCAACAACTCTCTCTCAATTCCAAGCCTCAGCTCTTCTAACAGCAATCCAGTCTTCAGACTTCAATTACCCTTCAAGATAAATATCCTTCATGACAAATATCAATTTGCTTCCCCAGGTTTCAACCCTTCAACATAAGTTTCAACTTGATCTTCTTCTTCAAGCTTCAGCTTTCTTATTCAATTCCACCTTCAGGCTTCACTCCTAACTGCAAGTATCAACTTGATTCCTTCAGGCTCTCAAAGCTTCAATGTAAGTATCAACTTCCTTTAGTCCTCAAGCCTCATCTCCACTCTCAATCTCAATTGAATCCTTCTCATAAGTATTAACTCAGTCTTCAAGCTTCAGCTCTCTCACTTTACCAGTTTCAACTTGGTCTTCTCTTCCTATAAGCTTCAGCTTCTCAGAGTCACCTTCAATCACATGGAAGTGTCAACTTCATCCTTCAATCTCCTTCAAGCAAGGAATTCCTCATTCTTCACTCAATCTCAATTGGATCTTCAGGTATCAACCTGTTCTCCTTGCTTCCCAAGCCTCAGCTGCAATGGCAATGCTCAAGGAATCATCCTCTTCCACACTCTTCAATGAAGTCCTCATCTTCAAACTCAAGCTAGAATCTCTCAAGATACTCAAACCAGAAGAAAACACTTAACTGGATAAGCTAGGGTATTAAACTGCTTATTGACCACCAAAGGAGGCCTATAAGGGTTTAACATCAGAAGAATGGTTCCCTCAAAAGTTCTACTTCTTAGGTACCATCACTTATCCCTCAAAGGGAGGGAGGTGAATACCATGGAAGGACTTTTAATCATTGGGAGGAATGGAAGCACAAGATGCTTTCCAAGTTTGTGAAAGGAATCATTCTAACTACAAAGCTCTCCCTATGTCCTATCTCCTACTCTTCATCAGACACCTTCAGGCCCCAACAAATCCAAAGCTCCAAGCAACTTCAAGCAACCTCAAGCATCTTCCTCTTGTCTTCAACTTGTCCTCAATCTCAATCAAGGGCAAACCCAGCACAAACCCTAATCTAAGGGAACTAAATGAGTTAAACTAGTTGAATTAGTAAATTAGGATCACCTAAAACCTAGCACTAAAGTTAGTCCTAACTAAAATACTAGAATCAATTGTAAAATCCTACAAAAATTACTATGGGAACCTAGGTCAATCATGACTCTATCACATTAGTTTCAAAGATCAAATCATCAAATCGGACCTAGAACTAAAATCTACATTCTAAGGTATCAACCTAAAACCCTAGAAAGGAAGTCTCTAAACATCAATCTAGAAAGCATACCTATTTTCATCACAAAAATGTGATAAAATTACTATGGGATCATACACATCTAACCTAATCACACACAAAAAATTAGGCCAAGAATCATCACTATGAGATCACACAAAATTCTACAAAAATATGCATCAAACATAAACATTTTAATATCAATTAAAATACAAAATTCCAATAAATCAGAAATTAAATGAAATGAAAATATTTTTTTTCTAAAAAATAATAGACTCAATCATGAGTAATATGCAAAACGAATGGGTTGAATTGGATTAATATTCAATTAGTTATGAATTTTCCAAGAATCATGAATTAAATGAAAAAATAATGAAAATCAAATAAAATGAATAAGCGCGCGGTGCAAATAGCATTCAGAATCAGTTCAAAACATGGGTTGGGCTTGCTGGGGGTGTGGATAACACTCAGATTATTAAGCCCAAGGCGCCAAATAAATGAAACGCAGCGTTTCATTTGAAATCCTTCATAACTCAGAAATAAAACACAGCCCTTGGATCCTCTCCCAGTAAATGGTCAAAACATGATCTGATGGTGAGAAGTTCATCTTCTCCAATTCAAAGCTCTGAGATTCGCGCCCAGCTCCGGCCACCGCCGATGGAGCTCCGGTCGTCTCCTCCAACCCTAGCTCTTCCTAAAGGCCTCCAATCCAAGAGGTCAAAACATGAAAAATACTCCAAATCTTGCCACGAACTCAACCATGCCCATAGTTTCTTCTGAAACCCCAAGAATCAACATCTCCCAATCTCAACCGAAAATGGTGACTCACTTAATTTGTCTCTAATTCAACAATTAACCATCTGAAAACCATCCTAGGTCATTCTACAACAAATCTAATACCCTAATTCAACCTAATTCTACCTGAATCAAGCTAGGGGAAGAAGGTTACAAACCTGGAAATTCTTGAACAACAGATGCACGAAATCTCCACTTCAAGCCCTCAAATCTTCTGGACACGATCACTGAACCTCCTCCTTGCTTCTGTATGCAAAAGATTCAATGGAAAGTGCTTTAATCTTGAAACACGATGAAGAGTTGCAGGTGCTGAAAATCCCTTGCTCCCACATGATCTAGCCACCAATTCTCCTTGGAAATGATCTGGAATCAATCCTTGATACTCAGGGAAGAAGAACCAATCAAGAAAATGGAAGGAAATGGAGGAAATTGATGAAACCGATTTCAATTGCAATCTATGAAAACTCAATTCCAAACTATGCTCAAACCTTCAATGATCACCAACCCTTGCCATGGATGCATTATACTCAATATATAGATGAAGTTTGGATGATCTAGAACCCTCTAGATCCTTCCAATGAGATTTTGAATCACTTATCATGCCATGCTCAATTCTGTTTGCAGCTTGAAATTCATCTCAATCTCCTTCAATTTCTCCCCTAGAGACAATTTGGAATGGTTTAGCTTGCCAAGTTCCTTGCCCATGCCTCAATTCTACGTTTTGCAAATGTTGCTTAATATGCAAGTAAACATTTTCCAAAGCAAGTCCATGATTTAGACCTCAAATCAAAAATGTGGCTAAACCATTGTTTCTAAAATGTTTTCTAGAGTCAAAATGATATATTACATGCCATGGTTTGGATGTGTAGGTTGAAAATTTCAATTTCCATCTTTGACTTATTTAACTTATGCCTTCATTTTAGGTCATTTTTATCACTTTGAGCTACAAGCCTTTTCAACATCTCATGACCTCCTTACTAGCCTTAAAACATCATTTTAAGCAAGTTTGATGTTGAAGATTTTTCCATTTGAAGCTTGGAAATAGGAGTTATGGCCTTATGCTTGAAATGACCTATAATCTCCAAATGACCAAAATGCCCCTTGACTTGTCAAAGCCATAACTTGAGTTCTATAAATCCTATCAAGGACTTATAGTACTCTCTAGAAAGCTAAGAAGATAAGGAACAACATTCATGTTGACCAAAAGTTCATAGGAATCATCCTTCTTGGGAAAAAGTTTGATGCAAGTTGGGTGACTTTCAAGGCCCCAGATTCACATACCTCAGATGACCTGTAACTTGTCAAAGTCATAACTTGAGCTCTACAAATCCTATCAAGGACTTCTAGTACTAAAATTAAAGCTAAGAGCAAGATATACAACATTAATGTTGGGGGCAAGATGAGATGACAATCACATCTTGAGCTAAACTGCCTTGAAGATAGGGGTCAAACTAGGGGATTTTACACTGTCAAGCCTTAGAAACCCTAGCTTGAAACTTCTCAAACTCTTCAATCATGATGAGTTGACCTTGGAATAATCCTTATAACATCTCAATGTATCACTCCATGATCACATGGCTCTTGGATTAAGTCTCAACCTTCTCCAAATCATCAGTTGACCTAGGGTTGACCCAGTCAAACCCTGATTACACCACCCATGGCTAAGGCTTCTTAATCTTGCACAATGACCTATCTAGGCCTCAAAGTGATCTTCAACACTTCTCATGAGCTCTCTCAAGACCTCAAGTCCACATTCCTGGCTTCAGAATCATCTGAGGAGCTCCCCACAACTCTCAAGCTAGGAGGCACACTCTCTTGGGTTTCAATCACTCTCTCTGAGGATCTTTTGACTTCTCTGACAAAGATATCAACCTTTGAACACTTGAATAACCTTCTTGGCTAGCTTCACAGTCTTGTATAACTCTTGATTGGTAATCATACCTCTTGATCTCCTGCATACATGTCAATGAAATGCAAATGATAATGCTAATGTGAATGAAATGAAACATAAGCTAGGTAAAGAAGAGTTGGTCAAATTTTGGGGTGCAACAGCTGCCCCTATTCAAATGGCTTGAACCTGACTGGGTGAGAAGCGAACGGCTCTCAACCAATCAAGGTGCGAGACGGTTGAATATCGACAAACCCAGAAATTTGCCAACTGCACAAGTACACGGTACTCTGATGGGAACAAATATTCGGAAACCGAAATATTAGTTGCACGACAACTAGCTGGAGAATTGGTCACACGGTAACCATTGATACATGGTCGATCATGCCGTCAGGCATCAAGATTCCTCGGGACTCGTCAGGTCAATAGTCAAGTTAATCATGCCACCGGGCATTCAAAGAGAACTTTCGGGCATCAGCCGGACTTCATCAGTAAGTCGAGAATAGGATTCTCGGTCAATCATGAACCAGTTGGGGATATCCGAACTTCTGCCATCAGGCACTCCGCATCAGCCGAGAGAACTGCTTCATTAACACAGTTAGACTTCAATCATCAAGTCTTCGAGGGAAGTTTCAACTTCGCTGTTTAGAAACCTGCTGGGGATGACGCATCTCCGCTGGGGATTCTGGAGAATTATCAAGTAACTCTGCTTCGGGGATCCAGGAATCATTCTGGGTGAATCAACTCTGCTGAGGACTTCAAGACTCATCTTGGAAAAATAACTCTGCGTGGGCTTCGAGAATCATCCTGAACCGACAACTCCGCTGGAGATTTCAGGAATCATCCTGAGCAGACGCTCTGCCGGGGACTCTAAGCATCAACTTGATCAGGCAACTCTGGCGACTGCGCCGGGGATTTTAAGAATCATCTTAAGCAAACGACTTCGCTGGAGAATTCAAGGGCCGAAGACTTTGCTGGGGATTTCAAGAATCATCTTGATCAGGCGACTCCGTTGGGGAGAATTCAAGAATCTTCTTGAGCAATCAATTCTGTGGCGGAACACCTGCAAAACAAGAACGGTAACAACCTAGCTCATGTTTAGTATGCATATGCTTTGGCAATGGCGCAATGCTCCACACGGTGGAAATGTTATGCACTCATGTAAAATGTTAGGCAATCAGGCAACATGCTGCGATCCCGCCAGCAAAATAAATGCCGAAGGGAGAATCCTCCTGTCCAGGAGAAAGGACCACTCTGGTGGGGGGAAGGAATCATCCTGCCATGGAGAGAAGGTCGCGCCGATCTTATAACACCCCACTTTCCCAAATTAAATAAAATATGAATATTAAAATAATAATCAGAGTTTTCACCAAAAAATGGGATATCACATCTCCAAATTTTATAAAAATACTTTATTCATTCTTTTCAAAATAATACAGCGGAATTTATTTCATAAAGTAAAATACATCAAATTCATGATACGACACAGGAAAAAGAAATAAGTTCAACATAGACACAACAAAACACCCAAGTCCCGTGCTACGTATCAGAGCATCCTAGACTCGACTGGCACACCACCATCCAAGCTATCTAAGTACCTGGATTATCTGTACTTCCGGAGAAGCACAGACACAACAACAGCAAAGGGGTGAGAAATCATGATCAAAATATAATGGTAATGTAATACATGTAAATAAGGCAGTAAAACACACCAACACATCAACTATTCACCCCAACAACACCATATAACGAACCCACTGTTCAAATTACAATATAACATATTATAATGCAATTATGCAACACAACACCATGCATGCGGTACCGACTCATTGGTTCATTCAATCGAACCTGGATAGATCACTTACGCTCCTCGTGAGACATGATCTGTCCCTCACTATTCTCCACAAAGGAGTACGGATGAATCACTTACGCTCCTCCTGAGACATGATTCATCCCACCAAAACACCATGATATGCACACACCAATGCATAACTATCATAATTAGGCACTCAAAGTGCACACGATCCTCCTGATCATATCATCATACATCAATGCATATATGTACAGATATAACATACACCAACACCGTATAGATCAATCAGATAGTAAACAACTTCATACTATAACACCAGATATAACCACATCCCAACACTCGGGAACACACGATCCTACTGATCACTACATATATATACATTAACTAATTGTTCACCAACAATATCAAGGAAAACGAGTACCATCACCAAGTAAACAAGTTCATACTTTATCACCAAGATATAAACACGTCCCACCACTCGGGAATACACGATCCTACTGATCACTACACCATGCTCCGCATGATTCATACACCAACTAATTATCCATTTAAATAATTAGTAACGGAAATCACATACTATCACCGAGTACTCACTCTATAACACTCAATCATCTCCCCTATAATCAACAAAGTCCAAGGGCACTACACTCTTAGCGCACACAGCATAACAGCATAGAAAAACCACATTCTGCTACGCTTGCTACACCCTCGCTAGGTGAGCTCCCAGCGAATGCTCGCTACCTGTTTGCTTAGCGAACCTCCTCGCGAATGACAGCAGTGGCTACTGTAATGATTCGCTATCCAACTCGCCACAGCGAATACCCAGCGAATACTCGCTACCTGTTCGCTTAGCGAACCTCCTCGCGAAGGCAAACAAAACCTACTGGACTCACTCGCTAGGCGAGCACCTAGCGAACGCTCGCTGCCTTCTCGCTAAGCGAAGTGCTAACGAGTTGCCTGCGACTTCTCAAGTTCTCACAATTCAGAATTCTCACTCTTCTCCGATTCAAGCCTATTCTATAACATCCACTTCCTATACTATCCGTATTACGACCAATGCATATTAGGCTTATCAATCTTCCTATAATTCTACTCCAGATCAACATTACGGCACACTACCGGCACTTTAGAGTTACTCTGAACCTTACTCAAACCAAACCAACACCAATAGTCAATCAACAATGGCAACATCAAACATCCATACATCATCATATACATATTATTCCAAAGTCATCACTTAAACAATCTATCGACACATCAAAAAGGTCACACAGAACTTCCCTAAAACCGTAAACCCAACCTATACGCCAAATTAACCAAAAACAACAATTCACCAACAACCAACATATTTCAATACATCAACATCAACATAACTCAACAATCAATAGCATGTCAATATAAAACTTCATCAACGATACATTCCTACGGGGTTAAGGAATCCCCACTACCCTATACATGTATATACCATTCCCAATCAAGTTTCTCCCCCCTTACCTTGTTAATCGGTTGATCGATGAAATTCTTCCTGGATTTGGTCTCTTGGCCTCCTCTTTTCTTTCCGTTCTTCGTTCCCTTTTTCCTTCGTTCTTCTCACTTCTCTCATTCTTTCCTCTTATCTCTTTCTATCGCTCTTTCTCTCTTCCCTCTTTCTATCGTGTTATTTTCTCTAATACTTCCCCCACCCCTTCATATTCTATTTTCCTTTTTATTTCCTATCCCAATAATAATAATAACTAATAAAAATAACATAATAATAATAATAATAATAATAATATTATTATTATTATTATCACACCAATTTCCCACGATCTATGGTAATCCCTTTTCTCTCTATTCCAACTTTTCTAATATCTACTTTTCTAATATCTCCTTGCTACCCCTTCATATTTCCTTCCTCACGGTTTCTATCATGACTTTTCATATTTCCATTCTAACTTCCCAATAACCCTTCCACCTCTTATTTTACTTATTCCAACCACTAATATTCCCAATAATAATTCTCATATAATAATTATAATAATAATAATAATAATAATAATAATATAATATAATACTATTATAATATTATAGTAATATTCAACATAATAATAATAATAGTAATACACCCAACAATAATTATAATAATAATAATAATAATATTATCACACCTATAATAATAATAATATTAATAAGAATAATATAATAATAATAATAATAAATATAATAAATATAATAATAATAGTAATACCCACACCAATATTACTATTATTCATTATATTATCATATTCACACCAAAGCACCACCAATATTACCATTAGTTATTATATTATTATATCTACACCAATTCACCACCAATAATTCTCCCATATCAGGGACACCCACCAATAATAATATTCATACTAATGATAATAATCATAATAATAATAATAATAATAATAATAATAATAATAATAATAATAATAATAATAATAATAATACCACCAATATTACTATTATCTATTATATTATTATCTCCACACCACCAATGATCCTTACATATCAATGGTACTCACCAATCATATACCAACACACCCCACCTAAGGGCACACCAACATAAAATATTTAAAATAATAATAAAATGACTAAATAATTAAAATGGGTGTTACAACTCTCCCCCACTTTAATTATTTTCGTCCTCGAAAATTACCTGATGGAAACCAATCCGGATACGCTTCCCGCATCCTTCATTCCAATTTCCAGGTCACACTACCTTCTGCAGCACCTCTCCAAGCCACTTTCACCAAAGATGTCTCCTCCCCTCGGAGTTGACTTCCGTTCGTCAAAACAAACCAGCAATGCTTCAACACTCAAATTATTTTTCACTAGTACATCATCCACCTGATTCAATGTACTTTCTCAACCAGACACATGGAACACGTCATGCCAATTCACGACGACAACGGAAAAACAGTCTAACATGTTACTCCTCCCATGCCTCCGCTGCGCCACTCTGATACAAACCACAGAACATGGTGCGAACTTCTAAGACTTCAAAGTTCGACCAACATCAGTCACTGGCGTGATTCTCAAAACACATTTTTTTTGGATCCTCTTGATCTTCTCAGCCATCTCAAACATAATTTTCAGGTCTGAGCACAACACTCTCACTCGACCCATTCCAACACAGTAGATTCCTATACTCCCTACCTCACCAAGCCACATATAGTGTCATTCCGACACTAGGATGGTAACCGTTATTATAGGTAACTCAATCAACGGTAATTAATAATCCCACGATCCACTTTGATCCAACACCCAAGCTCTCACCAATTCTCTATAGACTCAATAGTCCTCTCTGACTGACCATCAGTTTGCGGATGGTAAGTCGAACTCAACTTCAACTAATTCACTATTCAACCCAGATTTCTGACTTTCTCGATTCTTCTCAAGGATATCACTAGTCAGATCTTAATAATAAAAGCTTAACTCCATATGAAGTATCCTTACTCACAAAACGCATATTATGAAATTTCTCAATCAGTTCTAACTCTTCTCACCGTCATCTTCGGTATACGCAGACATTTCCAACTCACCGCATCATCTACCACATGCACTTCACCCGAATGGTAATTCAACTCGAATCCGTACTCCTTTCGAAGTCTCAATTATTTCCTATGCCTCATATTCGTCTGATTCAAATTAAACAAACACCTTAAACTCTTAAGATCACCAAACATCTCCGATCTCAGTCTGAACTTTCGAAGCCTCCGATTCTGGTACAACAACAATAGTAACCAACTCTAAATCACTGGTCGGATGATTTCTCTTATATATTTCAAGTCGCCTTTTGCATAACTGAAACTCGTTGAATTGTCTTTAGCAAATCCCTCAATTATATCAACAAGCATCACAAACACAACAAATAGTTCTGTCGGATTCGACAGAACTTTCCTCACTGCAGTATATCGCTACTCTTTTTCCAACACTGATAACCTCAAGTTCCTTATGCTCAACATAATCCTTTATACTCTTCAAATACCTTAAAATATCATAGATTAACACAACCATTTCTTTGCTCAAATAATTAAAGAAGATCCCATGCCAAACGAACAAACAAGTTGCAAGTTATGGAGGAAACACGAACCGTACCTTCCGTCTTTACTACAACATCTAAATGAACTTCATCAATAACCAACTTAATTCCATATTATTACTTCACCATCACATAGAGAATTTCAATAGCTTTCCAACGTTTTGAACCGCGCGTCATTCCGAATTACGGTTCTCCTGTTACGGTAAAAATACGGTAACCACATTTTCCTGCCCAAGACGTCTTTGCTGGGAGAACATCGTGGCGAACGAGGAGCCATTCGCTAGCATACTCGCTAGGCGAGGACCAGGCGAATATGACAGTCCAAAATCTTATTTTTGACCGTTACCTGGCTTCAGAGTGTCCGATTTCGATTCTGTAAAAAGCTGCGATCTCGGAATTCAACGTACAACAACAATTTCATACCTAGGAGGCCATCCAACACACTTTCAATCTTTTAAATATTTTAAAACCCAATTACTTCCAATCTCATCAGCAGATCTTGGAGCCTCCTATTACGATACCACAACCACAACAACTCTACTCGAGATTTCACGACTACGGAAACTCACATCCTTCGATTAATTGATCCATCAAATCATTAACTCCTGAAAGCGAATACTTATCCTTGATATTCACCTTGATCACTTACCTATAGTTCACCCAAAGCTTCACAAACCTTCTGTCTGTATAACCAACAAAATTGATGCACCTTACGATAACACACTCAAACAAAAGACCCTCTCTTCCAGCAGATCTTCAAGTTGACTCTTCAACTTTTCCAATCCCAACACAACATACAATACGGGGTCACCAACATCGGACTAGTTCCAAAAACTAACTCGACTGTAAGCTCCACTTCACATTCCCGGTAGTAAATCACTTACCTCTGCAGGAAAACTCCGGCAATCAGAAATATTGGACAAATCCCAAATTTTCTCACTTTCCTCCCCATTCAAAGTTTCCGTCAAAATACACACCTCCACACCGTCTTATGCCAACTCCTCAAAATAATCCCTGAAGTACTTAGCTTAACTCAGGACAATTCACCGCTCACGCCACCAAAGCTTGCAAGACACGTCTATCCCGTCCAACACAATCCCGTCCACTATTAACAAGAGATTAAGGGTGATCAGTTCCTCAATTTGTTAATAGACAGCCGAAATCATGATGGGGTACAAACCATCTTTACCAAACTATGATATCACTCCTCAACACACTAAGCCACCACACTGTAGCTTTTCGGAGAAATACAACTTCTCCCCTACTGGAATCATTCCACTTCTACCAATGAAGTTAACCAACAACATGTATCGACAGTGTTTTTACACACATGTCGCATACCAGGAAACAATGACACTAGACAAATTGGCCGGACGGACCAACCTGCTCTGATACCAATTGTAACACCCCACTTTCCCAAATTAAATAAAATATGAATATTAAAATAATAATCAGAGTTTTCACCAAAAAGTGGGATATCACATCTCCAAATTTTATAAAAATACTTTATTCATTCTTTTCAAAATAATACAGCGGAATTTGTTTCATAAAGTAAAATACATCAAATTCATGATACGACACAGGAAAAAGAAATAAGTTCAACATAGACACAACAAAACACCCAAGTCTCGTGCTACGTATCAGAGCATCCTAGACTCGACTGGCACACCACCATCCAAGCTATCTAAGTACCTGGATTATCTGTACTTCCGGAGAAGCACAGACATAACAATAGCAAAGGGGTGAGAAATCATGATCAAAATATAATGGTAATGTAATACATGTAAATAAGGCAGTAAAACACACCAACACATCAACTATTCACCCCAACAACACCATATAACGAACCTACTGTTCAAATTACAATATAACATATTATAATGCAATTATGCAACACAACACCATGCATGCGGTACCGACTCATTGGTTCATTCAATCGAACCTGGATAGATCACTTACGCTCCTCCTGAGACATGATCTATCCCTCACCATTCTCCACTAAGGAGTACAGATGAATCACTTACGTTCCTCCTGAGACATGATTCATCCCACCAAAACACCATGATATGCACACACCAATGCATAACTATCATAATTAGGCACTCAAAGTGCACACGATCCTCCTGATCATATCATCATACATCAATGCATATATGTACAGATATAACATACACCAACACCGTATAGATCAATTAGATAGTAAACAACTTCATACTATAACACCAGATATAACCACATCCCAACACTCGGGAACACACGATCCTACTGATCACTACATATATATACATTAACTAATTGTTCACCAACAATATCAAGGAAAACGAGTACCATCACTAAGTAAACAAGTTCATACTTTATCACCAAGATATAAACACGTCCCACCACTCGGGAATACACGATCCTACTGATCACTACACCATGCTCCGCATGATTCATAGACCACCTAATTATCCATTTAAATAATTAGTAACGGAAATCACATACTATCATCGAGTACTCACTCTATAACACTCAATCATCTCCCCTATAATCAACAAAGTCCAAGGGCACTACACTCTTAGCGCTCACAGCATAACAGCATAGAAAAACCACATTCTGCTACGCTCGCTACACCCTCGCTGGGAAGGCTCTGCATGGGGAAATGAACTTCAGTCGACTGCTGCCGGGGAACGGAGCTCTACGAGAACCCGGACCTGCTGAGGAATGTGATGTCAATCGCGGAAATAAACTGCACGGCCTTCACGGCTACTTCTCTGGAGATAACGGCTCCGGCGGGGGAATACAGCATCAGCTATTCAACATTCTACTGGGGAAAACCAATCATGGTCCCAACTGCTTCCAAGGACTCGGCTCTCTTGGGGATCTGCAAACTTGACCGGGGAAGAAGGAATCATCCTGCTTCGGGGGAGAGTACGACTCTGTGGGGAATCTCAATTCCGCTGAAGACTTCAACTATCGAGTGCTGCACACTTCAGTGAAAGACTCAGCTGGGGATAGGACATTCCTTCAGGATACATCCGATTGGGGAGAGAATCTTCTCTGCCTGAGGAGACATAGCAATGCTTACGATCTCACGTTCAGACTCTGCGGGGAGAGGCTGCTGAACTTTGCTGGAGAAGGAGGAATCATCCTGCTTGGGGATGCATGCGGCGCACTGCCTGGAACCTGCTACACCTGCACCAACACAAACAAACAGACAAGATGCCCTTCTCAAAGGGACCTATCAAGGTTATCATCTTGTGACAATGTTTAAGTAATTCACTATTTCAATAATCAGCGGCCTAGGCCAGTAAATTTATGTATGCGCATTTTGTCAAAAACATCGGCGTTCTTTTTCGCAAACAAAACAGATAAATGCTAAACAGACAAACAGAATTGCTGAATAAAACATTTATGTATACATTTTATTGATAACGAACCCCTGAATGGGTAAAAATGTTTTACAACAGATGCAAGCTCCTGGAATGAGGAAGCCGCGCAAAATAAAACATAAATATACATCAGTATATACAAATGTCGGCAATGAGGCGTAGACGAACACCATGAGTTGATCCCTCTATGACCCACTCGACTTCGATACTTCTCCGACGCTTCAGCTTCAGAAGAGATTGATTCAGATAAACGGCCCTCAGGTCTTCCGAACCACTAAACAATGAAAGTCCACACGCGGAACGCAGTCATTTGCTTTTTCAAATCCCTAACTTTTGCGTGAACCGCCCTTTGCGGGTTTTCAGTTCACCGGGATACCCTTTTTTGCCAAAGTCGCCCATCCGGGTTTTCGACTTTGCGGGTGTACATTTTTTCGATTTATATCCCTAATTTTTTCCCGAACCTTTTCCTTTTTTATGGTTCGCCGGGATGCCCCATTTTTTCCTGGACTCTCTTTTTACTATCCAACGGGTCGCTTTCAAGCAAAGTATTTTTTAACTGCGTCCACGTTCACCGGGGATGCAAAATCTTCACCATCCATCGTGGATAACAACAAAGCTCCTCCCGAGAAGACCTTGCTGACGACGTACGGACCTTCGTAATTGGGAGTCCACTTGCCCCGGTGATCGGAGTGTGGAGGAAGAATCTTCTTCAGGACGAGATCACCCGTCTGAAAGCTTCTAGGACGCACCTTCTTATCATAAGCTTTCTTCATTCGGCTTTGGTACAGACGACCATGCGCAATCGATGCTAACCTCTTTTCGTCCATCAGGTTGAGTTGGTTCAGTCGGTTCTTAATCCATTCTGCCTCGTCGAGTTTCACGTCAACCAAAACTCGCAAAGAAGGGATCTCCACTTCTAACGGTAGTACAGCTTCCATACCGTACACCAAGGAGAAAGGAGTTGCCCCGGTTGACGTACGCACCGTTGTACGATAACCGTACAGTGCGAATGGCAGCATCTCGTGCCAATCTTTTATAGGTCACAACCATCTTCTGAACGATCTTCTTGATGTTCTTATTGGCCGCTTCAACGGCGCCATTCATCTTCGGCCGGTAAGGAGATGAGTTGTGGTGTTCAATCTTGAAACTCTGGCACAGCTCCTTCATCATCTTGTTATTCAGATTCGAACCATTATCAGTAATGATCCGCTCGGGAATTCCGTAACGACAGATGATATCCCTCTTTATGAATCTGGCCACCACCTGCTTGGTCACATTAGCAACGAGGCTGCCTCCACCCACTTGGTGAAGTAGTCGATAGCTACTAGAATGAAGCGATGACCGTTAGATGCAGTGGGCTCGATTTTGCCTATCATGTCGATGCCCCACATGGAGAACGGCCACAGGGAGGACATGACATTTAACGGGCACGGAGGCACATGAACTTTATCAGCATAAATCTGGCATTTATGACATCTCTTCGTGAATTTAAAGCAATCTGATTCCATCGTCAGCCAGTAGTATCCTGCTCTCAGGATCTTCCTCGTCATAGCATGCCCGCCGGCGTGCGTACCAAATGTGCCTTCATGGACTTCTTCCATGAGCATACTCGCCTCTTTCTCATCTACACATCTGAGTAGCACGAGATTGTGGTTTCTTTTGTATAAAACTCCATCAGGATTGAGATGAAAATTCCCAGAAAGCCTCCTCAGAGTCTTCTTATCCTGGGTTGACGCACCCGCCGGATACTCCTTAGTCATAAGGAAGGTCTGGATGTCATGGAACCATGGCTTGCCGTCGACGGCTTCCTCGATCACAAAGACGAATGCAGGTCTATCAAGACGAGAAAGGACAATTCTTGGAGCTTCATTCCAAAAATTGACTTTATACATCGAAGCCAACGTGGCTAAGGCATCATCCATCTGATTTTCTGCTCTGGGCACGTGATGGAGTTCCACTCGATCAAAGAACGGAAGCAGCCTTCTGGCATAGTTCATGTACGGCACCAAATTCGATTGACGAGTCTCCCACTCCCCTTTAATCTGGTTGATCACAAGCGCCGAGTCACCATATACATCTAGGTTCTTGATTCTCAAATCAATTGCCTCTTCTAGACCCATAATGCATGCTTCGTACTCCGCTTCATTGTTGGTGACCGGAAACGTCAGTCTCGCAGTGAACGGGATGTGGGATCCGTGGGGAGTCGTGATGATCGCCCCAATGCCACTTCCATAAGAATTAACCGCCCCGTCAAATATCAATTTCCATTGGGATTTCCTATCTGGCCCTTCGTCGGGAAACGGTTCTTCACAATCTTTCGCTTTAAGAAACATGATATCCTCATCAGGGAAGGCAAATTTCATCGGCTGATAATCCTCGATCGGCTGCTCGGCAAGGTACTCAGACAATACGCTTCCCTTGATGGCCTTCTGGGAAACGTACTGGATGTCATATTCCGTCAACACCATTTGCCATCTGGCAATCCTGCCCGAAAGCGCTTGCTTCTCGAAGACGTACTTGATCGGATCCATCTTCGAAATTAGCATAGTGGTGTGATTGAGCATGTACTATCGTAAACGTTTGGCAGCCCAAGCTAGTGCACAACACGTTTTCTCCAGCATTGAGTAGCGAGATTCACAGTCAGTGAACTTTTTACTCAAGTAGTAAATGGCATGCTCTTTTCTGCCCGTCTCGTCGTGCTGACCGAGAACACACCCCATACTATTCTCAAGAATTGTCAAGTACATGATTAGAGGCCGTCCAGCCACTAGGGGTATCAAGATTGGAGGTTCCTGCAGATACTGTTTTATCTTGTCGAATGCCTTCTGGCAATCCTCGTTCCAGATAATCGCCTGATCTTTCTTTAAAAGCTTGAACATCGGTTCCCACGTGGCCGTGAGCTGAGAAATAAACCTTGCAATGTAGTTTATTCTGCCCAGGAAACCACAAACTTCTTTTTCGGTTTTTGGCGCTGGCATTTCTTGTATCGCTTTAATCTTCGCAGGATCAACCTCGATGCCTCTTTCACTCACAATAAACCCCAGTAACTTTCCGGACCGTACTCCGAAAGTACACTTGTTAGGATTAAGCCTCAACCTGAACTTCCTAAGCCTCTCAAAAAGCTTCAGCAAATTGACCAGATGCCCCTCCTCCGTTTGGGACTTCGCAATCATGTCATCAACATAGACTTCAATCTCATGATGAATCATATCATGAAACAAAGTAACCATAGCTCGTTGGTAAGTGGCCCCTACGTTCTTCAGACCGAAAGGCATTACCTTGTAGCAGAATGTTCCCCAGGGAGTGATAAATGTAGTTTTCTCCATGTCCTTCGGTGCCATCTTGATCTGATTGTAACCGGAGAAGCCATCCATGAACGAAAACATGGAGAACTGAGTTGTATTGTCGACCAACACATCGATATGAGGCAGCGGGAAATCATCTTTAGGGCTCACCCTATTCAAATCCTGATAATCGACGCACATGCGTACCTTACCGTCCTTCTTCGGTACAGGCACTATGTTGGCGACCCACGGAGGGTAAGTAGTGACCGCTAAGAAGCCAGCATCAAGTTGTTTCTGCACTTCTTCTTTGATCTTAACGGCCATATCTGGTCGCGTCCTCCTAAGCTTCTGCTTAACGGGAGGACAATCTTCTCGCAGCGGCAAGTGGTGGACCACGATGTCAGTATCAAGCCCGGGCATATCTTCGTATGACCAAGCAAAGACGTCACTATACTCTCTTAGCATCTCGACCAATCTCTGCTTAACATCACTCTGCAACGCAGCCCCTATCCTGAGATTCCTGACGAGTTCTTCAGAACCCAAATTCACGATCTCGATCTCCTCTTCGTGAGGCAGAATAACTTTCTCCTCTTGTTTCAACAAGCGGGCCAACTCTTCAGGAAGGTCTTCGTCTTCATCAATCTCTTCTTCAACTTGATAGATCGGGCAATCAAAGTCGAAGTGAGTCGTAGAAGGTCCAGAGTCGATGTCATCTGTTATGTGGATCCTGCGATAACAAGGGTTAAGCTTAAAACAAGGATATGCAGGTTAGCACAAACCCCATTGCCATTTTGTTGTTTTTCAAAACAAATATAAAACAGGAATAACAGAGATCACAATATTTGAATACGAAGAAAATGCCTTTGATTTATTAACAAAATGCATGTACATAATCCAACAAGGCCCTGACAATAAAACCACTATGCCCCGGGTAGGACATAGGGTTGTACAATGATTGGAAAAAGTAAATCATTACTCTTCGCTTGTCATCTGGATGATATCCTTGACGGACCAGTTGGTGAGGCCCTCGCCTGGCTTGCTTGGCTGGATCCAAGAGTCGAGGTCACAGTCGCTATCTCCGCTGTCTTCAGACACCGCGTTGATGCTTTCAAAAATCACTCTGCCACTGGTAAACTGGATCGGCCCCTTACCTCGCGACGCACTGCTAGAAGAAGAAGCTTCAGCTCCAGGAGAATATCCCAACCCAAACTTATCTTGCTTGTTAGGTATCTCCAAAATTCGCCCCCAGCCTGGGGTAGATCCGGCTTGGGCAACGTCCCGAGCTTCCTTGAATGAGGAGAGAGTCATCTCTGGCTTTTCGGTGACTACAGGCGCTACGTCCTTCACTTTAACGGCTTCGAATGCTTGGCATAGAGTTTCATGGATTTCTCCATCCATCTCGACATACTTGAAGGACGACAAATGGCTCACCATTATGTCTTCCTCGCCGCAAACGGTCACGATGCTACCCCCGACAGCATATTTGAGTTTCTGGTGCAACATGGAGATCACGGCTCCAGCAGCATGGATCCATGGCCGACCCAAGAGACAGTTGTAGGCAGGCATGATGTCCATAATATAAAAGACCGCATCGAACGTTTCTGGCCCGACTTGGATTGGCAAGGTCACCTCCCCGAAAACATGGCGTTTAGTCCCATCGAACGCCTTCACAACCAGATCACTGGGTGTGCAAATCACTCCACGAGTATCCAACTTCATTAATGCCTTCTTCGGAAGAACATTAAGCGACGAACCCGTGTCCACCAACACGTGCAACATAATCGTTCCCCTACACTCTATCGAGATGTGCAGGGCGCTATTGTGGTTCCTCCTTTTCAGCGTCAGCTCCAGGTCAGTGAAACCTAACCCATTTACAGCATTTACGTGGGCTACGACCTCTTCTATCTGATTTACCGATATCTCCTGCGGTACATATGCGGCGTTCAACACCTTCAGCAGTGCGTTGCGGTGTGCTTCAAAACACAGCAATAAGTTCAGGATGGAAATCTTTGAGGGTGTCTGATGGAGATGATCCACAATCTTGTAGTCACTCTTTTTAATCAACCGCATAAACTCCTCGACATCTTTAACAAGTAAGTCTTTTTCTGCCCCACGCGGGATCTCTTCAACGACCTTACTTTTACCTTTATCAACCGCATCAGCTCTGACTGCTCTATCCGCCACGACCTCTGGTGGCGCAAATACTCTTCCGCTGCGAGTAATACCACTGATTCCCGCAAGGTTCTCCACAGTCGACCCAAACGGTTCTACCTCCAACTTCTGTCCGTTGCAGTAGACTTCAGCCCCATCATGCCACGGGACAACATTAGTACTTTCGAAGGGTATCGACCCAGCTTTGGTGATGGTAATTGTGGGCGGCCTGGGCGCAGAAATAGTTATCGTCTGGCGAGGGATGGTGATGGTGGCGACCTCATCATCTTGCTTCAGCACTACCTCCCCTGATCCACATTTGGCCCTCCGGCTAAACTGTAAAATACCTTCAGTCATCAGACTTTGAATTCCTTCTACCAACTGTTCACATCCATCAGAACGTGTCGCACAACCCATACATAGCTCTCCGCAACCTGGAAAGAAACCCCTTTTCATCAACTTAGCTTTAACGAAGCTAAGCGGCGTCTTCAGATTTCTGACGTCAGTCAACACATCCAAGTTCTCGTCTTCGATAATGGCGTTCACTCCACCTCCCCTATGATTCGGCATAGGGTTCTTCGTGAGATTTGGCACATTATCCAAGAAGTTGATGATCTTGGCATCCACCATGTCCTGCACCTTGTGCTTGAAGGCTTTGCAATTCTCTATTGTGTGGCCTGGTGCTCCTGAGTGAAACTCACAAGTTGCATTCGCGTCATAACCTGGCGGAGGTGTCCCTGTCAAGGGAGCCAGTGTTCTCTTCTGGATCAACTGTAGCTGAAGCAAAGTCTGCAATAGTTGCACGTACGACATGGGCGGTGTCTCGAGGTGACGGCTCGACAAAGGTGCCCGATTCTGATACTTTCTGTACCCTGGTTGCTGTTGATGTGGCTGTTGAACCGCCGGGATAGTTATACTGGCCACCTGTTGGTGAGGACCTTTACCCTTCCTTCGAGCGTTGGTCACAGCGCTCGTTTCTCCTTCCCGTATTTTGCCACTATAAGGTTTCTTTCCGCCTCCTCCAACTGAGGATGACTCACCTTGAATTTTCCCGAGTTTGATCCCATTTTCGATGTGTTCACCCGTGATAATGAGATCTGAGAATGTTCCAGACATACCGCTGACCAATTTCTCATAGTAAACCCCTGGGAGGGTGGCTGCAAACATCTGCACAAGCTCGCGTTCAACCATCGGCGGCTGAACCCTGGCTGCCAATTCACGCCACCGCTGGGCGTATTCCTTGAAACCTTCATTGTTTCTCTGCGACAGATTCTACAGCTGGACTCGGTTCGGAGCCAAGTCGCTGTTGTATTGGTAGTGGTGCACAAATGCTTCAGCAAGGTCCTTCCACATGCGCACACTAGTAGGCTCCAAACTCATGTACCACTCGAGGGATGGCCCGGAAAGATTGTCTTGAAAGAAGTGCATCAGCAACTTCTCGTCATCAGAATGAGCTGACATTTTCCTGTAATACGATCTCAGGTGGACGCGAGGGCAAGTGGTGCCCTTATACTTTTCAAAGTCAGGTACCTTGAACTTGGGAGGCACCTTAAAATCAGCAATCAGTCCCAACTTGGACATATCAACGCCCAGGGTGTTCTGATTCTTGATATTTCTCATCTTATCCTCGAGTGCTTTGAACCTTAGACGTGCTTCAGCATTCAGCTCTCCTTCAGCACCTTTCTGAGAGAACACATCGTCCTGGCGGTCTTTTAACCACGGCTGAGGCCCAAATAGATTCCCAACACCTGCATTACCATTAGCCAGCCCAACATTGACATTAGCTTCCAGACTCCCATTACCGACGCCCGTCGTATTGAGTCCCATGTTGGCCATCACATTGCCGTTGGCACTGCCATTTCCCCCGGTCACGGGAACACCATTTTGTGGAGTTTCAACTGGTGGAGGAGTAGGCACAGTCCCGCCATGGAGTATGCCGTTGCTATCGACCCTTGAAATCAGAGGCTGAACCAAGGTTCTGAGCTGATCCTGGCCATTGGCGACCGCTTGCATGAGCTCCATGAAGCGATCCATTCTTTCGCGAAGTTCCTGAACATCAGTTTTCACTTGCTCCATGATCCTGGTCTGATTAGCTCTGGTCGGATAGCGATGAATTGGTCTCTGATCAATCCTCGAACAACCTGAAACAACCTGGAAATACAAAAGGGTTAGGAAAAAACGACAAAGTGCTTGTTATGCAAATGCTTCATGCAAATGCAAACGTGTGTCTGTGTGTTAGGGAGATCTCCCCCGATCCTAGTGCCTGAGTCCCAGTGCTGATAATAAGAAGTCCGAGTCCAGTCATGGAAATAACAACCTCATATATAGAAAGAAAGCCCATCAAGGCGGTATATAACATCAGTGAGTACAAGATAAATCAATAGCATGACCTCAGCCAACAAGCCTGGTGATGGTCAGCATCCAACAATGATCAACACAAGAGGATTACAAATATAGTCAAGTACGGCCACGGGCGCGAAACTCTTCTAACAACCCCTTCGTTTCTGGATGATCAGGACGAGTGAGTAACCCTTCAACGAGTAGCTCCCTCTGCATAATGGTATACTGAAGACCTTCGACCGAATCTTCCCATGCTCCTTCGCCGAAAAACATCTTCTAACTTCCGCTTCTTGGATTCAAACGTCAGTTTGCGCTCCTTCAGGTTGGCGAGAGCTCTGTTGAGCTGGCCTTCGGCGGCGTATCTGCGAGCGATTTCTTCGTCAAACCTCTTCTCACTGGCCTTCATCTGGGCTTCCAGCTTGGAGATCTGTTGCATCAGCTTATCCTCCCGCTCTTTCCTGGTGGCTAGGGAGGCCTTCCAGTGCTGGTTGAACTTGGATATCCTCCGATACGCTTCGTCCAAGTGCTACTTCTTCGTGGCCAGTACATCGTTGACAGCTTTGAAGTCCTGACCCATGCGCTCACGCTCAGCTATCTGCTTAGTCAAGTCTGTACCTAGCTGGTTCACCAGCTCCGTCTGCCTCTTGAAGGAATGAACGACTTCGTTTCTCTCGCTTCGGAGCTGAGCCAATTCTTTTTCCAGTTCTTCGTTTGCCCTCTTCAATTCATCTCGCTCAGCTAACACCTGATTATGCTGCTGAATGGGCACAGTAGTAGGCTCTTCCATCCTTGGAGGGCTTTCTGGCTTGGCAGGAAGAAACGGCATCCCTATAGCATCTGCTCTGGCTCTGATCCAAGTCATATACGGAGGGTAGGCTTGGTTATTGCTTTTCCCCAGCAATGGTTTTCCCTGCTTACTGATGCCATTCCAGGCGCGCTGAAGCTTAGATAACAGATCCCCCTCTAGAAGACCAGTGAGGTACAGAGATTCCTGCACCTCTTCATCCTTCGGCGGAGTTCTCAAAGCATACGCGAACTGTCAGACCAGCAAAGACGGATTATAGTTGATACAGCCCTTCCTGCCTATCAAAGGCTCGTTCAGAAACCCGCTGCAGCTGAAGATAATCTCGGTACCCAACCTATCTCTGTCGAACCAATCAATATCCTCCGCTGATAGACTCATCAGACGCTCGGACCACTCAGCTGTGGCTGCAGACGAAGCAAAGGGACCCCTTTTTGGTAGATGGTTATCAAGCCATTTATAAAGCAAGGGTACACAACACGAGACATTCTTGCCTCTTCTGTTCTCGTTTTTGTAGTGGACGGAATGGTAGACATCTCCTATCAAGGTAGGGACTGGATTCCCTGAAGCAAAGATGCGAAACGCGTCGAAGTCTACAAAATCCGGCATATTGGGGAACAAAATGATGCCATATATGCACAGAGCGAGAATGGCGTTGAATACGACCCAACATCCATCTTTGGCGCACTGCTGAGCCTTACCCACTAAGAACTGCAAGGAGAAGCCGGGAACCTTGTTCCAACTAGACAATACCAACTCGGAGGCATCCAGATGAAGTGAAGGAGCTAGACTAGCCAAATCAGGCTCAGCATCCATATGAACAAAAGGCATCTGCCTCTTGATAGGCACACCTAACAAATCAGCATATTCTTCCAGCGTGGGTGCAAGAACGAAATCCTGGAAAGTAAAGCATCTCAACGGAGGGTCGTAGAACTGCAGCAGAGCGTGCAACCCATTCAACTCGAACGCAGAAGGTTTACGAACCAAACTGAGCAATTTGTCGTAAGACTTTCTGAATTCATGTCTCACAGAATCATCTGCTAAAGCAATCAAACCAGTCAGCTGAACCACATCAGGGGCAGGGAGCTTGTAAGCCACGGTCTTCCTCAGAGAACCCATAACAATACAATAGGAGGCAAGAAATCCTGGATCGGGGAAAATGGTACCTGCAACACAGACACACATTAATGAAATGCAAATGAGTATGCAAAGCAATGTAAAATGCAATCATGCAGCAGGAGATCAAGGCAACTGTGCTGTGGAGATTCTGTAGCAACAAAACCACGATACTGCTCTGTCAAGAACAACCAATATATCTGATAAGAAGAAAACCCTGGTATCGGACCACAAATCTGCTCTGTCAAGAACAACCATATATAGGACCATAAATCTGCTCTGTCAAGAACAACCATCTGATAATAAGGACCTCTGATACATGACCAAAACTCTGCTCTATCAAGAACAAACATCTGATAATAATAAGGACCTCTGATACAGGACCCCACTCTGCTCTGTCAAGAACAAACATCTGATAATAATAAGGACCTCTGATACAGGACCCCACTCTGCTTTGTCAAGAACAAACATCTGATAATAAGACCCTCTGGTCAAAACCTGCTCTATCAAGAACAAATACACATCTCTGGATACAAGGTCCTCGGATACAAGACCAAAGCTCTGCTCTATCAAGAACAATCATATCTGATGATGAGAACCTCTAGCACCAACAAAGCTGATTCACTATCAAGAAAACCAGGTAGTCTGAAGGTCAAAGTTTCCTGCAATAAACTCAACCCTCCTCACAGGTATGGACCTAAACTGACTCAAGTTCAACATCCTATGCGTTCATCAGCGTCACAGACATTCAAAAGGGGTGATACGATACCCATAAGGTGTGGCATCACCAGCTCATGAAGCGGCCTCACTCGGCTGAATCACAAATGATCGGTCCCCAGAGTCGACAATCCTCCAAACTAACAACCCCCTCAACCCAAAGGGTTGAAAAAGAAGCCAACCGGGAGAACCTCGTCTGAGCGTGGATTTCATGAGACACTAGTGCCTGCAAAGCAAGCACGCGCCCACTAATTTCCACAACTAATGCTATGTTCACTCAAGCCTGGGTCTGGCTTCTCACTCATCAGAATGCCCCTCCCACAACAGCACAGATAATCATATAATACTGAAAATAAAAGTGCGGGAAATAAAATGCGATAAATAAACACAACCCAACAAGTAATCATACAAGCGCTAAGATTGACTCTCGCGGGGGACCTTGGATCCCCAAACTGACTCGCATAAGGGACGTTGGATCCCAGGAAACTATCAAATCCCCAGCAGAGTCGCCAGCTGTCGCTTCCGCGAAAATAAGGTGCCGGCAAAACAGAAGAGTCGCCACCTTTCGTTATTTATCCCTCAGAACGGGAAAGGAAACGATCGGAAAAACCTGACGAATAGGTATAAGACAAGGTCGTCGCAACCATTGTCTGGGTTCAGGAGTCGGTTACGCAAGGGGAAGGTATTAGCACCCCTCACGTCCCTCTTACTCGACGGGATCCACGCTTGTTGTGTTTACTGGACGAGTTGGTGTATCTATCTACCCATCAAGGCTGGTCTGAAAAGAAAAGAAAATGACTCGGCAAAGCGTCACACTTTATGCCTACGTATTCTCATCAGAGAACGAGAAATCAGAGTCGACGTAGTTCGCCAAACTACGGGTTACAGGGAAGGTGGCTCGCCAATACATCAATATTGTGCCTACATACTCTCAACAGGCATGAGAGATCAGAGCTTACGTAGTTCGGGATAATACGGATTACGGGAATTCAGATTCATCTGTTTTATCGAGTAGGGTTAAACAGCAGTTCCAGCAGTTAGGGACAAAGCCTGTTTGCGTTGGCGCTGAAGTTTAACGACACTCTTTTCTTCAAAAAAGCTTTCCTTTGAATCATGGGCCCACGGGGCAAAAAGGTTTGAAGTTTGTTTTCTGTCTTTTACGAAAGAAGGGTTTTTTATTGTGTTTGCAATTTCAATCGCACTAAAGACTATGACCTGAGAGTGAATGCGCCGCACGTCACCCAAAGGGTGCCATACTAAACATCCAAACTGTTGAAAAGAAGCTCTCCAACAATCCTTTCTCATATAGCTTAAGGCTCGTAACGTACGAAAGAAATCATTCATGATTACTGTATCTTAAGCTGTTTTGAGATGAGAAGAGAACAGGCTCAACTAAGGGGAGACTATCAAGTCCTACTGTTGTCATGCCAAGGATTCATCCTATAGTTAAAGTTTGAAACAGGGAACTCCTAGAAGTTATCATGCATAGGTTTCAACCTAAAGTTCTATCATCACTTCCTTATCAAAGGAAATGAGACTCCTAAGGGATCATGTCAATGATAAACAGAAACAGCTAAAGCATCAGCTTAAACAGTAAACAGTAAACGACTGAAAAATGCATGCAATGCAAGTGAGGGAGGAAATGTGTGTGGGGCAGCAGCCTCCACAAGCTCATCTCAACCTCAAGCCAGAATGAATAATAGTAATCATACAGAGGAAATAACAACATACTATCAAGCAGAATATAAGAGACTGTAATCATACAGAAGAAATGGAATAAAATGCTATCAAGCAAACACAAACCACATGGGCAAGGGAGTTGGGCTCTACCGAATACCCGCAAGCAAAGCCATACAGTAACAATACAAGCAGAGGGAGCAACTCAACCTCTAGTGCAATCATACTCCTAGATTAAAGTTAGTCTAGATATGGACTTATTCTAATGCATCAAGCAAGTCAAACAAGGCACATCAGCATTACAGAAAAGAAAACAGGCAAGAAAGCAGATCAACAACTCTCTCTCAATTCCAAGCCTCAGCTCTTCTAACAGCAATCCAGTTTTCAGACTTCAATTACCCTTCAAGGCAAATATCCTTCATGACAAATATCAATTTGCTTCCCCAGGTTTCAACACTTCAACATAAGTTTCAACTTGATCTTCTTCTTCAAGCTTCAGCTTTCTTATTCAATTCCACCTTCAGGCTTCACTCCTAACTGCAAGTATCAACTTGATTCCTTAAGGCTCTTAAAGCTTCAATGTAAGTATCAACTTCCTTTAGTCCTCAAGCCTCAGCTCCACTCTCAATCTCAATTGAATCCTTCTCATAAGTATCAACTCAGTCTTCAAGCTTCAGCTCTCTCACTTTACCAGTCTCAACTTGGTCTTCTCTTCCTATAAGCTTTAGCTTCTCAGAGTCACCTTCAATCACATGGAAGTGTCAACTTCATCCTTCAATCTCCTTCAAGCAAGGAATTCCTCATTCTTCACTCAATCTCAATTGGATCTTCAGGTATCAATCTGTTCTCCTTGCTTCCCAAGCCTCAACTGCAATGGCAATGCTCAAGGAATCATCCTCTTCCACACTCTTCAATGAAGTCCTCATCTTCAAACTCAAGCCAGAATCTCTCAAGATACTCAAACCAGAAGAAAACACTTAACTGGATAAGCTAGGGTATTAAACTGCTTATTGACCACCAAAGGAGGCCTATAAGGGTTTAACATCAGAAGAATGTTCCCTCAAAAGTTCTACTTCTTAGGTACCATCACTTATCCATCCAAGGGAGGGAGGTGAATACCATGGAAGGACTTTTAATCATTGGGAGGAATGGAAGCACAAGATGCTTTCCAAGTTTGTGAAAGGAATCATTCTAACTACAAAGCTCTCCCTATGTCCTATCTCCTACTCTTCATCAGACACCTTCAGGCACCAACAAATCCAAAGCTCCAAGAAACTTCAAGCAACTTCAAGCATCTTCCTCTTGTCTTCAACTTGTCCTCAATCTCAATCAAGGGCAAACCCAGCACAAACCCTAATCTAAGGGAACTAAATGAGTTAAACTAGTTGAATTAGTAAATTAGGATCACCTAAAACCTAGCACTAAAGTTAGTCCTAACAAAAATACTAGAATCAATTGTAAAATCATACAAAAATTACTATGGGAACCTAGGTCAATCATGACTCTATCACATTAGTTTCAAAGATCAAATCATCAAATCGGACCTAGAACTAAAATCTACATTCTAAGGTATCAACCTAAAACCCTAAAAAGGAAGTCTCTAAACATCAATCTAGAAAGCATACCTATTTTCATCACAAAAATGTGAGAAAATTACTATGGGATCATACACATCTAACCTAATTACACACAAAAAATTAGGCCAAGAATCATCACTATGAGATCACACAAAATTCTACAAAAATATGCATCAAACATAAACATTTTAATATCAATTAAAATACAAAATTCCAATTAAATCATAAATTAAATGAAATGAAAATATATTTTTTCTAAAACATAATAGACTCAATCATGAGTAATATGCAAAAATAATGGGTTGAATTGGATTAATATTCAATTAGTTATGAATTTTCCAAGAATCATGAATTAAATGAAAAAATAATGAAAATCAAATAAAATGAATAAGCGCGCGGTGCAAATAGCATTCAAAATCAGTTCAAAACATGGGTTGGGCTTGCTGGGGGGTGTGGATAACACTCAGATTATTAAGCCCAAGGCGCCAAATAAATGAAACGCAGCGTTTCATTTGAAATCCTTCACAACTCAGAAATAAAACACAGCCCTTGGATCCTCTCCCAGTCAATGGCCAAAACATGATCTGATGGTGAGAAGTTCATCTTCTCCAATTCAAAGCTCTGAGCTTCGCGCCCAGCTCCGGCCACCGCCGATGGAGCTCCAGTCGTCTCCTCCAACCCTAGCTCTTCCTAGAGGCCTCCAATCCAAGAGGTCAAAACATGAAACATACTCCAAATCTTGCCACGAACTCAACCATGCCCATAGTTTCTTCTGAAACCCCAAGAATCAACATCTCCCAATCTCAACCGAAAATGGTGACTCACTTAATTTGTCTCTAATTCAACATTTAACCATCTGAAAACCATCCTAGGCCATTCTTCAACTAATTCAACACCCTAATTCAACCTAATTCTACCTGAATCAAGCTAGGGGAAGAAGGTTACAAACCTGGAAATTCTTGAACAACAGATGCACGAAATCTCCACTTCAAGCCCTCAAATCTTCTGGACGCGATCACCGAACCTCCTCCTTGCTTCTGTATGCAAAAGATTCAATGGAACGTGTTTCAATCTTGAAACATGATGAAGAGTTGCAGGTTCTGAAAATCCCTTGCTCCCACACGATCTAGCTGAAGGTGAGAAAATTACTTAGAAGGGGGGGGTTGAATAAGTAAGACTTAAAATCAAAAATTAGAACACAGATATTTTTATCCTGGTTCGTTGAAAACAACTACTCCAGTCCACCCTCTCAAGAGTGATTTGCCTTTCTCTGTCAAGGACTTAATCCACTATTTAAATCAACCAGATTACAAATAACAACACCTAAGAACAACTGTTCTTAGTCTTCTCAAGAGCAACTGATCCCAACTGGATCCTCTTAAGGAAAACCTTTTACAAACAATGTAAAACTTTTACAAGAGTAAGAATGCTTCTAATAAGCTGTTATCACAACTGTGATATTTCTCTTAAGTTAAGAACAATGTTAAAGCAAAATAAAATAATAATAGCTTTGAGAGATTTTCTTTGATGAGTGATTTTGCTAGAGGTTCGATACTGAAGAAGATGGAGTGGGCTTCTTTATATAGGCACTAAGATCCAAGAAGTCTTGTTACGTTGAAGGCTGTGCAGAAAAGCCTGAAGCCTTTTGTCTTTTCATTGGAGGCTGTGCTGAAACAAGCCTGATGCCTTTTGTCTTCACTTGCAGAAAACTTTCCTTAGAATGGAATGCACAGATAAAACTTTTTTGTCTGTGTCCTTGTGTCTAGCACAAAATAGGAAAGAGCTGTTGAGATAAACCAACGTACATATTTAAATCTTCTTCAAAGTAAGTTCAGCTTTCAACATTAGAATCTGAATCTTCAGAGTCTCCAGAATAGAGATCTTCTGGATCTTCAGAGTCTTGGATGTTCTTCAGATTGAGCTAAATCAGAGTATGTGCAGCTTGTGTGCTTGAGCGTGTAAATCCATCAGAGCAGAGTATTCTATGCTTTAGATGCTCCTGCTTCAGAATCTTCAAGAGACAGTAGTCAGATTCTTCTAGGAGCAGTGTTCAGATCTTCACTTAAGATGCTCTTGAACTTATGAAGCCTTTCATAATAACATTGTTCAGATCTTAATTTGCTTTCTTAAGATAATTTTCTTTAGTGCCTGTAGCAAACAATCTAGAACACATTTAGAGTATATAATTCTTGAATACAAAATTTATAAGTGTTATCATCAAAACATAGAGATATAACTAAGACACAATCTGTGCTCTTACAATCTCCCCCTTTTTGATGATGACAAAACATGAGAAATTTTGTTCAATAAAGAGTAAGAATTAGAAACTCCCCCTGAGATTAACAATCTCCCCTTGAAATAAATACTTCAATAGAATAGAATGCTTCCCTTTCTGATTTAGTATATTTCAGATTCAGAGCCTGATGAAAGAGTTCAGAATCAAATCTTGATGCCATATACATATGACTTCCTTTAGTCAGAGCGTCTGGTTATCATCTTGCATGAATTCTCTTTCAGAATAAATGTATCAGAGTAAGATATCAGAGTTATCAGAGTTGATTGAATACTCAGATTTTCTTTAGAGGATCAGGTTCTGGTTGATACAGTCTCAGGGTAACTTCAATGAATTATGTCAGATATATCAATGTAATCTGAAAGACTTAAGTTCAAAGTAAATTAATAAAATGTCTGAATTTCAGTTGTAGTAATTGCTTATAGGTTGAACACTCAGTTTCTCTTTTTCTCCCCCTTTTTGTCATAATCAAAAAGATTTTCAAAGACAGAAAGATATAGAAGAAAAGAATCATATAGGAGCAAAACATGTTATCATGCAATTAAAACAAACCAAAGTTCACAGTCAAACAGGCAGATGCCAAAACACATAACACAACAAAAAACAAACAGACAACAAAAGCAGTTCATGTGCAAAACAACAAATAAAACTAGGTCTGGCGAGAGGCAATAAGGGTCAGAAGCTCTGTCATCTTGGCAGCTGACTCTTCTTGCTTAGACATCCAGGTCTTGATTTCATCAGTTGTTTTCTCTTGCTTGATCATCCAGTCCTTTATATCCTTCACATCATTCACAAGTTCTGAAACCACAGATGAAGACGGAGCAGATGCAGTAGCAGCAGGGTTCCCTTCAGATTGGTTTTCAACAGAAGCTTGTTCAACCATTTCAGATTCAGGAACTACTGGAGGAGCAGCTTCCAAAAGTAATACAGGAGGAGGAGGAGGCATGTTCATCAGAGTTACCTTGATTAATTCTGCAAATTTAGTCTTGGCAAGCTTAGAGCATTTAGCTCTAACTTTTAAGGCAGCTTTGTTGAACATCCAGATGAAGCGCTTCCAAGCAGTATTCGAAACAGTGGGATCCAAACTAGACATGCATACAGCCTTAACACGATCATATTCAGAATCTAACTCCTTTTTGAAAATATCAAACATAGCATTAACACATGATCCTAGATCTGACTGTTCAGACTGTCCAGAGGAAAAAGGATTAGGGGTGTTAACAAGAGTAGGTTCAGATGGTTGTGGTTGAGGTGATGGTGGTTGAGATGTGTGGATGTCAGATTGAGGGAGTTCAGATGGTTGAGGAAAAGCCTGATTTTCAGATGGATTGGTTTCAGGTGGTTGAGGAATGGTCTGATTTTCAGATGTTTGAGTGTCGGATGGTTGAGGTTCAGATGGTTGTTGATGAGATGGAGAGTTTGGTGGGGTATGAAACAAGGCAATGTTAAGATGTTTCTTCATAACACTTTCAGAGCGAGCTTGTTTGAGTGATTCTGAATCACAGTCAGATGAATCAGATGAATCAGAAGATTCATCTGAGTGAACAGATGTTAAAGAAATTATAATTGTTTGGTTGAGGGGTTGAATATCAAGAATATTGTCAGAAAGATTTGGATCTTCTGAGGGAATTGTTTGTTCAGAGTGTTCAGTTTGAACAGTCTCTGGTTGGTTTTGTTCTGAATTAATTGTTTCTGGTTGAAGAGTCTCTAATAGGGGATTCTCTGGTTGTGACAAAGTTGGTTGTGGAGTTACTGTTGGAGAGTTTTCTGTTTGAGTTGGTTCTGGTGGTGGAATTTCTGATTGGATTGTTTGAGGTTGTGGTTCAGATGGAATTGGTACAGGAGATGGTTGTAAATTTACTGGTTCAGAGGAGAGTGGTTCAGATGAGATATTGACAGACTGTTTGGATTTAGAAGTTCTTTGTCTAAGGTTTGGAGAGAGTTGTGGTGATGACAGGGGTGAATAAACAGTAGGTGTAGGATCAGATGCTAATACCTGTTGAATGGTGTCTCTGATCTCTTCCAGAGTGGCTTCTCTAGGACTGATTCTGGCTTTCTTTCCTTCTCTCTTCTTCTTTCTTGAAGCTTCAGATGCTTTTCTCTTCTTCTGAACGGATCCTTCGTCAGCTTTCCTCTTACTACGCCTTTCCTTCATCTGATTGGGCAATTCTTCTTCTGGCTTCTGAATAAGATTAGCAGGTAGAGGAATTCCTTCCTTTAGACATTCAGTAATGTACAGCCAGACAAATTCCTTTGGTTCATCTGCACTGAATAGTGGAAAGTCTTCCACAGGAATTCTTCTGCCTTAAACCTCTTCAGAGTTGATCTTCCTTAGTTGTCCTTTCAATTCTGAAATGATTTTCATCCTTTTCAGATTGAGTCCATTTATTTCAGAGCCAATGATGTAAGTCAGATCTTCTATAATCTTCGCATTTGTCAGATGCTGTACCAGCTTGTTCTCAATAAGGATATCTGAAATCAACCTTCCCAGGGGTATCCACGTCCTAACTTTACCAGCTTTAGCTCTTACTTCCTCTCTGGTTTCTTTGACATGAGTTAGTAAATGACTGAAGATAAGATACGGTAGATCCACTTTGACATTTTTGCTAATGCAGTACATGAAATACAGATGTTCCGAACTCACATAGTCTGGTGAGTTGGATGGTTTTCTGTGAAAAAATGTACTCATAAAGATTTTTGCCCAGATCCTATAAATGGGTTTCAAATCTTTAACCTTACTTGATGGCATTCCAGCTATAGTAACTTCTTCATAAACCCTAGCCATATCAATGCGAGAAGAAGCAAGATTTGAAACTCCATCAGATTCAGTATAACTGAACAGTTGTCTGATCAGTTTTTCAGTAATGACTATCTCCACTCCAAGAACCGAGGAATGAATAAACTTGGGACCAGCGCTTGCATGAATCCAAAATTCCTTTACCAGTGATGGAAATACAGGACCCATTAACCTTTCAAAGTATTTTTCCCAACCTTGAGCTTTAATGGCAGAAATAAGGTCGAACCCATTTTCCTTTAACGAATCAAGATCAATGAAGCTTTCACAGAGCACCTCCAGATCAGCCACTGGAGTGAATAAGGTTCGTTCTGGTTCTTTGTACATTATAGTCTTGTTGGGTTTTGCAGCAGTGTTTGAAGTTGACGCCATTGAAGAAGAAGAGGATCTTGGTTTAGGTTTAGGGTTTTAGTAGAGATTGAAAAGAGAGCAGAAACGCATGAATGAAGTGAATGTGGAAAGTGTGAAAATAGTGTGATAGGTGATATATATAGATAACCAAAAATCAAGCATAGGGCACACAAAAGACACTTATGCACGTTTGGACAACATTTAATGAAAAATAATCATTTCACATTAAATTTATGACAGCTGGGGGGAAAACCAAGAAAAGTGAGATTTTCAAAGCAATACCTCAAACGTCAATTCAGTTGAGCACTCCATCTTTTCAGATATTGAGTGACACGTGTTTGCTTTACTGGCGCATCTGATGTCTCTCAAGAAATGAAACGTTTCCAACTTTCAGATCTTCTGAGCTTGTTAGTTCAGAGTTTCACCCAAAAAAAATAATTGAATATATATAATTGAACGAATAGGCAGATGAAATACTTCAGATTATTAAACATTTTGCATCTGAGAGGTTGCCTCTGAGAAATATTACTCTGGACAAAAATCCATACAAATATTTTTCAGAATGAACTTAAATCTATCTTTAGCAAGGGGTTTTGTGAAAATATCAGCCCATTGATGATCTGTATCAACAAAAGCTAAATTAATTACACCCTTCTGAACATAGTCTCTGATGAAGTGATGTTTAATTTCTATATGTTTTTCCATAGAATGCAAGATTGGATTTTTTGACAAACATATAGCAGAAGTATTATCACAGAAGATAGAAAGATTACTCTCATAGATTTGATAATCTTCTAATTGACTCTTCATCCAGAGCATCTGAGTACAACATCCAACAGCAGCAATGTATTCTGCCTCTGTAGTTGATAGTGCTATGGTAGGTTGCTTCTTGCTGTACCATGAGATTAGACGACTTCCAAGAAACTGACAGCTTCCAGAAGTACTCTTACGTTCAACTCTGTCTCCAGCATAGTCAGCATCACAGAATCCAACTAATGAAAATTCATCAGATCTTCTGTAACACAAACCCATGTTAGCAGTACCTTTCAGATACCTTAGAATCCTCTTAACAGCTGTTAAGTGTGATTCTCTAGGATCTGATTGGAATCTTGCACATAAGCAGACACTAAACAGAATATCTGGTCTAGAAGCAGTCAAGTATAGAAGAGATCCTATCATACCTCTGTAGAGTTTTTGATCCACCTTCTTACTTACCTCTTCCTTACCTAGAGTGCTTGTAGGATGCATTGGAGTCTTTGCCATTTTGCTATCAACCATGTTGAACTTCTTCAGAAGCTCTTTAACATATTTGGTTTGATGTATGTAGGTGCACTCTGGAGTCTGGTTGACTTGGATTCCCAAGAAGAATCTCAATTCTCCCATCATGCTCATTTCAAATTCTTCCTGCATACATTTAGCAAACTCCTTTCCAAGCGTAATATTTGTTGATCCAAAAATAATGTCATCTACATAAATTTGACAAATCAACAGATCTTTCTTAATAGTTTTACAGAATAAAGTTGTATCCACTTTTCCTCTGATAAAATTTTTCTTCAGAAGGAAGTTGCTTAACCTCTCATACCAAGCTCTGGGAGCTTGTTTTAATCCATAAAGCGATTTCTTTAATTTGAAAACATGATCTGGAAAGTTTTCACTTTCAAAACCAGGAGGTTGGTGGACATATACTTCTTCTTCTATAATACCATTAAGAAAAGCACTTTTAACATCCATCTGATACAGAGTGATGTTATTCTGTGCAGCAAATGAAATAAGAAGACGAATAGATTCTAACCTTGCCACTGGAGCATATGTCTCAGTGTAATCAATACCTTCTTGTTGACTGTATCCTTGAGCAACCAGCCTTGCCTTATTCCTTTCTACCTCTCCCTTTTCATTCAGCTTATTCCTGAAGACCCATTTTGTTCCAATGACATTGAATCCTTTAGGTCTAGGAACCAGATCCCAAACTTCATTTCTGGTGAATTGATTCAGCTCTTCTTGCATAGCTATAATCCATTCATTATCTTCCAGAGCCTCATCTACAGATGTTGGTTCTATCATTGACACTAAGCCAAATAAGGAAGATTCAGAAGTTCTGAGAAATGATCTTGTCCTTATAGGATCATCTTTCTTTCCAATTATCACATCTTCTGGATGAGAAGCTTTGATTCTGGAAGAAGATCCTCTGACAGTTGGTCTTTCAGAAATATGCAAGTTGTTTAGTTGGGAGGTCAAAGGTGTAGCGTCTGGGGTTGCGTCAGATTCTTTGTTCTTTGCCTTTTCTGCCTCTGAGCCTTCAGAGTCTGTGAGAATCACTTCTCTATCTGCAGAACTTTCAAACTGCTTTGGCTTTTCAGAGCCAAGCTTATCATCAAATCTGACATGAATAGATTCTTCCACAATCTGTGTTTCAGTATTGAATACTCTGTAGCCTTTAGAGCGTTCAGAATAACCAAGCATGAAACACTACTGTGCTTTGGAATCAAACTTGTTCAGATTATCTTTAGTATTAAGCATATAACAAGCACATCCAAAAGGATGAAAATAAGCAATGTTAGGCTTTCTGTTTCTCCACAATTCATAGGGAGTCTTTTTCAGAAGAGGTCTTACAGACACTCTGTTCTGAATATAACAAGCTGTGTTAATTGCTTCTGCCCAGAAATATTTTGCCAGATTTGTCTCGTTGATCATGGTTCTGGCCATTTCTTGCAATGTTCTATTTTTCCTCTCTACAACTCCATTTTGTTGTGGAGTTCTAGGGCAGGAGAAATCATGTGCAATGCCTTTTTCAGAAAAATATTTTTCAAAATGTTTATTTTCAAATTCTCCACCATGATCACTTCTGACTTTAATAATTTTACAATCTTTTTCAGTCTGGACTTGATTGTAGAAGTCAAAGAACACAGAATGAGACTCATCCTTGTGTTTTAGAAACTTTACCCATGTCCATCTGCTGTAGTCATCTACAATGACTAACCCATACTTCTTGCCTCTGATGGATGCAGTTTTCACTGGTCCAAACAGATCAATGTGAAGTAATTCCAATGGTCTGGAGGTAGAAACAACATTTTTTGATTTAAAATGAGATTTTGAAAATTTACCTCTTTGACATGCTTCACACAGAGCATCTGAGTTGAACTTCAACTTAGGAAGTCCTCTGACCAGATTGAGTTTATTAATCTGAGATATACGTCTCATATTAATATGCCCCAATCTTCTATGCCAGACCCATTGCTCATCATTCACAGATAAGAGGCATTTTACATTTTGAACTTTAAGTTCTGAAAGGTTAATTTTATAAATGTTGTGTTTCCTCTTTCCATTGAATAGGATAGAACCATCCTTTTGACATACAGCTTTGCAACATTTTTGATTAAAGATTATATCATAACCATTGTCACTTAATTGACTTATGGACAATAGATTATGTTTCAATCCTTCAACTAACAGAACATTAGAAATAGAGGGTAGGTTGCCATTACCTATTGTTCCAGAGCCAATGATCTTGCCCTTCTGGTTCCCTCCAAATTTCACGTCCCCTCCAGATCTAAGTTCCAGACTTTGGAACATAGACCTTTCTCCCGTCATGTGTCGTGAGCATCCAGAGTCCAGGTACCATGATTGGTGTCCTGACTTTGCTGCTAAGGACATCTGCAACAGGGATTATTTTGTCTTTAGGTACCCATATCTTCTTGGGTCCTTTAGGGTTAGTTGCCTTGTAGATTTGTCTAAACTTTTGTTTTTCAACATAGTTTTTGTTTAGACTTGCCTTAGATCTAAACACATGAGTATTCTTTTCAGAGCTCGTGTGTTTAATATCATTTAAATGACCAAATTTAAAATTAGAGTATAAAGGAGTTATCTTAATGATCAGATTATCTACAGGTATTGTTCTTACATCTTTTTCAAGAGAAGATGATTGAAATCCAATTCCCTTTCTTTTATTCCTACTAACTCCATAGATCATAGAAGCCATCTTGCTTCTGTCTATGCTTTTAGTGAGGAACCTCTGAAAACTAGAGTCATATTTTTCCAAAATATTTTCAGATGACTTAGCTTCAGAGTCAGATTCTTGTTGGGCAATATCCAAATTATTTTTGATTTTTATATTTATTTCTCTCTGCTCAACAAGTTCTGTTTTCAGATTATCAATCTCAGATTCAAGATTGCTTTTCAGCTTCTTGTTTTTGAGTTTGATATTATTATAGCTTTTCAAAACTTCAGATAACACCTTTATAAGTTCTTCTTTGGTAAGTTTAGACATTACCTCTTCAGCGTCAGAGTCGGAGTCTGACTCAGATTCAGATGATAATTCTTCATTCTGATCTTCTATTCCAGCCATTAATGCCATGTTGGCACATTCTTCTTCTGCTTCAGATTCAGATTCAGATTCATCTGAATCATCCCAAGTTGCCATAAGAACCTTCTTCTTTTTATCAAACTTTCTCTTGGGTTTCTCCTTGAGAAGTTTGGGGCAGTCATTTTTGTAGTGCCCAGATTCCTTGCATTCATAGCATGTGACCTCTTTCTTTCCAGATCTTCTGTGTCAAGAAGATTCCTTCCTGTGGTCAGCTTTTCTGAAGTTGTTAAACTTCTTTCCCTTGTGCTTCCAGAGCTTGTTGATTCTTCTGGAAAGCATGGACAGTTCATCTTCTTCTTCAGAAGAAGATTCTTCAAAGCTTTCTTCTTTTACCTGCAAAGCTTTAACAGGTTTGTTAGATTTTAAAGCTATGGATTTACCTTTATCTTTCTTCTGGGGTTCATCTTCCTCCAGCTCAATTTCATGGCTTCTTAAAGAACTGATAAGTTCTTCTAAAGAGATCTTGTTCAGATCTTTTGCCATCTTCAATGCGGTCACCATTGGTCTCCATCTGGTGGGAAGACTTCTGATGATTTTCTTGACATGATCTGACGTTGAGTAGCCCTTATCCAGAACTTTCAGACCAGCTGTAAGAATCTGAAATCTAGAAAACATAGTTTCTACATTTTCAGATTCTTCCATTTTAAATGCCTCATACTTCTGTATGAGCGCCAGCTCCTTGGTCTCTTTAACCTGAGAGTTTCCCTCATGAGTCATTTTGAGTGACTCAAACATGTCATGAGCAGTATCTCTGTTTGTAATCTTCTCATACTCAGTATGAGAGATTGCATTAAGCAATATAGTTCTGGCTTTGTGGTGATTCTTGAAATCTCTTTTCTGTACTTCAGTCATTGATTTTCTATCAATCTTTTTGCCATCCTCATCAGTAGGATGTTCATATCCATCAATGACCATATCCCAAAGATCATCATCATACCCAAGGAAAAAACTTTCTATTCTATCTTTCCAATAGTCAAATTTTTCCCCATCAAACATGGGTGGCTTGGTACTGATCCTATCTCCTTCATATTTGTTGTTGTAAGTTGATGTAGATGTATCCATATTGACAACAAAACAAATATCAAAGTATCTTTCTCACTGGATCTTTAACTGTCACGGTTAAGTGGAGCACACGCAGAACCGGAGCTCTGATGCCAACTGAAGGTGAGAAAATTACTTAGAAGGGGGGGGGGTTGAATAAGTAAGACTTAAAATAAAAAATTAGAACACAAATATTTTTATCCTGGTTCGTTGAAAACAACTACTCCAGTCCACCCTCTCAAGAGTGATTTGCCTTTCTCTGTCAAGGACTTAATCCACTATTTAAATCAACCAGATTACAAATAGCAACACCTAAGAACAACTGTTCTTAGTCTTCTCAAGAGCAACTGATCCCAACTGGATCCTCTTAAGGAAAACCTTTTACAAACAATGTAAAACTTTTACAAGAGTAAGAATGCTTCTAATAAGCTGTTATCACAACTGTGATATTTCTCTTAAGTTAAGAACAATGTTAAAGCAAAATAAAATAATAATAGCTTTGAGAGATTTTCTTTGATGAGTGATTTTGCTAGAGGTTCGATACTGAAGAAGATGGAGTGGGCTTCTTTATATAGGCACTAAGATACAAGAAGTCTTGTTACGTTGAAGGCTGTGCAGAAAAGCCTGAAGCCTTTTGTCTTTTCATTGGAGGCTGTGCTGAAACAAGCCTGATGCCTTTTATCTTCACTTGCAGAAAACTTTCCTTAGAATGGAATGCACAGATAAAACCTTTTTGTCTGTGTCCTTGTGTCTAGCACAAAATAGGAAAGAGCTGTTGAGATAAACCAACGTACATATTTAAATCTTCTTCAAAGTAAGTTCAGCTTTCAACATTAGAATCTGAATCTTCAGAGTCTCCAGAATAGAGATCTTCTGGATCTTCAGAGTCTTGGATGTTCTTCAGATTGAGCTGAATCAGAGTATGTGCAGCTTGTGTGCTTGAGCGTGTAAATCCATCAGAGAAGAGTCTTCTATGCTTTAGATGCTCCTGCTTCAGAATCTTCAAGAGACAGTAGTCAGATTCTTCTGGGAGCAGTGTTCAGATCTTCACTTAAGATGCTCTTGAACTTATGAAGCCTTTCATAATAACATTATTCAGATCTTAATTTGCTTTCTTAAGATAATTTTCTTTAGTGCCTGTAGCAAACAATCTAGAACACGTTTAGAGTATATAATTCTTGAATACAAAATTTATAAGTGTTATCATCAAAACATAGAGATATAACTAAGACACAATCTGTGCTCTTACACTAGCCACCAATTCTCCTTGGAAATGATCTGGAATCAATCCTTGATACTCAGGGAAGAAGAACCAATCAAGAAAATGGAAGGAAATGGAGGAAATTGATGAAACCGATTTCAATTGCAATCTATGAAAACTTAATTCCAAACTATGCTCAAACCTTCAATGATCACCAACCCTTGCCATGGATGCATTATACTCAATATATAGATGAATTTTGGATGATCTAGAACCCTCTAGATCCTTCCAATGAGATTTTACATATCTCATGTCATGAGACTTTGAATCACTTATCATGCCATGCTCAATTCTGTTTGCAGCTTGAAATTCATCTCAATCTCCTTCAATTTCTCCCCTAGTGACAATTTGGAATGGTTTAGCTTGCCAAGTTCCTTGCCCATGCCTCAATTCTACGTTTTGCAAATGTTGCTTAATATGCAAGTAACCATTTTCCAAAGCAAGTCCATGATTTAGACCTCAAATCAAAAATGTGGCTAAACCGTTGTTTCTAAAATGTTTTCTAGAGTCAAAATGATATATTACATGCCATGGTTTGGATGTGTAAGTTGAAAATTTCAATTTCCATCTTTGACTTATTTAACTTATGCCTTCATTTTAGGTCATTTTATCACTTTGAGCTACAAGCCTTTTCAACATCTCATGACCTCCTTACTAGCCTTAAAACATCATTTTAAGCAAGTTTTATGTTGAAGATTTTTCCATTTGAAGCTTGGAAATAGGAGTTATGGCCTTATGCTTGAAATGACCTATAATCTCCAAATGACCAAAATGCCCCTTGACTTGTCAAAGCCATAACTTGAGTTCTATAAATCCTATCAAGGATTTCTAGTACTCTCTATAAAGCTAAGAAGATAAGGAACAACATTCATGTTGACCAAAAGTTCATAGGAATCATCCTTCTTGGGCAAACGTTTGATGCAAGTTGGGTGACTTTCAAGGCCCCAGATTCACATACCTCAGATGACCTGTAACTTGTCAAAGTCATAACTTGAGCTCTACAAATCCTATCAAGGACTTCTAGTACTCAAATTAAAGCTAAGAGCAAGCTCTACAACATTCATGTTGGGGGAAAGATGAGATGACAATCACATCTTGATCTAAACTGCCTTGAAGATAGGGGTCAAACTAGGGGATTTTACACTGTCAAGCCTTAGAAACCCTAGCTTGAAACTTCTCAAACTCTTCAATCATGATGAGTTGACCTTGGAATCATCCTTATAACATCTCAATGTATCACTCCATGATCACATGGCTCTTGGATTAAGTCTCAACCTTCTCCAAATCATCAGTTGACCTAGGGTTGACCCAGTCAAACCCTGATTACACCACCCATGGCTAAGGCTTCTTAATCTTGCACAATGACCTATCTAGGCCTCAAAGTGATCTTCAAAACTTCTCATGAGCTCTCTAAAGACCTCAAGTCCACATTCCTGGCTTCAGAATCATCTGAGGAGCTCCCCACAACTCTCAAGCTAGGAGGCACACTCTCTTGGGTTTCAATCACTCTCTCTGAGGATCTTTTGACTTCTCTGACAAAGATATCAACCTTTGAACACTTGAATAACCTTCTTGGCTAGCTTCACAGTCTTGTATAACTCTTGATTGGTAATCATACCTCTTGATCTCCTGCATACATGTCAATGAAATGCAAATGATAATGCTAATGTGAATGAAATGAAACATAAGCTAGGTAAAGAAGAGTTGGTCAAATTTTGGGGTGCAACAATGTCTTGATAGGACCAAGCAAACACGTCAACATATTCTCTAAGAAGCTCTACCATCCTCTTCTTAACGTTTGACTGAAGCAGTGCCCCAATCTTGACTTCTTTCTTATCATCATCGGAACCCAGATTAACCAATTCCACCGGCTCTTCATGAGGCTGAATGGCATTTTCCTCGTGCTCAAGCAAACGAGAAATCTCATCAGGAATTTCTTCAATATCCTCCTCTTCCGCTTCAAACACAGGGAACTCAAAGTTGGGAGAGGGCATATGGTCATTATTTCCAATGGGTTTAACAATCAATCTGCACAATGATTTTATGTTTGATTTTAGAATATGAACAAAAAAATGAAAATATTATGCAGATAAGAGTGATTATAACATTATTATACTTTTTTTTTCCGGTTTTTTATGTTACCATTTTTCAGAAGTAAAGCAAAAAAGGAAAACAACATATGGATAAACAGAAGAATATTTTATTGATGATGATAAAAGTTGAAACAAAGCCCTCACAAATTCACTTTCACCTTGGGCAGAGTGAAAGGGTTTTTTTGAAAGAAACAAAAACAAATTACTTTGAAACATGAACAACAGTAGGCACATCAACAGCGATCCAATTCTGGAATATCAATCCACGTGTTACAAAGTTGGACATTTCTTCCTCTTGGTCATCTTCAAGAATTGCAGATGTAGAATGATCTTTGCAATGGATGAACCCAGCACTTCAAAAAACTTCATGAATACTCTTCAGCTCATTTCGGGTTGAACCAGATGTAAAACCCAAACCAACTCTATCTTTTTTCTCAGCAACTTCAATGATTCGGCCCCATCCATTAGCTTGGCCATTATCCACTACATGTTGTGCATCTTTTAGAGAAGGCATGGACACCCCATCCTTCTTAACAGCTTTATCAACCACAGAAAGAGCCTGAAACGGAGTTCCAACATCCTCTTCCGCATCGATATAAGAAAAAGATGACAAACTGCTTACCAACATAGCCTGTTCTCCACCAACAACAACAAGTTTACCATTCTGCACGAATTTTAACTTTTGGTGCAGTGTCGAAGTAACAGCTCCAGCTTCATGGATCCATGGGCGTCCTAGAAGACAACTGTAAGCAAGACGAATATCCATGACTTGAAAAGTGATCTGGAAAAAACACGGACCAATCTTGATAGGGAGATCAACCTCTCCAATCATGGTTTTCTTTGATCCATCAAAGGCTTTCACAATGACCCCACTGAACCTCATAGGAGTACCTTGATAAGATAATCTGGACAAAGTAGATTTTGGCATCACATTCAACGATGACCCAGTATCAACCAGCACATTAGATAGAGCGTCTTCCTGGCAGTTCATGGAAATATGGAGAGCCAAATTATGATTTCTTCCATGCTCGGTCAACTCTTCATCACAAAAACTCAGATTATTACACGCAGTGATATTGGCAACAATGTTATCAAATTGGTTAACAGTCACATCATGATCTACATAAGCTTGTTCCAATATTTTCTGCAACGATTCACGATGAGCCTTAGAGCTCATTAATAGAGATAGAACAAATATTTTTGACGGTGTATGTAACAGTTGATCCACCACATTATATTCACTCTTCTTGATCAATTTCAATACATCATCATTATCTGACTTCTGATTTACATCACTTGATTGACAAGACTCCACAGAAGTCTTCAACTGAATTTGCTTACCCACAGTATCTTCACTTGTCTTTGAGGGCACATTAGCAAATACTCGACCACTTCTGGTTACACGTCCAACATCAGCAATAGTCACAACTGAGGGAAGAGAAGGAATGGGAACCTCTTTTCCATCCTCCAACATAGTAGCATTGTATTTGTAGGGAACGACTTTATCGGATTCATACAGTGTCGGGCCAGGCAAACGGATAACCAAAGGCGTCACAGCAGATTTCTGACTATTGTAAGAAATTACAACTCGCTCAGGAATATTGAAACGTGGGACTATGACATTCACCTCGTTCTCAACTTCATTTCTGTTTGCAGTAACCTGAATCAAATTCTCATCGATCATCTTTTGTAAGTCCCTTTTTACAATCACACACCCACGAGGGTTTACAGAACAAATACAACAGGCGGCATAATCATGCTCAATATCATGGAACTCACTCAAAGTAGCATGCATTTCAACAAGCGATCTCCGAATCCAGCGAATATCGAAAATACGGTATGTACCAGGACAACCATATACCATATTGACAGTTGCATTACCATGATTAGGAAACGGATTTGATTGCACATTAGGGTTGGTATCTTCAAAAGACAGAATACCGCTTTTTATGAGCTTTGCAACTTCATGCTTCAGAGGATAGCAATTTTCGATATCATGTCCAGGGGCACCTTGATGAAATGCGCAATGAGCACCTGGCTTATACCACCATGGAATTTCAGTTGGAACAGCCGGCGGATCACGAGGTTGAACCAAATTCTTCTTTATTAAAGCCGGAAATAGCTCAGTATACGTCATTGGAATGGGATCAAATTGTGTTTTCCTCTGTGTACGACCTTGTTGAGTTGTCTTCTCTTGGAAACGTGGTTGATAACTTGCAGTAGCTTGAGCGGTAGGGGTGTTACTGATAACAGGCGTAACAGATGCTACTTGTTGCTGACGACGACTACCATTATTATTCACAACTCTGCGTCTTCTAGACCTTTCCTGAGATATAGCATTAGTTTCTCCCTCTTTTTTCTTAGGGAACCCAACACCAGGCTTTTTTGTACTTCCAGAATTTCCTTCTTTTATCAGACGTCCCTCACGGACAGCTTCCTCTAATCTCATCCCCATATTAACCATTTCCGTGAAATCACTAGGAGCGCTCGCAACCATCCTTTCATAGTAAAATGGACCCAGAGTCTTCAGAAAAATCTTGGTCATTTCTTTCTCTTCAAGTGGAGGGCTTATCTAAGCTGCAATCTCACGCCATCTCTGCGCATATTCTTTAAAAGTTTCTTTCTCTTTTTGAGACATTGCGCGGAGCTGATCACGGTCTGGTGCCATATCAAGATTATACTTATACTGACGAACAAAAGCTTCACAAATATCGTTGAATGTCTTGATTTGTGTACTATCGAGTCCCATATACCACTTCAGCGCAGCACCAGTAAGACTATCTTGAAAATAGTGGATCAACAACTGATGGTTGTCAGTATGAGTAGACATCTTTCTAGCATACATGATCAAATGACTTTGCGAACAAGTGTTCCCTTTGTATTTCTCAAAATCCGGAACTTTGAACTTGGCGGGAATCTTCACATTTGGAACAAGACAAAGCTCATGAGCATTCTTTCCAAATAACTCCTTTCCCCTTAAAGCCCTGATTTCTCTTTGCATTTCAGCAAACTGATCTTGAAATTCATCTATTCGATCCATAACATCTAAACTCTCGCTCGGAGCAGTGTGGAAAATTTGTTCTTCAGTATAAGGCATAGCGTGAGTTACAGGCGGTGGCACAGGTATGACAGTAGGAACAACCGGAACTTCAGCATTAGGAACAACATTAACCACAGGAGGTGGTACAGCTATGACAGCAGGGATTCTAGATCCTTCGGAAACAGGAGGTCGATATCCCTCTGGCACATAATTGGTAGGCATGCCCCAAGGGAAACCAACAGGCATTTGATATTGAGAGGTATTAATCGGGGCCACAGAAATGGGCGTTGATCCGATCTCAGAAATCACAGTCATCTGCACAGGAGAAAGAGGAGGTGGTGGTGGCTGATTCTGAGCAGCCACCATAGCTTCCATTGCAGCAGTGAGTCTCTCCAAACCCTCTTTCAGAGTTGATACCTCTTCACGGAGCTCGCGGTTCTCTTATTGCAACTGATCCATCTTTTTCTTAGAGTTAGCCCGAGTGTTGTAGTGATGCGACAGCTTGACTGAAGGAAGGCCAAAAGAAACAAATAAGACATCTGGAAAAGGCAACACATAATGCACGATGATGCGAATGCAAATGCAAAATGCAGGTGTTTCAATCAGTTTTCAAGGATCTTTAAGATAAAAAGAAATTACAAACATCATAAAGAAAAATAACACTTTTTGAAATACTGATAAACATCTCATTTCATTGAATATCGGAAAGAGTTACACTTGGAAGTACAAAATACAATAATATCAAAATAAGAAAAAGCTAGGTCCTAAGGAACATCTGATGACAATCCAAGCTGATACTTCCTTCGGAGTCTCTTAATCTCTTTCTCATAGTTGTGCTTCATGGTGATCTTCTCTAGCACAAGCTGATCCACAATACCCTTCCAAGCACCAGAAGTAGGAGGATACAAAGATGGAGTAGTAGAGGAAAATAAATCCTCTGCATGCCTCTTCACAGCGCGCCGCTCAAGTAACTCTATCAAGTCATCTTTCTCCTTCATCTGTTTTTGCAATTCCATCTTCTCTTTGTCAGAAGCTTGAAACTTACTTTCCCACATCTCTTTCTCTTCCTTCATCTTAGCCAAAGCATCTTGAAGTGTCATCACATCATCAGAAGAAACAGGGAGTGGCGTAGGGAGTGGCGTAGAGATCACTGTAGTCAGGGGTTTCTCAATAGGATAAGGCATTTTAAGCTCCATAGCCCTCTTCTTCACCCAAAGCGTGTAAGGTTCCAAGGCAATGCAAACTTGTCTTCCAAGCTCCCCTCTATCCAACCTGTGAATCTTAGTCCAGGCATGAGCCATTTTTCTTCTCAAACCAAGAGAATCATCCCCTCCTTGAAAGAATAAACCCTCTAATAAAATATTTTTAGGCCTGTCCTTCAACATATAACCCAGCTGACGGCGAGCTAGACTCGGGTTGTAGTTAATTCCACCTTGTATTCCAAGAAGAGGAACATTGGCGAATTCTCCACAACTATCAATAATCTGGACATTATCATAAACCGAAGAAGACCAAGTGATATCAACATGCGTAAGAGACATAATCCTTTGAGACCACCTTAAGCAATCCTTGTTTTTCCTAAAAGCAGATGTCTGGGGTAAGTGTGAAACGAACCAATTATACAGCAGAGGTAAACAACAAACAATGGTACCGTTTCCCTTAGAAGTCCTACTATGGATGGAGAAATAAGTGTCACCAAGCAAAGTTGGAACAGGGTTCCCAATCAAGAAAATTCTAATAGCATTAACATCCACAAAGTTATCAATATTAGGAAACAAGACTAGTCCATAGATGAGTAAAGCAAATATAGCCTCAAACGCCAATGTGCGACCAATGTCAGCAAATAAAGTGGCCTTCTCAATCAAGAACTTAGCAGTCAAACCCTTGAGGCCTCCCTTAGTCTTTAGATTTGCATCAATATCTGATTTCGTCAAATGGGTAGCTACAGCAATATCTTGAGGCTTAAGAGCTTCCTCCAAACCAGTATATGGAACTTTATCAGAAACCGGTACACCCAACAAATAAGCATATTCTTCCAAGGTCGGCATGAGCTGATAATCGGGAAAAGTGAAGCATCGGTAAATAGGATCATAGAACTACATATGGGTATTCAGAATTCCGTCTTCAATATTGGTAGAAAGAACAAATAAAAGTCTCCCATAACGAGATAAGAAGCCTGAACGATCATCTACCAAGGACACTAGCTTTCTCAACTCTGTAAGATCAGGAGCCCGAAAACTGTACTTCTGAGTGTTTCTCCTTCCAATGTCCATAATCAACAATATCTGCGATTTTTGCAAAGGAAAATCTCTGAGATCCTTAAAAACCAACTGAATCACAATGCTCATGAATGCATGAGTGCAAGATGCAACACCCACAAACAAGACATACAAAGCACACAGGTTCAAAGGTTCGGCACGAGCATGGAGCCAAAGGTAAGAACCAACCATCCCACAATGGTATGTACTATGGTTATATCATCACCTGTAGAACAAGGTTCTAAAAAGTTCCCAGAATCATAATTCCATCTTTTGGATATTATCGGCTTAAACGACTACTCGTCGGCCAACAATATTCTCAAGAGAAACTCATCTGAGTGTGGTATCGCGTAACGACTAATTCAAGTCTACACCTGAACAGCCACCGCACCACGTCCTAATAAGGCCAAGATGGGTTAAAGGGTTGTAAGGTCCTCAGCTTCTCAGGCTCCCAGTCGGAAAAAGTAATATCAATTACGACTACTCGTAAGACATCAGTAATTCCAAAGGGGCCTCCACCGAGCGGGGGATCTCAAGTCAGCTTAGTAAGGACTACTCCACGTAAGCCAACAAGACTATACCACCCTCCTATCATAAGTGCACTCAAGTCCGGGTATAGGACTTATCTCACCACACAGATTACCAGGCACCAAAACAGAACAATCAATAACAAACAAGTCAAACAAAAAACAATAAATAAATCAAAGTAGGCGAAACCCACTAGGAACCTAAATGTCCCCAGCAGAGTCGCCACTTTTCTGTAGCGGTAAAAATCGTGAGTGTAAGTTATTGATTAACTTAACTCAAAGAAAACAAGAGTCGCCACCGCACTTTTATTTTATCCCAAAAAGGAAAGGAAAAAGAGCGAACAAAACCAAAGAGTTCTAAAATAAGAACAAGAGACAGAGATCGGGGTAAGGGGGTTGGTTACGCAATGGGAAGGTGTTAGCACCCAAAACGTCTATAGTACTCTATAGGAGCCCTTTGAAATATTTACGTTTTTTAATTTGAAAATGGTTTGTTTGAAAAGAGATTGGGGAGATGAGAAGAGAATTATTTTTTTAGATTTTTGTGTTTGGAGAGACTTATCGCCTCATGCCTATGTACCCACAAAGTGCAATATGGGATAAAAACCCCGTAGTTCATGGTACAAATGACAAAAATTTGTTGGTTTTGATTGATTTTAGATGTAAAGACAAGTCGTCATTTTAAGGAGAAAACTGCGACTATTCACCCACGAGTATTAAGACAACATCTGCGTCACATAAAGATGGAGGATTTGCTTGGATTATCAACAAGACTATCACTCAACATCAACATGGAAAATGTCAAAGTCTTAATAATATGGGGAATAGGAGTATTACATCTCAACTATAAAAATGAATCATGTCTAAACTTTTATGAAAAGTTTTTAAAGTGAAAAAGTTCATAAAGGCACAAAAAGAGTTGATGAGTTTTTTTGTATTTTTTATGTCTTTTGAAATTGGTCAAAGCATGATTATCATTGATTGACTTTTATTAAGAAGAACAAAAGTTTAAAAATCACTTGACGAAAGTCAAGGTTTTATTGCGAAAGCGGTTTTGAAGTTTGAAACTAAGAAGGTTTTGAAAGAGGGAGAAAGTTTTGAAAATTTAAGAAGGGGAGGAGATGAAATGACTATCCTGGAAACCAAAATAAGAGCTAGAGGTAAGAAAGATCTAACCGACTTGTAGCACACTCCATAGCAAGCAAAAAGAATTCCATCCAATTTAAAGCATAAGCTAATGAGCGAGCCAAATAAAGGCTAAGATCCACAATACTCCAAGCATAGGAATGAGAGCCCTAATTCTAAGTCCAAAGGTCCATGAAGTCCAAGGTCTAAGAGTAGTCCAAGAGCATAACCACAAAGTTAACAACACCAAGTTTTTTAGAGATTTTTTATCCTTTATTAGTGTTTTGAACAAGGTATGGTCCAAGTGGACAAAAGAGAAATGACATAAACATAAACAAAGATATGATATGAAATGATAATATGGAAACATAAAAGTAAGAAATAAGGAGTAAGAAGAGAATAGAAACAAAATTAAACAAGGATATTGTTAGTGAATTAGTAATTAGTGGTTAGAACATATGATCAATGATGATTAATTCTTGCACTTAGACCAAGATTAATGAAAACTCATTAGAGGATTGATAGAATCAAAGCCTCCTAACAATGATTTTCATAGGTATTGGACTTAAGACAAGCAACTAATCATACTTGGACTTTCAAACATAAGTTTGAGCCATGAATGATCATTTTCCGATTAAGGGACACTTTAGTGCTATGTTAAGCAATCGTAATCGGGTTTATGTAGAAACCACGACTATCTGAGGTCGGTCAATAATAATGTTAGTGTTAACACATGTTAGAGATATGATATGTAAATCACTCTCCTAAAACATGCCACACAAAAAGAAAAGAGGTAGTGATCTCATCATAATCAAGATTTTTCATCAATTAATCAAAGGTAATCTATCACTATTCCAAAGTACGGAGAATTATCTCAATGATTATTCGTCCATAGATTTGAAATAATGAAGATTAAACCACCTTGATAATCAACAATCTATGATCCATAGATTTCATCGATCAAAAATAAAAAGAAGAAGAAAGAGAATTAAAATGAAAAGAAATTTCAATTTGAATCTTAAACCGATTAAATCATCATCAATATCAATCACCTCTTTTAGTGGATAAAATCAACACTCAAAGTCCATTGATATTGATGAGATCTTATCAAAATTCAAGATCCAAAACAAAACAACAATTAATCCAAAACTAAAATATTTTCAAATAATTTTTTAAGTGCTTTTTTCAAGAATATTATTTTTTAAAAAAAAACTAAACCAATAGCAAATAAAAAAAAGGAAAAGGCCCACACAGCCAAGTTCTTAAAAGAAATAATAAAAAAAAAGAAAATAAATGAAATAACAATTGAAAAGGAGAAAGAGAAAATAAACAGAAACATCATCTTCTTCTTGCGTCTGGTACTATTCACCGCCAGAGATACCACTTCGAAGCTCTCTCAAATCGGAGCGGCGGGACACGAAAAGTACGCAGTTGCAATCGGAATCATGAGCTCTCCATAACAGTACCAACAATTCAAAGAAACACAACAAAAAGTAACGGATCGAAACTGATGGTGAAGCTCAATCTACCTTCAAATTCAGGTAAATGGTGAAACAGAAACTCTCTTCTTCTTCTTCTTCTTTGAATCTGACCGAATTTGAACTAGTGTTGTGTGATGTTGAAATGTATTGCGGAAAGATTTATGAGATGTGGTTGTTATTGTTTGGAGCTGTTGTGAATTGATGGAGTTGTTGTTTGTAATTTATTTTTTGAAGAATTTTGGAAGATATATGAACAAGAGTGATGAAGAATGGTGAATTTGGAATTGATGGAAGTAGTTCGGTTGAAGGTTGAAGATGAGTATTGGCAAGTTTTCAGCAGGGATTTTCTGGCTTTTCAAGCTTGAAGAAATTGAAGGGAAGAAGCTCATATTTATAGTGAAAATGAGGTGAGTCTTCTGAAAAATGATTTGCCGTTTTGTGCTTTTCCTTGCGTTTTGAAAATTTGATGCGGGTTGCGTGACTCATACTGAGACTTTTTTATGTCGTTTTTCATTTGCAAATTAAAGCTCATGACGTTGTTTTGCTTTTTCTCTTTCAGATCACTTACATGACGTGGATGGTCACTTTTTGCAATTGGCTCATGGCTTAGAAACAACTTTAAAAGCTTGTGGGGTCAGCTTGGAGTGTAACAGCTGGAATTATATTAACATGGCTTGGAAATATGGCTTAATATGAAGCTTCTCATGGGTACATTTTGACTATGATAGCAGTGTTTGTGCCTTCATATCTCAAGTTTAAAAATGTATCTGTCAAAATACTCTCCAATTTAAATCTTTGACTTTTCTATTTCTGCTTAATTTGTCTCAGTAGCACAACTTATCATTGTGAAGCCTCATCAATAAATTCAGTTCTATAAAATGCAGCATAAGGCTCCTGCGCATCTTCTACAATCCTTGTAAAACAGCTGCGGGATGAGCACTCGTTCCGCCGATAACCCAAAACTGTTCATTTCTCCACTAATCATGTAGTGTGATATCTGACCACTTGATCTCAAGTAGTGCAAGTAAGCATAGTGTGACTGTGATTCCAAGCAAGAACACTAGAAAAGTTACGCTGAGTGATTGGACTATAAACTGTCCAGAAAATAAGGATAGTGCAGGTAGGAAGCAATACACAATCAGAAACATTGAAGTGAAAGGGTACATTCCAACATTGAAATATGCTACTCTTTGCAATCACATAAACATTCTCATCAACCGTTCCCTTCGTCACCAGTCTATATATGGTTACAGGCTTTGTTTGACCAATTCGATGACAATGATCCTCTGCCTGTCTATCAATTTGTGGATTAAAATCCATGTCATGAATCACAACTGTATCAGCTCCAGTTAAGTTTAAGCCCTGTCTACCAGCTCTTGTGGAAAGCAAGCATGCAAAAATCGAAGTATCACTATTGAATGTGTCGACTATTGTTTGCCTCTCTGTCATTTCTTGAACAATGATTCTCATAGACTTCGAGGAAAGTATTGTACATCAAATCATCTTCTACCATGTGAACCTGGGACCAAAGATGAATAATTATTGGTGTGTGAATGCATATGTGACGGTGTCTGCTGAAAAGCAAGCCCTGCAAACAACTGAGAGCTCTTTCTTGAGAGATTTAGGAACTTCTGCAGTTGTAGCTGTTGGATATTTGTAGCAGCGGTGGAGCAACGCGTTAACTACAACCAAAAGCCTCTCCTCAGGCAGAGTAACAAATCTTGAACCAATTTCTGTTAATAGAATCCTCAAGTTCATTGGCCAAATTGGCGTGCTTGGGAATAATCTCTGATCATCTCGTACAGACCTGCACATCTAGAAAGTGCCTTCAAATAATTTCCATCAAGAGCTATAGCCAGACTGCAATTTGCAATAGCATTGGTTATTTGACCTAACACTTTATATGCAACGGCGCGATTACAATAACAGACAGCTGCAAATGGATGAGACTCCAAATTACAAGATAAAACAGATGTATAGTGTTCAACAGCTTCTGCGTGTCGTCCAGCCTGATATGCTTCATTACATGCGGTCTTATGATACAAAAGCTCGCGTACAGTGGCAGCTAGTGGTATAAGTGACCCCAAAGTTGAGTATAATGTTTCCTTCAAAGGGTGCAATCCATCTGATACAGTGAAATCATGGACCTGATTTTCAATTTCAACCCAGCTAATGGATAGATCTTTCCTCATGCGTTTCTCATCCATAATATGTCTTACTTCCTCAACCACTCCCCATTTCAGAAGTGCAACATATATACTAGAGAGTACTACATAAGCAGAAGAAGATTGTGGTTGCCATTTAATAAGGAATTCAGTTACTTCTCTGCCGAGTCGTATACTTCCATTTAATCTACATACAACAAGCAAAGAATACCAAACATGGTCCCCTAGTTTACAATCCATCATGAATAGATCCTTCATCAACTCATTAAAACATCCAGATCGACCAAAAAGATCAAGTAAGTGTGCATAGTGTTCCAGGTCAGGGTCAACACCATGCTCGTTATTCATGGACTTGAAAATCTGAAGCCCTTCATGAACAAGGCCAGAGTGACTACAAGAATTTAGAATGGCAACAAAGGTGGTCCTATTTGGCTTCACTCCTGATTTCAGCATATCATTGAACATCATAACTGCGTCATTACCATAGCCATAGTAAGCTAGTGCTGATATCATGGTGTTCCACAACACTACATCTTGCAAATTTCCACTGAAATTAAAGACTAGCCAGGCGGTCTCCATGCTTCCACATTTTGCATACATGTCAACAATAGCACTTACAACAACAGGATTAGGTCTGACATTATTACGCACCAAAAATGCATGTAATTGTTTACCATACTTCAGTGAAGCAATAGTAGCACAGGCAAACAGGCAATTACTGAAAGTAAATTCATCAGGTCTAACTTGATGCTTGATCATCTTTCTAAACACTCCAAGAGCTTTATGACCCATACCATTTCTTGCATAACCGCCAATCAAAGAAGTCCACGAATACGAATTTTTCTTAGGCATCTGACTGAACATTTCGGCAGCTGATTCCATGTCTCCGCATAAAGCATACCCTGAAACTAACGTCGTCCAAGCAGGAATATCCCTCACGGACATATCATCAAACAATCTCCTTGCATCTTCCATTTTTCCATACTTAGCATAAGCCTCTACAATTGAGCTGGAAACAACCACATTGGATAAAAACCCAACAACTAAAACCTGCCCATGAATCTGCCTACAAAGTTCAAATTCTTTCAATTTCACACAAACAATCAATACATTGGCAAACGTAAACTCATTATATCCAATGCACAATCTCCTCAACTGTCCATAAAAACCTCAAAGCCTCACTAAATCTCCCACAATGTGCATAACCAACCACCATAGTGTTCCAGGACACATAATCCTTGTCAAGCATTTGATAAAACACGCTCCTAGCTTGTTCCATCCTCCCCAATTAAACATACCCAGAAAGCATATTATTCCAAGAATACAAATTTCTAACCTCCATTTTATCAAACACCTTGCGTGCATGAACATAATCCCCGCAACAGAAATACATATGAATTAAATGGTTAGCAATAAGAATGGTGGGGCGTTTAGAACCTTTGAGAAATCCTTACCAGAACCTTCGTCTGCTGCCGCATCAAAATTCAAATAGAGGGAGTTGGACTGAAGCACCAAAAGCAGCAGTGTGAGTAATAATTTCATGATCAAATTGGCTTTGGAAGGTAACAGCTTAAGTTCACTCAACAGTTTTAGACCTGAACTTGTACATTTTATAACAAGTAATGATATGTCTGTGGATAATCCTTTGCAAACAATTCTAGTCAACAGGAGGAGTAATTCTACTTGACAAGCAAGAATATTGAGCATATCCTCCAAAGCATCCAGAACTGGTGATAACGTCTCAATCGTAGCAAGGAAAGATTGGCATGTATTATCGATACAGGTGAATATGAGTTCATTTTGGATTTGCATCCCAAAACATCTTGATTGAACATCCACCAAACTTGACTTGTACAGACAAAACTCTGAATCTTCGGTTAAAACTGAATCTCTTTGAATTTATCTGAATTAATCTCTGGGAAAATAAATCCATAGATGAACACAACCTGGACTGATGAACCTTGATCATAATAGTCATGGACCAAACTTCTCATAGAACACTGCTTGATAAACCACTGGATTTCAATACAAGACAATTTGACCTTGAACAATCTCATTTCCTGAGAAAATAACCCACCACCACGGGTAACTTATAGTTGAAGCAAACTCTTGATAGTTTGACCAAGATGAGGTCAAACGTCCATCTGATTTAAACTTGAATGAATGTCTTTGCCATAAATCTCCTTGCAAAACCCTAAAATTGAAAAATATTTTTGGTCTTTTGGTTAGAGGTTAGTAAACAGAAACAAACATAAAGCAAGTATGAAATAACAAGGGACCTAAGAAAAATCAAAAAGTATGGTCTTGTTTGTGGAATGATATGCAAATGAAATATGGGATCTTAGGGGTAAAAATTAGGGTATTACACTAAGTTTACTCGCCAAGACTCGCATCTTGTGCCTACGTATCCGAGGTAGGGGATGGAATCAAAGTAATCATAGTTTCCCTCGAAACGGAGGTTAGAAACTTTTTTATTGTGGTCAAGGTTTCAATGGGGAATATGCGTTCTTAAGGAAGCGCTTACGTGGAGTGTGGCGACTCTTATTTCTACTTTGTAATTGAATTGCATTTGAAAAAGGGTAAAATAGGTATTCCATGGCGAGAAACCTAATATGGAGTGCGGTGACTCCTTATCCTAATGCTAGGGTAAAGGGTGATTTAGTTCACGGCGGGACACCTAAGCATTTAGGGTTTGAAAAGTCAAAGGTGAGGACTATTGACACGACTGTCAAACAGTTAGACCTATTCATTCGGAAGGGTTTTAACGGTGAGTAATGCAAAATAATTAAACGGCAATAAGAAAATACGAGAAAGTGCGAAAGCAGTAAAGGACATGCACAACGACGATATACTCGCATAAGTTACAACCATGAAAAATGTAAAAATAATGACGGAATAAAAGCGACGATGGCCTCGCATAATTACAACTGAAAGAATGAAATACAGAAAAGATCACGGATTAGTAAACAGAGACAAATAAAAAAATAATGTTAGGAGCGACGTAACAGTTAGGCAAAATTAAATGGGCAGAGTTAGGAATTAGGCTAAAGGTAAATTACAAATTGAGTGGCAAAAATGTTAGAAAGAATTTTATTAAGTGGAATAATATTAGAGTTAGTTAAAATGTTAGAGATATAAATAAAAGTTTTAGAATTTAAAAAGAGTTTTTTTTTTACTAGAAATTTTAAATTAAAAAAAAATAGATTTTTATCCTTTACAAAATGAATTTTAATAATTAAATGTTAGACTTCTTATTCTTGAAAAAAATATTAGATTTAAAAAAAAAAGTGAGATTTATTTTGAAGGTTTAGTTTAAAAAAAAGACTTTAATTAGAAAATGAATGGTTTAATTTTTAACGTAACCTAATTAAATTAAAGTTGTAAAAGACCATATGGTTTAACATTGTAGTTTTACTAACTTCTAAAACTATAAAAAATAGTAATAATAATAAAGTAAAAAAAATGTTATTAAATGTGAAATAAAAGGGGGGGGGGGGGGGGGGGACGGTTCTTTTAACTGAACACACTAGGGTTTTCTTTAACCCTTCTCCCATCTTCTTCTTCATGGCGCGGCGCCGTTTCCCCCATGGATGACCCTTTGAAGCTTTTCCTCTTCTTCCCGCTTGCATGGCTTCGTCTCCTTTCCTATTTCTTCTTCCTGCCAAAAAGAACAAACTTTGTTAGAATTTGCTGCTCACCTCTTTTGAGGTTGGAAGCGGCTGATACGGTGGCTATGGTTGTTGTTGATGGGTGATGATGATAGATACGAGAATGGTCTCTCTGAGCTTCAGATTTGGCTTTATGGTGATATTCTTTTCACTCTTTATTTTGGGTTTTTCTTTGATCTTGATGACAGATTTTCGATGTTTGTTCTCTGATGATGATGATGATGATGAACGTTTTGATGCTCTTTTTCTTCTGGGTTTCGTTATTTTTGTGATGAATCCCCCTTCTTGATGAACACTCATGTTCTTATATTGTCACTGATTTTTTAATTTCTGGGCCTGGGCATGCGGTTATACTATCACGATTTATGTGTTGATTTGAGGGATCTGTGGCGATTTCTATGATGTTGATATGTTTTGGCTTGACCGGGTTTTCTGGAAATTCATTTGGCTTATTTGTTGTGATTCTTGGTGGAACTTGGAAAGCTGTTGCAAATTTCACGGTTTCTTTTCCTGGGTTTTAGCGACTTCCATGGCTTTATTGTTGCTTGCGTTTCGTTTGGTTATTGGAATTTTCATTTTTTCCAGATGAGAGTTGGACGGTTGTTATTGTTACTGCGCTGCTTGTTTGGTTATGGGCCTTGATCTTGTTGCGTTTTGGATTATGTTTGGGAAAGTTGTTTGATTCCGTTTTGTTCAGAAACTTCTGGAAAATTATGTTTATGGCTTGTTTGGCCAAAACCAATTTTTAAAAATAAGTGCTTTTTCCAAAAGCACTTATTTTCAGAATCACTTTTTCTAAAAAAATCACTTCTTCTCTCTCTCCCGGAAAAACTCTTGAACAGATATTGCCGAATTTACCGAGGTCGGGAAATGGAGTCGGGAGCTGGCGGCAGAATATTTCGTTATCCTCCCGACGTACCCGATGATGAAACCGTAATGAGGGTATCATAGTCGATAAAAACCAACTTTTATTACTGCTAACCAATTAAATTATTTCCTCGGTTGTCGATTTTTTTATGCCGGTTTGGGAACAGTCAAAGTCGAAGAATCGAAAGTGGAACCGACTTTAGAAGAAGTATTAGAAACTTTAGGAATTAAAAATTGTAATTTAATTTCCTTTGTAATAAATAAAAACTAGAATTTAATAAATAAATTCAACTTTTTCTATTTTTCGATCAAATTCCTCCACTTAAAAATTATCCGACCAATTCATCCGATTAACTTAAACGAATAAATTCCGTTAATTAAAATTTATCCGACTAAATTTATTGGATTAATTCACCCGACAATTCATCTGATTAAGTTCAAACAAATAAATCCAAATAATTGAATTTACCTGATTAAATTCCTCCAGATACATTCATGCAAATAAATTCGTCCCACTCAGTTCATCTGCTTAAATCCACACAAATAAAATCATCTGATTCTAACTGGTCCGATTAAATTCGGGTGACTAACTTCTTCCAATTAAATTTATCCAACTAAATCAAACTGATTAAATTCCTCAAATGAGATTTATTCGATTAAGCTGTGATGTTCCCACTCCGAACTCGGCAATTAATCCTATTGCACGATTCACATCTGACGTAACTGAGCTCAAACAAATCATCTCGCATCTTAATTCGTACCTTCTATTAACGGTGAATATGGCCCTAAATCAGCTCAACCACCAGTTATGGTCAAAACAACAAATGTTCATTATAATCCCACACGAACCGAAATTCCACTGTTTTTTTCAAAATCGACCGTTGACTAGCAGAAAGCAGGAAAACATGCATCTCTTAAAATAAATTCTTCAAAGCACCTTCTCGCACCGATTTAACCTGAACCCACTGATATCTCAACACATTCAGCTCCAGATGGCTTATTACTCAAACAACACTTCAAACCAACTGACAACTAAATCTCGGTTCTTGAATAAAATGTGTTGTGTCACGAGACGTCTGACATAAATATTGTCGCAGAGTTCAGCTCCTCACCAAATAAGTCACCTGACTCAGAGATGGAAACTGTAACACCCATTTTAATTGTTTAGTCTTTTTGGTGTTACTTTATTTCGGTGTGTCTTTATGTGGGGGTGTATCTGAGTGCGTTGGTGGGTGCCCTTAAGTATAGAGATCATTTAATAAATTATAGAATTTAATATTAATACAATATAATTAATAATGATAATAATTTAATAATTAATAGTAATATTGTTATTCTATTGTTATTATTATTATTATTATTATTATTATTTGTATTATTATTAGATTATGTGAAGAAAATATAATGGAAGGGGGAGGATAGAAAATAACATAAGAGAAAGTGGATTGGAAAAGGAAATGAAAAGAAATAGAAAGAAGTAGAAAGAAATAGAAAGAAAGAGAAAGAAAGAGAAGGAAAGAGGAAGAAGAGGGAAAGGGGAGGAAATTAGATAGGAAAGCTTGGACTCTTCGAGATCAGCCCTGAAGAATCAATTAATCGAGGTAAGGGTGTGAAACTTGAGATTTTGTCCATGCATGTGAATATGTAGAGATTGTTTGGATGGTTTGGGTGATTTTGTGTAGTTTACCATTTTAGGTCGAAAATGATTTAATCGGTAGAATCGATGTTTTATCGGGTAAAATCTGGGATAAGTCGTGTAGTTTAGTCGTAGGATGTTAGGCTAAGACTACAAGGATTTGTTTGGTGAGAATCAGATGATTTATGAGCTTCTAATGATTTTTGGACAGTTGGGGTTTTTGAGAATCGCAGAACTCGCTAGGCGAGCAGCTAGCGAGTGAGGTAGCGAGGGCTCGCTAAGGCTTCGCTAAGCGAGTTATGTAGCAAACACTTCCAGTAGCCACTGTCTGCCTTTGCTAGCGAGTTCGGTAGGCGAGTGGGGCAGCGAGCGTTCGCCGAGGCCTCGCTAGGCGAGTGGGCCAGCGAGCATGACAACAACTTGTTTTATTTTTGGTTTTTCCATCCAAAGTTGATGTTTTCGATATATAATGTACATCTCGTGTGATGTATTATGATATGTTGTGGGTAGCCGTATGGCGTGAATCCTAGATTGTGAATTGAGACGGTGTTTAATGCTGAAGAGTGTATACTTGGTATGAAAATGTGAATTTTCCTAATATTGAATGTAATTAACATAATTAATTGGTGAATAATATATATGATGTATGGTGATGTGATCAGGAGGATCGTGTGCACTTAGTGTGCTTGAGTTTGTTTGTTTTGCATTTGGTGTCGTGCATATCATTGTGTCTTGGTGGGATGAATCGTTGCTCAGGAGGAGTGTATGCGATTCACCCATACTCCTTTGTGGAGAATGGTGGGATGGATCGTTGCTCAGGAGGAGTGCATGCGATCCATCCGTACTCCTTTGTGGAGAATGGTGGGATGAATCGTTGCTCAGGAGGAGTGTATGCGATTCATCCGTACTCCTTTGTGGAGAATGGTGGGGATAGATCATTGCCAAGGAGGGGTGTATGTGATATATCCTGGATTCGATTGAATGAACCAATGAGTCGGTACCGCATGCATGGTGTTGAGTTGCATGTTTGTATTATTGCATATTGTGTTTGATTTTTGGACAGTAGGTCGTGGTTGATGCATGTTGGGTGATATTTTATATAATTACTACTTTTGATCATGTATCTTATTACTGATAATTTTGATCATGTTTTCTCACCCCTTTGTTATTGTGGTGGTCTGTGCTTCTTCGGAAGTACAGATAATCCAGGTACATAGCTAGCTTGGATAGTGGTACGCAGGTCGAGTATTAGGATGCTCTGATACATAACACGGGACTTGGGTGTTTACTTTTAACTATGTTGAATTTGTTTTATTCCTGTGACGTATCATATTTTTGGTGAACCCTGTTAATGAATGATTTTATGTAATTTGGCGAATGGCTGAGAATGTTAAATTGATGATTACTTCCGCTGTTTTATTTTGAAGACCATCTAATGATGTTAAACTATTTGATGTGATATCCCACTTTTGAGGAGAAACTTTGATGTTTACTTGAAATAATCATATTTTATTTTAATTATGGGAAGTGGGGTGTTACATTGGTATCAGAGCAGGTCGGTCCGTTCGGCCAGTGTAGTAGTTGAGTCTGTCCTTAGGATAGAGATTGTGTACCTTTTAACCTAGTGTTGTTATGGTTGAACAGTATGGCAGGAAGGAATGATGTTGCTTTGGCTGCAGCTATGCAAGCAATGGCGCAGGTGGTTGCTAATCAGAATCTAGCTGCGGGTGCTCAGTTTAGCGATTTAGCTCAGTTTCAGAATAACAAGCCACCGACGTTTGAAGGAGGAATTTTGGATACTGAAGCTGCACAGAAATGGCTGAAGGCAATTGAGAAATTTTTTTGGATGATGGGTTGTAGTGATGAGCAAAAAGTGAAGTTTGGTACTCACATGCTTGAAGGAGAGGCTGAGGCTTGGTGGGACAATAATCGCCAAAGATTGGAGACTGCAGGAACTGCGATTACTTGGGATTTGGTTCGAACGGATTTTCTGGAAAAGTATTTTCTGGAAGATATACGAAGTGCTAAGGAGATAGAGTTTCTGGAGCTGAAGCAGGGTAATCTGACTATAGCAGAGTATGCTGCTAAATTTGAAGGGTTGGTACTGTATTGTCCTCATTACAATACTGAAGCGACGATGACCTCCAAGTGTTTGAAGTTTGAAAATGGGTTACGTCCAGAGATTAAGATGTGGATCGCTTGTCAGAAGATCAGGAAGTATCCTGAGCTGGTAAGCAGAAGAAAAATTTATGATAATGATAATCGGGCTAGGATTGCACACTATAAGGCTGTGAATGACCGTAAAGGTAAGCAGAGATTTGGTGGTACTCCTTACAGTGTTCCTGCTGATAAGGGAAAACATAAGGCTACTGCTGATAAGAAGCCCAGAGAAGGGAAAGCATCTGCTGATTTGAAATTTTTTCGGTGTGGTGGCGCGGGGCGTCGTGCTAATGATTGTCCTAATGAGGTGAAGAAGTGTTTCAAGTGTGGTAAGCCAGGCCATGTGATGGCGGATTGCAGGGCCACTATGCCTACCTGTTATAACTGTGGTGAGAAAGGTCATATCAGTACACATTACGAGAAGCCGAAGAAGTCTCAGGCGCCTCAGGCCAGCGATAAAGTATTTGCTATGGTAGGAACTCAATCGGCCAGCGAGGAGCGTTCTATCAAAGGTACTTGTTTCATCAATAATATTCCTTTGACTGCTATGATTGACACGGGTGCAACCCACTCGTTCTTTTCTGTTGTTTGTGTGAAGAGATTAGGATTGGTGCCTTCTACTCTTGAACAACGGATGACTATCAAAACTACCTCTATTGGTTCGGTGACTACTTATCTAGTGTGTTTGAAGTGTCCCTTGACTATTTTCGGCAGAGACTTTGGGGTGGATCTGATTTGTCTACCACTTGGTAATTTGGATGTTATTCTGGGTATGAACTGGTTGGAGTTCAACCGAGTCTATGTCGATTTTTTTCGGAAGGTGTTGTTGTTCCTTACTCTAGAAGAGGAAGCGTTGGCGAATTCCTTGTCCAATAAGGAATTGAGGACCTTGTTGGAGGACGAAGCTAAAATGTTTGCTTTATTTGCATCGTTATCTGTTGACAGTAGAACGTTAATGAAAGAGTTGGCAGTGGTGAATGAATTTCCCGAAGTGTTCCCTGATGATGTTACATAATTACCTCCGACGAGAGAAGTTGAATTTAGCATTGATCTTGTTCCTGGTACAAGACCTATATCTATGTCGCCGTACAGGATGTCGGTAGTGGAATTGGCTGAATTAAAATCTCAGATTGGAGAATTGTTGGATAGAAAGTTCATCAGACCGAGTGTGTCGCTGTGGGGAGCTCCAGTGTTGTTGGTAAAGAAGAAGGATGGTAGTATGCGCCTGTGCATCGATTACCGTCAGTTGAATAAAGTGACCATTAAGAATAAATATCCTCTTCCAAGGATTGATGATTTGATGGATCCGTTGGTGGGAGCTTGTGTGTTCAGTAAAATTGACTTGAGGTCGGGTTACCATCAGATCAGAGTGAAAGAAGGTGATATTCAGAAGACGGCATTTAGAACTCGTTATAGACATTACGAATATACTGTAGTTCCTTTTGGAGTGTGTAATGCGCCAGGAGTGTTTATGGAGTATATGAACTGAATCTTCCATTCTTATTTGGATCAGTTTATTGTTGTGTTTATTGACGATATACTGATTTATTCTAAGTCTGATGAAGAGCATGCAGGACATTTGAGAATTGCTTTGCAAGTGCTGAAAGATAGTAAGCTGTTTGCTAAACTATCAAAGTGTGAGTTCTGGATGAAGACGGTGAGTATCTTGGGGCATGTGATATCTGGTGAAGGTGTAGCGGTGGACCCATCGAAAGTGAGTGCAATGTTGTAGTGGGAACCGCCGATGACAGCAATGAAAATTAGAAGCTTTTGGGTTTGGCAGAATATTTCCAAAGGTTTATTGAGGGGCTTTCTAGTTTGGCGTTGCCATTGACCCAGTTGACGAGGAAGGATCAAGTTTTTGTGTGGGATGCTGCTTGTGAATAAAGCTTTAAAGAATTGAAAAAGAGATTGACTACGGCACCGGTGTTAATATTGCCAAATCCGAGTGAACCTTTTGTGGTGTACTGTGATGCGTCTAAGATGGGATTAGGTGGAGTTCTTATGCAGAATGATAAGGTAGTGGCGTATGCTTCGCGGCAACTGAGGGCGCATGAAAGGAATTACCCTACCCATGACTTTGAATTGGCTGCGGTAGTTTTCGCGTTAAAGATCTGGAGGCACTATTTGTATGGTTCGAGATTTGAGGTGTTCAGTGACTATAAAAGTCTGAAATATCTGTTCGATCAGAAAGAGCTAAATATGAGATAGAGAAGATGGTTGGAATTCTTGAAGGATTATGATTTCATCTTGAGTTATCATCCAGGAAAGGCGAATGTAGTAGCCGATGCTTTGAGTAGAAAACCAATTCATATGTTGGCTTTGATGGTAAACAAAATGGAACTAATTGAGCAGTTCAGAGATTTGAGCATGGTTTGTGAAATTACGGCAGGTGGTGTGATGTTGGGCAAGTTGCAAGTGAACAATGATTTCTTGGATATGATTAAAGAAAACCAAAAGTTAGATGTGAAGTTAGTGGATTTGATGTCGGGAGTAGGGAGTGACTCCGATAGTGATTTTAAGTTGGATAGTTCAGGTGTGCTGAGATTCAGAGGCAGGATTTTTGTGCTGGATAATGGCAAACTGAAGAAGTCAATTCTGAGTGAAAGACATCGTAGTAGTCTGAGTATCCATCCGGGAGTTATGAAAATGTACCACAATTTTAGGAAGTTATTTTGGTGGTCCGGTATGAAAAGAGATATAGCTCGATTTGTTTATGCCTGTTTAACATGTCAGAAATCGAAGGTGGAACATCAGAAACCCTCTGGAATGATGCAACTGTTGGAAGTTCCGGTTTGGAAATGGGATTGTATAACCATGGATTTTATTACGGGTTTGCCGAACACAGCGAGAGGATTTGATGCTATTTGGGTAATTGTGGATCGACTTACGAAGTCTTCATATTTTGTGCCAATCAATATCAGTTTCCCGTTGGAGAAGCTAGCAGATATTTACATTCGGGTAATTGTGAAGCTACATGGTGTCCCGTCGAGTATCGTGTCGGATAGAGATCTGAGGTTTACTTTAGAATTTTGGAGGAGTTTACAGGAAGCTTTGGGTACTAAGTTGAAGTTGAGTTCAGCTTACCATCCGCAAACCGATGGTCAGTCAGAGAGGACTATCCAGTCGCTGGAGGATTTGCTGAGAGCTTGTGTGTTGGAAAAGGGTGGTGCGTGGGATACTCATTTACCGTTGATTGAGTTCACGTACAACAATAGTTACCATTCTAGTATCAGAATGGCACCGTTTGAGGCTTTATATGGTAAAAGGTTCAGAACTTCCATCTTTTAGTATGAGACAGGTGAGAATATGGTATTGGTGTTGTACCCCAAAATTTGCCCAACCTTTTCTTTACTTGGTTTATGTTTCATTTCATTGTTCTAGCATATTGCATTGCATAGCATTTTGCATTTTTACAGGGGATCAAGAGATGTGTGTGCAACAAGAGGAATGTTCCAAGGGTTCTAAGCCTAATCAGGAGGTTGTATTCAAGTCAACAAGGGGGTTATCATCATCAGAGACAAGTCAAAACCCTTTGGATAAGTAGATAAGTGTATGTGGTTCACCTCCTGTCTTGGAGGCCATTTGAAGATCATCTGAGGATCACAAGCCTATGGTCATGGGGGAGATGATAATTTAATCTCATTGGAGGCCTTGAGGGTCATTGTGGAGTTCATTCAAGTGTTTATACCAAGTGTGAAGAGTTACAGTTGAAGATGGTGCAACTAGGGTTTTCATCTGGTCAACCCTGAGTCAACTATGAAATTGAAGGAGATTAAGACTAAATTACAAGTCTTTAAGGTCATGGAATGTTATGTTAAGATACATGGGATATCATTTCAAGATCAATTCATCAAGAATCAAGAGTGTGCGGAGTGACTGAATTAGGGTTCTTAGTGTAAAATCCCCTGTTCAGTGCCTAACTTCAAGACCACCTATCACAAGATACATGCCTCACCTCAATTTTTGGTTAACATGAAACTTGTAGGGCATGTTATTATATTTATTTTGAGTACTAGAAGTCCTTGATTGGATTTATAGATCTCAAGTTATGATGCAAACAAGTTACAGGTCCTCAGATGAATGTGATTTTGGTCAGCAAACGTCAACCAACTTCCAAGCCATTTTTGACCTAGAATGATGTTTCTCCTCAACTTTTTATGAACATGAAAGTTGTTCCTCATGATCTTAGATTTCCATAGAGTACTAGAAGTCTTTCATCTGATTTGTAAAACTCAAGTTATGCGGCTTGCAAGGCAAGGGTATTTTGGGAAAGCAGGATTACAGGTCATTTTCATTATAGGTCATTTTTACCACTTTGCACACTTCAAATGGAAATCTTTCCAACATCAAACTTGCTCCAAATGGGGTCATTTGCTCAACCAAGCATCAAAACATCAAAGGTTTGGCCTAGTTTGAAGAATCCCTAATTGAATTTCCATGAAAAAGGCTTAAAAAGGGGGAAAAAATCAAAATTAATTCATTTGAAAACATTTTGCACCAACCTTGTGCATATTTTGAGTGCCAAAGACACTTGGAACACAATGCCATATTTGGATTTGGAATTTGGGTGCATTTTGGTGGCCATTTTCATAGTTTCTTCAAGTTTAAGTTACATATCAAAAGCATACCATAAGATGAAATCAAGGGATCATTTCAGCCCTTTGATTAACCTACTTCAGATGTAAGCCAGGGAAGCCATTTTTATAGCTAATCAAGGTGAAATTCATTCACTATTCAATTGACCATAAGTGAAAAAAGTGAAAATCAAATTGGGCTAAAGGGAACAGAGTCGGGCCTATTCTTGATCTGAATCCAACATATATAATCCCAAGATCATTCTCATACCTTCAAAACTTGATTTGGTGAGAGTTTGAGTGAGAGAGCATTGACAAAAAGTGGTGAACAAGTCAAAATCGTGTTTTGAGTTCCACTGAATTTTCAATCAAAACTAAACATCCTAAAACATTTCTTGAACTTCACTGAACGATTCTGGGTAGTTTACTACAAGCTTTGATCACACATTGAGCTCTGAGGAAGCTTATTTTCTAGGTTTCTTTCTTTTAAAATTTCTCACTGTTCAAGCATTAATATCATGCCATTTTCATATATTTGCAAACCTCTTGATGCATAGATGGATTCTAGGTTGGTTTCGTGGCTGTTTATGAACTTTTTTATTTTTGCTCATTTTCTATTTTCTTTCGTTGTGTTAATAAGGCCTGGTCAATGAAAATGGCTAGTGGATTCATGATCCACGTAACTTGGAGATCACTTTAGGCTTTTGTTTTGCTCATTTTGATGAAGTTTTGGAGGTTCTGTGTTTTTGGCCGTGAGGAGATGATGAAGGTTCGTCGGAGAAGACGACCAGAATAGTGGTTCCAGCGTCTGGTTCTCCCTCCCATTTTTTAAACCCAGCCAGGCCACGTGTGCTGTTTCCATCCACATGATTTGATTACTTTTCAGTTCAACGTCCTAGATTAAGACGCACCATACACACACATTGACCAAACACATGGAATCCAGGTTGAATATTCATTAAATGAGTTGGCATCATGTGAGCCACTTTATCTGCATACTTTGTGATCAGACGCGCCTGGATGAATCCCACCATAGGCCTTGGTTGACCGTGTACCACACAATCCACACGTTTTATTTTCTTTTGTTTTTTCTGATGGGTTGGGTTGCTATTAGCCCCCCCCCCCTTTGTGAAGCCCAATGATTTGCAGCACTTTTGGGCTGCTATTGGAACCCCCAGCCCATTTGTTATTTTATTTCTTTTTCTTTTAGTTTTTAGTTTAGTTCTGTTTAGATTTAATGTATTTTAAAATACTTCCAAAGATCATAAAATCCCAAAAAAAAAATATGTTTTTGAATCTTTGAGATGTCTTCTTATTTTTAGAAGTTTTTATTTTATTTTATGATTTATTTTTCAATTAAAAATGGGATTTAACTTTGGGAGTGTTTTATGTAATTTAAATCTTGACATATTTTGATCTTGATTTTATTTCTCTCACTTCCTTTTGATCCAATGAATGAAATTCAATCCTCATATCAATGATGAGTTGAAGAATTTTTTAGGACCATTTTGCCCCTGATTGGTTGACTTTTGAGTTGACTTTTTGTTGCCTTTCATTTGACCCTAAACAATCCTCCTTCACAATGGAGCACCCTTGCGAATCAATATCTATGGTGATATTGTGAAGTGATTTTGATTTCAATCTTTTGGATTCTGGTTTCCAACACATTTATGAGCTTCTTGTATTTTATTTGATAATTTTTGAATCATTTTCCTATTTTTAGAGTAATTTGCAAGTCAAGTTACCCTAGAGGAAGGTTCATACATACATCTTGACCTAGCTTGACTTGGATATGACATTTTTGGATCCTTTGAGCTCTCAATGCCTATTGATTCATGTTGTTAAAATGTTAAGGATGGTGCTTGCTCATTTTTAGGTCATAACATTTGGTTTTGCTTGTTCATTTGCTTGGTAACTTTTGAGTTTCCAATTAGGGTTTCATTGTGAAACAAGCTTGCTTTCTTTTGGGATTTTTCTTGCATTTCCTTGTGGTTTACTTTCTTTATCTTTTGAGAACTTTTACTTAATTCCCTTTGCTGTCCAAGGACTTTGGAACACCATTTAGGCTTATCTAAGTTCCCTCCTTTGGAGGTGTTTGAAACATGAATTGAATGGTGAACCATGAGGACACTTTTGTTGCATCTTTTTGCACAAATCATGATGATGCCTTGGTTGAATGATATTTGGGAATGCCTTGCTGTTTTTCTTCTTTTGTTCTAACCCATCTTTGAGTTTGGGTTCTTTTCTTTGTTCTTTTCATGTTGTTTTGCTTTGTGGCATTGTGGTTGATGTTGTTTGGTTTAGGCCATTTCATACCACTTTTGGTGCTGTTGTATGTTTCTATTGATGTATTTCTTGTCCCCTTTATCTCTTGCATCTATCATATTGTTGTTAGAGGTTGAGATGAGCTTGTGGTGGTCTTTACCCCACACAATTTCCTCCCTTATTTGCATTTCATGTTTGCATTCTTGTATGCTTATTCTGTTTCCTGTTGTTCCTCTGTTGTTTCTTTCCCCTAGGACCTCTATTTTCTCTTGTTCAAGAGAGATTATGATAGACTTTAGGATCTAAAGCATGTATGATAACATTAGGTAGCATTTCCTTTTCATCTCAATCTTAGGACCGCCATTGCATGACAACTTTAGGCTTGGATCTAGTCCCCTTTTTAGTGTCCTTTCTCTTCTCATCTCAAAACAATCATAAAACACTTAATAAAGATAATGGATGTTGTGTTATGAGTCTTATACTTGGGAAATGGTAATTGAGGGGCCACCTCTCAATTGCCTAGAGTGTTTAGTATACGTCCTTAGGGCGATATGCGACGCATTCGATCCTAGGTTCTAGACTTTGGTACAACATGTATTATGAACACTCCAATTCAAAACACTTCTTCTCTAAAAAAAACACAAAAACATTTCAAACCTTTTTCATCCTTCGGAATCTTAATCAGGAAAACATTTTCATAAACAAGAGTGTTGTTAACTCTTAGTTCTACCGCAAACGGTAACGCCTAAGTCTCCCATGCTCGAGCTACATACGCCAACTGCTAGAACTACTTGTTAACCCTACTCGGGCCAAAAAAAACTGTTGAATAAACCTGTGTTCCCTTTTAGCCCGAACTACGTTCGCTCTGATCTTTCATACCAGATGAAACTACGTAGGCATAAGACGCGATGTCTTAGAGAGCAATCTTCCCCCTTTCACCCGTAGTTAGCCGAACTACGTGTTGCACCCCAAAATTTGACCAACATTTATTTACCCAGCTTGTGTTCACCAGCATGATCATCTGCTTCTCATGGATATGTGGGCAGTAGATCAAGAGGTATGATCACCCAACAAGAGTTATATGAGACTTTGAAGCTAGCCAAGAAAGTTATGCAAGTGTTCAAAGGTTGATACCTTTGTCAGAGAACTCCAGAGATCCTCAGAGGAATTGGTTGAAACCAAGGTTGTGTGTCTCATAACTTGAGAGTTGTGGGAGCTCCTCAGATGATTCTGACACTATGAGGGAGGACTTGAAGCTTTGATAAAGCTTATGAGATGTCTTGAAAGCCATCATGAAGCCTAGAGAGGTCATTGTGCAAGAATTCAGAAGATTCAGCCATGAGTGGTGGAATTAGGGTTTGACTGGGTCAACCCTAGGTCAACTGATGATTTGGAGAGGGTTGAGACCTATTCCAAGAGCCATGTGATCATGGAATGATGCATTGAGATTCTATAATGATGATTCCTAGACCAACTCATCATGATTGAGGAGTTTGAGAAGTTTTAAGCTAGGGTTTCTAAGGATTGACAGTGTAAAATCCCCTAGTTTGATCCTTATCTTCAAGGCAGTTTAGCTCAAGATGTGATTGTCATCTCATCTTGCCCACAACATGAATGTTGTAGAGCTTGTTCTTAGATTTAATTTGAGTACTAGAAGTCCTTGATAGGATTTGTAGAACTCAAGTTATGACTTTGACAAGTTACAGGTCATCTGAGGTATGTGAATCTGGGTCCTTGAAAGTCACCCAACTTGCATCCGACTTTTGCCCTAGTAGGATGATTCCTATGGACTCTTGATCAACATGAATGTTGTAGAGAATCTTCTTAGCTTTCTAGAGAGTACTAGAAGTCCTTGATAGGATTTGTAGAACTCAACGTATGGCTCTGGCAAGTCAAGGGCATTTTGGTCATTTGGAGGTTATGGGTCATTTCAAGCATAAGGCCATATCTCCTATTTCCAAGCTTCAAATGGAAAAATCTTCAACATCAAACTTGCTTAGAATGATGTTTTAAGGCTATTAGGGAGGTCATGAGATGTTGAAAAGGCTTGTATCAAAAAGTGATAAAAATGGCCTAAAATGGAGGCATAAGTTAAATAAGTTGAAATTGAAAATTGGAAATCACAAGTTATACATCCAAACCATGTCATATAATAGGTCATTTTGACTCCAAAGGACATTCTAAGAACAATGGTTCGGCCACAATTTTGATTTGAGGCCTAGATCATAGGGCTGCTTTGGAAATGGCTTACTTGCATCTTAAGGCACCAAAGCAAAACATGAAGAAACTCAATAAACAAGTTGGTTATGCATTGTAACACATCATAAATCTCATATGGGGAGAATTTCAAGTCAGATACAAAGGTTACAAGAGGCTTGACATGAGATAACATATGGTGAGAAGTGAAATCAAAATGTCATGACATGAGATTTCCATTTTCTCATTGGAAGGTCCTAGATGGTTCTAGATGATTCTAAACCACTCTATATAACATGTGTAACTTGCTCAGAGGCAAGGTTGGTGAGAAAAGAGGTTTGAGAGAGAGAGTGCCATCTTGTTGCTTCCATTGCAAGTCAAGTTTCAATTCTACATTCTTCTTTATTTCCATTCCTTTTTTCTACACAAACACATTCCATAGATCATAGTGAGGGTGTGCAGATCAAATTGGGGGCAATTCCATTGATGAATCGTGTATGAGCTTTTGGATTTTCACCTCTGCAACTCAAGATCGGTTTCCAAGAATCAAGCAGTTTCAACCCTTCTTTTTGCATACAGAAGCAAGAATACTACTCAGTGAAAGAATTGGGAAAGATTGAAGGTCTGAATTGAAGGTTTCGAGCACCTGTTCATCCCAATTACACAGGTTTGTAACTTTCTCTCTACACTCTAATTTAAGTGTTATTAGATAGAATTCATAGGTTAGAATGGTTAAGGATAACTAGGAGATCATTTCTGGAGAGTTTGAAGAGATTTGGTGATGATTTTTGCAATGGCAAGATTTCTGTTTGACCTTGTATCTTGCTGAATATTGGGGGATAATCTTAGTTTGATAGCAAGAAGTGTTCAGGGAAGCATGATGATAAGATTAGGACCTTTAATTTTGAGAATTGCTAAGATTGGTTCTTGGTCAGTTATTTGAAGTTGTGATCGGGTTTTAGGTTTGAGAGAGTTTCAATGAGTTCTGATGCCATGGCTAGATTCCTGGTGAAATTTGGAGCAATCTAGGGTTTTTAATTGTTGCATTTGCTGAGGTATTAATAGAATCCGAGGTGAGGAAGATGAGTGTTTGAAGCTCTGCATTTTCATGGAGTCTTCAAGAACCCTACCTGGAGGTTGAAGATGAGTTCCATGCCCTTAGATCAAGCAAGACTGGTTGACTATTTCTAGATCCAACGGACACGATTTAATTTCAACTTGGAGGGAAATTCTGAGAAGCATGAAACGCAGGCGTTTCATTTAAGTGAGTTCTTGGGCTTAAGTGATCTTTTGATGTCCACACCCCCTTCACGAGGCCCACTCAATTTTGAACTAAATTCTATTACTTCCTGCACCGTTCTCTTTTCATTTTCTTTATGTTTTATTAATTGATTTTCTGTTTAAATGATGGGCCTGGCGCATTGCTTTTTGTACCCCCTAGTCCTGGCCCATACGCGTATTGAACTGCATTGCATTACTATCTGCACCACATCTCTTCATATTTTCATTTTATTTTCTCCATTTTATTTCAAACTTTGAAAAATCATAATAAATGGAAAAATAATGATTTTTAAGTGGGAATTTTCGCTCCCATTTCATATTAATGTCCAGAAAATTATCAAATAAAGATATTTTCATTTCATGCATTTTTGATATTTTTTGTGTATTTTCTACTTTTATTGCATTTTAATTCTTTTATGTTGATACATGAATTTGTAGAATTTTGTTTAGGTAGTTCCCTTAGCATTTTTAGGCCATTCTTTTTAGGATAGTTAGATATAAGCTTTAGCTTCCCCCTGGATTTATTCCATAAGTTTTTGATGAATTTTAGGTTAGTTTTGATTAGATGACATTAGGTTGTATAGAATTAGGTTAATCCTTAACATAGGTCCACAATAACATTAGAATTTTGGGTTTCTAAGTCAAGATAGGTATTGGGGCATATAAGGGTATTAAGGGTAGGTATGTAGGATCCCCTAGAAATTATATTAGGTTTTAATATAGTAGCATACTATTTTTCAATGATTTTTGTAGTTGATGATTGTTTGTGTTGCCCTTGTGGGCTTGTATTTTTGTTTTCTTTGCTTTGTGGGCTTGGAGAGCTTGGTCTTATTCTGAGGAGCATTGAGGAGCATAGTAGGAGCATTGAGGAGCTTGGTAGCTTGATTTTATTTGTTTTGTTGATTGTTTTAGGGTTAGGGTTTAGGAAGAGTTTAGACTTAGTTAACTTCTTTCTTAAACATGGATGGTATCTTTCACCTCCATTCTTCCCTATGATTCAAAGTCCTTCCATGGTATACACCTCTCTCCTTTGGAGGGATAAGTGATTGTACCTAGGAAGTAGAACTTTTGAGGGAACCATTCCTTTGATGTTGAACCCTTATAGGTCACCTTTGGTGGTCAATAAGCAGTTCAATATCCCCCAGCTTATCCAGTAAGTGATTTCCTCTGGTTTGATTATCTTGAGAGATGCCAAGCTTGAGTTTGAAGGTGAAGACTTCAGTGAAGAGTGTAGAAGAGGATGAATCCTTGAGCATTGCCATTCCAGCTGAAGCTTGAAGAACAAAGGAAGTTGATACTTGCTTTGATACCTGGGGATCCTGAAGGAGCCAAGTTGATACTTATGATTGATAGTGAAGCCTGAAGGTGGACCTGATCAAGAAGCTGAAGCTTAAAGGAGAAGATAAGTTGAAACTTATGTTGAAGGGTTGAAACCTGGAAAAGCAAACTGATATTTATCCAGAGTGATTGAAGTCTGAATACTGAGTTGCTGTTGGAAGAGCTGCAGCTTGAAGCTGAGAGAGGAGTTGATCTGCTTTCTTTTCTTTTCTGTATTGATGTGTTTTGTTTGACTTGTTTGATGCATTAGAATAAGTCCATATCTAGAATAGGTAGAATCTAGGAGCATGATTGCACTAGAGGTTGAGTTGCCCCCTCTACTTGTATTGTTACTATGTGGCTTTGCTTGCGGGTATTCGGTAGAGCCCAGCTCCCTTGCCCATGTGGTTTGCTTTCCTGATGGCATTTTATTTCATTTTATCTGTATGATTGTAGTTTACTGTTATTGCTTGATAGCATGTTGTTTATATTTCAGTATGATTACTGTTATCCATTCTGGCTTGAGGTTGAGATGAGCTTGTGGAGGCTGAAGCCCCACACACATTTCCTCCCTCACTTGCATTGCATGCATTTTACTGTTAAGCTGATGCTTTGTCTGTTTTGGTGTATCATTGACATGATCCCCTAGGACTCTCATTTCCTTTGATAAGGAATTGATGATAGAACTTTAGGTTGAAACCTATGCATGACAACTTCTAGGAGTTCCCTGTTCAAACCTCAACCATAGGATGAATCCATGGCATGACAACAGTAGGACTTGGTAGTCTCCCTCCTAGTTGGGCCTGTTCTCTTCTCATCTCAAAACAATTTAAGATACAGTAATCATGAATGATTTCTTTCGTACGTCACGAGCCTTAAGCTATCTGAGAAAGGATTGTGGGAGAGTTTCTTTTCCACAGTCTGGATGTTTAGTAAGGTACCCTTTGGGTGACATGCGACGCATTCACTCTCAGGTCATAGTCTCTAGTGCGATTGAAATCGCAAACACAATAAAAAACACTTCTTTCGTAAAAGACAGGAAATAAACCGTAGTTTCCCGAAATACGTGAGCTCTGATCTCTCATACCTGTTGAGAGTACGTAGGCACAATACTGATGTATTGGCGAGCTACCTTCCCCCATAACCCGTCGTAGGCCGAACTACGTTGACTCTGATTTCTCGTTCTCTGATGAGAATACGTAGGCATAAAGTGTGATGCTTTGCCGAGTCATTTTTCTTTTCTGTTTAAGCCAGCCTTGATAGGTAGATAGATAAAAACAACCCGTCCAAGTAAACACAACAAGCGAGGATCCCGTCGAGTACGATGGACGTGAGGGGTGCTAATACCTTCCCCTTGCGTAACCGACTCCCGAATCCAGACAATGGTTGCGACGACCTTGTCTTACCCTTTTTCGTCAGGTTTTTCCGATCGTTTCCTTTCCCGCCCTGAGGGATAAATAACGAAAGGTGGCGACTCTTCTGTTGTGCCGGCACCTTATTTTCGCGCAAGCGACAACTGGCGACTCTGCTGGGGACTCCAACGGTTCCCTGCGAGAGTCAATCCTAACGCTTGTATGTTTACTTGTCGGGTTGCGTTTATTTATTGCATTTTACTTCTCGCACTTTATTTCCCGCATTTTATATTCAGTATAATATGATTATTTGTGCTGTTGTGGGATGGGAGTTCTGATGAGTGAGAAGCCAGACCCAGGCTTGAGTGCACCATAGACTTAGAGTGGAAATTAGTGGGTGTGTGCTTGCTTTGCAGGCACTAGTGTCTCATGAAATCCACGCTCAGACGAGGTTCATCCGGTTGGCTTCTCTTTCAACCCTTTGGGTTGAGACGGTTGCTGGTTTGGTGGATTGTCGACTCTGGGGACCGATCATTTTTGATTCAGCTGAGTGAGGCCGCTTCATGAGCTGGTGATGCCACACCTTCTGGGTATCGTATCACCCCTCTTGAATGTCTGTGACGCTGATGAATGCATAGGATGCCGAACTTAAGTCAGTTTAGGTCCATACCTGTGAGCAGGGTTGGGTTTATTGCAGGAAACCTTGACCTTCAGACTACCTGGTTTTTTTGACAGTGAATCAGTTTTGTTGGTACCAGGGTTTCTCAGTTGCAGATTTGTCTGTTCTTGATAGAGCAGGTTTTGGTCATGGGATCTTATCGTCAGATGTATGTCTGTTCTTGATAGAGCAGGTTTTGATCAGAGGATCTTATCGTCAGATGTATGTCTGTTCTTGATAGAGCAGGTTTTAATCAGAGGATCTTATCATCAGGTGTATGTCTGTTCTTGATAGAGCAGAGTTTTTGTCATCAGTATGTCTATTCTTGATAGAGCAGAGTTTTTGTCAGCAGATGTTGTTTGTTCTTGATAGAGCAGATTTTTGAGTGGGGTCTGAAGATCTCATCAGCAGCTGTATGTTTGTTCTTGATAGAGCATATTTTTGAATGGGGGTATGAAGACCTCACTAGCAGATATTTCTTGATCCTACATCCGAGGTCCTTATTATCAGACATTTGTTCTTGACAGAGCAGAATTATGATCCTATGTATATGCCCTTATCAGATGGTGGTTCTTGGCAGATCAGATTTGTGGTCCTACACCGGGGTTCTCTTATTATCAGATGCAGTGGTTGTTCTTGATGGAGCAAGATTATGGTTTTGTTGATACAGAATCTCCACAACACCAGTTGCCTTGGCCTCTTATTGCATGATTGCATTTTTCATTAGTTTGCATGTTCATTTGCATTTCATTAACGTGTGTCCGTGTTGCAGGTACCGTTTTCCCCGATCCAGGATTTCTTGCCTCCTATTGTATTGTTATGGGTTCTCTGAGGAAGACCGTGGCTTACAAGTTCCCTACCCCGGATGTGGTTAAGTTGGCTGGTTTGATAGCTCTAGCAGATGATTCTGTGGGGGATGAGTTCAGGAAATCTTACGGCAGGTTGCTCAGTTTGGTTCACAAACCTTCTGCATTCGAGGTGACTGGGTTGCAAGCTCTGTTGCAGTTCTACGACCCTCCGCTGAGATGTTTTACTTTTCAGGATTTTGTTCTCGCGCCTACGCTGGAAGAATATGCTGATTTGCTAGGTGTGCCTATCAAGAGGTAGATGCCTTTTGTTCATATGGATGCTGAGCCTGATCTGGCTGGTTTAGCTCCTTCACTTCATCTGGACGCCTCCGAGTTGGTGTTGACTAGTTGGAACAAGGTTCCTGGGTTCTCCTTGCAGTTTCTGGTAGGTAAAGCTCAGCAGTGTGCCAAGGAAGGATGTTGGGTCGCATTCAATGCCATCCTCTCCCTATGCATATATGGCATTATTCTGTTCCCTAATATGCCCGATTTTGTAGACTTTGATGCGTTTCACATCTTCGCTTCAGGGAATCCAGTCCCTACCTTGATCGGAGATGTCTATCACTCAGTCCACTACAAAAACGAGAACAGGAGGGGGAAGAATGTCTCGTGCTGCGTACCCTTGTTGTACAAATGGCTTGATAGTCATCTGCCCAAGAGGGGTCCTTTTGTCTCGTCTGCAGCCACAGCTGAGTGGCCTGAGCGTCTGATGAGTTTGTCTGTAGAGGATATTGACTGGTTCAACAGGGATAGGTTGGGTACTGAGGTGATCTTCAATTGCAGCGGGTTTCCTAATGTACCTTTGATAGGTAGGAAGGGTTGTATAAACTACAATCCATCTTTGCTGGTTCGACAGTTTGCGTATGCTTTGAGAACTCCGCCGAAGGATGAAGAGGTACAAGAATCTCTGTACCTCACTGGTATTCTAGAGGGGGATCAGTTGTCCATGCTTCAGCGTGCGTGGAATGGTATCAGTAAGCGAGGAAAGCCTTTGCTGGGAAAAAGCAACAATCAAGCCTACCCTCCGTATTTAACTTGGATCAGAGCCAGGGTCGGTGCCATAGGGATGTCGTTTCCTCATGCCAAGCCAGAAAGCCCTCCAATGATTGAAGAGCCTACTACTGTGCCCATTTAGCAGCACAATCAGGTGTTAGCTGAGCGGGATGAATTGAAGCGGGCGAACAAAGAACTGGAGAAGGAATTAGCTCAGCTCCGAAGCGAGAGGAACGAAGTCGTCCATTCTTTCAAAAGGCAAACAGAGTTGGTGAACCAGCTAGGTACAGACCTGACTAAGCAGACAGCCGAGCGTGAACGCATGGGTCGAGACTTCAAAGCTGTCAACGACGTACTGGCTACGAAGAAGCAGCACTTGGACGAGGCATATCAGAGGATATCCAAGTTCAACCAGCACTGGAAGACTTCCCTGGCCACCAGGAAAGAGCGGGAAGATAAGCTCATGCTACAGATCTCCAAGCTGGAAGCCCAGGTGAAGGACAGTGAAAAGAGGTTTGATGAAGAAACCACCCGCAGGTACGCCGCCGAAGGCCAGCTCAACAAAGCTCTCGCTAATCTGAAGGAGCGCAAGCTGACGTTTGAGTCTAAGAAGCGGAAATTAGAAGATTGCTTCGGCGAAGGAGCATGGGAAGGTTCGATCGAAGGACTTCAGTATACCATTGTGCAGAGGGAATTGCTCGTCGAGGGGTTGCTCACTTTGCCTGATCATCCAGAGACGAAGGAGTTGTTAGAAGAGTATCGCGCCTGTGGCCGTACTTGACTATTTGTATTCCTTTTGTTTTGATCATTGTTGTGTGCTGACCATCACCATGTTTTTTGGCTGAGGTCACGCTGTTGATTCGTCTTGTACTCGCTGATGCTATGTACTGCCTTGATAGGCCTTCTTTATATATGAGATTGTTGTTTCCATGATTGGACCCGGACTTCTTCTTCTTATTATTATCAGCACTGGCACTCAGGCACTAGGATCGGGGGAAATCTCCCAAACACACAGACACACGCATGCATTTGCATGAAGCATTTGCATGACGAGCATTTTGTTGTTTTTCCTAACCCTTTAGTGTTTACAGGTTTTTCAGGTTTACAGGTGTCCCAAGTTGTTTCCGGTGGTTCCAGGATTGATCAGAGGCTAATTCACCTTTATCCGACTAGAGCTAATCAGACCAGGATCATGGATCAAGTGCAGACAGATGTTCAGGAGCTCCGCGAGAGGATGGATCGCTTCATGGAGCTCATGCAAGTGGTCGCCAATGGCCAAGACCAGCTCAGGACTTTGGTTCAGCCTTTGATCTCCAGGGTTGATAGCAACGGCGTGCTCCACGGTGGGACCGTGCCTACTCCTCCACCAGTTGAAACTCCGCAGAATGGTGTCCCCGTGGCCGGGGGCAACGGCAGTGCTAATGGCAATGTGATGGCCAACATCGGACTCAATACGGCGGGCGTCGGTAATGGGAGTCTGGGAGCTAATGTCAATATCGGGCCGGGCAACGGCAATGCAGGCATCGGGAATCTGTTGGTGCCTCATCCATGGCTTGAGGATCATCAGGATGATGTGTTCTCTCAAAGAGGTGCTGAAGGGGAGCTGAATGCTGAAGCGCGGCTCAGATTCAAGGCCCTTGAAGATAAAATGAGAGATATCGAGAATCAGAATACTTTGGGCGTTGATATGTCCAAGCTGGGATTAATTGTTGATTTCAAGGTACCTCCTAAGTTCAGGGTACCTGAATTTGAAAAATATAAGGGCACCACTTGCCCTCGTGTCCACCTGAGATCGTACTACAGGAAGATGTCTGCTTATTCCGAAGACGAGAAGCTGCTGATGCACTTCTTCCATGACAGTCTTTCCGGGCCATCCCTCGAGTGGTACATGGGTCTGGAGCCCACTAGTGTGCGCACATGGAAGGATCTCGCTGAAGCGTTTGTGCACCATTACCAGTACAATAGCGACTTGGCCCCGAACCGAGTCCAGCTCCAGAACCTGTCGCAGAGGAATAATGAAGGATTTAAGGAGTACGCCCAGCGGTGGCGTGAGTTGGCCGCTCGGGTTCAACCGCCGATGGTTGAACGCGAGCTCGTGCAGATGTTTGTTGCCACCCTCCCGAGGGTCTACTACGAAAAGTTAGTCAGCGGTATGTCTGGGACGTTCTCAGCTCTCATTATCATGGGCGAGCACGTCGAGAATGGAATCAAGATCGGGAAAATTCAAGGTGAGTCATCCTCAACTGGAGGAGGTGTAAAGAAACCTTATGCTGGTAAAAGGCGAGAAGGAGATGCGAGCGCTGTGACCAACGCTCGAAGGAAGGGCAAAGGCCCTCAGCAGCAAATAGCCAGTATAAATATCCCAGCGGCTCCGCAGCAGCAGTAGCAGCAACTGAATCAACAGGGATATAGAAAGTACCAGAATCAGGCATCTCTGACAAACCGTCACTTCGAGGCACCGCCCATGTCGTACGCGCAACTCTTGCAGACCTTGCTTCAGCTTCAGTTGGTCCAGAAGAGGATGATGGCTCCCTTGACAGGGGCACCTCCACCAGGGTACAACGCAAATGCCACTTGCCACTTCCACTCAGGGGCACCAGGCCACACAATCGAGAACTGCAAAGCCTTCAAGCATAAGGTGCAGGATTTGGTGGATGCCAAGATCATTAACTTCTCCGATAATGTGCCCAATGTCACCAAGAATACTATGCCGAATCATAGGGGAGGCGGAGTGAACGCCATTATCGAAGAGGAGAGCGCAGATCTGTTGACTGATGTCAGAGACCTAAAGACGCCGCTTAGCTTCGTTAAAGCTAAGTTGCTAAAAAGAGGGGTCTTTCCAGGGTGCAGAGAGTTATGCATGGACTGTGCCACACATTCTGATGGATGTGAGCAGTTGGTAGAAGGAACTCAAAGTCTGATGACTGAGGGGATTCTGCAGTTTAGCCGGAGGGCTGAAGGTGGATCAGGGGAGGTAGTGTTGAAGCAGGTCGATGAAGTCGCCACCATCACCATCCCTCGCCAGCCAATAACCATTTCTGTGCCCAGACCGCCTACAATTACCATTACCAAAGCTGGGCCGATACCCTTCGAGAGCACTAACGTCGTTCCGTGGAATTATGGGGCTGAAGTCTATTGCAACGGACAGAAGTTGGAGCTGGAGCCGTATGGGTCAGCTGCGGAGAATCTTGCAGGAATCAGTGGTATTACTCGTAGCGGAAGAGTGTTTGCACCGCCAGAGGTCGTTGCAGAGAAAGCGGTCAGAGCTGATGCGACCGATAAAGGTAAAAGCAAAGTCGTCGAAGAAGTCCCGTGTGGGGTAGAGAAAGACTTGCTTGTCAAAGATGCCGAGGAGTTTATGCGGTTGATAAAAAAGAGAGACTACAAGATTGTAGACCATCTCCATCAGACGCCCTCGAAGATTTCCATTTTGAACCTGTTGCTGTGTTCTGAAGCGCACCGCAACGCGCTACTGAAGGTATTGAACGCTGCCTACGTACCGCAAGAAATATCGGTGAATCAGCTAGAAGAGGTGGTAGCCCACGTTAATGCTGGGAATGGGCTAGGTTTCACAGACTTGGAGCTGACACCAAAAGGGAGAAATCACAATAGCGCCCTGCACATCTCGATAGAGTGTAGGGGCACTATCATGTCGCACGTGCTGGTGGACACGGGTTCGTCGCTTAATGTTCTTCCGATGAAGGCATTAATGAAGTTGGACACTCGCGGATTGCTCTGCACACCCAGTGATCTGGTTGTGAAAGCGTTCGACGGAACTAAACGCCACGTTTTCGGGGAGGTGACCCTGCCGATCCAAGTCGGTCCGAAAACGTTCGACGCGGTCTTTTATATTATGGACATCATGCCTGCCTACAGTTGTCTCTTAGGCCGGCCGTGGATCCATGCTGCTGGTGCCGTGACCTCCACGTTGCACCAAAAGCTCAAATATGCTGTCGGAGGAAGCATCGTAACCGTGTGTGGCGAGGAAGACATAATGATGAGCCATTTGTCATCCTTTAAGTATGTGGAAATGGATGGCGAAATCCATGAAACTCTTTGCCAGGCGTTCGAGGCCGTCAAGGTGAAAGAAGTAGCTCCTGTAGTCATAGAGAAGCCAGAGATGAATCTCTCCTCGTTCAAAGAAGCTCGGGCCGTTGTCCAAGCTGGATCTACCCCAGGCTGGGGGCGTATTTTGGAGATACCCAACAAGCAGGATAAGTTTGGGTTGGGGTATTCTCCTGGAGCTGAAGCTTCTTCTTCTTCTTCTTCCAGCGCGTCTTGAGGTAAAGGGCCGATCCAATTTACCAGTGGCGGGGTGATCTTCGAAAGCATCAACGCGGCGTCTGAAGACAGCGGGGATAGCGATTGCGACCTCGACTCTTGGATACAGCCAGGCGAGGGCCTCAACAATTGGACCATCAAGGATATCATCCAGATGACAAGTGAAGAGTAATGATTTACTTTTTCCAATCATTGTACAACCCTATGTCCTACCCGGGGCACAACGGTTTTATTGTCAGGGCCTTGTTGGATTATGTACATGCATTTTGTTAATAAATCAAAGGCGTTTTCTTCGTATTCAAATATTGTGATCTCTGTTATTCCTGTTTTATATTTGCTTTGAAAAACAGTAAAATGGCAATGAGGTTTGTGCTAACCTGCACATCTTTGTTTTAAACTTAACCCTTGTTATTGCAGGATCCACATAACAGATGACATCTACTCTGGACCTTCTACGGCTCACTTCGACTTCGATTGCCCGATCTATCAAGCCGAAGAAGAGATTGATGAAGACGAAGACCTTCCTAAAGAGTTGGCCCGCTTGTTGAAACAAGAGGAGAAGGTTATTCTGCCTCACGAAGAGGAGATTAAGATCGTGAATTTGGGTTCTGAAGAGCTCGTCAGAAATGTCAGGATAGGGGCCGCATTGCAGAATGATGTCAAGCAGAGATTGGTCGAGATGCTTCGAGAGTATAGTGATGTCTTTGCTTGGTCATACAACGATATGCCCGGACTTGACACGGATATCGTGGTCCACCACTTGCCGCTACGAGAAGATTGCCCTCCCGTCAAGCAGAAGCTTAGGAGGACGAGACCAGACATGGCCGTTAAGATCAAAGAAGAAGTGCAGAAACAGCTTGACGTTGGCTTCTTAGCGGTCACCACTTACCCCCCGTGGGTCGCCAACATAGTGCATGTACCGAAGAAGGACAGTAAGGTACGCATGTGCGTCGATTATCGGGATTTGAATAGGGCGAGCCCTAAAGATGATTTCCCGTTGCCTCATATCGATGTGTTGGTCGACAACACAGCCCAGTTCTCCGTGTTTTCGTTCATGGATGGCTTCTCCGGCTACAATCAGATCAAGATGGCGCCGGAGGACATGGAAAAAACGACGTTTATCACCCCCTGGGGAACATTCAGCTATAAGGTAATGCCCTTCGGTCTGAAGAATGCAGGGGCCACTTACCAACGAGCTATGGTAACTTTGTTTCATGACATGATTCATCACGAGATTGAAGTCTATGTTGATGACATGATTGCAAAGTCCCAAACAGAGGAGGGACATTTGGTCAATTTGTTGAAGCTTTTTGAGAGGCTTAGGAAATTCAGGTTGAGGCTGAATCCTAACAAATGTACTTTCGGAGTACGGTCCGGAAAGTTACTGGGGTTTATCATGAGTGAACGAGGCATCGAGGTTGATCCTGCGAAAATAAAAGCCATTCAAGAAATGCCAGCGCCGAAGACAGAAAAAGAAGTTTGTGGTTTCTTGGGCCGAATAAACTACATTGCAAGGTTTATTTCTCAGCTCACGGCCACATGTGAACCGATGTTCAAGCTTTTAAAGAAAGATCAGGCGATTATATGGAACGAGGATTACCAGAAGGCATTCGACAAGATAAAGCAGTATCTTCAAGAACCTCCAATCTTGATACCCCCAGTGGCTGGACGGCCTTTAATCATGTACTTGACAGTTCTTGAGAATAGTATGGGGTGTGTTCTCGGTCAGCACGACGAGACGGGCAGAAAGGAGCATGCCATTTACTACTTGAGTAAAAAGTTCACGGACTGTGAATCTCGATACTCGATGCTGGAGAAGACGTGTTGTGCACTAGCCTGGGCTACCAAACGTTTACGACAGTACATGCTCAATCACACCACTATGCTAATTTCGAAGATGGATCCGATCAAGTACGTCTTCGAGAAGCAGGCTCTTTCGGGCAGGATTGCCAGATGGCAAATGGTGTTGACGGATTATGATATTCAGTACGTTTCCCAGAAGGCCATCAAGGGAAGCGTATTGTCTGATTACCTTACCGAACATCCGATCAAGGACTACCGGCCGATGAAATTTGAATTCCCTGATGAGGATATTATGTTTCTCAAAGCGAAGGATTGCGACGAGCCGTTGCCCGACGAGGGTCCAGATAGGAAATCCCAGTGGAAGTTGATATTCGACGGGGCGGTTAATTCCTATGGAAGTGGCATCGGGGGTATCATCACGACTCCCCACAGATCCCACATCCCGTTTACTGCGAGACTGACGTTTCCAGTCACCAACAATGAGGCGGAGTACGAAGCATGCATCATGGGTCTAGAAGAGGCAATTGATTTGAGAATCAAGAACCTAGACGTATATGGTGACTCAGCGCTTGTGATCAACCAAATTAAAGGGGAGTGGGAGACTCGTCAATCGAATTTGGTGCCGTACATGAATTATGCCAGAAGGCTACTTCCGTTCTTTGATCGAGTGGAACTCCATCATGTGCCCAGGGCTGAAAATCAGATGGCTGATGCCTTAGCCACGTTGGCTTCAATGTATAAAGTCAATTTTTGGAATGAGGCTCCGAGAATGGTACTATCCCGTCTTGATAGACCTACATTTGTCTTTGCAATCAAGGAAGCCGCCGACGGCAAGCCATGGTTCCATGACATCCAGACTTTCCTTATGGCTAAGGAATATCCTGCGGGCGCGTCAACCCAGGATAAGAAGACTCTGAGGAGGCTGTCTGGAAGCTTTTATCTCAATCCTGATGGAGTGTTGTATAAAAGAAACCACGATCTCGTGCTACTCAGATGTGTAGATGAGAGAGAGGCGAGCATGCTCATGGAAGAAGTCCATGAAGGCACATTTGGTACGCACGCCGGCGGGCATGCTATGACGAGAAAGATCCTGAGAGCAGGATACTACTGGCTGACAATGGAGTCAGATTGCTTCAGATTCGCGAAGAGATGTCATAAATGCCAGATTTATGCTGATAAAGTTCATGTGCCGCCGTGCCCGTTGAATGTCATGTCCTCCCCATGGCCGTTCTCCATGTGGGGCATCGACATGATAGGCAAGATCGAGCCCACTGCATCTAACGATCATCGCTTCATTCTAGTAGCTATCGACTACTTCACCAAGTGGGTGGAGGCAGCCTCGTATGCTAATGTGACCAAGCAGGTGGTGGCTAAATTCATAAAGAGGGACATCATCTGTCGTTACGAAATTCCCGAGCGGATCATTACTGATAATGGTTCGAATCTGAATAACAAGATAATGAAGGAGCTGTGCCAGAGTTTCAAGATTGAACACCACAACTCATCTCCTTACCGGCCGAAGATGAATGGCGTCGTTGAAGCGGCCAACAAGAACATAAAGAAGATTGTTCAGAAGATGGTTGTGACCTACAAAGATTGGCACGAGATGTTGCCATTTGCACTGCACGGTTATCGTATGACGGTACGTACGTTGACCGGGGCAACTCCTTTCTCCTTAGTGTAAGGTATGGAAGCAGTCCTACCGTTAGAAGTGGAGATCCCTTCTTTGCGAGTTTTGGTTGATGTGAAACTCGACGAGGCAGAATGGATTACAAACCGACTGAACCAACTCAGCCTGATGGATGAGAAGAGGTTAGCATCGATTGCGTTTGGTCGTCTGTACCAAAGCCGAATGAAGAAAGCTTATGATAAGAAGGTGTGTCCTAGAAGCTTTCAGACGGGTGATCTCGTCCTGAAGAAGATTCTTCCTCCACACTCCGATCACCGGGGCAAGTGGACTCCCAATTACGAAGGTCCGTACGTCGTCAGCAAGGTCTTCTCGGGAGGAGCTTTGTTGTTATCCACAATGGATGGTGAAGATTTTGCATCCCCGGTGAGCGCGGACGCAGTTAAAAAATACTTTGCTTGAAAGCGACCCGCTGGACAAAAAAAAGAGAGTCCAGGCAAAAAAGGGGCATCCCGGCGAACCAAAAACAGAATAAAAAGGTTCGGGCAAAAATTAGGGATATAAATTGGAAAAATGTACACCCGCGAAGTCGAAAACCTACACTGGGCGGCTTCGGCAAAAAAGGGTATCCCGGTGAACTGAAAACCCGCAAAGGGCGGTTCACGCAAAAGTTAGGGATTTGAAAAAGCAAATGACTGCGTTCCGCGTGTGGACTTTCTTTGTTTAGTGGTTTGGAGAACCTGAGGGCCGTTTATCTGAATCAATCTCTTCCGAAGCTGAAGCGTCGGAGAAGTATCGAAGTCGAGTGAGTCATAGAGGGATCAACTCATGGTGTTCGTCTACGCCTCGTTGCCGACATTTGTATATACTGATGTATATTTATGTTTTATTCTTGCGCGGCTTCCTCATTCTAGGAGCTTGCCTCTGTTGTAAAACATTTTTTACCCATTCAGGGGTTCGTTATCAATAAAATGCATACTATTCAACAATTCTGTTTGCCTGTTTAGCATTTATCTGTTTTGTTTGCGAAAAAGAACGCCGATGTTTTTGATAAAATGCGCATACATAAACTTGCTGGCCTAGGCCACTGATTGTTGAAACAATTAATTACTTGAATATTGTCACGAGATAATAACCTTGATAGGTCCCTTTGAGAAGGGTATCTTGTCTGTTTATTTGTGTTGTTACAAGTGTAGCATATTCCAGACAGTGCGCCGTGCGCATCCCTGAAGCAGGATGATTCCTCCTTCTCCAGCAGAGTTCAGTAGCCTCTCCCCGCAGAGTCTGAACGCGAGATCGTGAGCATTGATATGTCTCCCCATGCAGAGATGATTCTCTCCCCAATCAGATGTATCTTGAAGGAACGTCATCTCCTCAGCTGAGTCAAGCGCCGAAGCGTGTGTTCATCCTCCAGCACCGGGTCACAAGTGCAGGTCTCGTAGGAAACTATTCATTCGATGAAGAGTGCAACAACTAATAGTCCAGACTGAAGTCTCCAGCGGAATTGAAATTCCCCACCAGAGTCGTACTCTCCCCCGAAGTCGGATGATTCCTTCTTCCCCAACGGAATTGAAATTCCCCCGCAGAGTCGTACTCTCTCCAGCGAAGCAGAATGATTTCTCCTTCCTCAGCCGAGTTTACAGATCCCCCAAGAGAGCCGAATCCTTGGAAGCTGCTCAAGCCATGATTGGTTTTCCCCAGTGGAGTGTTGATCAGCTGAAGTTGTTTCCCCACATAGTCGTCATCTCCAGAGAAGTAGCCATGACGGCCACGTAGCTTATTCCCGCGATTGACATCGCTTTCCCTCAGCAGGTCCTAGTTCTCGTAGAGCTTCGTTCCCCTGCAGCAGTCAACTGAAGTTGTTTCCCCCGCAGCAGTCAACTGAAGTGGTGTCCCCGGCGGTGTCCGATTGATATTGGCGGGACCATGTTTTCCTCAGCAGGATGATTCCTCTATCTGAGTAGTTCTTTCTCCTTGACAGGAGGATTCTCCCTTCGGCATTTATTTTGCTGACGGGATCGCATCATTGTGCATGATTGCATAGCATTTATCATAAACGCATAGCATTTCCACCGTGTGGAGCATCGCCGAAGCATATGCATAATAAACATGATCTAGGTTGTTACCATTCTTGTTTTGCAGGTGTTCCGCCGCAGAATCGATTGCTCAGGATGATTCCTGACATTCTCACCAACGAAGTCGCTTGCTCAAGATGATTCTCGAGATCCCCAGCGAAGTCTTCGGTTCAAGATGATTCTTGAATTCCTCAGCAGGGTCGTTTGCTTAAGATGATTCTTAAGTACCCGGTGTAGTCTCCAGAGTTGGTTGCTCGAGCCGATGCTTAGAGTCCCCAGTAAAGGTTGCCCAGGATGATTCCTGAAATCCCCAGCGAAGTCTTCGGTTCAAGATGATTCTTGAAGTCCTCAGCAGAGTTGATTCGTCCAAGAATGATTTCTGGACCCCCGGAGCGGAGTTACTTGATAGTTCTCCAGAATCCCCAGCGGCGAAGCGGCATCCCCAGCAGGTTTCTAACGGCGAAGTTGGAACCTCCCTTGAAGACTCCATGATTGAAGTCTGACCGTGTTAATGAAGCAGTTCTCTCAGCTGATGCGAAGTGCCTGGTGGCAGAGGTTTAGATGTTCCCAGTTGGCTCATGATTGGCCAAGAATTCTATTCCCGACTTGCTGATGAAGTCCGGCTGATGCCCGACAGTAACGCGGAATGCCTGATGGCATGATCAACCTGATGGTTGAAGTCCGGCTGATGCCCGACAATTTCTTTGGATGTCTGATGGCATGATCAACCTGATGGTTGAAGTCCGGCTGATGCCCGACAGTTCTTTGAATGCCTGATGGCATGATCAACCTGATGGTTGAAGTCCGGCTGATGCCCGACAGTGTTCTTTGAATGCCTGATGGCATGATCGACTATGTATTACCGGTTACCGTGTGACCAATTCCCCAGTAGGGTTGCCGTGCAACTGTTATGCTCAGTGTCGAAGATGTTCCTACTGACCAGAGTATCGTTCACCTGTGTGTGGTATCCAGACCTCCAGCAAGATCATTGACACATGTTCATCTTATTACTCTCTCCCACAGAGTCTATTATTCAAGTTCATATTTCCCCGATGGATTTCTTCACCCTGACGGCGAGGTCAGACGATGTTGAGAGTTGTCGGCGAAGTCAGATTATTTTGAGTACTTGACGGCGATGTCGGGTGTTTCTCAGAGTAATGTTTGGCTGGCGGCTGTCGCGGTGAAATTTGGATACCAAACTATTGATTAGTTTGAATCTTATTCATTTGCAACCGTCTTTGATTTATCCGAAGGAAAGGTTAAAGGAAGGAAAGCCTATTTTGCATTGTAAACACAACGCGGGGAAAGATCTAAGGTTCGGGGGTTGGTTAAACTTAGGGAAGGTACTAGCATCCTAAGTTTCTGTAGTACTCTATAGGAACCTCTTGTTTTATGTTGTTTATTGCCAAGTTATTTGCTTAAGAGTTATGTTAAGGGTTAAAGGTAAAGAGAAAGACCTAAGGGGGTTAGTCCTAAGTATACTCGGCAAGACATCGCGTCTTATGCCTACATATCCTTACGGGAATGGAATCAGAGTATCTGTAGTTCCCCTCACATGGGAGGTTAGAAACATCTTGACTGTGGTCAAGGTTTCAAGGGGAATAAACACATCTTAAGGACACGCTTATGCGGAGTGCGGGAACTCCAAATTTCTACGTTGAACTGTTAAATTGAAATTAGGGTTAGGTTAGGGATTCTGCGACGGGAAACCCTAAAATGAGCGCGGCGGCTCTTTGACCTAATGCTAAGGGGTAAAATGGTAATTTTGCCTGCGGCGAGGCATTTGTGAGAATTAGGGTTTGTAATTTGTAGTTTTGAGGATTTGAAATTGAATGTGTGAAGTTTTACGGACTATTGGCGCGGCGGCCAAACAGTTAGACCTAACCTTCGGATGTGTGAAATGTGACAGAAACATTGGTGAAGAAATTTAAGATCATACAAGCAGAGAATTAATGACAGAAATTAAAACCCTACAAGCGGAAATTTAAAGACAGGATTTAAAGCGCGATTATTAGGTTCGCGAGGTTACATATGAGGAGCAGTTACAATAATAGGATACAATTTAATTTAAAAATACGCAAAAATAAAGGGGCAACATATAAAACTGCACAGTGAACAAACTAGGTTAGTAAACAGAATTAGGGAAACGCAGTATGAAATTGCGGGACACTTTAGTGATTTTTATTTATGATATAGGAGAACTTCAAAATCAAAATATGACCCTAAACTTAACTTTCAAAAATTGTTCTAATTTGATTTAAAAGGAATTAATGCTAGCAAAAAATGTTATCATTTGAGAAATATTTTCGCCGCTATTAAAGCATTCGGTTTTTTTTATTGAAAAAATTTAAAAGTAAAGAAAATAAAGCATTTTTGTTCCCTTTTTTTTTGTGAGAAGATTGATTGTTATTCATTTATTTTCTAAAGGTTGTATTATTATTAAAAGGTTATGCATTAAAAAACATTTTTTATGGTTTTTATTAAAGCAACTCAATACTGATTATTTTCACTTATTAACATAAGCATAGAAGTAAAGATCAAACAAACGTAAAACAAAACAACTGGGTCGTGTAACCAGCGTTGGCCCGTCTCAATCTTTAGGGTATCATTTGAAACCCTAGGGTTTCTAATCTTTTCTCAAACGCGGCGCCGATGCACGTTTCCCTTCCTTTCGTTCTAATCGCCAATCCTACTTCGATTCATTGTTGTAACCTGAAGACAATCAGAAATTGAACCGTTAAAATGCGAGAGGTGACATGTTTGTTGCTTACGTTTTGAATGATGGAGATTTTCTGGCGCCGATTCGGGCTGATAGGTGATGATGATGGCTGAACCCTGAGAGGAATTGCTCGCCGTCTTCGGATGGTGCTGGTGAACCTCTCTTCGGTGGGTTTCGTTCGTGTTTTGGTGATGAGATTCGATCGATGTTGGGGTGATTCCTTGAACGATGATGACGATTATGCTTTCGTCCGAGTTCGCGGCCGCCTTTCAGTTCATTAGGTTCGTTCGCGGCCGTTCTCTCCCTTTTCCATCTAGGGTTTTTCAAAGGTGGTATTGTTCCTTTTATATCTTTTCGATTTTTGTGATTTCGTGGGCCTTTTGATTCTTTTTGATCCAAATTTGTGATAAGATTTGATTTACGTTTCTTTCTGGTTGAGACATAACTTGGATTGGATTCTGATTGGGATTTCTTCCCTTTTTGGGATTGCTCGATTGACCTTTCCTTGATTTGATTTATTTTTCTTTTGGATTTTGCAGATGTGGACTTGTTGACGACACACGAGATTTGCTTTGATTTCAATTGGATAACTGGATTTGTTTTACTTTGATTAACTATCCCTGATGTCTGTTGACTTGATTTTCAGATATTGATTTGGATTGTTATTTTCAGGTGAACTCCAATTCAGATTCGGTCCACAGTTATTTACTTGATAAGGGCCGGACCGCTAGACTCTTGGCTTCGGATACGGTGTTTGACATAACTCTATTACTTTTCTGTTAGGCTTTTCTGCAGAACATCTTTGTTTTCTGATGAGCTTGACTCCTTGAGATGTCTTGTTGGATATCCGAATCTTGAGCAGCTTTTGGTTATCAGTTGGAATACACTTACTTTTCTTCTTCTTCTTTCAGTGAACTGATACTTCGGATGGATCAATGCCACTGGTGATGATGACCATTGGTATGAACCTTCGAGGGTCGCCTTTTGATATTTTGGTTTTGATTGTGTCGCCTTAGCGATGATGACCTTCAGGTCTGAGCTGACATTTTGTGCTTGAGCTGATAGTCCGTGCGAAATCACCGTATGCTCATAATTCGATGTTCGGTAGGGAGTTGGTAACGGTCCCGGCCGGGGCTCTCCTGGCCGCTCGAACTTCACGCCCAATGATGATTAAACTGAGGGCTGATATGACTTCAAATCTCTTTGTTATTTTGCTATTTGCTTCGACTTGCGTATGAACTCGCGTCCTGTTACTGATTGTTTTTCTTTTTCTTTTTCTTTTTGACAGGTGAGAGTTTAGTGCTGATGAAGGCGATGATGATGTTATAATCTGAGCCTCGGGGTTGTTTGCCCTGTTTTTTCTGATGTAGCTCTGCTTTGGTCCCTTTTGCAGATGTAGGATTCGATATTGCTTGGCCCTTAATTCGAATTCAGTTTAGTCTCCTTGCTGCTTCTTATATCGATGGACCGAGTTCTTTTTCTTTTGATGTAATTCCGATATGGTTTTCTGACTCTAGTGGGATCATTCTTGTCTTGATGCTAACATGTTTTTTTTACTGATACACCAGTCGCCTGATGCAGTTCAGTTCTGATTCAGCCTTGGTGCTTGGGGCTGTGATGCTTTGGATTCGCAAACTGATTGTGTTGTATGATGACAGGGCTGTGATGTTGTTCTTCGACTGAGCCCACATGTTGGCTTTGATTTCTGGCTGTTCTACTGGTGTGCATTCACTTGTTCAGTTTTGTGTTTCCAATTACCTCGGCTATGAGCATCAAAAAGCTACATATTTACTTGACAGTGCTATTATATTTACTTGATGAGTTGGATTCAGAACAAAATCTGTTTGGCTTGATAACCATTTTTCAGCATAGAACCACCTTTCGGCAAATCATTTCGGCCCAAAACTTCTTTTATCTCTCTCTTTCTCGGTTGTCCCGCAAATAAGAACGGATGCTACCGATCTGACGCCGATGGCGCGGATTAGTAACCGGGAGTAGGATGCGGCTTTAGTCGTGCCCTTCCGACACTCGATGATGATAATGTTCTGAGAGTGTCAAACAACCTCTAACACTTTTTTTCTATTCTGTTTGTGTTCTGTTTTTGTTGCGCAGGTGAATCAGAGAGACTCGAAAAATGGATTTCAAACGGCGGAATGGCGTGGAGCCCTTTAGTTTTTTAAGACTTTTAGAACTTAGGATAGAAAGAGTAGTGTAAATGCTTGTAAATCATGATTCTGTAATCATATTCTCATTCTTTCCCAATTGTAACTTATAAAAATTTATGAACTGAAATTCAAAAATATTCATATTCGCCTCCTAATTGTAATTTATGAATACTTTGAAAATATCTAAATCCACTTCTCAATTGTAAATTAGAAATACTTGTGAATAACAATCCAAAATCATCTAAAGTTACCTCTCAGTGGTAACATATAAATATTCATGAATGATACTCAAAATACTTCAATTCACTTCCTTTTGATATTTGAACAACGTTATGAGTGAGACCCGATACTTTCTCCACTTAATCGATCGTTCCTTTTGCTGATCTTGATCTTACCGCAGCCTAATTCAACCTGAACAAAATTGCACTAAAACCCACTTATTGTATACCCCAAAAGCGGCGTTCTATCAATGGAACGGGAAACTGCTCAAACTGTCTTAAATAAACATAAGCAACGATTGGCCCAACATTCGAATGTGCTTCTGACAAATTGTTTCAGTATTAATTGACTTGAGATCAATGCCTTGATAATCAGCCCATACGATAAATAACTGTCCTGGATATGATAGTTCGAACGCCTTATCACTAGAGACCACCTTTTTCCAGAATTCATCAACAGTCAGCGCAAAATGACTAAAATACCCCTGGGGTAATTCCTGCAAAACAAAACGCACTTTATGACTGGTTAGTGATTAATGGATGCAAAAAAAAAATGAAATGTTATGCGAAATGACTGACTAAATGTAAGGGTAAAATTTAGGGTATGACAGTTGAACTATAGTGGTTTCAACAGCAAGGAGGTGGGATCTTAAGGTCAAAAATTAGGGTGCAACAGATGCCCCTATTTAAGTTACTCCTATTCGGGGATATGGAGATCGAAATCTCCGTCTCGACGAGATAGGAGGGACTTAAATACAAACATTGCACGAATTTTTGGCCCTTAGAGACCATCGAATGCAAATGATATGCAATGATATGAGAATGCAAGACAGCGAGTGTCCTGTGGATTAAAGGCGTCACATGGGAGAAAACTAGACACGACATGCGAGAAACAAAGGAGTAATAGAATCGACGAAGCGGGACTCCGCGGGGACAGGATACGACCATCAACGGGGAATCTCCAAAATGTAACAGCGGCACATACGCCTAGAATATGGCGTTTTAGCAGCAGGTGAGAAACTAGTAATCGAAGGATAACTTATTATCACCACGGAGCGGTCCAGATGACTGTAACATCCAAAGCGAATTCTCTGATCGAATCAATAATTCAGTTTTGTTTTTTTTCTGTTTTTGTTTTTTTGTTTTTTCTTGTATATCTTTTTCTTTTGGAACTCAACTTGAAATAGTAAAATGCATAACTTCCCCTAGTGTCATGATAAGGGTACCATGAGCTGGTCTCAGCCTCTGCCCAAAATGTCAAGATTTTATAGAATCGATGTAGTTTGTAGATGTAGATGTCTTTTGTAGTTGTAGAACTTCCCCTTGCGTCATAGTCTGGATGCTATGAGCTGGTCTCAGTTTCTTGATGTAGAACTTCCCCTTGCGTCATGATATGGGAATCATGAGCTGGTCTCGGTCTCTGCTGTAGAACTTCCCCTTGCGTCATGGTATGGGAACCATGAGCTGGTCTCGGTCTCTGATGTAGAACTTCCCCTTGCGTCATGGTATGGGAACCATGAGCTGATCTCGGTTTCTGATGTAGAACTTCCCCTTGCGTCATGGTATGGGAACCATGAGCTGGTCTCGGTTTCTGATGTAGAACTTCCCCTTGCGTCATGGTATGGGAACCATGAGCTGGTCTCGGTTTCTGATGTAGAACTTCCCCTTGTGTCATGGTATGGGAACCATGAGCTGGTCTCGGTTTCTGATGTAGAACTTCCCCTTGCGTCATGGTATGGGAACCATGAGCTGGTCTCGGTTTCTGATGTAGAACTTCCCCTTGCGTCATGGTATGGGAACCATGAGCTGGTCTCGGTTTCTGATGTAGAACTTCCCCTTGCGTCATGGTATGGGAACCATGATCTGGTCTCGGTTTCTGATGTAGAACTTCCCCTTGCGTCATGGTATGGGAACCATGAGCTGGTCTCGGTTTCTGATGTAGAAATTCCCCTTGCGTCATGGTATGGAAACGATGAGCTGGTCTCGGTTCCTTCCCGAAATGATGAAAACTCGTGAGAGCACCTTCATAGGGGGTTGTAGATTTTGTAGATGTAGTTCGTTGTAGAACCCTGTAGATGTAGTTCGTAAATGTAGATGTAGCTTCACCGGGGATCTTCGGAAGATCTGTGAGCCGGTTGAATTGTAATCTCTGGGGAGATGCCATTTGACGGAAGTAAATTTGTGTGATGAACTCACTGGGGAATACCTTTGTTGTTGTAAAATATGTGAACTCTCAAATGAGGAGAGATGTCTGTAGAAACTATTGGGGGACCCCACGGAGGGTGAATGATCTGTCTTGTAGAAACTATTGTTCGTCGTCTCAAATAAAGAGGTAGATGTAAATGTTGTTGGCGAGATGTCTGTCTTCATGAATACTCTTCTTGGGGAATAGGGTGCAAAATAAATGCACACTTAATCCATGTTCAAAGGTTGGAGACGTCCATGATGTGATTGCCAAAAGACCGAAGTTCAATTCAGGGAATATCTGAAGAGAAACTGTCAAATAAGACTCGACCATTGAGGTGTGAACTCAAATGGAATTGTACTAAAATAACCATCTTCCATGAGGATTGAACTCCATGGGGAAGAATGAAACATTGTGTTTTTTTCTGCCTAGGTCGACAAATCTAATTGAAAGGATAAGACGTACCCAACACCTAGGGATAACTACAGCCAAAGCGACAGAACACAAAGAATGCAAACAAATGCATATGCCATGCTGTCTACTTATATGTTATGTGTATGCCTATGCTGACAAAACAGACGGAAAGAGGTGACGGAGATGAAATAATCATCTCGAGATAAACATCTCGACCAATCTTTGAAGATAAAAGCACCGCTGGGAATAAATGGAGAACTAGATATAGGATCACACTCCTGCTTCAGGGCTTCAGAATTCCTTTTGAATATATCGGAGTCGAAACTTCATGGGGATGAAATAAGCATCCACCTTGTTGTGGTTGTAAAAGATTTACTGAGGAGGGAAATACCGTTCACTTTATTCGGGAAGGTGAAGTTTGAGCAAATCACTGGAGAAACAAACAGGTCCTCCACTGGGGGATTTCTTGCATTTATCATCACCGCTTAAAATAGAGATCCATTAGAGGAATCATGGCCATCTGAAGTAAAATTCACCAGGGACATGAAGAATGTTGAGGAAGCCAAGTAGTTCAGTAATAGTTGCCATTTTGGACAATAGGTGTTGTGAGTGGATGACGTGCTCTTCACTTCTCAAATGCCCCAGAGTACACGCTCAAAAAAAAAATCGTCCCAAAAGGATTTTACAGAGAAGAGGGAATTCAATTGCCCCGCTATTCTCAAACTCTTGGAGAGACTGTCGAATCTCGACGTACCTGGCCCGGATTGACGGTGTTATGTATAACTGAGTCTTCAAAACTTACTTCTGAGAAAGTCAGACTTTGCATTAGTAGACAACTTGGAAACTACTTGCCCCTGTTCAACATGGTCTTCAAGTTTCATCATTGATGTCTTATATGTAAGCTTTCTAATATATCAGGCAAAATCAACACACATGAAATGTTAATCCTGAAACTGTTAACGCAACATATATGTTTGTCTTGAAGTTTTTCTCTTTTTTTTTGTTGAAAAAAGATATCACAATAACTTGTGACCGAATCACTAGTTAGGATACAAATTTAATTTATAGAGCCAACATCAAATTGAGCATAGCTCAGGAGTCAGGAAACGTCATCTCATCGAGTATGCTTTCAAAATGAACCCTGCTTCAATTAGGTCTTTTAAAGGTTGTATCGTGGCTTGGTTCGCGGTTTTAAGAAACAAATGATAAAGGCTCAAAGTTTATTTGTACCCACCCATTCTTCGTGAGGTTCTCCAATCCTACATTCAGCTAAACTTGATACAAGCACTCATCTCTCAAGAGGGTTTTGATATGGTCGAGAACTCAATCGAGGCTTCGGACATGGCAGTCACTCACCTATTTTCTTTTGGTGTTTGATCACACGACTTTGTTCTTTACTAAGGATATTTCTTTGTGATCCTTTGTTTTTGCCTAACTTTTGCCTGGACGAAGTCTTTTGAATTTGACTTTGAAATCCAGCAGGCTGTCTTAATTTCTCCTAGTCTCCTTCATAGGTTTTGACTTGGTGGACTTTTATTTTTCCATTATTTTTTATTTTTTGAACAAGTCGTGTGACTATAAGTCATTTTGGCATTTTTGAAAGGGTTATGACTGCCCCGCTCTTTGGATAGTTGAGGGATATTCGTTTGTGTCTTTTTGACTTCTAGCCTCCTAATATGTTAGAGATGGATAGAATGGATTCTCGAAGATTCACTCCTCCTTTTTGAGAGTTTGGGCGCTCAATCAGCTTAACTGAAAACTACCCTGCCCCAGGTTACAATTGAGGGTTTTTTATTTGGAAAAGAAAACTCCTACTTCAAGGCTCAAAGGGGTTAAAGAGGGATCATCTTCCTTATACCTCCAGTGTTTAGGATTTGAAACAATGCCTTACATCATCAGCAGGGTTTCATTCAAAAGCATATGACAGAAAAAAATTTACGTTTTTATTCGTCATCCTTCTCCCAATTCTCTGTCAAAGCAAGAGATTGGGTAAAGTTGGCTTTATAAATTATGAAAAATCATTTTATGAGTGAATACGAATGGGTTTCTTCAAGACAACATTTATTGCATTACTTATTCAAAATAGAAAGTTCTTACACACCAAATATGCTTTCAACCCAAGAAAAAAAATGAACAAAATAAAACTTCTTCAGAAAGTCCTTTCTAGGACCTTTATTGTACTTTCATGCAGAATGGAGGGACATGCGGAAACGTCTGGTGCGCAGCTTTCAGACGCGGTGTTGACGACCTTGAACCATGCCCGGGGAGGACGAACCTTGTTGAGATATGGGGCTATTTCGCACATAAGGGACGGAACCCTCAAAGAGTAAGACTCCATCTTTGACCAAATTTTGGACGTCTGCTTTCATACCGTAACAACTCTCAATGTCGTGCCCCGGAGCACCTCGATGGTACAGGTAAAATCTGTTGGCTTTGTACCAGTATGGAAACTTCTTAGGTACCTTAGGTGGAGCTCTTGTCTGGATATGACCTCTTTGAATCAGAGTTGGGAACAAGTCAGCATACTTCACAGGGATGGGATCAAACCGATGAATTACTTCTCTTGGTGTATCTGGAGTCATCCTTTGATACCTTTTTCAGAATCGTCGATTCTGTGGTTGATCTGGAGAGGTCAACCTCTGCCTGGGAGATGGTTGTTGTCCACGCTGAGCGGGCATTGCGTACTGATGTTGAGGATGGGGTACCGGAGCTATGAATTCTCTGGAAGGTCCACTGTCATCTTTATTGTCTGGGACTATACCCAAGTTGTGATGGTATTGCTTCACAAAAGCAACAGCTAAGTCTTCCCAAGACTGAATGTGGTTCATTTGTAGCTTCATATACCACATTAACGATGCTCCACACAAACTTTCTTGAAAGCAGTGAATCATTAGTTTGTCGTTCCCAAGGTAAGCAGTCATCTTCTGACAAAACATCATCAAATGATACCTTGGACAAATCGTACCCCTGTACACTTCGAAGGTGGGAATTTGGAATTCCAGAGGGACAACTCGGTTTGGAACTAGGCGCAGGTCATGAGCATAAAAATCAGGTGCACGGTTCCTCTTCATCATTTTCCATCGTTCTTTGAAGTCACGAAATTCATTTACGAATGCTATAAGCCCAGGATCGTCCATTTCCTTCTCAGCATGAACATTCTGAAAGTCAGCAAACAGGTTGTCTCGCATGGGCTGAAGTTGCGCTGGCACAAAGTCGTCAGAGGGACGGTGAAATATTGGTTTGGACCTTACTCTGAAGCTAGTCATGCGATCCATATCTTCGTCCTCTTTACTGTCCTTTAGTAATACTTTAAGCTTGGTCAGATGGGCGAGGTGTCAAGTCTGACAGACAAAAGACAAAGGACTGGATGAGCCACAGAAAAGGAGAGATCCATGCATATGTGAAATGCTGAATGATGGATGCAAAACGCAGAATGCAGAAATGAAAGGTTTCATGGGACTCAAGTTTTCTTAAACGTTACAGAGTTTTCTTTACCCCTTCTTCCTTAGGTCATCCAAGTTAGGATCCTTAAAAGAATACTTCCAAAATATTTTCTTTTACAATACATATCGGTTTCTGTAATGTTTATAACTAAACTAGGATTCCCATGAAACCAATGCAGAATGATGCTTTATGAATGCAACAAACATGGATAGACAAGGATACACAAACAAAGGGTACCCTAAGTTTGCAACGGTCATGGAGCAAAGGATATACCCATTCCCAAAGGATAAGGACTAAAGGTTGATTGTACCTGTAGAACCGGGTTCTAAAGAGGTTCCCAAAGTCATTAGCCCATCTTTCGGATATTATCAACTTCCCAACTGACTCGGGGGTTAATAATATTCTCAAGAGAACTTCTTTTGAGTGTAGCATCGCGTAGCACTATTTCGGGGCTTACTCCCTCATAGCGTCGCACTACATCCTAATAAAGGCCAAAGTGGGGGTTAAAGATAACTACGATCCTTAGTATCATGGACTCCATTTGAGAATAGTAAAATTTTTCACGACTAAACTCGTTCAACCGAACCATTTTCAAAAGGGTCTCAACTAAGCGGGATTCTCGAGTCAACTTAGTCGGGACTCACTCCCTATAAGCCTCGTCGAATATATCACCATCCTATCATAATTTCTCTCAAGTCCGGGTGTAGGACTTTGTCTCACCACTCATAGGTATCAACCCAAAAGAAATAAGCAAACAATTATACAAATAAACGAATAAGCAATAGACAAATAAATAAAACAAGGTAGGGAAACCCACAAGCGGGTCCCCAGTGAAGTCGCCATTTCTGTCGCGGTGAAATTTGGATACCAAACTATTGATTAGTTTGAATCTTATTCATTTGCAACCGTCTTTGATTTATCCGAAGGAAAGGTTAAAGGAAGGAAAACCTATTTTGCATTGTAAACACAACGCGGGGAAAGATCTAAGGTTCGGGGGTTGGTTAAACTTAGGGAAGGTACTAGCATCCTAAGTTTCTGTAGTACTCTACAGGAACCTCTTGTTTTATGTTGTTTATTGCCAAGTTATTTGCTTAAGAGTTATGTTAAGGGTTAAAGGTAAAGAGAAAGACCTAAGGGGGTTAGTCCTAAGTATACTCGGCAAGACATCGCGTCTTGTGCCTACATATCCTTACGGGAATGGAATCAGAGTATCTGTAGTTCCCCTCACATGGGAGGTTAGAAATGTTAGAACACAGATTAGTTCTTAATAATTACTCTTTGTTTTGATGATAACTGTTAGGAAATTTATATTTAAGAATTATATACTCTAAAATTTGTTTGAGAGTTTTACTGCAGATTGAAATTATATTAACTCTCTAGAAGCAAATCTGCCCTGAATACAAGAAGTTATTCTGACTCTGAAGCGCCAGATGCACCTTACAGAAGAATCTGTTTGCTCCTTACAGAAGATTCTGAGCGTAGTCTCCAGAAGGATCTGAAGCAAGAAGCTCCAGAACATTCTGAGTCAGAAGCATCTGAAGATAATCAGAAGCATCTGAAGCTGAAGCATCAGAAGTATAGAAGAATATTGATTGAAGAGTTTCTCAAAGCATTAGTCTACAGAAGTTTCTGAAAGTACCTACGCTGCCAAGTACTGAAGTTCTGTGTCAAAATGCTCTGATGATCAACACGCTAGAAGCACACACGCTGCAGAAGACTCTGGTACAGCATAGTTCTGAATCTCATTAGAAGACTCTGATCCATTCAGACTCTGAAGAACTTGCTGAAACTGAAGAAGTATTTTTCAAGAATATATCCGTTGGAACTATTCAACGTCTCTTTCCTTATTTGTGCTAGACACACTTACACAGACAAAAAGGATTTTTCTGTGCCATCTATTTCAAGGAAAGGTCAGTGCATGTGAAGACAAAAAGGCTCAGACCTTTTAGGACTCTCTTTTCAACGTTCAGCTTGCATGATTCAGCTGCCTATAAAAGGAGATCTTCACTTCATTCTTCAGTTACACACTTGCTGAAAAGAAATCATAATATTCTATAAGCTCTCATTCTTATTCTTCATAGAATCTCATTGTACTAAAACTTAAGAGAAAAATCACTGTTGTGATTAAAGCTTTATAGAAGCATTAAAAACTCTTGTATTTAATTTACATTTATTGTAAAGGATATTCCTTAAGAGGATTCAGTTAGAATCAGTAGCTCTTGAGAAGACTAAGAACTGTTGTTCTTAGGTGATACTATTGTAATCAGTTTGATTTAATAGTGGATTAAGTCCTTGTTGAGAAAGGCAAATCACTCTGGAAGGGTGGACTGGAGTAGTTGTTAAACGAACCAGGATAAAAATAATTGTGTGATTATTTTTCAAGTCTTAATTTTCCATACTTATTCAACCCCCCCCCCTTCTAAGTATTATCTCACCTTCAGTTGGCATCAGAGCTCCGGTTCTGAGTGTGCTATCACTTAACAGTGTCAGTAAAGATCCAGAGAGATATACTTTGATAAATATATTTATTTGTTATCATGGCTGATAATTCAATGTCAAATATTAACAATAAATATGAAGAGAGGGATAGGATCAGCACCAAACCTCCAATGTTTGATGGAGAAAAATTTGACTATTGGAAAGATAGAATAGAAAGTTTTTTCCTTGGGTATGATGCTGATCTTTGGGATTTGGTCATTGATGGATATGAACATCCTACTGGTGAGGATGGCAAAAAGATTGATAGAAAATCAATGACTGAAGTGCAGAAAAGAGATTTCAAGAATCACCAAAAAGCTAGAACTATATTGCTTAATGCAATCTCTCATACTGAGTATGAGAAGATTACTAACAGAGATACTGCTCATGACATGTTTGAGTCACTCAAAATGACTCATGAGGGAAACTCTCAGGTTAAAGAGACCAAGGCTCTGGCGCTCATACAGAAGTATGAGGCATTTAAAATGGAAGAGTCTGAAAATGTGGAAACTATGTTTTCTAGATTTCAGATTCTTACAGCTGGTCTGAAAGTTCTGGACAAGGGCTACTCAACGTCAGATCATGTCAAGAAAATCATCAGAAGTCTTCCCACCAGATGGAGACCAATGGTGACTGCATTGAAGATGGCAAAAGATCTGAACAAGATCTCTTTAGAAGAACTTATCAGTTCTTTGAGAAGCCATGAAATTGAGCTGGAGGAAGATGAACCCCAGAAGAAAGATAAAGGTAAATCCATAGCTTTAAAATCTAACAAAACTGCTAAAGCTTTGCAGGTCATTCAAGAAAGCTCTGAAGAAGAAGATGAGTTATCCATGCTGTCCAGAAGGATTAACAAACTCTGGAAGCACAAGGGAAAGAAGTTTAACAACTTCAGAAGATCTGACAACAGAAAGGAATCTTCTAGTCACAGAAGACCTGCCAAGAAAGAAGTGGTGTGCTATGAGTGCAAAGAACCTGGGCACTACAAGAATGACTGCCCCAAACTTCTGAAAGAAAAACCTAAGAAGAAGTTCAACAAAAAGAAGAAGGTTTTGATGGCAACATGGGATGACTCAGATGAGTGTGAGTCATCTTCTGAATCAGAAGAAGAATGTGCAAACGTTGCACTGATGGCCAGGACAGAAGATCAAGAGGAAGGTACCTCAGGATATGAATCATAATCTGAATCTGATGATGATGCAGAAGAGGTAATGGCTAAACTTACCAAAGAAGAACTCATTAAAGTTTTAACAGAAGTTCTTAAAAGTTATAACAACATCAAACTCAAATACAAGAAGCTAAAAAGCAATCTTGAATCTGAGATTGATCTTCTGAAAACAGAACTTGTTGAGTAGAAAGAAATAAATTTAAAAATCAAAAATGACTTTGATAGAACTCAACAAGAATCTGAATCTGAGATTAAGTCATGTGAAAATATTTTAGAAAAATATGACTCTAGTTTTCAGAGGTTTCTCACTAAGAGCATAGACAGAAGCAAGATGGCTTCCATGATATATGGTGTTAGTGGAAACAACAGAAGAGGCATGGGATATGAGTCTTCATCTGGAAGCAATCCAAAACCTGTTGACAAACTTTTCATCAGGAAGACACCTCTGTATTCTCAATTCAAATTTGGTCACTTGAATGACATTAAACACACAAGCTCTGAGAAGAGTACTTATGTGTTTAAACCAAAGGCAAGTCAGAATAAACATTATGTTGCAAAACAGAAGTTTAGACAAACCTGCAAACCAACTAACCCCAAAGGACCCAAGAAGATCTGGGTACCTAAAAATAAAATAATTCCTATTGCAGATGTTCTTAGCAGCAAGGTCAGGACACCAATCATGGTACCTGGACTCTGGATGCTCACGACACATGACAGGAGAAAGGTCTATGTTCCAAATCCTGGAACTTAGATCTGGAGGGGACGTGAAATTTGGAGGGAACCAGAAGGGCAAGATCATTGGCTCTGGAACAATAGGTAATGGCAACCTACCCTCTATTTCTAATGTTCTGTTAGTTGAAGGATTGAAACATAATCTATTGTCCATAAGTCAATTAAGTGACAATGGTTATGATATAATCTTTAATCAAAAATGTTGCAAAGCTGTATGTCAAAAGGATGGTTCTATCCTATTCAGTGGAAAGAGGAAACACAACATTTATAAAATTAACCTTTCAGAACTTAAAGTTCAAAATGTAAAATGCCTCTTATCTGTGAATGATGAGCAATGGGTCTGGCATAGAAGATTGGGGCATATTAATATGAGACGTATATCTCAGATTAATAAACTCAATCTGGTCAGAGGACTTCCTAAGTTGAAGTTCAACTCAGATGCTCTGTGTGAAGCATGTCAAAGAGGTAAATTTTCAAAATCACATTTTAAATCAAAAAATGTTGTTTCTACCTCCAGACCATTGGAATTACTTCACATTGATCTGTTTGGACCAGTGAAAACTGCATCCATCAGAGGCAAGAAGTATGGGTTAGTCATTGTAGATGACTACAGCAGATGGACATGGGTAAAGTTTCTAAAACACAAGGATGAGTCTCATTCTGTGTTCTTTGACTTCTGCAATCAAGTCCAGACTGAAAAAGATTCCAAAATTATTAAAGTCAGAAGTGATCATGGTGGAGAATTTGAAAATAAACATTTTGAAAAATATTTTTCTGAAAAAGGCATTGCACATGATTTCTCCTGCCCTAGAACTCCACAACAAAATGGAGTTGTAGAGAGGAAAAATAGAACATTGCAAGAAATGGCCAGAACCATGATTAATGAGACAAAACTGGAAAAACATTTCTGGGCAGAAGCAATTAACACAGCTTGTTATATTCAGAACAGAGTGTCTGTAAGACCTCTTCTGGAAAAGACTCCCTATGAATTGTGGAGAAACAGAAAGCCTAACATTGCTTATTTTCATCCTTTTGGATGTATTTGTTTTATGCTTAATACTAAAGATAATCTGAACAAGTTTGATTCCAAAGCACATAAGTGTTTCATGCTTGGTTATTCTGAACGCTCTAAAGTCTACAGAGTATTCAATACTGAAACACAGATTGTGGAAGAATCTATTCATGTTAGATTTGATGATAAGCTTGGCTCTGAAAAGCCAAAACAGTTTGAAAGTTCTGCAGATAGAGAAGTGATTCTCACAGACTCTGAAGGATCAGAGGCAGAAAAGGCAAAAATCAAAGAATCTGAAGCAACCCCAGATGCTACACCTTTGACCTCCCAACTAAACAACTTGCATATTTCTGAAAGACCAACTGTCAGAGGATCTTCTTCCAGAATCAAAGCTTCTCATCCAGAAGATGTGATAATTGGAAAGAAAGATGATCCAATAAGGACAAGATCATTTCTCAGAACTTCTGAATCTTCTCTATTTGGCTTAGTGTCAATGATAGAACCAACATCTGTAGATGAGGCTCTGGAAGATAATGAATGGATTATAGCTATGCAAGAAGAGCTGAATCAATTCACCAGAAATGAAGTTTGGGATCTGGTTCCTAGACCTAAAGGATTCAATATTATTGGAACAAAATGGGTCTTCAGGAATAAGCTGAATGAAAAGGGAGAAGTAGAAAGGAATAAGGCAAGGCTGGTTGCTCAAGGATATAATCAGCAAGAAGGTATTGATTACACTGAGACATATGCTCCAGTGGCAAGGTTAGAATCTATACGCCTTCTTATTTCTTTTGCTGCACAGAATAACATCACTCTGTATCAGATGGATGTTAAAAGTGCCTTTCTTAATGGCATTATAGAAGAAGAAGTTTATGTCCACCAACCTCCTGGTTTTGAAAATGAAACATTTCCAGATCATGTTTTCAAATTAAAGAAATCTCTATATGGATTAAAACAAGCTCCCAGAGCTTGGTATGAGAGATTGAGTAATTTTCTTCTGGAGAAGAATTTTATCAGAGGCAAAGTGGATACAACTCTATTCTGTAAAACCATAAAGAAAGATCTTCTAATTTGCCAAATTTATGTAGATGATATTATTTTTGGATCAACAAATATTATGCTTGGAAAGGAGTTTGCTACATGTATGCAGGCAGAATTTGAAATGAGCATGATGGGAGAACTCAGATTCTTTTTAGGAATCCAAGTTAATCAAACTCCAGAATGCACCTACATACATCAGACAAAGTATGTTAAAGAACTTCTGAAGAAATTCAACATGTCTGACAGCAAGGTGGCAAAGACTCCAATGCATCCTACTAGCTCTCTTGGCAAAGAAGAGGTAAGTAAGAAAGTAGACCAGAAGCTCTACAGAGGTATGATTGGTTCTCTTCTTTATCTTACTGCTTCTAGACCTGACATATTATTCAGTGTTTGTCTGTGTGCTAGATTCCAATCAGATCCTAGAGAATCACACTTGACAGCTTTCAAGAGGATTCTAAGGTATCTGAAAGGTACTTCTAATGTGGGTTTGTGTTACAGAAAATCTGATGATTTCAAATTAGTTGGATTCTATGATGCTGACTATGCTGGAGACAGAGTGGAAAGAAAAGGTACTTCTGGAAGTTGTCAATTTCTAGGAAGAAATCTAATCTCCTGGTACAGCAAGAAGCAACCCACAATTGCACTTTCAACCACAGAGGCTGAATACATTGCTGCTGCTGGATGTAGCACGCAGATGCTCTGGATGAAAAGTCAACTAGAAGATTATCAAATTTTTGAGAGTAACATTTCTATCTTTTGTGATAATACTTCTGCTATATGTTTGTCCAAGAATCCCATTTTACATTCTAAGGCAAAACATATAGAAATTAAGCATCATTTCATCAGAGACTATGTTCAGAAGGGAATCATAAATTTAGCCTTTGTTGATACAGATCATTAATGGGCAGATATTTTTACAAAACCCCTTGTTGAAGATAGATTCAATTTTATTCTGAAAAATATTGGTATGGATTTTTGTCCAGAATGATATTTTCCAGAAGCAAATTGTTCCAGATGCAAAAATGCTTAATTCATCTGAAGTATTTCTTCTGTTCATTTATTCTATTCTGATTATAATTTCTGATGTGAAACTCTGAACTAACCATCTTTAGAAGATCTGAACGTTGGCTAACGTTTCACTTCTTGAAGAGAATTCAGAACAGCATGCAAGCAAACACGTGTCCCACAAAATCTGAAGAGGTGGCGTGTTCATAACTGAAAAGACGTTTGAGGTGAAATTTGAATAGTAAATATCTTGGTTTTCCCCCCAAAACTGTCAGAAGCATTTATTATTTGAAATGATTTTATTCTCTTCATTTAATGCTGCTCAAACGTGCGTTTCTTTCTAACTGTTGGTGTGCCTATGTGATTAGTATAAATACCTGTTGTGTAATCACTTTCACACTTTTCACTCTCAGAATTTACATGCGTTTTCATCTTTTGTTCTCTCTGCATAAAAACTCAAAACCTAAGTGTTCTAAAAAGCATTCTTCAATGGCGTCTTCTTCATCAACAACTGCACAGTTTCAATCTACAATGGCTGCTGTGACTTCAGATAACCTAGGTGCTGCTCCATATACTCCTCCAAAGAGAACTCTTCTCACACCTGTTGATAAATTAGAAGTGTTGTGTGAATCCATGGTTGAATTTGATTCTTTGGCTGACAATGGGTTTGATTTTCGCTCCATTGTTAGAGCTCAAGGTTGGGTGGAATACTTTGATAGATTGTTTGGACCAGTTTACCCTCTACTTGTTAAGGAATTCTGGATTCATGCATCTGTGTATCCCAAGTTTATCTTATCATCTGTGCTGGGAAAGGAGATTATCATCACAGAGGATCTGATCAGAAGATTAATTGGTTATGAAGAAACAGATGGTGTTTCACACTTGCCAGCTGGGCGTGTGGATATGGATGAAGTTTATGAGGAAGTTATGACTGCTGGACAAGCCTCTAACAGATTCAAAGATCTGAAGCCTGATTACAAGATCTGGGCCAAGATCTTCATGGGATGCATACATCACAGAAAGTCAACAAATTCCCCAGATTATGTCAACAATGAACAGATCTATTTTATGTACTGCCTTAGTCAGAGCAACAAGGTAGATCTTCCTTACATTTTGTTCATGCATCTGTGGAATCACATCAATGCATCCAGAGAATCTGTGAAAGAAAAAGGCCAGAAGATCAGGACTTGGATACCTTTTGGAAGGTTGCTCTCAGATCTTCTCACTGAAAATGGTTTAGTGGCTGCTCTGTATGATGCTGGTGTTACAGAGGAACTAGAGTTCATTATGGGAAAGCCTCTGAACGCTAAAAGTCTTCTGAGACTCAAGATTGTAGATGAACTCACTGCTGCTCCAAAGAGGTTAAATATGTCTGATTTGAATAAAAGGGTTCCAGTATCTGACTTTCCTCTATTCTTTGCTGAAGAACCTAGACACATTGTTCTGATGTATATAGAGGAATGTAAAAAGGAAGGAGTGCCTGTTCCAGCCAATGTGTTTCAACTTGTCAAGCAACCACTGCCAGATGCAGGAGAAGAAGAAGAAGAAGAAGAAGAAGAAGTTCCACTTCAGAGGAAAAGATCTCAGCCTGCAGCAGAATCTGAACCTGTCCAGAAGAAGGCTAAGATTGCTGAGAAACCAAAGGATCTTTTGAAGAGAAAGGATTCTGGAGAAGCTGCCTCTGCATCTGCTAAGAAGATTAAACTCAAAGTTACAAAGACTTCTGCTATTTCTAAAACTGTTGTTATTAATGATTCATCTATTAAGTCTGTTCCCAAACCACCTGTCACTCAAACAACATCTGTTGCTGCCCCCAGTTCTGTCTCACCTCAAAAACAAACCTCTGCCTCTGTATCAAAACCACCTCAACCCAAAATACACATCAAACACTTCACTCCACGTCCATCACCAACAGTTCCACAACCAACAGTTCCACAACCAACAGAACCACAACCATCAGAACTACCACAAACTTCTGATATACAAAACACTGCTCAACCACAAACAGAAAATCAACCAAAAACTTCTGATCATCCAGAAAAACAAACCACAGAAGATCAACCAGAAAAAGACTCTGTCATACCACCATCAAACATTCCATCTTCTGAACCTGTTGCACCTGTTACTTCTGAACCCACTAAAGTAACTTCTGCTCCTGTTTCATCTGAACCACCTACTCAACAATCTGATATTCCTTCATAACCATCTCATATCCCTGAGACAGAAGTTCTTGATATCACTCCATTAAAAACAGTGTTTCAAGTTTCTTCTACCTCTTGTACACCTACAACATCCTCCAATTCATTTGAATCAGAAATTCATCCTGATTTTCTAATTAATCCATCTGACAAATACCCTGTACATGAACCTGAACCTGAATCAACCTTACCTACTAAAACTACCATTCCAGACCATATGCCTCCACCTGCAACTTCATCTGAGATGATTGTTCCTTCTTCCAATCCATCATCATCTGGAATATCTTGTGCCCAAGTGTCTTCTCTTTATCATAATTTATATTATGGTTTCAAATTGAAAGATTTTTATGATAGAGTTGAGCCTTCTGAACCCTTGAAACCTCTTAAACATAAACTCAGACAGGCCCTTCCATCTGTATTCCTTTCATATATTCAATCTATGAACAATGAAGGATCCTTAGCCACCATATCTACTACATCTGGTAAAGCTGCTGTTTCAGCTCTGCATCCTGCATCTGATAACACAGTTGCATCTGATAAACCATCAAACTCTGCCTTCATACCATACTCCAATGCATTCTTTGATGTTGTTTACCCACGCACAAGACCTCAACCAAATCTGCTTAATGCTTTAAACAGATCCTTACCTCAGAAACCAGAAATTCCATTCATTCCATATGTTCCCCCTCCTCTGATTTCCATCTCAAAATCATTGATACCACCTACTCCAAAACCTAAACAGATGACTCTGGAAACCTTGCTTAAACCACCACCCAGACCTTAATATTGATCATTTATTTCAAGCGTTTTTGCAAGAAATACAGATGTCTTTAGGTACTGTTCAGAAAAGATGTTCTGAAACTATGGATGCAAATGAAACTGACATCATCTGGAAAGGATTTCTCAATAGATTCAACATTGTAGCTTCTAATCTGAAGAACATCTGTTCTGATGATGCAAAGCTCAGAGCTGAAAGAACTCAATTCTGGATTGTCAACAAGACTGAACCTCTGCTTTGTTTGGATGCTCCTCCACCTCCTCCTCCACCAGAACCAACTGCCAATGCATTGACTATGACTCTGGTAGAACCCTCTTTAGGATCTCCAGACCCTATGGCAATTGACTCTGTTCAGGATGCAGAACCTCCATTTCCTTCATCAGAGATAAAGACAGAAAATCCAGATTTTGGAGACAAGATTGCTGCTCTGGAAGCTGGTCAATCTGAAATAAGATCTTGGATGGTGAAGCAAGACAAGAAATCTGAGGACATGTCAAAGTGGATGTCTAAACAAGATGAGAAGAATGAGACAATAACTAAGTGGATGTCAAAGCAAGAGCAATCACAATCTGAGATCACAGACCTATTGAAGATGCTTTTGTCAAAACACTCTTAGATTTTTTTTCTCATGTTTATGCATCTGTTGTTTTGCATCTGAATTTTATTGTTATATCTTCTGATATTTTCCTATGTACTCTTGCTCTGTTATGTTAAATGAATCAGTTTGTTGTTCTCCATTGAATTATCTGTTTCATGTTCCTTTTATTTGTCTTTATTAAAAGTTTTTACTTTTTGCTTATGACAAAAAAGGGGGAGAAAATAAAGATCTGAAATATTTAATATAATTTCACTAGAATGAATCTTCAGACATATCTATTTTTTCTAATATCTAAATTGACTATTTCAGAACATTTGATAAGAACACTCTATAAAAGAATCTCTGAGTTTCTCAGATCATTTATCTTTTATCAAACTCTGAATCTCATATCTGCAAGATAGTCTGACCCTTAATTATTACAAAGACAAACAAGATCTGACTCTGAAGATTACTCAAGATAAAAAGGGAAGTTTCTATTCCTTTTCCATATTCAACTCGGGGGGAGATTCATCATCTCAGGGGGAGATATAATTCTTTATGTTCAATTAAATAAAATTTCTGATACTTTTTGTCATCATCAAAAAGGGGGAGATTGTTAGAACACAGATTGGTTCTTAATAATTACTCTTTATTTTGATGATAACTGTTAGGAAATTTATATTTAAGAATTATATACTCTAAAATTTGTTTGAGAGTTTTACTGCAGATTGAAATTATATTAACTCTCTAGAAGCAAATCTGCCCTGAATACAAGAAGTTATTTTGACTCTGAAGCGCCAGATGCACCTTACAGAAGAATCTGTTTGCTCCTTACAGAAGATCCTGAGTGTAGTCTCCAGAAGGATCTGAAGCAAGAAGCTCCAGAACATTCTGAGTCAGAAGCATCTGAAGATAATCAGAAGCATCTGAAGCTGAAGCATCAGAAGCATAGAAGAATATTGATTGAAGAGTTTCTCAAAGCATTAGTCTACAGAAGTTTCTGGAAGTACCTACGCTGCCAAGTACTGAAGTTCTGTGTCAAAATGCTCTGATGATCAACACGCTAGAAGCACACACGCTGCAGAAGACTCTGGTACAGCATAGTTCTGAATCTCATTAGAAGACTCTGATCCATTCAGACTCTGAAGAACTTGCTGAAACTGAAGAAGTATTTTTCAAGAATATATCCGTTGGAACTATTCAACGTCTTTTTCCTTATTTGTGCTAGACACACTTACACAGACAAAAAGGATTTTTCTGTGCCATCTATTTCAAGGAAAGATCAGTGCATGTGAAGACAAAAAGGCTCAGACCTTTTAGGACTCTCTTTTCAACGTTCAGCTTGCATGATTCAGCTGCCTATAAAAGGAGATCTTCACTTCATTCTTCAGTTACACACTTGCTGAAAAGAAATCATAATATTCTATAAGCTCTCATTCTTATTCTTCATAGAATCTCATTGTACTAAAACTTAAGAGAAAAATCACTGTTGTGATTAAAGCTTTATAGAAGCATTAAAAACTCTTGTATTTAATTTACATTGATTGTAAAGGATATTCCTTAAGAGGATTCAGTTAGAATCAGTAGCTCTTGAGAAGACTAAGAACTGTTGTTCTTAGGTGATACTATTGTAATCAGTTTGATTTAATAGTGGATTAAGTCCTTGTTGAGAAAGGCAAATCACTCTGGAAGGGTGGACTGGAGTAGTTGTTAAACGAACCAGGATAAAAATAATTGTGTGATTATTTTTCAAGTCTTAATTTTCCATACTTATTCAACCCCCCCCCCCCCTCCCCCTTCTAAGTATTATCTCACCTTTAAGAAACATCTTGACTGTGGTCAAGGTTTCAAGGGGAATAAACACATCTTAAGGACACGCTTATGCGGAGTGCGGGAACTCCAAATTTCTACGTTGAACTGTTAAATTGAAATTAGGGTTAGGTTAGGGATTTCGCGACGGGAAACCCTAAAATGAGCGCGGCGGCTCTTTGACCTAATGCTAAGGGGTAAAATGGTAATTTTGCCTGCGGCGAGGCATTTGTGAGAATTAGGGTTTGTAATTTGTAGTTTTGAGGATTTGAAATTGAATGTGTGAAATTTTACGGACTATTGGCGCGGCGGCCAAACAGTTAGACCTAACCTTCGGATGTGTGAAATGTGACAGAAACATTGGTGAAGAAATTTAAGATCATACAAGCAAAGAATTAATGACAGAAATTAAAATCCTACAAGCGGAAATTTAAAGACAGGATTTAAAGCGCGATTATTAGGTTCGCGAGGTTACATATGAGGAGCAGTTACAATAATAGGATACAATTTAATTTGAAAATACGCAAAAATAAAAGGGCAACATATAAAACTGCACAGCGAACAAACTAGGTTAGTAAACAGAATTAGGGAAACGCAGTATGAAATTGCGGGACACTTTAGTGATTTTTATTTATGATATAGGAGAACTTCAAAATCAAAATATGACCCTAAACTTAACTTTCAAAAATTGTTCTAATTTGATTTAAAAGGAATTAATGCTAGCAAAAAATGTTATCATTTGAGAAATATTTTCACCGCTATTAAAGCATTCGGTTTTTTTTATTGAAAAAATTTAAAAGTAAAGAAAATAAAGCATTTTTGTTCCCTTTTTTTTTGTGAGAAGATTGATTGTTATTCATTTATTTTCTAAAGGTTGTATTATTATTAAAAGGTTATGCATTAAAAAACATTTTTTATGGTTTTTATTAAAGCAACTCAATACTGATTATTTTTACTTATTAACATAAGCATAGAAGTAAAGATCAAACAAACGTAAAACAAAACAACTGGGCCGTGTAACCAGCGTTGGCCTGTCTCAATCTTTAGGGTATCATTTGAAACCCTAGGGTTTCTAATCTTTTCTCAAACGCGGCGCCGATGCACGTTTCCCTTCCTTTCGTTCTAATCGCCAATCCTACTTCGATTCATTGTTGTAACCTGAAGACAATCAGAAATTGAACCGTTAAAATGCGAGAGGTGACATGTTTGTTGCTTACGTTTTGAATGATGGAGATTTTCTGGCGCCGATTCGGGCTGATTAGTGATGATGATGGCTGAACCCTGAGAGGAATTGCTCGTCGTCTTCGAATGGTGCCGGTGAACCTCTCTTCGGTGGGTTTCGTTCGTGTTTTGGTGATGAGCTTCGATCGATGTTGGGGTGATTCCTTGAACGATGATGACGATTATGCTTTCGTCTGAGTTTGCGGCCGCCTTTCAGTTCGTTAGGTTCGTTCGCGGCCGTTCTCGCCCTTTTCCATCTAGGGTTTTTCAAAGGTGGTATTGTTCCTTTTATATCTTTTCGATTTTTGTGATTTCGTGGGCCTTTTGATTCTTTTTTATCCAAATTTGTGATAAGATTTGATTTACGTTTCTTTCTGGTTGAGACATAACTTGGATTGGATTCTGATTGGGATTTCTTCCCTTTTTGGGATTGCTTGATTGACCTTTCCTTGATTTGATTTATTTTTCTTTTGGATTTTGCAGATGTGGACTTGTTGATGACACACGAGATTTGCTTTGATTTCAATTGGATAACTGGATTTGTTTTACTTTGATTAACTATCCCTGATGTCTGTTGACTTGATTTTCAGATATTGATTTGGATTGTTATTTTCAGGTGAACTCCAATTCAGATTCGGTCCACAGTTATTTACTTGATAAGGGCCGGACCGCTTGACTCTTGGCTTCGGATACGGTGTTTGACGTAACTCTGTTACTTTTCTGTTAGGCTTTTCTGCAGAACATCTTTGTTTTCTGATGAGCTTGACTCCTTGAGATGTCTTGTTGGATATCCGAATCTTGAGCAGCTTTTGGTTATCAGTTGGAATACACTTACTTTTCTTCTTCTTCTTTCAGTGAACTGATACTTCGGATGGATCAATGCCACTGGTGATGATGACCATTGGTATGAACCTTCGAGGGTCGCCTTTTGATATTTTGGTTTTGATTGTGTCGCCTTAGCGATGATGACCTTCGGGTCTGAGCTGACATTTTGTGCTTGAGCTGATAGTCCGTGCGAAATCACCGTATGCTCATAATTCGATGTTCGGTAGGGAGTTGGTAACGGTCCCGACCGGGGCTCTCCTGGCCGCTCGAACTTCACGCCCAATGATGATTAAACTGAGGGCTGATATGACTTCAAATCTCTTTGTTATTTTGCTATTTGCTTCGACTTGCGTATGAACTCGCGTCCTGTTACTGATTGTTTTTCTTTTTCTTTTTCTTTTTGACAGGTGAGAGTTTAGTGCTGATGAAGGCGATGATGATGTTATAATCTGAGCCTCGGGGTTGTTTGCCCTGTTTTTTCTGATGTAGCTCTGCTTTGGTCCCTTTTGCAGATGTAGGATTCGATATTGCTTGGCCCTTAATTCGAATTCAGTTTAGTCTCCTTGCTGCTTCTGATATCGATGGACCGAGTTCTTTTTCTTTTGATGTAATTCCGATATGGTTTTCTGACTCTAGTGGGATCATTCTTGTCTTGATGCTGACATGTTTTTTTTTACTGATACACCAGTCGCCTGATGCAGTTCAGTTCTGATTCAGCCTTGGTGCTTGGGGCTGTGATGCTTTGGATTCGCAAACTGATTGTGTTGTATGATGACAGGGCTGTGATGTTGTTCTTCGACTGAGCCCACATGTTGGCTTTGATTTCTGGCTGTTCTACTGGTGTGCATTCACTTGTTCAGTTTTGTGTTTCCAATTACCTCGGCTATGAGCATCAAAAAGCTACATATTTACTTGACAGTGCTGTTATATTTACTTGATGAGTTGGATTCAGAACAAAATCTGTTTGGCTTGATAATCATTTTTCAGCATAGAACCACCTTTCGGCAAATCATTTCGGCCCAAAACTTCTTTTATCTCTCTCTTTCTCGGTTGTCCCGCAAATAAGAACGGATGCTACCGATCTGACGCCGATGGCGCGGATTGGTAACCGGGAGTAGGATGCGGCTTTAGTCGTGCCCTTCCGACACTCGATGATGATAATGTTCTGAGAGTGTCAAACAACCTCTAACACTTTTTTTCTATTCTGTTTGTGTTCTGTTTTTGTTGCGTAGGTGAATCGGAGAGACTCGAAAAATGGATTTCAAACGGCGGAATGGCGTGGAGCCCTTTAGTTTTTTAAGACTTTTAGAACTTAGGATAGAAAGAGTAGTGTAAATGCTTGTAAATCATGATTCTGTAATCATATTCTCATTCTTTCCCAATTGTAACTTATAAATATTTATGAACTGAAATTCAAAAATATTCATATTCGCCTCCTGATTGTAATTTATGAATACTTCGAAAATATCTAAATCCACTTCTCAATTGTAAATTAGAAATATTTGTGAATAACAATCCAAAATCATCTAAAGTTACCTCTCAGTGGTAACATATAAATATTCATGAATGATACTCAAAATACTTCAATTCACTTCCTTTTGATATTTGAACAACGTTATGAGTGAGACCCGATACTTTCTCCACTTAATCGATCGTTCCTTTTGCTGATCTTGATCTTACCGCAGCCTGATTCAACCTGAACAAAATTGCACTAAAACCCACTTATTGTATACCCCAAAAGCGGCGTTCTATCAATGGAACGGGAAACTGCTCAAACTGTCTTAAATAAACATAAGCAACGATTGGACCAACATTCGAATGTGCTTCTGACAAATTGTTTCAGTATTAATTGACTTGAGATCAATGCCTTGATAATCAGCCCATACGATAAATAACTGTCCTGGATATGATAGTTCGAACGCCTTATCACTAGAGACCACCTTTTTCCAAAATTCATCAACTGTCAGCGTAAAATGACTAAAATACCCCTGGGGTAATTCCTGCAAAACAAAACGCACTTTATGACTGGTTAGTGATTAATGGATGCAAAAAAAAATGAAATGTTATGCGAAATGACTGACTAAATGTAAGGGTAAAATTTAGGGTATGACAGTTGAACTATAGTGGTTTCAATAGCAAGGAGGTGGGATCTTAAGGTCAAAAATTAGGGTGCAACAGCGGCGATGTCAGGTGATTTAGTTCTCCAGCGGCGATGTTGGATGTTTGTTTCTGGCGGCGATGTCAGGTGATTTAGTTCTCCAGCGGCGATGTTGGATGTTGTTTCTGGCGGCGATGTCAGGTGATTTAGTTCTCCAGCGGCGATGTTGGATGTTTGTCTGACGGCGATGTCAGGTGATTTAGTTCTCCAACGGCGATGTTGGATGTTTGTCTGACGGTGATGTCAGGTGATTTAGTTCTCCAGCGGCGATGTTGGATGTTTGTTTCTGGCGGCGATGTCAGGTGATTTAGTTCTCCAGCGGCGATGTTGGATGTTGTTTCTGGCGGCGATGTCAGGTGATTTAGTTATCCAGTGGCGATGTTGGATGTTTGTCTGACGGCGATGTCATGTGATTTAGTTCTCCAGCGGCGATGTTGGATGTTTGTCTGACGGTGATGTCAGGTGATTTAGTTCTCCAGCGGCGATGTTGGATGTTGTTTCTGGCGGCGATGTCAGGTGATTTAGTTCTCCAGTGGCAATGTTGGATGTTTGTTTCTGGCAGCGATGTCAGGTGATTTAGTTTTCCAGCGGCGATGTTGGGTGTTTTGGTTGTCCGACGGCGATGTCAGACGCTTTATTTTCATGAATGCCTGACGGCGAGGTCCAGTGTCTGATGACAATGTCAGAGGAATTTAATGTGGATAACTGACGACAAGGTTCAGATCAGTATGTCCCCAGCCAGTTGCCGTGCAACTATTATTTCAGTGTTCGAAGATCTGTTCCCACCAGAGTACCGTGTGCTTGTGCAGTTGGCAAATTTTCGGGTTTATCGGTATTCAACCGTCTTGCACCTTGATTGGCTGAGAGTCGTTCGCTCCTCACCCAGTCAGGTTCAAGTCGTTTGAATAGGGGCAGCTGTTGCACCCCAAAATTTGACCAACATTTATTTACCCAACTTGTGTTCACCAGCATGATCATCTGCTTCTCATGGATATGTGGGCAGTAGATCAAGAGGTATGATCACCCAACAAGAGTTATATGAGACTTTGAAGCTAGCCAAGAAAGTTATGCAAGTGTTCAAAGGTTGATACCTTTGTCAGAGAACTCCAGAGATCTTCAGAGGAATTGGTTGAAACCAAGGTTGTGTGTCTCATAACTTGAGAGTTGTGGGAGCTCCTCAGATGATTCTGAGACTATGAGGGAGGACTTGAAGCTTTGAGAAAGCTTATGAGATGTCTTGAAAGCCATCATGAAGCCTAGAGAGGTCATTGTGCAAGAATTCAGAAGATTCAGCCATGAGTGGTGGAATTAGGGTTTGACTGGGTCAACCCTAGGTCAACTGATGATTTGGAGAGGGTTGAGACCTAATCCAAGAGCCATGTGATCATGGAATGATGCATTGAGATGCTATAAGGATGATTCCTAGACCAACTCATCATGATTGAGGAGTTTGACAAGTTTTAAGCTAGGGTTTCTAAGGATTGACAGTGTAAAATCCCCTAGTTTAATCCCTATCTTCAAGGCAGTTTAGCTCAAGATATGATTGTCATATCATCTTCCCCACAACATGAATGTTGTAGTGCTTGTTCTTAGATTTAATTTGAGTACTAGAAGTCCTTGATAGGATTTGTAGAACTCAAGTTATGACTTTGACAAATTACAGGTCATCTGAGGTATGTGAATCTGGGTCCTTGAAAGTCACCCAACTTGCATCCGACTTTTGCCCTAGTAGGATGATTCCTATGGACTCTTGGTCAACATGAATGTTGTAGATCATCTTCTTATCTTTATAGAGAGTACTATAAGTCCTTGATAGGATTTGTAAAACTCAACTTATGGCTCTGGCAAGTCAAGGGCATTTTGGTCATTTGGAGGTTATGGGTCATTTCAAGCATAAGGCCATATCTCCTATTTCCAAGCTTCAAATGGAAAAATCTTCAACATCAAACTTGCTTAGAATGATGTTTTAAGGCTATTAGGGAGGTCATGAGATGTTGAAAAGGCTTGTATCAAAAAGTGATAAAAATGGCCTAAAATGGAGGCATAAGTTAAATAAGTTGAAATTGAAAATTGGAAATCACAAGTTATACATCTAAACCATGTCATATAATAGGTCATTTTGACTCCAAAGGACATTCTAAGAACAATGGTTCAGCCATAATTTTGATATGAGGCCTAGATCATAGGGATGCTTTGGAAATGGCTTACTTGCATCTTAAGGCACCAAAGCAAAACATGAAGAAACTCAATAAACAAGTTGGTTATGCATTGTAACACATTATAAATCTCATATGGGGAGAATTTCAAGTCAGATACAAAGGTTACAAGAGGCTTGGCATGAGATAGCATATGGTGAGAAGTGAAATCAAAATGTCATGACATGAGATTTCCATTTTCTCATTGGAAGGTCCTAGATGGTTCTAGATGATTCTAAACCACTCTATATAACATGTGTAACTTGCTCAGAGGCAAGGTTGGTGAGAAAAGAGGTTTGAGAGAGAGAGTTCCATCTTGTTGCTTCCATTGCAAGTTAAGTTTCAATTCTACATTCTTCTTCATTTCCATTCCTTTTTTCTACACAAACACATTCCATAGATCATAGTGAGGGTGTGCAGATCAAATTAGGGGCAATTCCATTGATGAATCGTGTATGAGCTTTTGGATTTTCACCTCTGCAACTCAAGATCGGTTTCCAAGAATCAAGCAGTTTCAACCCTTCTTTTTGCATACAGAAGCAAGAATACTACTCAGTGAAAGAATTGGGAAAGATTGAAGGTCTGAATTGAAGGTTTCAAGCACCTGTTCATCCCAATTACATAGGTTCGTAACTTTCTCTCTACACTCTAATTTAAGTGTTATTAGATAGAATTCATAGGTTAGAATGGTTAAGGATAACTAGGAGATCATTTCTGGAGAGTTTGAAGAGATTTGGTGATGATTTTTGCAATGGCAAGATTTCTGTTTGACCTTGTATCTTGCTGAATATTGGGGGATAATCTTAGTTTGATAGCAAGAAGTGTTCAGGGAAGCATGATGATAAGATTAGGACCTTTAATTTTGAGAATTGCTAAGATTGGTTCTTGGTCAGTTATTTGAAGTTGCGATCGGGTTTTAGGTTTGAGAGAGTTTCAATGAGTTCTGATGCCATGGCTAGATTCCTGGTGAAATTTGGAGCAATCTAGGGTTTTTAATTGTTGCATTTGGTGAGGTATTAATAGAATCCGAGGTGAGGAAGATGAGTGTTTGAAGCTCTGCATTTTCATGGAGTCTTCAAGAACCCTAGCTGGAGGTTGAAGATGAGTTCCATGCCCTTAGATCAAGCAAGACTGGTTGACTATTTCTAAATCCAACGGACACGATTTAATTTCAACTTGGAGGGAAATTTTGAGAAGCATGAAACGCAGGCGTTTCATTTAAGTGAGTTCTTGGGCTTAAGTGATCTTTTGATGTCCACACCCCCTTCACGAGGCCCACTCAATTTTGAACTAAATTCTATTACTTCCTGCACCGTTCTCTTTTCATTTTCTTTATGTTTTATTAATTGATTTTCTGTTTAAATGATGGGCATGGCGCATTGCTTTTTGTACCCCCTAGTCCTGGCCCATACGCGTATTGAACTGCATTGCATTACTATCTGCACCACATCTCTTCATATTTTCATTTTATTTTCTCCATTTTATTTCAAACTTTGAAAAATCATAATAAATGGAAAAATAATGATTTTTAAGTGGGAATTTTTGCTCCCATTTCATATTAATGTCCAGAAAATTATCAAATAAAGATATTTTCATTTCATGCATTTTTGATATTTTTTGTGTATTTTCTACTTTTATTGCATTTTAATTCTTTTATGTTGATACATGAATTTGTAGAATTTTGTTTAGGCAGTTCCCTTAGCATTTTTAGGCCATTCTTTTTAGGATAGTTAGATATAAGCTTTAGCTTCCCCCTGGATTTATTCCATAATTTTGTGATGAATTTTAGGTTAGTTTTGATTAGATGACATTAGGTTGTATAGAATTAGGTTAATCCTTAACATAGGTCCACAATAACATTAGAATTTTGGGTTTCTAAGTCAAGATAGGTATTGGGGCATATAAGGGTATTAAGGGTAGGCATGTAGGATCCCCTAGAAATTATATTAGGTTTTAATATAGTAGCATACTATTTTTCAATGATTTTTGTAGTTGATGATTGTTTGTGTTGCCCTTGTGGGCTTGTATTTTTGTTTGCTTTGCTTTGTGGGCTTGGAGAGCTTGGTCTTATTCTGAGGAGCATTGAGGAGCATAGTAGGAGCATTGAGGAGCTTGGTAGCTTGATTTTATTTGTTTTGTTGATTGTTTTAGGGTTAGGGTTTAGGAAGAGTTTAGACTTAGTTAACTTCTTTCTTAAACATGGATGGTATCTTTCACCTCCATTCTTCCCTATGATTCAAAGTCCTTCCATGGTATATACCTCTCTCCTTTGGAGGGATAAGTGATTGTACCTAGGAAGTATAACTTTTGAGGGAACCATTCCTTTGATGTTGAACCCTTATAGGTCACCTTTGGTGGTCAATAAGCAGTTCAATATCCCCCAGCTTATCCAGTAAGTGATTTCGTCTGGTTTGATTATCTTGAGAGATGCTGAGCTTGAGTTTGAAGGTGAAGACTTCAGTGAAGAGTGTAGAAGAGGATGAATCCTTGAGCATTGCCATTCCAGCTGAAGCTTGAAGAACAAAGGAAGTTGATACTTGCTTTGATACCTGGGGATCCTGAAGGAGCCAAGTTGATACTTATGATTGATAGTGAAGCCTGAAGGTGGACCTGATCAAGAAGCTGAAGCTTAAAGGAGAAGATAAGTTGAAACTTATGTTGAAGGGTTGAAACCTGGAAAAGCAAACTGATATTTATCCAGAGTGATTGAAGTCTGAAGACTGAGTTGCTGTTGGAAGAGCTGCAACTTGAAGCTGAGAGAGGAGTTGATCTGCTTTCTTTTCTTTTCTGTATTGATGTGTTTTGTTTGACTTGTTTGATGCATTAGAATAAGTCCATATCTAGAATAGGTAGAATCTAGGAGCATGATTGCACTAGAGGTTGAGTTTCCCCCTCTGCTTGTATTGTTACTGTGTGGCTTTGCTTGCGGGTATTCGGTAGAGCCCAGCTCCCTTGCCCATGTGGTTTGCTTTCCTGATGGCATTTTATTTCATTTTATCTGTATGATTGTAGTTTACTGTTATTGCTTGATAGCATGTTGTTTATATTTCAGTATGATTACTGTTATCCATTCTAGCTTGAGGTTGAGATGAGCTTGTGGAGGCTGAAGCCCCACACACATTTCCTCCCTCACTTGCATTGCATGCATTTTACTGTTAAGCTGATGCTTTGTCTGTTTTGGTGTATCATTGACATGATCCCCTAGGACTCTCATTTCCTTTGATAAGGAATTGATGATAGAACTTTAGGTTGAAACCTATGCATGACAACTTCTAGGAGTTCCCTGTTCAAACCTCAACCATAGGATGAATCCATGGCATGACAACAGTAGGACTTGGTAGTCTCCCTCCTAGTTGGGCCTGTTCTCTTCTCATCTCAAAACAGTTTAAGATACAGTAATCATGAATGATTTCTTTCGTACGTCACGAGCCTTAAGCTATCTGAGAAAGGATTGTGGGAGAGTTTCTTTTCCACAGTCTGGATGTTTAGTAAGGTACCCTTTGGGTGACATGCGACGCATTCACTCTCAGGTCATAGTCTCTAGTGCGATTGAAATCGCAAACACAATAAAAAACACTTCTTTCGTAAAAGACAGGAAATAAACCGTAGTTTCCCGAACTACGTGAGCTCTGATCTCTCATACCTGTTGAGAGTACGTAGGCACAATACTGATGTATTGGCGAGCTACCTTCCCCCATAACCCGTCGTAGGCCGAACTACGTTGACTCTGATTTCTCGTTCTCTGATGAGAATACGTAGGCATAAAGTGCGACGCTTTGCCGAGTCATTTTTCTTTTCTGTTTAAGCCAGCCTTGATAGGTAGATAGATAAAAACAACTCGTCCAAGTAAACACAACAAGCGAGGATCCCGTCGAGTACGACGGACGTGAGGGGTGCTAATACCTTCCCCTTGCGTAACCGACTCCCGAATCCAGACAATGGTTGCGACGACCTTGTCTTACCCTTTTTCGTCAGGTTTTTCTGATCGTTTCCTTTCCCGCCCTGAGGGATAAATAACGAAAGGTGGCGACTCTTCTGTTGTGCCGGCACCTTATTTTTGCGCAAGCGACACTACGTTGACTCTGACTTCTCATTCCAGATGAGATACGTAGGCACAAAGCGCCGTTGCTTTGCCGAGTCACTTTCTTTTTCTTTTATCCTCAAGCCTGTAGTTAGATAGTTTCAATCACCCTTTTAGATAGACAACAAGCGTGGATCCCGTCGAGTACGAATGACGTGAGGGGTGCTAATACCTTCCCCTTGCGTAACCGACTCCCAAACCCGAGATTTGGTTGCGATGACCGATCTTATCCCTCTTTTCTTTAAGTTTTCTCTGAGCGTTTCCTTTCCTTCTCTTGGGATAAATAACGCATGGTGGTGACTCTTCTGTCATTGTCGGCTTCAATTTTCGTAGTAGCGACAGCTGGCCACTCTGCTGGGGACAGAAATATCCCCTATGCGAGTCAATCCTGGTGCTTGTTTGTTTATTTTTGGGGTGTGTACATATGTGCTTTATCTTTATTTGCTTTCTGCATTTTATTTTCCGCATCATATATCATTATTGTTGTGCTGTGGGAGGGAAGTTCTGATGAGTGATAAGCCAGACCCAAGCTTGAGTATGAACCTAGCTTTAGTAGTGGAGATTAGTGGGGGCCCTGTTTGCTTAGCAGATACAGTTCCCCATGAAATTCACACTCGGACGAGATTCTCTTTGATGATTTTCCTTCAGATCCTTAGGATCGGTTGGGATTTTGGATTTGAGAATTGTCTACTCTGGGAACCGATCATTTGTGAGTCAGCTAAGTGAGACCTCTTCAGGAGATGATGATGCCAAACCAGAAATGGTGAACGTATAATCATTTCTAGAAAGTCTGTGACGCTGATGAACACATAGGATGCCGAACCTTGTCAGTGGATAGGTTCATACCTGTGAGAGGGTTTGGGTTGTGCAGGAAACCTTGGCTTCCAGAATACCCGGTTTGCAAGTGTGAATTTGTGTTCCTGATATCAGTGGGTCCTACTGTCGGTACTTTGTTCTTGTTAAGGCGAAGCTCTGGTTTTTCTCGACCAACAGCACAACAGTCTTGATCCCTTGTTTGCATTTGCATTTGCATTTTCATCTGCATTTCATTAACATGTATTTGTGTCGTAGGTGTTTATTTCCTTCCCGATTCTAGTAACCTTGCTATGAAGCCCTTGAAGAGTATAGTAGCCTACAAGTTTCCAGCTCTGGATGTTAGTACTTTGTTGAGTTTGATTGCCTTGGGTGAAAAAGCAGTAATGGAAGATTTCAAGAAGTGTTATGGGAGGTTATTGAAATATGTCCGTAAGCCCTCCGCATATGAGATCAGTGGTGTCTATGCTCTCCTACAGTTCTATGATGCCCAGTTGAGATGTTTCGTCTTTCCTGACTATGTCTTGGCTCCTACCCTAGAGGAATATTCTGAGTTGTGAGGGGTACCCATTCAGAATCAGATGTCGTTTGTTCATGTTGATATTGAGCCTGATCTGGCCGAGCTCGCCGCTATTTTGCATCTTGAGGCTTCAGAGTTAAATGGGAAGATGATCCAGAGACTTGGGGTATATGGTTTTCCTCTGCCTTGCTTGATTGAGAAAGCTCAGCAGTGCGCTAAGGATGGTTGTTGGATTGTGTTTAGTGCCATCCTGGCTCTTTGTATATATGGCATCGTCTTGTTTCCTAACCTTCCGGACTTTGTGGATATAGATGCGCTCCATATCCTAGCTTCAAGCAATCTAGTGCCTACTCTTCTTGGCGATGTTTATCATTCTGTCCACTACAAGAATGAGAAACGAAGAGGAAAGAATGTAGCTTGTTGTGTTCCTCTGTTGTATGCTTGGTTTGTCAGTCATATGCCCAAGACAGGTCCATTTATTGTCACTGCTAGTACTTCAGAATGGTCGGAGAGGTTAATAGGTCTATCTGCAGAGAACATTATTTGGTTTGACCGAGACATGCTGGGTACAAATATTATTTATAGTTGCGGTGGATTTCCTAACGTCCCTTTGGTCGGAAGGAAAGGTTGCATCAACTATAACCCTTCTTTGTTGGTCATACAATTTGGGTATGCGCTGAGGGAGCCTCCTAGAGAAGAGGAGATACAGGAATCTTTGTATCTCACCGGTTTATTGGAGGGTAAGACTTTAGGAAGACTTGAACATACATGGAATAACATCCACAGAAAGAGGAAGCCTTTATTGGGGAAGAGTAACAGCCGAGCTTACGACTCGTACCTTACTTGGATCCATAATAGAGCTGCAAAGTGCTTGATTCCGTTTCCTTCAGTTGCACCTCTGTATCCACTCATGATAGAAGAACCCACTACCGTGGACATTCAGAAATACAATTAGGTGTTGTTGGAGAAGGAAGAGTTGAAGAAAGCAAATGAAGAATTGGAGAGAGAAATCATTCAACTCCGAAGTGAGAAGATTGATGCGGTAAATTCTTTCAAGAGACAGACTGAACTTATTAACAAACTAGGTACGGATTTGACAAAGGAAACTAGTGACAGAGAACGCACAGGCCGAGATTTGAATGATGTCCATAGTGTGCTTGCTACTAAAAAGAAGGATTTGGACAAGGCTTACTTGGAGATCTCTAAGTTTGAGTCAGTATGGAATGCCACGCTCACTAACAACAAGGAGCGAGAGGATAAGCTGAAACAACAGATCACCAAGTTGAAAAGTCAACTCAGAACAAAAGACGAGAAGATCTCAGCGGAAGAATCACTCAGATATCACAGTGAGCATAGATTGAGCCAAGCTATCGTAGACCTGAAGGATTGTAGGTTGAGGGCAGATACCAAGAGAAGTAGACTTGAAGCATGCTTTGGGGAAGGAGCCTGGGACAACCATGTTGATAGTCTACAGCGTACCATAGGCCGACGAGAGCAACTTATACAGGGTCTACTCGCCATACCAGATCATCCTGAGACACGGAAGCTGCTAGAGGATTTCCGGTCTCAGCACCCAGCTTGATTATCTTTCTTTGTATCTTTTTGTTTTTCTTATGCATCGACCATCATCAAGCTTGTTGATTGAGGTCATCTCTATTTTGTACTCAACTGATTTCACAAGTTAGCAGACCCAACATTCCACAGGTACTTTATGAGGGGGAATCAAAAAAGAGTTATAGAGCAAGTTCAGCTCGAGCTTCAGGAATTTCGCGAGAGGATGGCGTAGTTTATGGACATGATGGCGGGCGTAGCCAATGGCCAAGAACAGTTGAGGACATTGGTACAACCTCTGGTGTCAAGAGTTGATGGTAGTGGGGTGCTACATGGTGGAACCGCTGTTGTATCTCCTCTAGAAAATAGTACGCCACGGGCAGATGCTATCCCAACGGTTATCCCTCCGGGCGGAGGAAACCAAACTGGAATTCCCATCCCAGTTCCAATGGGCCCTGTACAAGGTAACAACGATCCCCAGTGGGAACAAGATGATCAAGAAGACATCTTCTCTCTGGGAGATATTGGGGCAGGATTGCAACCCGACGCTGATAGAAGATTCAAGGTGATAGAGGAAAATATGAGAAGCCTTGAAAGCCAAAATGCTATGGGTCTGGATATATCGAACCTAGGATTAATTCCGGGGCTTAGGATTCCTCCAAAGTTCAAAGTGCCAGATTTTGATAAATACAAAGGAACAACATGTCCAAGGGTGCATCTTCGCTCCTATTTCCGAAAGATATCTGCGTACTCCGATGATGAGAAGTTGCTGATGCACTTCTTTCAAGATAGTCTGTCAGGACCATCCCTCGAATGGTATATGGGTTTAGAGCCAGTGAATGTCAGAAGTTGGAGAGATTTGGCAGAGGCTTTCGTTAAGCACTACCAATACAACAGTGACCTAGCACCAAACCGAGTACAGCTTCAGAATTTGTCGCAGAGGAGTAACGAATGTTTCAAGGAATACACACAAAGATGGTGAGAGCTTGCTACTAGAGTTCAACCTCCCATGGTGGAGAGAGAACTAATTGATCTGTTTGTGGCCACATTACTAGGAATTTACTATGAGAAGTTAGTGGGCAGCATGTCTGGGAGCTTTTCGGACTTGATTATTACTGACGAGAGGGTTGAAAACGGTATTAAGATGGGAAAGATACAGGCGGGGGAAGGGACCTCGTCTGGAGGCGGAAGAAAGATTTTTGGTGCGAAGAAGAGAGATAACGAGACAAATGCAGTGTTCGGCTTTAACAATCGGAATATAAATCTAAATCAACGTTAGCAACAACCGTATTATCAGCAACCACCACAAGTAGCTAGTATTGCCATTTCGGCGGTACAACCTCAACAACAACAACCACGCCAACAACAGCAACAACAACAACAACCTCCACAACAGAATTATGCACCAAGATAGTTCCAAGATCGAAGGAGGATGATGGATAGGCACTTTGACACACCACCGATGCCCTACGCTCAGTTATTACAACACTTAATTCAACTGCAGTTGGTCCAGAAAAGAACAATGGCACCTCTAACTGGCCCACCACCTCCTGGGTATGACGCCAACGCTAGGTGTGAATTCTACTCTAGCGCCCCCGGCCACCACATTGACAACTTCAAAGCCTTCAAACACAAGGTACAAGACCTTGTTGATAGTAAGGCTATCAACTTCAATCAGGATGTGCCGAACATGGATCAAAATCCCATGCCTAACCATGGTATGGGTGATGGTGTGAATGCTATTATCATTGAGGAAGGCCTGAACTTGGTATCCAATGTGAAGGATCTGAAGACGCCGTTAGGCTTCATGAAGAACAAGTTGTTAGAAGGTGACGTGTTCCCTGGCTGTAAGGAGGATCGTGAAGACTATTTGATTTGTCCCGAAGGATGTCAGAATCTGAAGAACCATATACAATGCATGATGGATGACGGTTTATTGCAATTTGATAGAATCTGTGAGAAGAATGCTAAAGAGGTAGTCATTGAAGATAAGGACGAGTTGGCCATCATCTCCGTCCCGTACAAGACGATTACAATTTCTGCGCCTCCAGCGAGGCCAACCATTATATTCACAAAGGCAGGACCTGTACCCTATAAGAGCTCTAAGGCGATCCCTTGGAACTATGGGGCCGAGGTCTATTGCAATGGGCAGAAGCAGGAATTAAAGAATTCGCCCTCGGACTCAATTGACAATTTGGTAGGAACCGGAGGAATGACCCGGAGTGGGAGAGTGTTTGCACCTCCCGAAGTAAATGCGGAAAGGACCGACAAAGGAATGGGGAAAGTAGTGGCTGAAGAAAGTTCTCAGACTAGAGAAAAGGAAGCTTTGCTGAAGGACGCAGAGGAATTTATGCATTTGATAAGAAAGAGTGACTACAAAATTGTGGATCACTTACAACAGACTCCTTCAAAGATTTCCATTTTGTCGTTGCTCTTATGCTCTGAAGCTCACAGGAATACTTTGCTCATGGTTTTGAATAATGCTTAAGTACCTCAGGAGACATCTGTAAATCAGTTAGAAGGGGTGGTGGCCCACGTCAATGCAGGTAACGGGTTGGGATTCACTGATCGTGATTTGACACCGAAAGGAAGGAATCATAATCTGGATTTGCATATCTCTATGGAATGTAGAGGTGTTGTTTTGTCACATGTACTCGTAGATACTGGGTCATCCTTAAATGTTCTACCCAAGAAGGCCCTCACGAAGCTGGACACGCGAGGGATAATATGCACTCTGAGCGACTTGGTGGTCAGAGCATTTGATGGGACAAGGAGGTCCATGTTTGGGGAGTTGACTTTATCGATTCAGGCTGGTCCTGAGATTTTTGATACAGTATTCTACATAATGGATATCCAGCCGGTGTATAGCTGCCTTTTGGGTCGGCCTCGGATACACTCAGCGGGAGTTGTGACATCAACTTTACACCAGAAATTGAAGTACATGGTGGATGGAAATATTGTGACTGTTTGTGGAGAGGAGGACATCATGGTGAGCCATTTGTCTTTATTCAAATATGTGGAGGTTGATGGCGAAATTCATGAGACGTTGTGTCAGGCCTTTGAGACTATCCAAATCAAAGAAAAGGCGTCGGTCGAGGTCAAAGCTCCAGAAATTACCATGTCGTCATACAAGGAAGCACAAGCCGTAGTAGAATCAGGAGCAGCACAAGGATGGGGGCAAGTGGTAAGCGTCCCCAACAAACAAGATAAGTTTGGATTGGGATACAGCCCATATGGGTCTTCTTCACAAAACGCTCTGCGTTACAAAGGACCTGTTCAGTTCACCAGTGGTGGGGTGATTTTCGAGAGAATCAACGTCGTATCTGACGAGGAAGGAGACAGCGACTGCGACATGGATGCGTGGATCAAGCCATGTATCCCTGGCCAGGGTTTGAAGAATTGGACCGTAGAAGAAGATATCTCTGTGACCTATGAAGAGTAATTACTTTGTTTTGATTAATGTATTGCCCTATGCTCTGCCCGGAGCATAGTGGTCTTTATTTTGTAGGGCCCTATATGTTATGTGTGCGAACAATCTTTTGTCATTATCAATAAAAAAGGCGTTTTTTCATTCAAAATTTTGTGATCCTTGTTTTTCTTATTTTTGTTTTCTAACATTAAAATGGAAATGTGGTTTATGTTTGTTTATTTGCATATCATTTAAGAATAAAATCATCATCATTGCAGGTTACACATTTCAGATACCATCGGCTCAGACTCGTCTATGACTCGGTGTGACTTTGACAATCTGATCTTTCAAGCAGAAGAAGAGATCGATGAAGACGAAGACCTTCCTGAAGAGCTTGCCAGATTGTTAAGACAAGAGGAGAAGGTCATCCTACCTCATCAGGAGGAAGTCGAAGTCGTCAACCTGGGAACTGAGGAAGATAAGAAGGAGATCAGAATAGGGGCCGTGTTGCAAAGCAATGTCAAGCGAATACTGGTTGGGTTACTTCAAGAGTACAAGGATGTTTTTGCTTGGTCATATGAAGATATGCCCGGACTCGACACAGACATTGTAGTTCATCGCCTACCTCTTCGAGAAGAATGTCCTCCCGTCAAATAGTAGCTTAGAAGAACTAGGCCTGATATATCAGTGAAGATCAAAGAAGAAGTCCAGAAGCAGCTAGACGCCGGATTTCTTGATGTGACCAATTACCCTCCGTGGGTCGCAAACATCGTGCCCGTGCCCAAGAAGGATGGAAAGGTCAGGATGTGTGTCGATTATAGGGACCTGAATAGAGCGAGCCTAAAGGATGATTTTCTGCTCCCTCATATTGACGTGCTTGTTGATAACACCGCACAATTCTCAGTGTTTTCCTTCATGGACGGCTTTTCCGGATACAATCAGATTAAGATGGTGCCGGAGGACATGGAGAAAATGACTTTCATCACGCCATGGGGGACGTTCTGCTATAAAGTAATGCCTTTTGGTTTGAAGAACGCAGGGGCAACTTATCAACGAGCTATGGTGACTCTCTTTCATGATATGATTCATCAGGAGATTGAAGTATATGTCGATGATATGATTGCAAAGTCCCAAACGGAGGAGGGGCATCTGGTGAATCTTCTAAAACTGTTTGAGAGATTGAGGAAGTTCAAACTTCGGCTGAATCTAAACAAGTGTACTTTCGGCGTGCGATCAGGAAAATTGTTGGGGTTCATCATCAGAGAGAAAGGTATAGAGGTTGATCCTGCAAAGATTAAAGCAATTCAAGAAATGCCAGCGCCAAAGACTAAGAAACAAGTCCTTGGTTTCTTAGGTAGATTGAACTACATCGCTCGGTTCATATCTCACCTCACAGCCACTTGTGAGCCTTTATTTAAGTTACTAATGAAAGATCAGGCGGTCGCTTGGAATGTGAATTGTTAGAAAGCGTTTGAGAAAATAAAAGAGTATCTACAGGAACCTCCAATACTGATGCCCCCGGTGGCTGGAAGACCGTTGATAATGTACTTAACAGTTCTTGAGAAGTCCATGAGTTGTGTTCTCGGTCAGCACGACGAGACCGGAAGAAAAGAGCATGCAATTTATTACTTGAGTAAAAAGTTCACAGACTGTGAGTCCAGATACTCAATGTTGGAGAAAACTTGTTGTGCACTGGCTTGGGCCGCCAAACGCCTAAGACAATATATGATAAACCATACAAACATGTTAATTTCAAAGATGGATCTGATTAAGTACGTATTTGAAAAGCAAGCATTGTCAAGAAGGATTGCTAGATGGCAAATGGTTCTGACAGAATACGACATTCAGTATGTGTCTCAGAAAGCTATTAAACGGAGTGTTCTGTCAGAGTATCTCGCAGAGCAACCAATTGACGACTATCAGCCAATGAAGTTTGATTTTCCCGAAGAAGACATTATGCACTTGAAGATGAAAGATTGTGATGAGCCATTGCCGGACGAAGGTTCTGAGTTGGGTTCCCAGTGGAAATTGATCTTTGACGGTGCTGTTAACTCCTACGGCAGCTGAATTGGGGCAATCATTACAATCCCCCATGGGACGCATATACCCTTCACTGCCAGGTTGACATTTCCCTGTACAAACAATGAGGCCGAATATGAAGCATGTATCATGGGTATCGAGGAAGAAATCGATTTGAGAATCAAGAACCTTGATGTCTACGGGGATTCAGCTTTAGTGGTCAACCAGATCAAAGGAGAGTGGGAAACGCGCCAACCAAATTTGATCCCTTATATGAACTACGCAAGAAGATTGCTACCTTTCTTCGATTGTGTAGAGTTTCACCATGTTCCGAGAGCAGAAAATCAGATGACAGATGCCTTGGCTACTTTATCTTCAATGTACAAAGTGAACTTCTGGAACGATGCACCAAGAATTGTTATCTCGCGCCTCGATAGACCGGCATTCATTTTCGCAATAGAAGAAGCTTCTGATGGCAAGCCATGGTATTACGACATCCAGAACTTTCTCAAGAATCAAGAGTATCCTCCTGGGGCATCGGCCTGGGATAAGAAAACCTTGAGGAGGTTATCTGGTAACTTCTACCTGAATCTGAACGGTGTAATCTATCGAAGGAACTTTGACTTAGTGCTGCTAAGGTGTGTGGACGAAAAAGAAGCAAATTTGCTTATGGAGTAGGTACATGAAGGAGCCTTTGGAACACATGCAGGTGGGCATGCCATGTCTCGAAATCTGTTGAGAGCAGGGTATTATTGGTTAACTATGGAGTCTGATTGCTTCAAGTACGCCAAGAAATGCCACAAATGTCAGATCTACGCCGACAAGATTCACGTGTCGCCGTGTCCTTTGAATGTCATGTCATCTCCATGGCCTTTCTCCATGTGGGGGATTGATATGATTGGCATGATCGAGCCGACCGCGTCCAATGGGAATCATTTCATCTTAGTGGCTATTGACTATTTCACCAAATGGGCCGAAGCAGCCTCCTATGCTAATGTCACCAAGCAAGTTGTAGCCCGGTTCATCAAAAGGGACATCATCTGCCGCTATGGGATACCTGAGAGGATCATTACCGATAATGGTTCCAATATGAATAACAAGATGATGAAGGAGTTGTGCCAGAACTTTAAGATTGAGCATCACAACTCATCTCCTTATCGTCCGAAGATGAATGGCGTTGTGGAAGCGGCCAAAAAAAACATAAAGAAGATAGTGCAGAAGATGGTTGTGACTTATAAGGATTGGCACGAGATGTTGCCTTTTTCTCTACATGGATATCGTACCTCGGTGCGTACTTCAATTGGGGAAACTCCTTTCTCGTTGGTATATGGCATGGAAGTTGTCCTGCCATTGGAGGTCGAGATCCCGTCTTTGAGAGTTCTGGCTGACGTCAAGCTAGATGAGGCAGAATGGGTGAAGAATAGGTTGAATCAACTTAGTTTGATGGATGAGAAGAGACTGGCATCTCTTGCATATGAACGTTTGTATCAGAGCAGGATGAAGAAAGCCTATGATAAGAAGATGCGTCCTCGAAGCTTTCAGGCAGGTGATTTGGTGTTGAAGCGGATTCTTCCGCCACAGAGCGATCACAGGGACAAATGGACTCCCAATTATGAAGGTCTGTATGTTGTAAGGAAAGTCTTCTCTGGAGGAACCTTGCTACTTTCAACCATGGATGGTGAAGATTTTACGTCCCTTGTGAACGCAGACGCAGTCAAAAAATACTTTGCTTAGAAATAGAGCCGCTGGAAAGAAAAAGAAAATCCAGGCAAGAATGGGGCATCCCGGCGAACCATAAAAAGATAGGTTCGGGCAAAATTAGGGATAAAAAAGAAAAAAAAGTGTAAACCCGCAAAGTTGAAAACCCGAAAGGGCTGCTTTGGCAAAAATGGGTATCCCGGTGAATCGAAAACCCGCAAGGGCGATTCAGGAAAAAGTTAGGGATTTGAAAAGCAAACGACTACGGTCCGCGCATAGATCTTCAGAGCATAGTGATTATGGGAAAACTCAAGGGTCATCCGTCCAAATCAATCTTTTCATAAGCGGAGCATCGGAAAGGCGTCGAAGTCAGGCGAGTCATGGTTGAGTCGTTCTATGGTGGTTGTTTGTGCCACATTGCCGACATTTTTGTATATTCTTGTGCATTTCTGTATTTCGCTTACGTAGATTTCTCATTTCAGGAGTTGCGTCCTTTGTAAATTTGCCTATTTACAGGCTATTTATCAATTAAACATACTATTCAGAAAAAATTTTATTTTTGATTCAGCTTTTACCGTTTTGTTTGCAAAAGACGCCTGATTGTTTTTGATAAAACTTCACATACATAATTTTGTGGGCTCTGCCAACCATAATTGAAACAATGATTTTGTTTGAATAATGTCACAGGTGATAAGTAAGATGATGTTTGCTGCACAAAACTTATTTTCCTGTTTGTTATTTGCGGGACTCCCATCCCCGAAACTTTTCCAGAAGTCCCTCATCTAAGGGAAATGCGCGAGCTAAGCATGTTCACATCCCCAACAGTTTGAAACTTCATACAGTTCAGGTTATCCTCAGCAGATCGAGATTGATGTCTCCAGCAGAGTAGGAGCATTTCCAACAGGTAGAGGTGGATTTATCCCCAGCAGTGGAATGAATGCAGAATTTCGTTTTCCTCACAGAGTCTGAACGATTAGCTCCTTTTCCCTCAAGTGTCCGGAACATTGTTATCATTCTCCCTAAGCAGAGGTCGATATTGTTGAGCATTGTGCTCATTTCCCCAAGCAGAGGTTGATGTTGATTCCCTCCTTACCTAATCCTCAGCCGAGTTAGTGGAGTGGTTTTCTTTCCTGAGATTGTTTGGGCTGATTCCCTAGTAGATCTTATTCATAATCCCTAGCAGATAATGGATTAAACCTTCAGCAGTGTGCCTTGATTCCCAGCAGAGTTTTCGGTTCCCCGGAATGTTATTTTCTGGCAAGCCATTCAGGGCTGATTTCCCCGATAGAGTGGAGTCGTTGTCTCTAGCCGAGTTGTTTGTTTCCCAGAAGAGTTATATTCTGGTAAGCCATCCAGGGCGCTTTCCTCAATAGAGTTTGTTTTTGATTCCCAGCGGAGTAGATTTGTGCTTAGCAGAGCAGCTTTACCTGGAAGTTATCTCAGAGGCCATCCAAGGCTTGTATTCCCGGCATGAGTCCGTTTGCACTGGGCATGCCTAGTCTTCCCCTAGCGGAGTTGTTTTCCTCTCTTCAACATTTATTTTGTTGATGTGGTTCCTTTGCATTTGCATCGTGCATAACATCCTCCCTAATGCGTAGCATTTGCATTTCGTATGGAGCATTACGCCATACTTAAACATGTGCATGTGAAACATAAGCCAGGTTATTACCTTTTTATTTTTAGGTGTATCTCCAGCAAGATCATTGACAGATGTTTTCATCTTATCATTACCTGCAACAGAGTCTATTTATTCAAGATCATATTTCCCCAATGGATTTCTTCACCCTGACAGGGAGGTCAGATGCTTTTACCGACTTGATGTCGAGGCCCGACAGCGATGTCAGATGCTTTTACAGATCATCTCGAGAGTTGACGGCAAAGTCAGTTTGTTTTGAGATATGACGGCGAAATCATACGATTGTTTTGAGAGTGGACGGTGAAGTCAGATTATTTTAAGAATTGACGGCGAAGTCAAGTTGTTTTGAGAGTGAACGGCGAGGCCAATTTATTTTGGGAATTGACGGCGAAGTCAGATTAGTTTCGAGAGTTGACAGCAAAGTCAGATAATTTTGAGAGTTGACAGCAAAGTCGGATGATTTTGAGGACTGACGACGAGGTCAGGTGTTTTACCAATTTTATGTAGAGTTCTGACAGCGAAGTCAAGTGTTTTTACAGATTTAATATGGAGTTCTTACGGCAAGGTCAGATTATCTTGATGACAGACGGCGAAGTCAAATTATTTTGATGAATGATGGAAAGGTCAGAGGTTTACTTGATTGATAGATGACAGTGAGGTCAGAAGTTTACTTGATTGATGAATGACGGTGAGGTCAGATGTTTACTTGGTTGGTGACTGACGGCGAAGTCAGATATTCTACTTGATATAAGCGCCTGACGGCGATGTCGGAGGTTTCGTTCTGCGGTTGGCAAATTTCTAGGTTCTTTGGTATTCAACCGTATTTTACCTTGAATGTATGAAAGTCGTTCTCTTTTCATCCCTTCAGGTCCAAGTCGCTTGAATAGGGGCAGCTGTTGTACCCAAAAATTTGCCCAACCTTTTCTTTACTCGGTTTATGTTTCATTTCATTGTTCTAGCATATTGCATTTCATAGCATTTTGCATTTTTACAGGGGATCAAGAGATGTGTGTGCAACAAGAGGAATGTGCCAAGGGTTCTAAGCCTAATCAGGAGGTTGTATTCAAGTCAACAGGGGGATTATCATCATTAGAGACAAGTCAAAACCCTTTGGATAAGCAAATAAGTGTATGTGGTTCACCTCTTGTCTTTGAGGCCATTTGAAGATCATCTGAGGATCACAAGCCCATGGTCATGGAGGGATATGATCATTTAAGCTCGTTGGAGGCCTTGAGGGTCATTGTGGAGTTCATTCAAGTGTTTATACCAAGTGTGAAGAGTTACAGTTGAAGATGGTGCAATTAGGGTTTTCATCTGGTCAACCCTGAGTCAACTATGAAATTGAAGGAGACTAAGACTCAATTCCAAGTCTTTAAGGTCATGGAATATTGTGTTAAGATACATGGGATATCATTTCAAGATCAATTCATCAAGAATCAAGAGTGTGAGGAGTGACTGAATTAGGGTTCTCAGTGTAAAATCCTTTGTTCAGTGCCCAACTTCAAGACCACCTATCTCAAGATAAATGCCTCACCTTAATTTTTGGTCAACATGAACCTTGTATGGAATGTTCTTAGCTTTCTTTTTAGTACTAGAAGTCCTTGATTGGATTTATAGAACTCAAGTTATGATGCTGACAAGTTACATGTCCTCAGATGAATGTGATTTTGGTCAACAAAAGTCAACCCACTTCCAAGCCATTTTTGACCTAGAAGGATGTTTCTCCTTAACTTTTGATGAACATGAAAGTTGTTCCTCATGATCTTATCTTTCCAAAGAGTACTAGAAGTCTTTCATCTGATTTGTAGAACTCAAGTTATGAGGCTTGCAAGGCAAGGGTATTTTGGGAAAGCAGGATTGCAGGTCATTTTCATTATAGGTCATTTTCACCACTTTGCACACTTCAAATGGAAATATTTCCAACATCAAACTTTCTCCAAATGGGGTAATTTGCTCAACTAAGCATCAAGACATCAAAGTTTTGGCCTAGTTTGAAGAATCCCTAATTGAATTTCCATGAAAAAGGCTTAAAAGGGGAAAAATCAAAATTAATTCATTTGAAAACATTTTGCACCAACCTTGTGCATATTTTGATTGCCAAAGACATTTGGAACACAATGCCATATTTGGATTTGAAATTTGGGTGCATTTTGGTGGCCATTTTCACGGTTTCTTCAAGTTTAAGTTACATATCAAAAGCATACCATAAGACGAAATCAAGGGATCATTTTCAGCCCTTTGATTAACCTACTTCAGATGCAAGCCAGGGAAGCCATTTTTACAGCTAATCAAGGTGAAATTCGTGTACTATTCAATTGACCATAAGTGAAAAAAGTGAAAATAAAATTGGGCTAAAGGGAACAGAATTGGGCCTATTCTTGATCTGAATCCAACATATATAATCCCAAGATCATTCCCATACCTTCAGAACTTGATTTGGTGAGAGTTTGAGTGAGAGAGCATTGACAAAAAGTGGTGAACAAGTCAAAATCGTGTTTTGAGTTCCACTGAATTTTCAATCAAAACTAAACATCCTAAAACATTTCTTGAACTTCACTGGACGATTCTGGGTAGTTTACTACAAGCTTTGATCACACATTAAGCTCTGAGGAAGCTTATTTTCTAGGTTTCTTTCTTTTAAAATTTCTCACTGTTCAAGCATTAATGTCATGCCATTTTCATATATTTGCAAACCTCTTGATACATAGATGGATTCTGGGTTGGTTTCGTGGTTGTTTATGAACTTTTTTATTTTTGCTCGTTTTCTATTTTCTTTCGTTTTATGTTAATAAGGCCTGATCAATGAAAATGGCTAGTGGATTCATGATCCACGTAACCTGGAGATCACTTTAGGCTTCTTTTTTTTTATCATTTTGATGAAGTTTTGGAGGTTCTGGGTTTTTGGACGTGAGGAGATGATGAAGGTTCGCCGGAGAAGACGACCGAAATAGTGGTTCCGGCGTCTGGTTCTCCCTCCCATTTTTTAAACCCAGCCAGGCCACGTGTTCTGTTTCCATCCACATGATTTGATTACTTATCAGTTCAACGTCCCAGATTAAGACGCACCATACACACACGTTGACCAAACACATGGAATCTAGGTTGAATATTCATTAAATGAGTTGGCATCATGTGAGCCACTTTATCTACATACTTTGTGATCAGACGCGCCTGGATGAATCCCACCATAGGCCTTGGTTGACCGTGTACCACACAATCCACACGTTTTCTTTTGTTTTGTTTTTTCTGATGGGCTGGGTTGCTATTAGCACCCCTCCCCCTTTGTGAAGCCCAATGATTTGCAGCGCTTCTGGGCTGCTATTGGCACCCCCAGCCCATTTGCTATTTTATTTCTTTTTCTTTTAGTTTTTAGTTTAGTTCTGTTTAGATTTAATTTATTTTAAAATACTTCCAAAGATCATAAAATCCCAAAATAAATATGTTTTAGAATCTTTGAGATGTCTTCTTATTTTTAGAAGTTTTTATTTTATTTTATGATTTATTTTTCAATTAAAAATGGGATTTAACTTTGGGAGTGTTTTATGTAATTTAAATCTTGACATATTTTGATCTTGATTTTATTTCTCTCACTTTCTTTTGATCCAATGAATGAAATTCAATCCTCATATCAATGATGAGTTGAAAAAAAATTTAGGACCATTTTCCCCCTGATTGGTTGACTTTTGAGTTGACTTTTTGTTGCCTTTCATTTGACCCTAAACAATCCTCCTTCACAATGGAGCACCCTTGTGAATCAATTTCTATGGTGATGTTGTGAAGTGATTTTGATTGCAATCTTTTCGCTTCTGGTTGCCAACACATTTATGAGCTTCTTGTATATTATTTCATAATTTTTGAATCATTTTCCTATTTTTAGAGTAATTTGCAAGTCAAGTTACCCTAGAGGAAGGTTCATACATACATCTTGACCTAGTTTGACTTGGATATGATATTTTTGGATCCCTTGAGCTCTCAATTCCTATTGATTCATGTTGTTAACATGTTAAGGATGGTGCTTGCTCATTTTTAGGTCATAACATTTGGTTTTGCTTGTTCATTTGCTTGGTAACGTTTGAGTTTCCAATTAGGGTTTCATTGTGAAACAAGCTTACTTTCTTTTGGGATTTTGCTTGCATTTCCTTGTGGTTTACTTTCTTTCTCTTTTTATAACTTTTACTTCATTCCCCTTGCTGTCCAAGGACTTTGGAACACCATTTAGGTTTATCTAAGTTCCCTCCTTTGGAGGTGTTTGAAACATGAATTGAATGGTGAACCATGAGGACACTTTTGTTGCATCTTTTTGCACAAATCATGATGATGCCTTGGTTGAATGATATTTGGGAATACCTTGTTGTTTTTCTTCTTTTGTTCTAACCCCTCTTTGAGTTAGGGTTCTTTTCTTTGTTATTTTCATGTTGTTTTGCTTTGTGGCATTATGGTTGATGTTGTTTGGTTTAGGCCATTTCATCCCACTTTTGGTGCTCTTGTGTGTTTCTATTGATGTATTTCTTGTCCCCTTTATCTCTTGCATCTATTATATTGTTGTTAGAGGTTGAGATGAGCTTGTGGTGGTCTTTACCCCACACAATTTCCTCCCTCATTTTCATTTCATGTTTGCATTCTTGTATGCTTATTCTGTTTCCTGTTGTTACTCTGTTATTTCTTTCCCATAGGACCTCTAATTTCTCTTGTTCAAGAGAGATTATGATAGACTTTAGGATCTCAACCATGTATGATAACATTAGGTAGCATTTCCTTTTCATCTCAATCTTAGGACCACCATTGCATGACAACTTTAGGCTTGGATCTAGTCCCCCTTTTATTGTACTTCTCTTCTCATCTCAAAACAATCATAAAACACTTAATAAAGATAATGGATGTTGTGCTATGAGCCTTATACTTTGGAAATGGTAATTGAGGGGCCACCTCTCAATTTCCTAGAGTGGTTAGTATACGTCCTTAGGGCGATATGCGACGGATTCGATCCTATGTTCTAGACTTTGGTACAACATGTATTATAAACACTCCAATTCAAAACACTTCTTCTCAAAAAAACACAAAAACATTTCAAACCTTTTTCATCCTTCGGGATCTTAATTAGGAAAAAATTTTCATAAACAAGAGTGTTGTTAACTCTTAGTTCTACCGTAAGCGGTAACACCTAAGTCTCCCATGCTCGAGCTGCATACGCCAACTACTAGAACTACTTGTTAACCCTACTCGGGCCTAAAAAAAACTGTTGAACAAACCTGTGTTCCCTTTTAGCCTGAACTACGTTTGCTCTAATCTTTCATACCAGATGAAAGTACGTAGGCATAAGACGCGATGTCTTAGCGAGCAACCTTCCCCCTTTCACCCGTAGTTAGCCGAACTACGTTGACTCTGACTTCTCATTCCAGATGAGATACATAGGCACAAAGCGTCGTTGCTTTGCCGAGTCACTTTCTTTTTCTTTTGTCCTCAAGCCTATAGTTAGATAGTTTCAATAACCCTTTTAGATAGACAACAAGCATGGATCCCGTCGAGTACGACGGACGTGAGGGGTGCTAATACCTTCCCCTTGCGTAACCGACTCCCGAACCCGAGATTTGGTTGCGATGACCGATCTTATCCCTCTTTTCGTTAGGTTTTCTCTGAGCGTTTCATTTCCCTCTCTTGGGATAAATAACGCATGGTGGCGACTCTTCTGTCATTGCCGGCCTCGATTTTCGCAGTAGCAACAATTGGGACCAGACATTGTGCAGCAAACTACTAATACAATTCAGATGATTCGTGAGAAGATGAAAGCGTCTCAGGGTAGGCAGAAGAGTTATCATGATAACCGAAGAAAAGAACTAGAATTCAGTGAAGGTGATCATGTGTTCCTAAGAGTTAACCTAGTGACTGGTGTGGGTCGTGCATTGAAGTCCAAGAAGCTGGATCCTAAGTTTATTGGACCATACCAGATTTTGCAGAGAATTGGTGTCGTAGCTTATAGAGTGGCATTACCGCCTGAACTTTCGAATTTGCATGACGTGCTCCATGTGTCGCAACTTTGCAAGTATGTCTCGGATCTGTCTCATGTAATTCAGAGAGATGAAGTTCAAGTCCGGGAAAATATTACGGTTGAGACGATGCCGTTGAGGATCGAAGATCGTAAAATGAAACGACTCCGAGGGAAGGAGATACCTTTGGTGAGAGTGGCTTGGGGAGGTGCTGCAGGAGGCAGTGTGACCTGGGAATTAGAAAGCAGGATGCGGGAAGCGTATCCGGAATTGCTTCTATCAGGTAATTTTCGAGGACGAAAATAATTAAAGTGGGGGAGAGTTGTAACACCCATTTTAACTATTTAGTCTTTTTGGTGTTATTTTATTTCGGCGTGTCTTTATGTGGGGGTGTATCTGAGTGCGTTGGTGGGTGCCCTTAAGTATAGAGATCATTTAATAAACTATAGAATTTAATATTAATACAATTAGGGCTGGCAATGAAGCAAACCAACTCGAAGATAGTTCGGAGTTCGACTCAACAATTAAATCGTTGAACTAGGTTCATGAACCAAATGAGTTGAGTATGAGCGAAAAATTAAGTTCGTTAACTAAATAAGCTGAACTTGAACTATACATAGTTCAACTCGTTAGGTTCATGAGTCAACTCGATTACATATGAAAAGAATTATACTGTCTTTAAGATTAGGTTTAAATATTTATTTTAAATCTTAGACAAATTTAATCTTAAATTTAGTAGTTTTTGAATTAGACTCTCAAATGTATCTCTTTAAAGTTGTGTAGGTTTTGAATTAGTAGATTTCGAAGATAAAGTTAAATTTCAATATGATAACTTTTATTTTATTTTAATATTTTATTTAAAATATATATATTTATTTAAAATGTCAAATATACTAAAAAATATATATTTAAAAAAATAGTTTTTAAGTTCGTGAACCACGTGAGATGAACCTAATGAGATGAACCTAACGAGTCGAACCGAACTGTTCGTGAACTTATAATGAGTCGAGTTTGAGCTTAAAAAAAGTTCGTGTCGAACTCGAACTCGAACTCGAATTCAAACAATTCTTAACGAGTCGAGCCGAGCTGAGGTGAGTTCGACTCGACTCATTTCCAGCCTTAAATACAATATAATTAATAATGATAACAATTTAATAATTAATAGTAATATTGTTATTATTATTATTATTATTATTATTTGTATTATTATTAGATTAAGTGAAGAAAATATAATGGAAGGGGGGATAGAAAATAACATAAGAGAAAGTGGATTGGAAAAGGAAATGAAAAGAAATAGAAAGAAGTAGAAAGAAATAGAAAGAAAGAGAAAGAAAGAGAAGGAAAGAGGAAGAAGAGGAAAAGAGGAGTAAATTAGATAGGAAAGCTTGGATTCTTCGAGATCAGCCCTGAAGAATCAATTAGTCGAGGTAAGGGTGTGAAACTTGTGATTCTGTCCATGCATGTGAATATGTAGGAATTGTTTGGATGGTTTGGGTGATTTTGTGTAGTTTACCATTTTAGGTCAAAAATGATTTAATCAGTAGAATCGATGTTTTATCGGGTAAAATCTGGGATAAGTCATGTAGTTTAGTCGTAGGATGTTAGGCTAAGACTACAAGGACTGGTTTGGTGAGAATCGGATGATTTATGAGCTTCTGATGATTTTTGGACAGTTGGGGTTTTTGAGTATCGCAGAACTCGCTAGGCGAGCAGCTAGCGAGTGAGGTAGCGAGGGCTCGCTAGGGCTTCACAAAGCGAGTTATGTGGAGAACACTTCCAGTAGCCACTGTCTGCCTTCGCTATCGAGTTCGATATGCGAGTAGGGCAGCGAGCGTTCGCTGAGGCCTCTCTAGGCGAGTGGGACAGCGAGCATGACAACAACTTGTTTTATTTTTGTTGTTTCCATCCAAAGTTGATGTTTTCGATATATAACGTACAGCTCGTGTGTTGTATTATGATATGTTGTGGGTAGCCGTATGACGTGAATCCTAGATTATGAATTGAGACGGTGTTTAATGGTGAAGAGTGTATACTTGGTATGAAAATGTGAATTTTCCTAATATTGAATGTAATTAACATAATTAATTGGTGAGTAATATATATAATGTATGGTGATGTGATCAGGAGGATCATGTGCACTTAGTGTGCTTGAGTTTGTTTGTTGTGCATTTGGTGTCGTGCATATCATTGTGCCTTGGTGGGATGAATCGTTGCTCAGGAGGAGTGTATGCGATTCACTCGTACTCCTTTGTGGAGAATGGTGGGATGGATCGTTGCTCAGGAGGAGTGTATGCAGTCCATCCGTACTCCTTTGTGGAGAATGGTGGGATGAATCATTGCTCAAGAGGAGTGTATGCGATTCATCTATACTCCTTTATGGAGAATGGTGGGGATAGATCATTGCCAAGAAGGGGTGTATGTGATCTATCCTGGGTTCGATTGAATGAACCAATGAGTCGCTACTGCATGCGTGGTGTTGAGTTTCATGTTTGTATTATTGCATATTGTGTTTGATTTTTGGACAGTAGGTCGTGGTTGATGCATGTTGGGTGATATTTTATATAATTACTACTTTTGGTCATGTATCTTATTACTGATAATTTTGATCATGTTTTCTCACCCCTTTGTTATTGTGGTGGTTTGTGCTTCTTCGGAAGTACAGATAATTCAGGTACATAGCTAGCTTGGATAGTGGTGCACAGGTCGAGTCTTAGGATGCTCTGATACGTAACACGACACTTGGGTGTTTACTTTTAACTATGTTGAATTTGTTTTATTCCTGTGACGTACATGTTTTTAGTGAACCTTGTTAATGAATGATTTTATGTAATTTGGCGGATGGCCGAGAATGTTAAATTGATGATTACTTCCGCTGTTTTATTTTGAAGACCATCTAATAATGTTGAACTATTTGATGTGATATCCCACTTTTGAGGAGAAGCTCTGATGTTTACTTGAAATAATCGTATTTTATTTTAATTATGGGAAATGGGGTGTTATAGAAACCCTGGTCGCTTGAGGGATTCTTGAAGACGACTCAGCTTCATAAATTGTCAGCAGGCTACAACATAATGACCCTTTTGCCCTTCATAAGTTAAAGAGTGCACCGTGTGATTTGTCCTACAAAAACCAACAGATTGAGCAAACTCGTTAGTGGTAAGTGTTGCACCCCAAAATTTGACCAACATTTATCTTCCCATTGAGTGTTTGAAAGTTGATACCTTCATCAGAAAGTTCAAGAGATCCTCAGAGGAATTGGTTGAAACCAGGGTTGTGTGCCTCATAGCTTGAAAGTTGTGGGTGCTCCTCAGATGATTCTGAGACTTTGAGAATGGACTAGATGTTTTGAGAAAGCTTATGAGATGTCTTGATAGCCATCATGAAGCCCTGAGAAGTCATTATGCAAGAATTCAGAAGATTCAACCATGAATGGTAGAATTAGGGTTTTGACTGGGTCAACCCTAGATCAGCTGAAGATTTGGAGGAGGTTGAGACCTAATCCAAGGGCCATGAGATCATGGAATGATGCATAGAGATGTTATAAAGATGATTCCTAGACCAACTCATCATGATTGAGGAGTTTGAGAAGTTTCAAGTCAGGGTTTCTGAGGATTGTCAGTGAAAAAACCCTAGTTTGATCCCTATCTTCCAGGCAGTTTTATCTCTAGATGTGATTTATATCTCATCTTCCCCACAACATGAATGTTGTAGAGCTTGTTCTAAGCTTTAATTTGAGTGGTGGAAGTCCTTGATAGGAGTTACAGAGCTCAAGTTATGGTTTTGACAAGTTACAGGTCAGCAGAGGTGTGTGAATCTGGGTCCTTGAAAGTCACCCAACTTGCAGACAACTTTTGCCCTAGTAGGATGATTCCTATGGTTTCTTGGTCAACATGAATGTTGAAGAGGACCTTCTTATCTTTAATTTGAGTGGTAGAAGTCCTTGATTGTATTTGTGGAACTCAACTTATGGTTTGAACAAGGCAGGGGTATTTTGGTCATTTGTCAGTTATAGGTCATTTTAGCCAATGCCTAAAACTCCTATTTCCAAGCCTCAAATGGAAAAACTCAAAACATGAAAGTTGCTCAAAATGTGATTTTAAGTCTAGAAAGAAGGTCACAAATTGTTGGAAAAGCTCATAGCATGAGATTACATGATTGGTCAAAAATGAACTAAAAATGACTTATAACTTTGAAAAGTTGAAATTGAAAAGTGATTTGGGAGATCCACAAATCCAAAATAGGTCATCCAATATATCATTTTGATTGGAAAAACCATTTTAAGAACTTTGGTTTAAATAGATTTTTCATTTGAGGCTCCAAAAATGGACTTCCTTTGGAAATTTGTTGCTTGCAAAAGAAGGTAACATTGAAAAACCCTACACAAGTGAAACTAAAGGCTGATTTGCATTCCTTATCACTCAATAACTCATGTAAGGACAATTTGGCATAGAATTGAAGGCTTGAAGCAAGGGATATGATATTTTCAACTTCTCATTCAAGGAGAAGTTCATGACTTTTCTAGATCATTCTAGATGAATCTAGAAGCATCCATCAATGGTTATTTAAAGAGTGCATCAGAAAGTGTTAAAGGTGGGTGAAACTTGAATCAAGTCAGAGGAGAGAGAGAGATACATAGCCATTGGAGAAGTTTCTTCAAGTTGAAGCAACTTGAGTTTTCTTCCACTACCAGCCATCACCTTCACAACAAGTGCAAACAGAAGGTTGAGGACCATTGTAGGATCATCTTGAAGCAATTACAAGGACTGCAAGCATCCCACGAGCCCTCACCATCATCCCTTTGACAGGTTCTTTCCTCCCTTTGTACCTCTTAATTTAATGGTTTCTTTTTAGCTTTATAAGTATAGAATGATTGTATTAGGGTAGATGACCAAGTACTGAAAGTTAGGGCACGATTCATTGAGTTCCATGGCAGGTGCATAAATCTTTAAGTTTCAAGAACTATCTGTTTAGGGCATTTTAATCATCAAGAATTAGTGTATAATGACCAGGGCAACATGTAGAGCATCTGTAGACCATTAGACTGAAGTTTGATGAGGATGGATATCAGTTGAGCATGGTGGTACCAAGACGTTGAAGTATTCTGTTAGAACAACCTAGGTGGAATCAAAAAAAACTAATCGTATCATTTTATTCTAGGCATTTAGTAGATCATTTTTTGTGTTTGAATCGTGTCAAACCGTGGCGTGTGGAGAGAGATGGATGAGCTCGAATTTTAGGGCATGAGAGGAGGGTTTCTGCAAACCCTAGTCTGTTTGGAGAAGACGAAAGGAGTGCCATTGGATCATTCCCAGCGTTTGACAAATTCGTCCAATCCAACGGCTGTGCGCGTATCTGAGAGTGAGAGGGAAAATTCAAATAATCCCAAACGCTGCGTTTCATTAAACCAGCGCTGGGCCCAGAATTCTATCCCCACCCCCCTTATTGCTGGCCCATTTATTTTGAACTAGCGCGTGTGCTTGTTGCACCCCCCCTCCCTTAATTCATTTTATTTCTTTTATTTTCTTTTTAATATGTCTCTGTTTTGATTAATTCATTTAAAAATAGATAAATAATTCTTTTTTAATTCTTCTTTTTTCTATGATTAGATGAAAATGTGTAGAAAATTATAAAAATAAAGATGAGATTTTATTTTTTAGTTTAGTATTTTAATAGATTTTTCTTTTAAAATAGCTTTTATATTGTTTAATTTTGTATCATGATTTTGTAGGAATTCTTTTAGAACCTTCCCTTAGGGTTTTTAATCCATTCTTTTTTGTGCAATTAGATGATGAATCATAGTTCCCCATAGGATTTTTTCTAGATTTTTTAGAATTAATTTTGAGTAGTTTAATTAGGGTAGATTTAGGGCATCCTAATTAGGGTTTGAATTGTGTTTAGGTGAAGAATCCCTTTCTTTGATTGAGTTTTATCTTGATTTTTAGGTAGAGACCTTTGTAGATGTTATGAGTAGGTGTTGAGGACCCTTGTGAATAATTGTTAGATTTTTCCCCATTAGTTTAGTATTTTTAGGTATTTTCTGAAGTTGCCTATTGATTTGGTCTGTTCAGTGGGTTATCTGTTCATCTTTGGGGTTTGTTGTGGGGAATCTGTTGAGGGGCTTGTGTTGCCTTGAAGATATTGATGGAGAGCATCATGAAGTGAAGATTGTTGATCAAGATTCAGAGACCCAGAGCTTGTCTTGTTCCCAGTCTGTGAGGTTTGAGAGCCTGAAGTTTGAGGGAAGTTCATGGTACTTTCCTGAGGAAGGCACTATGAATGACTTTCATTCTTTCTTCTCACCTCTTTCTTAAGTATCCAATGATGTTGGAGCCAACTTGTGAGTTTAATTTCTCCTGAGGAGGAATGTAAACTGATCACATGTTGTTGAGCCACATGGGATACAACTCCTAAGTGGAAGCCTCCTAGTACTTTCCTGAGGAAGGTCCTATGGGTCTATTCACTTAGTTCCCTTAGGTTATCTAGGATTTCTTAAGTATCCAATGATGTTGGAGCCAACTTGTGAGTTTAATTTCTCCTGAGGAGGAATGTAAACTGATCACATGTTGTTGAGCCACATGGGATACAACTCCTAAGTGGAAGCCTCCTAGTACTTTCCTGAGGAAGGTCCTATGAGTCTATTCACTTAGTTCCACTAGTTCAGATAGGATTTCCTAAATATCCAGTGATGTTGGAGCCTGCTTGTGAGTTTAATTTCTCCTGAGGAGGAATGTAAACTGATCACAGTGGTTGAGCCACATAGGGTATGACTCCTGAGTATACACCTCCTAGTGCTTTCCTGAGGAAGACACTATGAGTCTGCTTGCTTAGCTCCCTTTCTTTGGTAAGCTTGTTCTGAAGCTTGAAGACTGGGATTGATTTCTCTTGTTTGTGGTTTTGCTTGAGAGCTTTGCTTAGATTTGTTCAGATTCTGTGATTAGGGTTAGGGTTAGAGAGTGGATTCTTTCTTTCTCAAGCATGTGTGTTTTGTTTGCCTGATGGCACTTCATTTCTCTTATCTGTTATTGCTTGATAGCATGTGGTTTATCTTCAGTATGATTACTGTCATTTCATGACTGGCTTGAGGTCGAGACGAGCTTGTGGAGGCTGAAGCCCCACACACATTTCCTCCCTCACTTGCATTGCATGCATTTTACTGTTAAAGCTGATGCTTTTGTCTGTTTTGGTGTATCATTGACATGATCCCTTAGGGCTCTCATTTCCTTTGATAAGGATTTGATGATAGACTTTTAGGTTGAAACCTATGCATGACAACATCTAAGAGTTCCCTGTTCAAACCTCAACCATAGGATGAATCCATGGCATGATAACAGTAGGACTTGATAGTCTCCCTCCTAGTTGAGTTTTAACCCGTAGTTTCCCGAACTACGTTTGCTCTGATCTTTCATACCAGATGAAAGTACGTAGGCATAGGATGCGACATCCTAGCGAGCAACCTTCCCAACCTTCCCCCGTAATTAGCCGAACTACGTTGACTCTGATTTCTCGTTCCAGACGGGAATACGTAGGCATAAAGCGCGACGCTTTGCCGAGTCATTTTTATTTTCTTTTTCAGCCAGCCTTGATAGGTAGATAGATTATAACCAACCCGTCCAAGTAAACACATAAGCGAGGATCCCGTCGAGTACGACGGACGTGAGGGGTGCTAATACCTTCCCCTTGCGTAACCGACTCCCGAACCCAGACAATGGTTGCGACGACCTTGTCTTACCCTTTTTTCGTCAGGTTTTTCCGATCGTTTCCTTTCCCGCTCTGAGGGATAAATAACGAAAGGTGGCGACTCTTCTGTCATGCCGACACCTTATTTTCGCGCAAGCGACAGCTGGCGACTCTGCTGGGGACTTATAGCATCTAGGGACTTTCCCATCCCTTATGCTGGGACCGTTTCCCATCCCCTATGCGAGTCAATCCTATCGTTTGTGTGTTTGCTTGTTGGGTTGCGTTTATTTATCGTATTTTTACTTCCCGCACTTTACTTCCCGCATTTTATTTCCCGCATTTTATTTCCAGTTTGATATGATTATCTGTGCTGCTGTGGGAGAGGGATGTTACTGTGAGTGAAAAGCCGGACCTGGGCTTTGAGTACACACCTAGATATAGTTGCGGAGAAGTAGTAGACGAACCTGTCTGCTGAGCAGGCACAGTTCCCTACGAAAATCTGCGCTCAGACGAGATTCTTGCAGAGGTGCTCCTTTCCGGTCCTGAGGATCTGAGGGGAGTCCAGACGTGAGGATTGTCGACTCTGGGGACCGATCATTTGGAAGTCAGCTAAGTGAGGCCTCTTCATGACTTGATGATGCCACTCCTTCTGGGAATCGTATCGTCACTCATGAAAGTCTGTGACGCTGATGACCGCATAGGATGCCGTACCTTTGTCCGTGGATTAGGTCCATACCTGTGAGTGGGATTGGGATATTGCAGGAAACTTTGACCTCCAGACTACCTGGTTTTCTCGACAGTGGATCAGTTATGTTGGTATCAGGGTTCTCGGTGGCAGATTTGACTGTTCTTGACAGAGCGAGTTTTTGATTAAAGGATTTTATCATCGGGTATATGTCTGTTCGTGATAGAGCAGGTTTTGATCAGAGTACTGTTATCAGAGGTTTGTCCTAGATGGAGCAGATTTTTGAGTGGGGTCTGAAGATCTCATCAGCAGTTGTTGTTTGTTCTTGATAGGGCAGATTTTGAGTGGGGTCTGAAGATCTCATCAGCAGCTGTGTGTTTGTTCTTGATAGAGCAGATTTTTGATTTGGGATCTGAAGACTTCATCACCGTATATCTCTTGATCTTGCACCCGGGGTCCTTATTATCAGGCACTTACTCTTGACAGAGCAGAATTTTGATCTCGATCTTATCAGATGGTTATTCTCAGCAGATCAAATCAGTGGTTTTACACCGGGGTTTCCTTCTCATCAGTGACTGTCGATATCGAATCTCCACAGCAGCCACCTGGATATATTATTGCATGACTGCATTTTGCATTAGCTCGCATATTCATGTTTGCATTCCATTAGCATGTGTCTGTGCTGTAGGCGCATTTCGTACCCTGATTCCGGTGTCCCGAGCAAGATGAGATATTTTCTTCCATGAATGGATCCAGTCTTATCATTGCATTAACGCTATGTTGGCACGTCGACACCAGAATTAAGGGTGATCTCCTAAACGTACAGACACCTATGGCATTAGCATAATTCATCTTGCATGACAGAAGTCGGGGCTTGTCTTCTAACCTTTGTGTTTGCAGGTTTGACTCAGAATCGAGCAGCTCAGACTAATGGAGCAGATACAAGCTGAACTGGGGAAAATCCAAAGCCAGCTGGGGCAGGTCATGAATGACATACAGGCAGTGCGTCTGGACCAGCAAGTACTCAGAGAGGAGAATCAGCAGCTGCAGAATCAGTTGAGCTTTCTCATGGGAGTGGTGAGAAGTATGCTAAATAAGGAGAGTGGTCAAGCACCCAAGGTGGAGCCCAAAGTCCTTCCCCCGTTACCGTCAGTGCCACCTGTGCTGAAGCCAAGTGGACCTCATGGACCCTCTACACAGCATGAAGCTCGAGGCCTGTCTCGTTGGCAGCCGCGCCAGGCATCTCAGAATAACCTTGAAGGTTATAATCAAAAGAAGAAGCTACTTGATAGAGCTGTGGACCCACTACCTGTGAGTTATGCCCAGCTGTTGCCACTGTTGGTTCAGAACCGTGTTCTCAAGCTTCGGACCTCGGATCCACCAGATGACGGGTCACCAGACGTTGATCTCAACATACGTTGTGATTTCCACTCAGGAGCACCAGGGCACCATGTTGAAACATGTAAGGCTCTCCGGAATAAGATTCAAGACCTTATTGACTCGAGGACCATTAGGCTTGTGTCGGGCGGCATAAGAGCATCGGGAAAGTTCATCCCTTACCCTGCGGAAGAGGTGGATGATTCCACTCCTTTGCCCGAAGCTGAGAAAGATCTCGAATACGTCCCACGACCTTTGGTGACTGCATCGCCTCGCTCGTAGTTTCTACCTGGATCAAGCTCAAGGACGCAAGCGCCTAAACAAGGGACCGTTGCCATACAGAAACGACGACCTCTTACTCTTGGGCGGAAGGGATACCAGCACCAGGATCACAAGAGACCTCGCAACCACTTAGAACAAAGGAATGCTTCTTTCCATCCAGTGCCTGTGCCGTATAGCCAAATTCTTCCACTGTTGATTCAGAATTCCTTGGTGGAACCAAAAGCTCTCAAGCCCGTGCCAGAGCCTTACCCTCCAGGGTACAATCCTCATGTTCAGTGCGGTTACCATGGTGGATCTCCGGGGCATTCAACTGAAGATTGCAAGGCTTTCCAGGCGAAAGTGCAGCAATTGATCGACCAAGGGTGTATTTCCTTTCCAGACGGAGTTTTGGTTGTACATGACAACTTCTCAGCTGTCTGAGCTCGTAGATTCAGAGGGTTATTTCCAGAAGCCAGTGATCCAGACAGGCAGACGTCCTCAACATTGGCAGTCCTCGGACTTTTTACCATTTGCATTTGTAGTTTCTTTTCTGTTAGTTACTACTTGCTATTAAACATTGTATGTTTCGAATGGTGATGTTAATAAAGTGACTATGCATTTTTTCTGAACTAATTATGTCGTTGTCACTCATTTACTGCATTACACTGGCACTTGCATTTTATTTACTCCGATTTCTTACTATGATTAGCAATGAGCGGAGGGAGGATGATGAAACTGAATACTCATAACCGATGATCGTATTGCTTTCAGATAAAACTTTGCCGATGACGTACAAGGCATTGTTTCAAATCCCCTAAACACCGGAGAGATAAGGAAGAGAACCCCTTGTTAACCACTTCGAGCCGAGGAGTAGGAGTTTCTTTCGGATTGTTAAACCCTTACATCTTAACCCGGGGCAGGGTAGTTGTCAGTTAGCTTGATCGAGCGTTCAAGTCTTATAGAGGAGTGTTGTCCTTCGAGGACCAATCACATCATACTCCTCTCCAGAGGTCGTACCTCATCAACCACAATGGTTAAACCTCACCAATCAGGAGTGAGACAGTTACAATCCTTTCGGAGCAATCAAGACAACCAGTGTCGCACGACTCGTTCCAAAAGAAAAAAGGAATAAGAAAGCCCGCTAAGTAAAAAAGAAAAGCTAGAAAGCAAATACTTAGGCAAAAATCAGGGCATCCCGCTGGACTTCAAAAAAAAATCGAAAAGAACTCAAAAGGAGTCAGTCCAGGCAAAAATAAGGGAATCAAAACAAAAGAATGAAAAAGAAAGGATTATAAAAAAGAAAAATCCTCGAACAAGGACGAAGTCGTGTAGACACAGACACCGAAAACGAAAAGGAGTAACTGTCACTCCGAAACACCTTGTGAATTCTTTAACCAGTTGTTCCCAATGTTCAACATACCTCTCGAAGAGGCGAGCGCTCGAGCTAAGTTAACTGGACTTTAGGATCGGAGATCATCACGTAGAAGGGATGGGTACAAATCATAATTTGAGCCAAATATCCTTTGCTTCACGAACCGTGAACCCGACCACGATACAACCCTTAAAAGACCTAATTGAGGCAGGGTTTATTCTGAAAGCGCATTACGATAAGGTTGAGTAACCTGACTCCTTCATGATTTGCTAATCATATCCTTATTGCATTTTTCACTAATCACATCAGCACTACGTTTGAACTCTTGAGTTCATTCGTCACTCACTAGCATGACACGTAAATGAGTGACAGTACAACATTTTTTCGAAATTTGCATGAACACTGCATTAAAATTACTATTCGTGAATAAACAATTTTAGTTGCAGGTTAGTAGCTGATACGAAGGAACTTCAGCAAGGAATAGTCAATCGGGACTGAATCGCCAGAGGTCTGGATCAGAATGGTGTGCTTTGAAACCCTGCGAATCTGGGGCAATGACTTCCTGTGAGTTTGGAATTGGTTTGTCTGAGGACAAGTCCCGGAGCATCAGTTGATTATGGGGCAGTTTATGCAAGCAGCGGTTGATCGGAAGTGAATCTTCTCGAGACCCAATCAGGGGCAGTTATCCGGAATCCTTGCGATTTAAGGGCAGATCCCTCCAGTGTTCGATCAGAGCATGTTGAGTCGCTCATCGCTCGTTCAGGGGCAAACTACTTCAGAGATATTGAAGCTAACCATGCTGAGAGTTGATCAATCGAGGATGAATCCTCCCATTGTGCAGATGCTGGGGCAAGCCCTCTGAAGATTGTCTTGTTGCCAGTTGTTTTCGGCTCAGAATGAATTATTCCCAAAGGTCGGATTGGGGCAAGATGAATTGCGCTGGGGCAAGTTGTTCAAATGAGTTTGTTCACCCTAGCAAGAATTGAGTATCGGGGAATCGTGTCATTACCCCGTCAAAACCTGAACCTTCTGAAGAAGCCTTGCGGTCATTGGGTTGCTATCCTACAGCATAACCTGTTACTTGACTCCATGATTGGTAGCCTGTATTCCCTGTGTTGGCGTTGTTGAATCAGGATTGTTCCTCCGCAGAGATGTACGGTTTGAGGTCGTTCCCCCTGTACAGTTTGAGACTACAGCAGATTGAGATGGCTTTTACCCCTCATCAGATTAGGGTCAAGATTGCCCTCGGTAGACCAGGATCGATATCCCCGAAGCGGAGCGAGTCCTCCTTCTCCGGCAGAGTTCAGTAGTTTCTCCTCCGCGGAATCAGAATCAGATAGTGAGCATTGATATGTCCTCCCCAGGTAGAGGTGATTCTCTTCCCCAAGCAGACGCATCCTGAAGGAATGTCACCTCATCAGCTGAGTCAAGCACCGAAGAACGATGTCGTATCTCCCCAGCACCGGGTCACAAGTGCATAGTTCTTAGAAATGTTTGGGAAGCTGAAGCTCGTGTTTTCCCCCAGTAAAGTCACCGAAGAATGACGTCGTCTCTCCCCAGCACCGGGTCACAAGTGCAGAGTTCATAGAAATGTTCGGGCGCCGAAGCTCGTGTTTTCCCCAGTAAAGTCACCGAAGCAGGTGTCTCCCCCCGCACCGGGTCACAAGTGCAGGTCTCGTAGGAAGCTGTTCGTATGCCGAAGGAGGCAATAACTGATGGTGCCAGACTGAAGTCTCCAGCAGAATTGAGATTCCCCACCAGAGCCGTATTCTCTCCTGAAGTTCGATGATTCCTTCTTCCCCAGTAGAGTGTTGGAACAGCTGATGTTGTATTCCTCTGCAGAGTTGCACTCTCCCCCGAAGTCAGATGATTCTTTCTTCCCCAGTGGAATCGAATTCCCCATCAGAGTCGTACTCTCCAATGAAGTAGAATGATTTCTCTCCCCGGCTGAGTCCGCAGAAAAGCAGAATCCTTGGAAGTTGATCAGACCATGATCAATTTTCCCCAGCAGAGCGTAGAACAGCCGATGCTGTATTTCCCCCTGAGTCGCACTCTCTCCAGCAAAGCAGAATGATTTCTCCTTCCTCAGCCGAGTTTGCAGATGTCCAAGGAATCCGAATCCTTGGAAGTTGATCAGATCATGATTGGTTTTTCCCCAGTGGAGTATTGAACAGCTGAAGTTGGTTCCCCACAGAGTGGTCATCCCCAAAAGAGTAGCCGAGACGGCCGCGCAGTTCATTCTCGCGATTGATATCAGCAGATCCAAGTTCTCGTAGAGCTTCGTCCCCTGCAGCAGTCAGCTGAAGTTGTTCCCCTGCAGCAGTTCGTGGAAGATCAATTCCCCAGACAGAGCCTAATTGATATTAGCGTGTTCACAATCTCCTCAGCAGGATGATTCCTCTACCTGAGTGGTTCTTTCTCCTTGACAGGAGGATTTTCCCCTTCGGCATTTATTTTGCTGATGGGATCGCATCATTATGCATGATTGCATAGCATTGTGCATGACTGCATAGCATTTAAACGTTGCATGGCATTGTGCATGATTGCATGGCATTTAGCATAAACGCATAGCATTCCCACTGTGTGGGGCGTAGCGCCGAAGTATACGCATCATAAGCATGACCTAGGTCATCATCATCCTTGTTTTACAGGTATTCCGCCGAAAGACCGGTTGCTCAGGACGATTCTTGATGTTCTCCCCAACAAGGTCGATTTCTTCTCTAAAAAAAACCCGGTGTGATCCCCGCAGTCGCTCGCTCAAGATGATTTTTGAGATCCCCAGCAAAGTCTTCATGTTCAAGATGATTCTCGAATTCCTCAGCAGGGCCATTTGCTTAAGACGATTCTTAAGACCCCAGTACAGCTTCCCGAGTGGTTCGCCTAGTATGATACTTGAGCTCCCCAATAGCGTCTCCCAGCAAGAGTTGCCCAGGAAGATTCTTGGAGTACCCAGCAGAATAAAAGTCTCCAGAAAGGTTATCAGTTCAGGATGATTCTTGAAGGTGTCCGACGGAGCTGTTTGTTCAAGATGATTCTTGAAGTCCTTAGCAGCATGACATGTTTGCTCCAACAGTGATGTCTAATCTGAAGATTGACTTCGTAAGCGCCTGAAGGCGATATCAGAAGGTTCATGTGGATTCAGATTTTCTTGTTGATGAATCAACGTTTGTCTGAAGACAAGGTCCAAAAGTCTGTAGATCCAACTTTTGTATGCAAGGTGATCCGTGTTGGCCTGAAGACCAAGTCAGTTGTCCTGAAGTGATGATTGATTACGATCAAGTAATAGTATTTCTTCTGACTGAAGTCGAAGATGTTTCTCCAGCTGAAGCGGAGTTTTGCCTGAAGGCAAAGTGTTTGAATCCCCGTAGAGTCATGAATGGCTCAGGATACCATTTCTCTGACTGAAGTCACAGATTCCTTAAGCTGAAGCGAAGGTGCCTAAGGGCAAGGTTATCCCCCAAGGTCATGAATGACCTAGGATTCATTTTGTCGGACTGAAGGCCGAAGTATATCCCTGACTGCAGTCACGGATGCTCTATAGCAGAGGCAGAGTTGCCTGAAGGCAGATCCATGTATCCTTGAAGGCCAAGGATCATTTTCTTCAGACTGAAGTCAAGGATACCTCCTGCAGAGTTGCCATCCTTGAAGGCCAAGGATGCTTATCTTCAGAAGTACTTGAAGATCTTTTCTGGCTGAAGCTGGAAGTGGCCAGGGGCCAGGGTTTCATATATCTTTAATGTTGAAGTTCTACGGCAGGCAGTGTGCAGCAGTATTCCGATGTTCGTTATGGTCCTGAGGGTGAACCCCAGATCAGAGTATGCTCGGTTAAGCCTCATTCCCAGCAGAGTAGTTTCAAATACGCAAGTGTACCTTTTGTTCCATTTACCAGGGGTGAACCCCAAGTCAGAGTTGATTCAGTATTGTATTTTCTCCAGCGGCAATGCGGGGTATTTTGATTATCCGACGGCGAGGTCAGATTATGTTTGTTTCCGGCAGCGAGGTTGGATGTTTGTTTGACGGCAATGTCAGACTCCTTAAATCCCCAGTAGAGATGATGTTTGTCCGACGGTGATGTCAGATTTAGTTCTCCAGCGGTGATGCAGGGTATTTTGATTGTTCGACGGCGATGTCGAGTGTCTCTCAGAATGATGTTTGTTTCCGGCGGCGATGTCAGATCAGTATTTCTCCAGCTAGTTGTTGAGCAGCTAGTGTTGCAGTGTTCGAAGATTTGTTCCCCGCAGAGTACCGTGTGGTCGTGCAGTTGGCAAATTTTCGGGTTTACCGATATTCAACCGTCTCGTACCTTGATTGGTTGAGAGCCGTTCGCTTCTCACCCAGTCAGGTTCAAGCCGCTTGAATAGGGGCAGCTGTTGCACCCCAAAATTTGACCAACATTTATCTTCCCATTGAGTGTTTGAAAGTTGATACCTTCATCAGAAAGTTCAAGAGATCCTCAGAGGAATTGGTTGAAACCAGGGTTGTGTGCCTCATAGCTTGAAAGTTGTGGGTGCTCCTCAGATGATTCTGAGACTTTGAGAATGGACTAGATGTTTTGAGAAAGCTTATTAGATGTCTTGATAGTCATCATGAAGCCCTGAGAAGTCATTATGCAAGAATTCAGAAGATTCAACCATGAATGGTAGAATTAGGGTTTTGACTGGGTCAACCCTAGATCAGCTGAAGATTTGGAGGAGGTTGAGACCTAATCCAAGGGCCATGAGATCATGGAATGATGCATAGAGATGTTATAAAGATGATTCCTAGACCAACTCATCATGATTGAGGAGTTTGAGAAGTTTCAAGTCAGGGTTTCTGAGGATTGTCAGTGAAAAAACCCTAGTTTGATCCCTATCTTCCAGGCAGTTTTAGCTCTAGATGTGATTGATATCTCATCTTCCCCACAACATGAATGTTGTAGAGCTTGTTCTAAGCTTTAATTTGAGTGGTGGAAGTCCTTGATAGGAGTTACAGAGCTCAAGTTATGGTTTTGACAAGTTACAGGTCAGCAGAGGTGTGTGAATCTGGGTCCTTGAAAGTCACCCAACTTGCAGACAACTTTTGCCCTAGTAGGATGATTCCTATGGTTTCTTGGTCAACATGAATGTTGAAGAGGACCTTCTTAGCTTTAATTTGAGTGGTAGAAGTCCTTGATTGGATTTGTGGAACTCAACTTATGGTTTGAACAAGGCAGGGGTATTTTGGTCATTTGTCAGTTATAGGTCATTTTAGCCAATGCCTAAAACTCCTATTTCCAAGCCTCAAATGGAAAAACTCAAAACATGAAAGTTGCTCAAAATGTGATTTTAAGTCTAGAAAGAAGGTCACAAATTGTTGGAAAAGCTCATAGCATGAGATTACATGATTGGTCAAAAATGAACTAAAAATGACTTATAACTTTGAAAAGTTGAAATTGAAAAGTGATTTGGGAGATCCACAAATCCAAAATAGGTCATCCAATATATCATTTTGATTGGAAAAACCATTTTAAGAACTTTGGTTTAAATAGATTTTTCATTTGAGGCTCCAAAAATGGACTTCCTTTGGAAATTTGTTGCTTGCAAAAGAAGGTAACATTGAAAAACCCTACACAAGTGAAACTAAAGGCTGATTTGCATTCCTTATCACTCAATAACTCATGTAAGGACAATTTGGCATAGAATTGAAGGCTTGAAGCAAGGGATATGATATTTTCAACTTCTCATTCAAGGAGAAGTTCATGACTTTTCTAGATCATTCTAGATGAATCTAGAAGCATCCATCAATGGTTATTTAAAGAGTGCATCAGAAAGTGTTAAAGGTGGGTGAAACTTGAATCAAGTCAGAGGAGAGAGAGAGATACATAGCCATTGGAGAAGTTTCTTCAAGTTGAAGCAACTTGAGTTTTCTTCCACTACCAGCCATCACCTTCACAACAAGTGCAAACAGAAGGTTGAGGACCATTGTAGGATCATCTTGAAGCAATTACAAGGACTGCAAGCATCCCACGAGCCCTCACCATCATCCCTTTGACAGGTTCTTTCCTCCCTTTGTACCTCTTAATTTAATGGTTTCTTTTTAGCTTTATAAGTATAGAATGATTGTATTAGGGTAGATGACCAAGTACTGAAAGTTAGGGCACGATTCATTGAGTTCCATGGCAGGTGCATAAATCTTTAAGTTTCAAGAACTATCTGTTTAGGGCATTTTAATCATCAAGAATTAGTGTATAATGACCAGGGCAACATGTAGAGCATCTGTAGACCATTAGACTGAAGTTTGATGAGGATGGATATCAGTTGAGCATGGTGGTACCAAGACGTTGAAGTATTCTGTTAGAACAACCTAGGTGGAATCAAAAAAAACTAATCGTATCATTTTATTCTAGGCATTTAGTAGATCATTTTTTGTGTTTGAATCGTGTCAAACCGTGGCGTGTGGAGAGAGATGGATGAGCTCGAATTTTAGGGCATGAGAGGAGGGTTTCTGCAAACCCTAGTCTGTTTGGAGAAGACGAAAGGAGAGCCATTGGATCATTCCCAGCGTTTGACAAATTCGTCCAATCCAACGGCTGTGCGCGTATCTGAGAGTGAGAGGGAAAATTCAAATAATCCCAAACGCTGCGTTTCATTAAACCAGCGCTGGGCCCAGAATTCTATCCCCACCCCCCTTATTGCTGGCCCATTTATTTTGAACTAGCGCGTGTGCTTGTTGCACCCCCCCTCCCTTAATTCATTTTATTTCTTTTATTTTCTTTTTAATATGTCTCTGTTTTGATTAATTCATTTAAAAATAGATAAATAATTCTTTTTTAATTCTTCTTTTTTCTATGATTAGATGAAAATGTGTAGAAAATTATAAAAATAAAGATGAGATTTTATTTTTTAGTTTAGTATTTTAATAGATTTTTCTTTTAAAATAGCTTTTATATTGTTTAATTTTGTATCATGATTTTGTAGGAATTCTTTTAGAACCTTCCCTTAGGGTTTTTAATCCATTCTTTTTTGTGCAATTAGATGATGAATCATAGTTCCCCATAGGATTTTTTCTAGATTTTTTAGAATTAATTTTGAGTAGTTTAATTAGGGTAGATTTAGGGCATCCTAATTAGGGTTTGAATTGTGTTTAGGTGAAGAATCCCTTTCTTTGATTGAGTTTTATCTTGATTTTTAGGTAGAGACCTTTGTAGATGTTATGAGTAGGTGTTGAGGACCCTTGTGAATAATTGTTAGATTTTTCCCCATTAGTTTAGTATTTTTAGGTATTTTCTGAAGTTGCCTATTGATTTGGTCTGTTCAGTGGGTTATCTGTTCATCTTTGGGGTTTGTTGTGGGGAATCTGTTGAGGGGCTTGTGTTGCCTTGAAGATATTGATGGAGAGCATCATGAAGTGAAGATTGTTGATCAAGATTCAGAGACCCAGAGCTTGTCTTGTTCCCAGTCTGTGAGGTTTGAGAGCCTGAAGTTTGAGGGAAGTTCATGGTACTTTCCTGAGGAAGGCACTATGAATGACTTTCATTCTTTCTTCTCACCTCTTTCTTAAGTATCCAATGATGTTGGAGCCAACTTGTGAGTTTAATTTCTCCTGAGGAGGAATGTAAACTGATCACATGTTGTTGAGCCACATGGGATACAACTCCTAAGTGGAAGCCTCCTAGTACTTTCCTGAGGAAGGTCCTATGGGTCTATTCACTTAGTTCCCTTAGGTTATCTAGGATTTCTTAAGTATCCAATGATGTTGGAGCCAACTTGTGAGTTTAATTTCTCCTGAGGAGGAATGTAAACTGATCACATGTTGTTGAGCCACATGGGATACAACTCCTAAGTGGAAGCCTCCTAGTACTTTCCTGAGGAAGGTCCTATGAGTCTATTCACTTAGTTCCACTAGTTCAGATAGGATTTCCTAAATATCCAGTGATGTTGGAGCCTGCTTGTGAGTTTAATTTCTCCTGAGGAGGAATGTAAACTGATCACAGTGGTTGAGCCACATAGGGTATGACTCCTGAGTATACACCTCCTAGTGCTTTCCTGAGGAAGACACTATGAGTCTGCTTGCTTAGCTCCCTTTCTTTGGTAAGCTTGTTCTGAAGCTTGAAGACTGGGATTGATTTCTCTTGTTTGTGGTTTTGCTTGAGAGCTTTGCTTAGATTTGTTCAGATTCTGTGATTAGGGTTAGGGTTAGAGAGTGGATTCTTTCTTTCTCAAGCATGTGTGTTTTGTTTGCCTGATGGCACTTCATTTCTCTTATCTGTTATTGCTTGATAGCATGTGGTTTATCTTCAGTATGATTACTGTCATTTCATGACTGGCTTGAGGTCGAGACGAGCTTGTGGAGGCTGAAGCCCCACACACATTTCCTCCCTCACTTGCATTGCATGCATTTTACTGTTAAAGCTGATGCTTTTGTCTGTTTTGGTGTATCATTGACATGATCCCTTAGGGCTCTCATTTCCTTTGATAAGGATTTGATGATAGACTTTTAGGTTGAAACCTATGCATGACAACATCTAAGAGTTCCCTGTTCAAACCTCAACCATAGGATGAATCCATGGCATGATAACAGTAGGACTTGATAGTCTCCCTCCTAGTTGAGTTTTAACCCGTAGTTTCCCGAACTACGTTTGCTCTGATCTTTCATACCAGATGAAAGTACGTAGGCATAGGATGCGACATCCTAGCGAGCAACCTTCCCAACCTTCCCCCGTAGTTAGCCGAACTACGTTGACTCTGATTTCTCGTTCCAGACGGGAATACGTAGGCATAAAGCGCGACGCTTTGCCGAGTCATTTTTATTTTCTTTTTCAGCCAGCCTTGATAGGTAGATAGATTATAACCAACCCGTCCAAGTAAACACATAAGCGAGGATCCCGTCGAGTACGACGGACGTGAGGGGTGCTAATATCTTCCCCTTGCGTAACCGACTCCCGAACCCAGACAATGGTTGCGACGACCTTGTCTTACCCTTTTTTCGTCAGGTTTTTCCGATCGTTTCCTTTCCCGCTCTGAGGGATAAATAACGAAAGGTGGCGACTCTTCTGTCATGCCGACACCTTATTTTCGCGCAAGCGACAGTAAGTTTACAATACAATGCAGAATGGGGTGAAAATGCAAAATGAAATGACTAAATTAAGGGTAAAATTTGAGGTATTACAGTTGCCCATATTTAAATAGCTTCACCGGATGATTTGAGAGATGAAGGATCGAGACATCATGGTGAAAGGGATTTAAATACAGATAACCAAAAATTTTGCCCTTAGATGCAGTGATATGCAATGCTATGGACAAAACGAAATGAACTATAATGCTAACAATGTTATGAATATAATATGATGTATATCATGAAAATGCAAGATGCAAGGATGCAGACAACACGACGACACAAAGGACAGACGCGACGAACCCACACACTGGGAAAGACAACGCACTGGGGAAACAGTACGACACTAGGGAATCTAAAGTGATGGCCAACTAGTGCGAGCATGATCAGTTGTCACTTTAGAAGGAACGGTAAAAATGGGATCCTCAATGGAGATGGCACCGGCGAGACGACCTCCACTGGGGAATATCCGAAAGTAATTGTTCAACAGGTTCAGGCATGACCGACTGATATTCTAGGATGAAAAAGTAAAATTGGATCTGCACGGCTGTAGGATCAAGTAAACAGAATGCTGGAGCATTGAGCAAAGAATAACATCCGAGCTTCTGGAAACTTTCCTCGTGACGGGATTGAACGAAATCTTCGGGAATCTGCAGAAAATATACAGGGTAAAACCGGCTGTATGCCAAAATAAATGGACTTTAATGGGAAATTCTCTGATAAGCTTCTCGGAAGAGAACTGTCACTTATCGCTGCGGGACTTACATGCCAAAATGGATAAGCTCTCGAATAAAGAGACGGTTGCTTATCTGGGGATAATAGATGAAGGATTGATTGATAAGCTCCACTGGAGAGACTGTCGCTCATCTGATAAAAATAAGATTTCATGAGCAAAACATGATCCAGCTTCTTCTTTTACTAAAGGATAAAATAAACTTCCCCCATACTTCAAGGTATGTTGCTCCCTGAATATGATTCAGTTTCTTCTTTTATTAAAGGGTAAAACAAACTTCTTCATACTTCAAGGTCGGCGCCCTGAGCATGATTCGGTTTCTTCATTTACTAAAGGGTAAAATAAACTTCTTCATACTTCAAGGTATGTGCTCCCCTGAACATGATTCAGTTCCTTCTTTTACTAAAGGGTAAAATAAACTTCTTCATACTTCAAGGTTTGTGCTCCCTGAATATGATTCAGTTTAAACCTCCTCATACTTCAAGATGAAAAGGAAATAGAGACCAGCTGCTCGATGGAGTTGGTCATTTGCTGCTAGTCATGACGAAAATAGGATAAGCTTCTCAGGTGAGAAATACCGTTTATTTACAAGAGTAGAAATGATAAGCTTCTCGGATGAGAACTGCTTGTAGAGGTTGTAAAATGTAAATTGTAATGAAGGTTGTAATGTAGGTTGTAATGAAAGATTGTAACGTAAGATTGTAAAGTGTAAGATTGTAATGTAAGACTGTGTAATGATAGGCTTCTTGTATGAGAACTGTCGCATACCGATTGAATGTAATGGTAAGCTTCTTGTACGAGAACTGTCGCATACCGTTGTTGTAATGTTCGTAATGTAATGAAAGTTGTAATGTAATGACAAGCTTCTCGACAGAGAACAATTGCATACCGGTTGTTGTAACATGTAATGATATAATGATGGGCTTCTCAGGTGAGAACTGTCGCATACCATTGTCGAAAGATGTAATGATGAGCTTCTCGGTAGAGAACAGTAGCTTATCGATAAAGGCATTGCAAGAGGCTCTTTTTGAAAGATAGTGCAAAATAAATGCACGTCTAGGTAGGTTCGGCGACCGACAGAATCAAAGTTCAATCTAGACTCGAACTATAAATAAATTGTCAAACAGGACTCCATTGAGGAAATAAACTCAAATGAGGATTATCTTATCCTAGCGCGGAAAAGATAACTGAAATAACCATCATCCACGAGGGTTAAAATCTATGGGGAAACTAGAAAAGAGTAAGTATTTTGTGCTTAGGGCTGGCAATCTACTTGTAGAGAACAGACAAACTCAATTACTCGGCGGTAACGACAAAGGACGACGAAAAAAAGAAAACATGCAGATGCTAATGCGTATGTCAATGTGTATGCTAATGTGTATGAAAATGCCATGCTTATGCTCATGCACATGCATATGCTGACAAAACAGATGAGGGGAGGAAACATGAGATGAAATAAACATCTTGACGGGATACCCGACAACCTCTGCAAAAGTACATCTATCAAGAGATAGGAAAAGTCGGTGGTAGAACCAAATCTTGCTTTAAAGTCCCAAATTCTCTGGGGAGAAAATAATCCACTTGGGGGATACGATGTCATGACTTCCTCACGGGGATACAATACGACTTCACGGGAGAGTATGATGTCATGACTTCCCTGGAGGGATTGCTATCATGAATCATAATCAGCCAAAGAAAATCTGAAGATTAGAGACTTCTGGGGATAAAATAAATATCCGCTTCATGGGGAAGATGTGGAGCTATGCAGCTTCATGGAGAAAGCGTAGCGACTTCCTGGGAATAATACATCGGCTTCCTGGGAGAAAGGTGCATCCAACTTCCATGGGGATAATATGTCAAACTTCCCTGAGGAGAGGTACATCATACTTCCCTGGGGAGAGTTCAACCGACTTACTAGGGAGAATTCACCACATTCCTGGGGAAAGTATCTTGACTTCTTGGGGAAAACAACGATCTCCTGGGGAGTATTTCCTGAGGAGAGTAAAGCAACTTCAGCAAGGAAAAAATGATTCCACTTGGAGTGGGTCCTCAAATAAACATGTACCACTTGAAAGATACTGGGGAGATTCTCTGCAGACTTAAAAGTCACTGGAGACTACCGGCTCGGTCCAAAGTGTTGTCTGCTTATAGTCTCTCTAGGGACTTTTGCCGAGGCAATGGTCTAAAGTTCTTCTGCAATGTTGAGACTTACTAGGGAACCATGACCGCCTGAAGTAAAATTCATCAGGGGCATGAAGAGCGTAATAGTCGCCATTTTGAAAAACAATAATGCCTCAGAGTACCTGCTTTGTGAGAAAGAGTTATCTCAAGAGGATTTTACAGAGAACATGGAGTCTAATTGCCCCACTGTTTTTAAACTCTTGGAGAGATTTGTCGGATCTTGACGTAACTGGCCCGGATCGACAGTGTTATGACGGAGAAAGTCAAGCTTGCATCAGTAAGCGATTTGGAAAACACCTGCCCCTGTTCAGCAGGATCTTCAAGTTCCACTATTGATGTTTATATGTAAATTTCTAAGACGTCAGGCAAAATCAACACGCACGAACTGCTAATCCTGAAATTGTTAATGCAACATACATATTTGTCTTGAAGTTGTTTTTTCTTTTTGTTTTGAAAAAGATATCACAATAACTTGTGACCGAATCACTAGTTAGGATATGAATTTAATTTATAAAGACAACATCAAATTGAGCATAGCTTGTAGGAGTCAGGAAACGTTCTCATCGAGTATGCTTTCAAAGTGAACCCTACTTCAATTAGGTCTTTTAAAGGTTGTAACGTGGCTCGGTTCACGGTTTAAGAAACAAAGGATAAAGGCTCACAATTTATTTGTACCCACCCATTCTTCATGATGTTCTCCAATCCTATATTCAGTCAACTGGATACGAGTACTCATCTCTCAAGCGGATTTGACATGGTCGAGAACTCATCAAGGCTTTAGACATGGCAGTCACTCACCTATTTTCTTTTGGTGTTTGATCACACGACTTGTTCTTTACTGGGATTCTTCATTGTAATCCTTTGTTTTTTGTTTTGCTTTTATTCCCTAACTTTTTCCTGGACGGAGTTTTTGTATTTGACATTGGAGTCCAACGGGATGCCTCAGTTTTGCCTAAGTCTCCTTCATAGGTTTTGACTTAGCTGGTTATATTTTTTTGAACGAGTCGTGTGACTCTTTTGAAAGGCTTGTGGCTGCCCCACTCTCTTAGGTAGTCGAGGGATATTCATTGACTTTTAACTTCCTAATATGTTAAGGATAGATTCTCGAAGGTTCCCTCTCCCTTTTGAGAGTCTGAGCGCTCGATCGGTTTGACTGAAAACACTACCCTGCCCCAGGTTAAAATTGAGGGTTTTTATTTAAAAAAAAAAAAAACTCCTACTTAAAGCACTCATGATGTTCTCCAATCCTATATTCAGTTAACTGGATACAAGCACTCATATCTCAATCGGATTTGATATGGTCGAGAACTCATTAAGACTTTCGACATGGCAGTCACTCACCTATTTTCTTTTGGTGTTTGGCCACGCGACTTTAAAAATATTATTATGACTGCAATTTTTATTATTATCTATAACGTTTTAATATAAAGTATTTTATTTTTTCACGATATAGAGAAGACTAATTTAGAAGTTACAAGTTAATGACTATATTCTATTTTTTATTAAATAATTCTATTAAGTTTCATATTTTTGCAACATACACTTTTATTTATATATTTGATATGAGTTTTATTTTTTAAATACTTTGTTTTGCTATATTTTATTAGTTGATTTCAAAGTCTAGAATCTCATTTAAATTCAATTTTGATGTTTTTATTTATTTATTTTTGTTGTTGTTAAACTACATGTGGATGCAGGTACTGACACTCAGATGTCCAAAGGGTATAGAGATAGACTTTAAAATTATTTCTAAAGAGGATATGGGCTCGGGCACAGACGCTTCTTTAAAATATGAATATGGGGACGAACACTATAGTACCCTGTCTAAAGGATACTCATTGTCATCTCTATTTAAAGGGGAAAAAATATTTAAACTTTATAAAATTATTTTTACATTTAAATTTCAAAAAATATATTATTTAAAAATATTATATTTATAATAGAAAATAAAAGCAAATTAGTTTCTATTTTTTTTAAATCTCTAAACTTTTTAATAAGAGAATCTTTTATTTTAATCTAAAATAAACTGGCCCATCGTTATTAATGAGATCAATTTAATAGTTTTTTTGTGTGGATATTTTACTTTAGAAAGTACGTGGGTAAAATCCATTTGAAAATTAAGTTTAAATCCATCATTTTAGATACTCTTTAAGTATGAGTTTGTAATTTTAATACATTTAAATACTATAATAATAGCACCCCACACAAATTTTGTTATCAATGTTTTAAAACTAGGGCCACAAATTGTTGTTATCAATGTTTTAAAAATAGGGCCGGAGCCGGTGAAAACTACGGTTTAAAGTTGAATTAGTTAAATCTACGGTTGATAAAATAAACTAATAATATGAAATTAAATTTTTTATATATATATATCACACATTATTATATGTACTCAGTTTAATAAAATAAGTATTTTAAAAATTCATTACAAATTTAATACAATAATATCAATAATACATAACACAACATAATTTAACACTTCATTTCAACCATATTTAAGAATATTTTAACCAAACTAAAGAATTACAGTAAAATAAATTAAACTAGTTCAAATCAAAAATAAAATAAAATAATATAATAACTAAAATAAAATTCAAATAATTAAAAATATCTAAATTAAATAAAATAGAATATCAAAATATAAATAATACAATATAATTCATTAAACAACAAAAAATTGAATTTAAGTTGAACTACTAAAAACAAGTCTTAATTGATAACAACAAACAATATTAACTTGAATGACAATCAATAGAGTTGAATATCATGACTATGTTTGAAAGAGACACCACAATGATTGTGAAGTGTGGTTGGAAAAGAAAATAATGGAGTGACAAAACTTAAAAGTTTGTAGGGTTGTAAAAAACACACAGAATTCTTTTTTGATTGGAGAATGTATGTTGAGCTTTAATATTGACATATTAAAATTTTAAAAAATAAATTTTAAAAATGATCAATTTGATGAATTTTTTTGAACCGGACGGTTTTATAAAACCACTCCGGTTCTTTGATTCGAATGGTTTTGGACGATTCTATCTGGTTTTTTTGATTTAGTTCTGATTTTGACGCACTAACAATTTTGAAAAATTGAACCAATCGAATTTATCTCTGATTTTCGATCTAACCAATTAAAACGGCCGGTTCGATTTGATTTTTAAAATATTAATTGTAATATATATTACTACTTATAATCTCTTTGGTAATTTTACTAATTGTTGATCTAAATTTGTCTGCACATAATTCCAAAATTTTCAACTTATCTTATTATAGTCTTCACCACTCAAGCATATACGACTTTGAAATTCTGACACATAAAAACGACCCGTGAATGGAATCTAAGTTCAGAGAAGAGACGATCAAAGAAAGAAGCATGGGCCCACATCCTGAAAGAGGTAAAACAAGATAAGCATACTAGTTGTTTGAAACATATCCATACCAATTCTGGTATCTTTCACGACCCATAACTTGATGTTCTCTTGCAGACATTAACAAATCTTGAAAAATCATGCTAAAAATATTAGTTTTGAGAAAATTAAAATATTGCAAACTCAAATCTTCACTTTAGCGTATCAAATAAATATTTATGCAACTATTTCGTGATTATTAAACCATGAGAATAATATACATATTACAATTGTAAATCACAACATTGACGAAACTAAGTTGAGAACTTTTGAAAGTGAACATTGATGAAACTAAGTTGAGAACTTTTGGAAGTGAAAAGTGATAAAGGAGAATTAAGGAAGAGAGGGAGAGAATTAAAAGTGAAAATGTAATTTTTTATTAATTAGAGTGAAATTGTACCCATCACACTTATATAGAGATTACATAATTATTGAAACACTATGACCAAATACAATAGCAGGAAAAAACAAAAAACTCAGGCTTGTAACCCATTACGCCAAAGGGGGTAACCGGTTATACCAGAAGCTAATTAATTCCATAATTAATTCAATTCCAGTGGTAATCAATTACACCAATTTTAGTAACCGGTTACGCCTTCGAAAAACAGACTTTCCTACTACTGAATTGCATATCTACACTTGAATTATCACTCAAACTTCAACACACCACCTTAAGTGGCGAGAATCACAAGAAAATGGGGGAGTGGGGGAGGGGGGTTGAATAGGATTTCTTGAAATCAAGCTTTTTCAAAACCAACTCAAAAACACTAACAGGAACAATAAAATTAACAAGTTATTTTTATACTGGTTCGCTGTTAACGACGCTACCTCCAGTCCACCCTACCAAGGTGATTTTACCTTCTCAATAAAGACTTAATCCACTATAACTAAAACTGACTACCTAGTCACTAAAGGAAAACCACTCAAACAAGATTGAAATTTACAAATTGTGTTAATAAAGAGTGCTTATAAGAAAGCGGATTAACACAAGTTAATACAATGAAAGTTTCACACAAATAACGAGCAAAAACTGTTTGTGTGTTTACAAAGAATATACACAAAAACAATATTTACTTTAGCAAAGTGTGTATGTTCGATAACAACAAGCGTGAGCATCATTAGTAACCTCTTCCAAGCGTCTAAGTATTCTTTATATAGGCAGATAAAAGATTCGTTGGAGGATAGAATTGGAATAGCACAATGAAATTGTCTCTTTCATAACAGTTTTCAAATGGGAGGCAAATGGTACAATAATAATGTCCTTCGCCCATAAAATATGGGTAGTGGAGAGAAGGATGATCTTGTACTGTGTAAAATTTTCCTGATGCAAAACCTTTTAATTTTATGTTCTAATCTTCAGAGGCTTCTGATAAAATGATGTTGAAGCATGTTTAGAAGGATTAAGAGACTGGTTAAGAGAATCTTCAGAACTTTGATCTTCAGAGTCTTGACATAGTTCCTCAGAACCTGGTATTCAGAGTCTTCAGATCTTCAGAATCTTCAAAACTTGAACGCAAAATCTTGAAGGTAGAAAATGTAACACCCATTTTAATTATTTAGTCATTTTATTATTATTTTAAATATTATGTGTTGGTGTGCCCTTTGGTGGGGGTGTATTTGGTGATGTTTGGTGGGTGTCTCTAATGTGGGAGGATTATTGGTGGTGTTCTGGTGAATATAATAATATAGTGTATAATATTAATATTGGGGGGAATATTATTATTATTATTATTATTATTATTATTATTATTATTATTATTATTATTATTATATTTATTATAGTTACTATTGTTATTAATATTATTATTACTTTGGTGAGATAATAATAGGATTATTATTACTATTATTATTATTACTATTATTATTATTATATTTATTATAGTTACTATTGTTATTAATATTATTATTATTTTGGTGAGATAATAATAGGATTATTATTATTATTATTATTATTATTTTATTAAGTTATTATTATTATTATTATTAAGTTATTATTATTATTGGGATTAGAGAATTAAAATAGAGAAAGTGAGGGGTTAGCAGTTTTACGATACATTGTGAGAAGTTAGAGAAAGTGGAAAAAGAACGGAAAAGGGAGCGAAGAACGAAGGAACGGGGGAAAATCAGAATTGGCCAAACCTTGGAGGATTCTTTCATCGATCAACCGATTAACAAGGTAAGGGGGGAGAAACTTGATTGGGAATGGTTTATACATGTATAGGGTAGTTGGGGAGTCCTTAACCCCGTAGGAAATTGATCGATATATATATATATATATATATATATATATATATATATATATATATATATATATATATATATATATATATATATATATATATATATATATATATATATATATATATATATATATATATATATATATATATATATATATATATATATATATATATATATATATATATATATATATATATATATATATATATATATATATATATATATATATATATATATATATATATATATTGTTATGTTATGATTGATGATGATTGTTGTTAATTATATAGTAATCGCTAATGAATTGGTGTTTTGGGTTGATTTGGCATATAGGGCATATAGGGTGTTTTACAATTTTTAGGGAAAATTCTGTATGGCTTTTGAGGTATCGATAAAGTGTGTAGGTGATGATTTTGGGAATAGGAATTAGAAACCTATTGGTTACGGTAATGTGCAAGATTGGTACTAGAATAGACTGAGGATCTGAGTTGAGATGATAGGTACAATTTGGCCTAGAATAGCACTGCTGAACTGTGAGAAATTGGTGAAATCGCAGCATTCGCTGGGCTTCGCCTGGCGAATGTTGGCGAAGCTTCGCCTGGCGAAGGGAGGCGAGAGTTCGCCTGGCGAGCTGAGGCGAGTGGCAGCGAATAATTCAGAATTAAGTCCCATACCTAAAGGGTAGGAACTTCGCCTGGCGAGTGTGGCCAGCGAAGGTTCGCCTGACGAGTGAATGCTTCGCCTGGCGAATGCACGATAGTGAAATGAGGGCTTCGCCAGCAGGTTCGCCTGGCGAATGCTAGCGAAGGTTCGCTACGGGGCTTCGCCTGGCGAATGCCAGCGAACGTAGCAGAACCAGAATGTGATTTTTGTGATGTTTTGGCCTTGAGCTTGGGCTTGTGTGATCCCTTTGGCCTCGATGCACTGTAAGAATGATGAGTGTGGGAACTAACTTGTGTACTTGGTGATAGTGCATGTTTCCCGTAATAATGACTGGTGGACAATTAGTTGATGTATATGTATGTAGTGATCAGTAGGATCGTGTATCCCCGAGTAATGGGATGTGTTTGTATCTTGGTGATAGAATATGAACTTGTTTACTAACTGATTGATTTATATGGTGTTGGTGTGTAATATATCTATGCATATATATATATGATGTATGATGATATGATCAGGAGGATCGTGTGCACTTAGTGTGCCTGAATATAATAGTTATGCATTGGTGTTGTGCATATCATGGTGTTTTGGTGGGATGAATCATGTCTCAGGAGGAGCGTAAGTGATTCATCCGTACTCCTTTGTGGAGAATGGTGGGGGATAGATCATGTCTCAGGAGGAGCGTAAGTGATCTATCCAGGTTCGATTGAATGAACCAATGAGTCGGTACCGCATGCATGGTGTGAGTTGCATAAATGCATTATAATATGTTATATTGTAATTTGAACAGTAGGTTCGTTATATTGTGTTGTTGGGGGTGAATATTGGTGTGTTGGTGTGTTGTACTACCTTGTTTACATGTATTACATTACCATTGTATTTTCGATCATGATTTCTCACCCCTTTGTTGTTGTTGTGGTCTGTGCTTCTTCGGAAGTACAGATAATCCAGGTGCTTAGCTAGCTCGGATATTGGTGTGATTGTCGAGTCTAGGATGCTCTGATACGTAGCACGGGACTTGGGCGTTTTTATTTGTTTTATGTTGAACTTATATTTTATTCCCCTGTGAACGTATCAAACTTCTATTGAATTTTATTAATTAACATTTCGCTGTATTTGGAGAAAAACCTTTTTATAAGGAAACGTTGTTTTTATGTGATATCCCACTTGGGAGAATTGGAACTCTGATTTTGTTTATTTATAATGTTTATTAATTTAGATGATTTTGGGAAGTGGGGTGTTACAATTGGTATCAGAGCCTGGTTGGCCCGTCCGGCCAGTGTTGTTGAGTCGATTTGAGTCTGTCCTTATGGATGGAGTTGAATATCTTTTAAACCTGGTGTTGTTGTTTTGAGCAGTATGGCAAGAAGGAACGATGCTGCATTGGCTGCTGCTATGCAAGCAATGGCACAAGCTGTTGCTAACCAGAATCAAACTGCAGATGCCCAATTCAGGAGTTGGGCGCAGTTTCGGAGCAACAAGCCGCCAACGTTCGAAGGAGGAATTCTGGACCCTGAAGCTGCTCAGAAGTGGCTGAAGGCAATTGAGAAGATCTTCAGGACTATGGAATGTAGCGATGAACAAAAGGTGAGGTTTGGTACTCACATGCTAGAGGGTGAGGCTGAAGCCTGGTGGGACAATAGTCGCCAAAGGTTGGAAGCTGCTGGAACTACCATTACTTGGGAGGTGGTTCGGAAAGGTTTTCTGGAGAAGTATTTCCCGGAAGATATCCGAAGCGCTAAGGAAATTGAATTCTTAGAGCTGAAACAGGGTAGCATGACTATAGCAGAATATGCTGCCAAGTTTGAGGAGTTGGTGCAGTATTGTCCCCACTATAATGTGGAAGGGGCAATGACTTCTAAGTGCTTAAAGTTTGAGAATGGACTGCATCCAGAGATTAAGTTGGGGATTGCTTGTCAGAAGATCAGGAGCTATCCTGAGCTGGTAAGCAGGAGCAGGATTTATGATAACGATAACCGAGCAAGGATTGCACACTACAAAGCTGTTAATGGCCGTAAGGGTAAGCAGAGGTTTAGTGGTACTCCTTATAGTGTTGCTGCTGATAAGGGGGAACGTAAAGCTGTTGTTGATAAGAAGCCTAGAGATGGGAGAGCATCCGCGGAAGGGAAATGTTTTCGGTGCGGTGGTATGGGACACCGTGCTAATGATTGTCCTAATGAGGCCAAGAAATGTTTTAAGTGTGGGAAACCAGGTCATGTGATAGCTGATTGCAGAGCAACTATGCCGACCTGTTATAACTGTGGTGAGAAGGGTCATATCAGTACACATTATGAGAAGCCGAAGAAGCCTCAAACGTCTCCGGCTGGTGGAAAAGTGTTCGCCTTGGCAGGAACTCAAGCTGCCAGTGATGAGCGTGTGATCAGAGGTACTTGTATTATCAATAATATTCCTTTAATTGCTATTATTGATACGGGTGCAACGCACTCGTTTATTTCTGTAGATTGTGTGGAGAGGATAGGTTTGGTGTCGTCCACTCTGGAGGTACAGATGACTATTGAGACACCCTCTATAGGTTCAGTGACTACTTCTTTGGTATGCCTGAAGTGTCCGCTGACTATTTTCGGTAGAGAGTTTGGAGTGGATCTGATTTGTCTACCACTTGGTAAGTTGGATGTTATTCTGGGTATGAACTGGTTAGAGTTAAACCGAGTCTACATCGATTGTTTTCGGAAGGAATTGTTGTTCCTGACCCCTGAAGAGGAAGTTGTGGCAAGTTCTTTGTCTAATAAAGAATTGAGGGCCTTGTTGGAAGATGAAACTAGAGTGTTTGCGTTATTTGCAACTTTATCGATGGATAACAAAGTGCCAATGGAGGAATTAGCAGTGGTGAATGAATTTCCAGAAGTGTTTCCCGACGACATTACGGAATTGCCTCCGACGCGAGAAGTGGAATTTGGTATTGTCGCTACTGCGAAAATCGGCGCCGGCTGACAGAAGAGTCGCCACCGTGCGTTATTTATCCCTCAGAGCGGGAAAGGAAACGCTCGAAGTAAACCTCGCAAAAAACGGGGAAAAGGTATGGTCATCGCAACCATAGCCTGGGTTCGGGAGTCGGTTACGCAAGGGGAAGGTATTAGCACCCCTCACGTCCGTCGTACTCGACGGGATCCACGCTTGCTTGGGTTGTCTACTGGATGCAAAACAATCTATCTACGGCTGCTAAATCTAAACGGAAGGGAATTGACTCGATACAGCGTCGCACTCTATGCCTACGTATTCTCAAGAGAGAAAGTCAGAGTCAACGTAGTTCGGGACTACGGGGAAAATTGGCTCGCCAAGACCTCGCATCTTGTGCCTACGTACTTCCACTGGATGGAAGATCAGAGCTTTACGTAGTTCAGACTAACTACGGCTAAACAAACATTCTCACACAGCAGTGAGAAAAACAACTGGTTTCACAGGGTCGGGAACCTATGGGCAAAACTATGGCTTGGTCTCAAATGCACTCGGGCAAGAGAGAAAAAAGGGTACTCAATTAATCGTCAGCGGGAAAGTCTCGATCGCACAGCCGCGAGAGAACAAAAGTTAGTCGTTAGTGTGCTCGCTAGGATATCGCATCCTATGCCTACATATCTTCGTCTGGTACGAAGAATCAGAGCAGCTGTAGTTCGGCTACTACGGGACCACAGCTCAAATCTCGTTTTATTAATCTCTGAAAAATGATTACAATGAGTTGAATACTGAAATAGATAACTCTCCTAGGAAGTACTATCCTATTCTATCCTAAAAAATCGAATGAAAATAGCCCCCTAACAAATGGGCTTCTAAGCTATCCTAAAAGTCGTAAAATAAAGTCTATGAAAATATCCCTAAAAGAAAATGCTTTAAAAAATATTAAACCGACACTTTAATATTTTTTCTCTTTTTTCTCCTTTTCTCTTTAACATATTTTTTCATATTTCTCCAAATATTTTTCTCTATTTTCAAATATCTTTTTTTTTCTCTTTATTTCTTTTTTCTCTTCAAATTCTTTTTCTCTATTTTCATAATATTTTCTTTCTTATTTCTTTTTCTATTTCTTTTTCTATTTTCTCACATGCTTTTCTTTAATATGTTTTTTTCTTTTTTTGTGTAACAAGCATAACACATTCTAAAAGAATAAAATAAAAAAGAAGAAAGAAAATAAGGGGCTGGGGGGTGTATCCAATACAGGGGATTACAGAAAAATACAATAAAAAAAACTGTAACCGAATTGGGCCCAGCCCAATGTGTCTCTCCAAAAAAACGCAGAAGGGGGGTGTGGAGATTGAATTGGGAGTGTACTGGCAATTGATTTCGCTGGGCCCAGCCCAGTCTCAGCCAAAAACGGGGGGTAGTGTCTCCCAAAAACGCCATTGGGCCTGGCCCAATCTCCTCGTAGCCATCCTCCTTCTCCCTCTCTATTCACTCTGGGTTCATGAAACCCTAATCTTCTTTCTTCCTCTCTCACGGCGCCGCCGTTAACCTTCTGTCTCTAAGCTCTCTGTTCACCGTCCCTCACCATCATCCTCTGATCTTCCCTCGTCATTCTCCTAAACACCACCTTCTTGATTCACCCTCCTCAGACAAACATCAACTTCCTAAAAAAGGGCTCAAATGCTTAGAATTCTTCGCGTGAGGGTGGACGAAGATTCGCGCGCGGTGTTGGCCTTGTGAGCTCGTGAGGAGCGTTTCTGGGAATCAACGCACTGAAGAAGTCTCGAGGAAGATCTGGAGTTGATATTGACGAAGTCGATGCTTCTTGATGAACGCTTGATCGGTGTGTGAGACTTCATTTGTTGATGGCATTGATGGAAGATCTGGAAAAACGCGAAGATGATGCTTCTTGGATTGTTCGCTGATGAAGCTGTTGAAGATTCTGGATAAACTGAGTTTCTGGTGATGGTTGTTTGAAGAAGTTCTTCTTGGAAGTTTGTTGAACGGAAATCTGGATTTGCGTTGAGCGTTGGATCCTAAAGTTTGAACGGTTGAATGATGATTCTAGGTTGAGGACGATGAAGAGGGAGGTTTGAGGCTTGTTGGAGCTCCTTTCTGGAAATAGCGCTTAGATGACGATGACGATGTTCTTGGAAGCTTTCTGATCTTGATGATGATGAAGGATCGAAGGTTGACGATGAAGTTTGGTGAATGAGGATAAAGATCTGGAGATTTCTTCTGGGTATCTCATGGTGGTTGGAGTTTTCCGGCGACGCTGATGGTGGATTCTGGGGGGAGAGAGAGGGTGGTCGCCGGAGGGGATGAGATTGAAGGAGAAGGGAGACAATCAGAATCTGGGTTGAAGGTTTCCTCCGGTGATGGGCGGTGGCCGCCGGCCATGCAGGCCGGCCGGCAGAGATCTCCGGTGAAGGTTATGGTGTGGACACGTGGGGAGAAGTGGTGTGGAGTGGTGGCATGCATGCCCTCCACGTGTGGGAGGTGGCAGAGCTAGTGGGAGAGGGAGGCGCATGTGCGCCACGTGGGTGAGAGAGGGAGCATCTGAGGGATGCGTGGCGTCTGGACCAGATGCAGCGTGGGCCATCTCCGAGTTAACACGTGGCTCTGATATTTAAAGCTGAGATCTTCTGGCGTATTCTGGAACCTTCTAGAACACGCTGGATAATTCTGGGGAAAGCTGGAATATTTGCTGAAATCTGCTGGACGAATTCTGGACTTCTTGGACAAAATGGGCTTGCGAACTGGATCTGGATACTCAGCCCAAAACAAAAAATGAATTAAAACTTTAAAAAACTGCATTAACTCTAATTAATCCCTAATCAAACATTAAATCTAATTAACTCCTAACTAATAAAATCCTAATAAAACTATATCTAAAAATAAAAACATCTAATTCCTATTAACCTATTTAATATCTAATATATGAAAAATCTACTTATGAAAAATCTATTTATTTATTATTTCTATAAAAGAAAATTAAAAACTATTAATCTCTATTATTTATTATACTAAATCCTAAAAACTATTAAAGCTATTTAAAACACTATTAAAAAAATATACTAATATTCTAGAAATATCTATATTATTCTATAATGAAAAATGCTATTAAATTCTATTAAAATTTCTAAAAACTATATTACTATATTATCTAAAAATATTAAAACCTATTAAAAATCCTATTAAATCCTAAAAATGAATTTAAAATCTATTAAAATCCTATTAAATGCCAATAAAATCCAGAAAAATCATAATAATTCCCAGAGGGACAAAATAAGCACCGAACTGATAAAAAACACGCGAAACACGAGACGAGAGCTGTGATCCCTGATAAAATCAAAATCAATGCAAAATGCAATGTATGCAATATGCAGATGCGAATGCGATAGTGCGTCGAAACATAGGACCAAATACGGGACCCGGTTGGTCAAATTTTGGGGTGCAACAGCTGCCCCTATTCAAGCGGCTTCGACCTGAGTGGGTGAAGAGCGCTCAGCCTTCAAACATTCAAGGTAGATGACGGTTGAATACAAATGGAACCCTGAAATTTGCCAACCGCAAGAATATACATCAAAGCTGCTTGAGGAATAGCTTCCAATAAACTGAAGTTTGGTTGTCACGGCAACATTTGGTCAATTTTCTGATAAATTTTCTTCTCCTTTTCAACACCTGTGTGACGCCACAAGTATTGAAATAATGCTTCAGAAAAGCAAACGCCTTGATTCCCATCTCTCTCGTGGGATCAAATCTGGTCGACTCACAGTTCACTGCGAACTTGAGGACAATTCTCCTGGGGAATTCTGAATGGAACTGCCTGGCACCTATTTTGACGAAGGGGGCAGCTTCAGAAGTCTGATATATGTCAATCTTTGTTGTTGTTGTTGTTGTTTTTTTCGATGCTGACGTAACAACCAAATGAAGAATCACTCCGCTGGGGAAGACGAGAAGCTGAACCACACAACTCTGCAGGTGAACAAATTCGAAATCCAATAGGTAACCATCTTGGTCTATGTTTCGACATGCGTATGCTTGATAATGATGCAATGCCCTATATGACATGTAAATGCTATGCGTTTTGTTTGAAAATGCGAGGCCCAGACGACATGGAAATGTTATATGTTTGATAGATGCAATGACTATATATGCAAATGCTAATGCAGGCTCGAGCTGCCAGAGAACACCAGGTCTGAAAACCACTTGGCAAAATAAATGCCGAAGGAAACGTCAACTCTACTGGGGATGACCTGAAGTCACAGAACCATCTCAGCAAAATAAATGCTGGAAACGAGAAATCAAATCCGCTGGGGATAACTGCCCTGCTGGAGAAATGAAAAGGCAACCCTGCTTGACGACTTCACTGGGGAAAGAAAGACAACTCTGCTCGGGGATGCTTTCTTCAAACCATTAGCAACTGATTGCGCTCTGCGGGGATTGACCCAAACTGAGGTTGATTACGCGCAACACACTGCTGGAAATGCTCCTACTATCAAGGATATCAATCTTAATCTGCTGAAGATACTCCTGATCCTACTCTGATACGGGGTAAAAGGCAATCTCGACTCTTCCGGGGATAATAAGCAACTTTCATCTGCTGAAGAGTGGCAATTCTGATTTAACAACATCCACAAGGAATTCAAACATTACTCGAAGCACTGGCATCCGTCGAGCTTTGTATCGGGGAACATGACAACTTGCGGGTCATTGGGAAATACTGTGTCAGATACCTTTAGGTTTTTTTTTGCTTTTCTGGTTTAGAATAAACATGGATTATGTACACAGTGAAAGATGTGGAAAATACTAGACGAGAACTAGCATTCAAAGGTGGACTATCAGGCGAGAACTAATAGGAAAGTTGAACAAACATTGATTTTTGTTTTTTTTGAACCAGACGGGCTGACTGGACAACAAGCTGAGGTATAGACAACCAGGCGAGAACTGGCTGAAAGCTAACGTACACCAGGCGAGAACTGGCATAACACTTGAAGAAACGGTGACCGAACGAGAATTGGTTACCAATAAACTGCACCAGGACGGGAACTGCTGCTTACAATAAACTGCACCAGGACGGGAACTGCTGCTTACGGAAAGGTGGGCCAGACGAGAACTGGTTACCGATTTGCCAGGCGAGAACTGGACTTTGGAAACGACTGGTTACTGACACGCAACAGGTTTAAACTGCAGGATAATGATCCAACGACAACAAGATCTTCTTATTTGAAAGGTTTTCGATAAGGGTATTGACATGATTCCCCGATACTCAACTCTGGCTGGGGATAAACAAGCGGGTTTGAATGACTTGCCCCTGGTACACTCAGCTGGGGGATAAAAGACTGGCTTGCACAACTTGCCCCAGTACAATGCACCTTGCCCCAATCTAACTCTTGGGAATACTTGCCCTGAACAGCTTGCCTCGAGACGGCTTCGAGAATATTTGCCCCGGTATCTGTATGACAACAGAATTCAATCTCCATTAGACGCCTATTACCCTGAATGGTTTCATCATTTCTGAACTGACTTGCCCCTGAATGAGCGATGAGCGACTCAACCTGATCTGATTATCCACCGGAAGCATTTGCTTTCAAATCTCAGCGTTCTGAATAACTGCCCCTGATTGGCTCTCGAGAAGACTCACTTCTGATCAACTGCTTCTCAAACAAACTGCTCCTGCTCAACTGAAGCTTCAGGACTTGTCCTCAGACTGACTAATACTGAACTTACCGGAAGATAATGCCCCTGATTCACAAGGCTTCACAACATTCACCATTCTGGTTCAGATTGCTGAATTACTCAGTCCTGCTCGACTATTCCCTGCTGGAATTTCTTTCATGCCAACTACTAACCTGCAATTAGAATCGCCTGTTTGCGAATGGTAATCTTAATGCAATGGTTATGCAGATTTTGAAAAAATTTGAGCTGTCACTCATTTACATGCATATGATGATGAGTGACGAATGAACCGAAGTTCAAACGTAGTGCTTACGTGGTCAGTGAAAAATACAACAAGGATGTGACTAGCAAGTCAAGAAGGAGTCAGGTTACTCGACCTTATCGTAATGCGCTTCAGACTAACCCTACCTCAATTAGGTCTTTTAAGGGTTGTATCGTGGTCGGGTTCACGGTTCGTGAAACAAAGGATATTTGGCTCAAATTTTAATTTGTACCCACCCCTTCTACGTGATGATCTCCGATCCTAAGGTTCAGTTAACCTGGCATAAGCGCTCGCCTCTTCGAGAGGTATGTTGAATGGTAAGACCTACAGTTAAGGAATTCACAAAGCTTTTCTGGAGTGACAGCTACTCCTTCTTCGCTTTCGGTGTCTGTGTACACGACTCTGTGATTTGCTGGGGAAAATTTTCTTTTTAATCCCTCTTTTTCATTCTTCTGATTCCCTAATTTTTGCCTGGACTGACTCATTTTGAGTTCTTTTCGATTCTTCGATTTCTTTTAAAGTCCAGCGGGATGCCCTGATTTTTGCCTAAGTATTTAGCTTTCTAGCTTTTCTTTCTTTTTACTTAGCGGGCTTTCTCATTTCTTTCTTTTGGAACAAAGTCGTGTGACACTGGTTGTCTTGATTGCTCCGAAAGGATTGTAACTGTCTCACTCCTGATTGGTGAGATATGACCTCTTGAAAGGTGTAAACTGATTGGTCCTTGACAGACAACACTCCTCTGTAAGACTTGAACGCTTGGTCAAGCTAACTGACAACTACCCTGCCCCGGGTTAAGATGTGAGGGTTTAACAGTCCGAAAAAACTTCTGCTTCCTGGCTCGAAGTGTTTAACAAGGGACTAACTCCTTATACCTCCAGTGTTTGGGGAATTTGAAACAATGCCTTGTACGTCATCGGTACGGTCTTATCTGAAGGCATACGATCATCGGTTATGAGTTTAGTTTCGTCATCCTCCTAACTTTGCTAGTCACAGCGATAAAGTGGAGTGAAATAAATGCAAGTGTCAGTGCAATGCAATAAATGAGCGACAGCGACATGACTAATTCAGAAAAATGCATAATCACTTTATTATTATCACCATTCGAAACATACAATGTTTTAAAAGCAGGTAGTAACTAACAAAAAAGAAACTACAAATGCAAATGGTAAAAAGTCCGAGGACTGCCAATGCTGAGGCGCCTGCCTGTCTGAATCACTGGCTTTTGCTGGGGAATGCCTTCCGAATCAACGAGCTCAAACAGCTGAGGGGTTTGGATGAACAAACAGAAATCCTTCTCGGAAGGAAATGCGATCCTGATCAATCAACTGCTGTACCTTCGCCTGAAATGCTTTACAATCTTCCGTCGAATGCCCTGGAGAGCCACCATGATAACCACACTGAACGTGGGGATTATACCCAGGAGGGTACGGTTCTGGAACTGGCTTAAGAGCTTTAGGTTCCACCAAAGAACTCTGGATCAAAGACGGTAGCAGCTGGCTATACGGCATAGGCACTGGGTGAAAAGGAGCATTCCTTCGTTCCAAGTTGTTGCGAGGTCTGTTCTGATTCTGACGCTGATTCTGATAACCTCGGCCACGAGTTCGCTGATTTGCAATGGAAGCGACATAAGATTCCTGATAGAGTGCCCCAGGCACGGCTGTCTGTTCAGTATAACAAGCCACGGGAGGTACTGATCTCTGATAAGATGATGAACCAACAAAATTCACTGATTCGCTTCGAGGATATTCAACCTTTGGCATGACTGAGTTGATCACAACTTCTTCTTCACTCTGATAGTCACAAGGGTATTCAGTTTCACCAGCTTGATCATATAAAGTAATCTGAATTTTCCCCATTCTTATGGAGTACTCAAGGCGTTCTCCTAATGCTACCACGTCAGAGAAACTTGCCGGAATTCCAAGCAATCTTTTGAAGTACGGATATTGTAGGGAATCCACAAACATGCTTGCCAGCTCTTGGTCTAACAGCGGTGGACGCACTCTAGCAGCAAATTCTCTCCATCTCTGAGCATACTTCCTGATAGGTTCATTGATCTCTTGAGACAACTCTTGCAAATGCATGCGATAAGGAGCAATGTCTAGGTTGTAATCGTACTGCTTCAGAAAGGCATTGGCTAAATCCATCCATGACTGAATCTGATTCCTCTCTAACTGCATATACCACCTCAAAGATGCCCCAGTCAGACTATCTTGAAAGCAATGGATCATCAACTTATCATCTCGCGCAAACGCAGTCATTCTTCGACAGAACATCATCAAATGCAGCTTTGGACAGCTATCTCCCGTGTACTTCTCAAATTTCGGCACTTTGAACTTGTAAGGAAACACCAGGTCAGGAACCAAACACATGCCTACAGCATCCAGGTTGACAGCATCTTTGGATTTCAAAGCTTTCATTTGCTCTTCCAACACTCGGAGTCTTCTACCATCGTCAAGGGCTCTTGGATCTACCATCCCAGCTGCTGGAATATCTCTTCGGTAATTCATCACAGGGAAAGCAACACCTTGATTGTTGACAGGAGGAGGACGCTCATTCTGGGCAACAAACTGCTCATGTCGATCTCGGTTCTCAACAGAAGGCTGTACAACTTGGTCCGCAGCAACGTTGTTCACTTGCGGGGAATCTTCCATGGAATCATACAGAGGGTTGGACGCCATAGTGAACCCTGCCAAGGTGTTAGGAGACTGGAAATTGCCTTCAGACATGGCTATCAATAATTTTCAGCTGCCTTCGACACTTGATTCTGCTCAAATCTACTCAACCCCTAGGTAGGTCTTCTGACAATCAACAGCTGCTCAATCCAAACTCCGGGTAATCACCTTCAGGAAACAAAGGCTGGATCAGAACTCTGGCTAGCTGGAGGATGATATGCAATGCAACACTGATATGCATATGATATGCAAAATGCAGCAAACAATGGGACCACAACCCCCACACAAAATCTGAATACTGCTGCGCTGCTGACGGAGACGTTCTCTGAAAAGAAGACCCGAATAACGGGTAGGTTGGAAGTCAAGTTTCCTGCACAAAAAAACCCCCCACTCACAGGTATGGACCTATATCTGACAAGGTACGGCATCCTATGCGGTCGTCAGCGTCACAGACTTTCATGAGGAATGATACGATTCCCAGAAGGAGTGGCATCGTCATCTCATGAAGAGGCCTCACTTAGCTGACTTCCAATTGATCGGTTCCCAGAGTCGACAATCCTCACGTCTGGACTCCCCTCAGATCCTCAGGACCGGAAAGGAGCACCTCTGCGAGAACCTCGTCCGAGCGCGAATTTTCGTAGGGAACTGTGCCTGCTCAGCAGACAGGTTCGTCTACTACTTCTCCGCAACTATATCTAGGTGTATACTCATACTCGAGCCCAGGTCCGGCTTATCTCAATCATAGAACACCCGTAACACCCAACAACAACAGATAATATAAATGAATACCCAATAGCCAAGCAAACAAGCGCTAGGATTGACTCTCTCTTAGGGGACGTTGGATCCCACATGCATGGGGAACTATCGCAGTCCCCAGCAGAGTCGCCAGCTGTCGCTACTGCGAAAATCGGCGCCGGCTGACAGAAGAGTCGCCACCGTGCGTTATTTATCCCTCAGAGCGGGAAAGGAAACGCTCGAAGTAAACCTCGCAAAAAACGGGGAAAAGGTATGGTCATCGCAACCATAGCCTGGGTTCGGGAGTCGGTTACGCAAGGGGAAGGTATTAGCACCCCTCACGTCCGTCGTACTCGACGGGATCCACGCTTGCTTGGGTTGTCTACTGGATGCAAAACAATCTATCTACGGCTGCTAAATCTAAACGGAAGGGAATTGACTCGATACAGCGTCGCACTCTATGCCTACGTATTCTCAAGAGAGAAAGTCAGAGTCAACGTAGTTCGGGACTACGGGGAAAATTGGCTCGCCAAGACCTCGCATCTTGTGCCTACGTACTTCCACTGGATGGAAGATCAGAGCTTTACGTAGTTCAGACTAACTACGGCTAAACAAACATTCTCACACAGCAGTGAGAAAAACAACTGGTTTCACAGGGTCGGGAACCTATGGGCAAAACTATGGCTTGGTCTCAAATGCACTCGGGCAAGAGAGAAAAAAGGGTACTCAATTAATCGTCAGCGGGAAAGTCTCGATCGCACAGCCGCGAGAGAACAAAAGTTAGTCGTTAGTGTGCTCGCTAGGATATCGCATCCTATGCCTACATATCTTCGTCTGGTACGAAGAATCAGAGCAGCTGTAGTTCGGCTACTACGGGACCACAGCTCAAATCTCGTTTTATTAATCTCTGAAAAATGATTACAATGAGTTGAATACTGAAATAGATAACTCTCCTAGGAAGTACTATCCTATTCTATCCTAAAAAATCGAATGAAAATAGCCCCCTAACAAATGGGCTTCTAAGCTATCCTAAAAGTCGTAAAATAAAGTCTATGAAAATATCCCTAAAAGAAAATGCTTTAAAAAATATTAAACCGACACTTTAATATTTTTTCTCTTTTTTCTCCTTTTCTCTTTAACATATTTTTTCATATTTCTCCAAATATTTTTCTCTATTTTCAAATATCTTTTTTTTTCTCTTTATTTCTTTTTTCTCTTCAAATTCTTTTTCTCTATTTTCATAATATTTTCTTTCTTATTTCTTTTTCTATTTCTTTTTCTATTTTCTCACATGCTTTTCTTTAATATGTTTTTTTCTTTTTTTGTGTAACAAGCATAACACATTCTAAAAGAATAAAATAAAAAAGAAGAAAGAAAATAAGGGGCTGGGGGGTGTATCCAATACAGGGGATTACAGAAAAATACAATAAAAAAAAACTGTAACCGAATTGGGCCCAGCCCAATGTGTCTCTCCAAAAAAACGCAGAAGGGGGGTGTGGAGATTGAATTGGGAGTGTACTGGCAATTGATTTCGCTGGGCCCAGCCCAGTCTCAGCCAAAAACGGGGGGTAGTGTCTCCCAAAAACGCCATTGGGCCTGGCCCAATCTCCTCGTAGCCATCCTCCTTCTCCCTCTCTATTCACTCTGGGTTCATGAAACCCTAATCTTCTTTCTTCCTCTCTCACGGCGCCGCCGTTAACCTTCTGTCTCTAAGCTCTCTGTTCACCGTCCCTCACCATCATCCTCTGATCTTCCCTCGTCATTCTCCTAAACACCACCTTCTTGATTCACCCTCCTCAGACAAACATCAACTTCCTAAAAAAGGGCTCAAATGCTTAGAATTCTTCGCGTGAGGGTGGACGAAGATTCGCGCGCGGTGTTGGCCTTGTGAGCTCGTGAGGAGCGTTTCTGGGAATCAACGCACTGAAGAAGTCTCGAGGAAGATCTGGAGTTGATATTGACGAAGTCGATGCTTCTTGATGAACGCTTGATCGGTGTGTGAGACTTCATTTGTTGATGGCATTGATGGAAGATCTGGAAAAACGCGAAGATGATGCTTCTTGGATTGTTCGCTGATGAAGCTGTTGAAGATTCTGGATAAACTGAGTTTCTGGTGATGGTTGTTTGAAGAAGTTCTTCTTGGAAGTTTGCTGAACGGAAATCTGGATTTGCGTTGAGCGTTGGATCCTAAAGTTTGAACGGTTGAATGATGATTTTGGGTTGAGGACGATGAAGAGGGAGGTTTGAGGCTTGTTGGAGCTCCTTTCTGGAAATAGCGCTTGGATGACGATGACGATGTTCTTGGAAGCTTTCTGATCTTGATGATGATGAAGGATCGAAGGTTGACGATGAAGTTTGGTGAATGAGGATAAAGATCTGGAGATTTCTTCTGGGTATCTCATGGTGGTTGGAGTTTTCCGGCGACGCTGATGGTGGATTCTGGGGGGAGAGAGAGGGTGGTCGCCGGAGGGGATGAGATTGAAGGAGAAGGGAGACAATCAGAATCTGGGTTGAAGGTTTCCTCCGGTGATGGGCGGTGGCCGCCGGCCATGCAGGCCGGCCGGCAGAGATCTCCGGTGAAGGTTATGGTGTGGACACGTGGGGAGAAGTGGTGTGGAGTGGTGGCATGCATGCCCTCCACGTGTGGGAGGTGGCAGAGCTAGTGGGAGAGGGAGGCGCATGTGCGCCACGTGGGTGAGAGAGGGAGCATCTGAGGGATGCGTGGCGTCTGGACCAGATGCAGCGTGGGCCATCTCCGAGTTAACACGTGGCTCTGATATTTAAAGCTGAGATCTTCTGGCGTATTCTGGAACCTTCTAGAACACGCTGGATAATTCTGGGGAAAGCTGGAATATTTGCTGAAATCTGCTGGACGAATTCTGGACTTCTTGGACAAAATGGGCTTGCGAACTGGATCTGGATACTCAGCCCAAAACAAAAAATGAATTAAAACTTTAAAAAACTGCATTAACTCTAATTAATCCCTAATCAAACATTAAATCTAATTAACTCCTAACTAATAAAATCCTAATAAAACTATATCTAAAAATAAAAACATCTAATTCCTATTAACCTATTTAATATCTAATATATGAAAAATCTACTTATGAAAAATCTATTTATTTATTATTTCTATAAAAGAAAATTAAAAACTATTAATCTCTATTATTTATTATACTAAATCCTAAAAACTATTAAAGCTATTTAAAACACTATTAAAAAAATATACTAATATTCTAGAAATATCTATATTATTCTATAATGAAAAATGCTATTAAATTCTATTAAAATTTCTAAAAACTATATTACTATATTATCTAAAAATATTAAAACCTATTAAAAATCCTATTAAATCCTAAAAATGAATTTAAAATCTATTAAAATCCTATTAAATGCCAATAAAATCCAGAAAAATCATAATAATTCCCAGAGGGACAAAATAAGCACCGAACTGATAAAAAACACGCGAAACACGAGACGAGAGCTGTGATCCCTGATAAAATCAAAATCAATGCAAAATGCAATGTATGCAATATGCAGATGCGAATGCGATAGTGCGTCGAAACATAGGACCAAATACAGGACCCGGTTGGTCAAATTTTGGGGTGCAACAGGTATTGATCTTGTTCCTGGTACGAGACCTATTTCTATGGCGCCGTACAGGATGTCTGCAGTGGAATTGGCTGAGTTGAAGTCTCAGATTGGAGAATTGTTGGATAGAAAGTTTATTAGACCAAGTGTATCGCCGTGGGGAGCTCCAGTGTTGTTGGTGAAGAAGAAGGATGGTAGTATGCGTCTATGCATCGATTACCGTCAATTGAATAAAGTGACTATTAAGAATAAGTATCCTTTACCTAGGATTGATGATTTGATGGACCAGCTGGTGGGAGCTCGTGTATTTAGTAAGATCGACTTAAGATCGGGTTATCATCAGATGAGAGTAAAAGAAGGTGATATTCAGAAGACTGCTTTTAGGACTCGATATGGACATTACGAATATGCTGTAATGCCGTTTGGAGTGACTAATGCACCGGGAGTATTTATGGAGTATATGAACAAAATTTTCCATTCTTACTTGGATCAGTTCATTGTAGTGTTTATTGATGATATATTAATTTATTCTAAATCTGATGAAGAGCATGCAGGACATCTGAGAATTGCCTTGCAAGTGTTGAAGGAAAATAAATTATTTGCTAAACTGTCAAAGTGTGACTTTTGGTTGAAGAAAGTAAGTTTCTTGGGGCATGTAATATCTGAAGATGGAATAGCGGTGGATCCGTCAAAAGTAAGTGCAGTATTGCAGTGGGAACCGCCGAAGACAGCGACAGAGATTAGAAGCTTTTTGGGGTTAGCCAGTTATTACCGTAGGTTTATTGAAGGGTTCTGTAAGTTGGCGTTGCCATTAACTCAGTTGACGAGAAAGAACCAAGTTTTTGTATGGGATGCTTCTTGTGAAGAAAGTTTTGAAGAGTTGAAAAAGAGATTGACTACGGCACCGGTGTTAGTGTTACCGACTCCGAGTGAACCGTTTGTGGTGTACTGTGATGCGTCTAAGATGGGATTAGGCGGGGTGCTGATGCAGAATGGTAAAGTAGTAGCATATGTATCGCGGCAATTGAGAGTGCATGAGCGAAATTATCCGACTCATGATCTTGAATTAGCTGCGGTTGTTTTTGTGTTGAAAATTTGGAGACACTATTTGTATGGTTCAAGATTTGAAGTGTTTAGTGATCATAAGAGTCTGAGATACCTGTTTGATCAGAAAGAGCTGAATATGAGGCAGAGAAAATGGTTGGAATTTTTGAAGGATTATGACTTCAGTTTGAGTTATCATCCAGGAAAGGCCAATGTAGTAGCAGATGCTTTGAGTAGGAAAGCAATTCATATGGCAGCTCTGATGGTGAAAGAAATTGAGTTAATTGAACAGTTTAGAGATTTGAGCATGGTTTGTGAGACTACTGCAGATAGTGTAATGTTGGGTATGTTGCAGGTAAATAATGACTTCTTAGATATGATTAGAGAAAATCAGAAGTTGGATGTGAAATTGGTAGATTTGATGCCTGGAGTAGGGAGTGACTCCGATAGTGAATTTAAATTGGATAGTACAGGTGTGTTGAGATTTAGAGGCAGGATTTGTGTACCAGATGATGAAGAATTGAAAAAGTCAATTTTGAGCGAAGGACATCGTAGTAGCCTGAGTATTCATCCGGGAGCTACGAAGATGTATCATGATTTGAAGAAATTATTTTGGTGGTCTGGTATGAAAAGAGACATAGCTCAATTTGTGTATGCCTGTTTGACATGTCAGAAGTCGAAGGTGGAACACCAGAGACCTTCTGGATTTATGCAACCATTAGAGATTCCGGTTTGGAAATGGGATTGCATTACTATGGATTTTGTGACAGGTTTGCCGAACACGGCGAGAGGTTTTGATGCTATATGGGTGATTGTGGATCGATTGACGAAGTCTGCACACTTTGTGCCGATCAATATTAGTTTCCCATTGACGAAGCTGGCGGAGATTTATATTCAGGTAATTGTGAAGTTACATGGTGTTCCGTCCAGTATTGTGTCGGATAGAGATCCACGGTTTACTTCGGAATTTTGGAAGAGCTTGCAGGAAGCTTTGGGAACTAAGTTGAAATTGAGTTCAGCTTATCATCCGCAAACTGATGGTCAGTCGGAGAGGACTATTCAGTCGCTTGAAGATTTGTTGAGAGCTTGTGTGTTAGAAAAGGGTGGTGCGTGGGATACTCATTTACCATTGATTGAGTTCACGTACAATAACAGTTACCATTCGAGTATTGGAATGGCACCGTTTGAAGCTTTGTATGGGAGGAGGTGTAGGACTCCTCTGTGTTGGTATGAAACTGGTGAGAATATGGTGCTTGGGCCAGAAATTGTACAGCAGACTACTGAGACAATTCAAATGATTCGTGAGAAATTGAAAGTGTCTCAGAGTAGGCAGAAAAGCTATCATGATAATCGGAGGAAAGAGTTGGAATTCTGTGTAGGTGATCACGTATTCCTAAGAGTTAATCTGATGACTAGTGTGGGTCGTGCATTGAAGTCCAAGAAGCTGGATCTTAAGTTCATTGGACCTTATGAGATTTTGCAGAGAATTGGTGATGTGGCTTATAGGGTGGCGTTGCCGCCTGAGTTGTCGAATCTACATGATGTGTTTCATGTGTCGCAATTGCGAAAGTATGTTTCTGATCCATCTCATGTGATTCGGAGAGATGATGTTCAGGTTCGGGAGAATCTTACTATTGAGACGATGCCGTTGAGGATCGATGACCGTAAGATGAAACAGCTCCGAGGGAAGGAAATACCTTTGGTGAAGGTAGCGTGGGGAGATGCTGCAGGAGGCAGTGTGACCTGGGAGTTGGAAAGCAGGATGCGAGAAGCGTATCCGGAGCTATTTCCATCGGGTAATTTTCGGGGACGAAAATAATTAAAGTGGGGGAGAGTTGTAACACCCATTTTAATTATTTAGTCATTTTATTATTATTTTAAATATTATGTGTTGGTGTGCCCTTTGGTGGGGGTGTATTTGGTGATGTTTGGTGGGTGTCCCTAATGTGGGAGGATTATTGGTGGTGTTTTGGTGAATATAATAATATAGTGTATAATATTAATATTGGGGGGAATATTATTATTATTATTATTATTATTATTATTATTATTATTATTATATTTATTATAGTTACTATTGTTATTAATATTATTATTACTTTGGTGAGATAATAATAGGATTATTATTACTATTATTATTATTATTACTATTATCATTATTATATTTATTATAGTTACTATTGTTATTAATATTATTATTATTTTGGTGAAATAATAATAGGATTATTATTATTATTATTATTATTATTATTATTTTATTAAGTTATTATTATTATTGGGATTAGAGAATTAAAAATAGAGAAAGTGAGGGGTTAGCAGTTTTACGATACATTGTGAGAAGTTAGAGAAAGTGGGAAAAGAACGGAAAAGGGAGCGAAGAACGAAGGAACGGGGGAAAATCAGAATTGGCCAAACCTTGGAGGATTCTTTCATCGATCAACCGATTAACAAGGTAAGGGGGGAGAAACTTGATTGAGAATGGTTTATACATGTATAGGGTAGTTGGGGAGTCCTTAACCCCGTAGGAAATTGATCGATATATATATATATATATATATATATATATATATATATATATATATATATATATATATATATATATATATATATATATATATATATATATATATATATATATATATATATATATATATATATGTTGTTATGTTATGATTGATGATGATTGTTGTTAATTATATAGTAATCGTTAATGAATTGGTGTTTTGGGTTGATTTGGCATATAGGGCATATAGGGTGTTTTACAATTTTTAGGGAAAATTCTGTATGGCTTTTGAGGTATCGATAAAGTGTGTAGGTGATGATTTTGGGAATAGGAATTAGAAACCTATTGGTTACGGTAATGTGCAAGATTGGTACTAGAATAGACTGAGGATCTGAGTTGAGATGATAGGTACAATTTGGCCTAGAATAGCACTGCTGAACTGTGAGAAATTGGTGAAATCGCAGCATTCGCTGGGCTTCGCCTGGCGAATGTTGGCGAAGCTTCGCCTGGCGAAGGGAGGCGAGAGTTCGCCTGGCGAGCTGAGGCGAGTGGCAGCGAATAATTCAGAATTAAGTCCCAGACCTAAAGGGTAGGAACTTCGCCTGGCGAGTGTGGCCAACGAAGGTTCGCCTGGCGAGTGAATGCTTCGCCTGGCGAATGCACGATAGTGAAATGAGGGCTTCGCCAGCAGGTTCGCCTGGCGAATGCTAGCGAAGGTTCGCTACGGGGCTTCGCCTGGCGAATGCCAGCGAACGTAGCAGAACCAGAATGTGATTTTTGTGATGTTTTGGCCTTGAGCTTGGGCTTGTGTGATCCCTTTGTCCTCGATGCACTGTAAGAATGATGAGTGTGGGAACTAACTTGTGTACTTGGTGATAGTGCATGTTTCCCGTAATAATGACTGGTGGACAATTAGTTGATGTATATGTATGTAGTGATCAGTAGGATTGTGTATCCCCGAGTAGTGGGATGTGTTTGTATCTTGGTGATAGAATATGAACTTGTTTACTAACTGATTGATTTATATGGTGTTGGTGTGTAATATATCTATGCATATATATATGATGTATGATGATATGATCAGGAGGATCGTGTGCACTTAGTGTGCCTGAATATAATAGTTATGCATTGGTGTTGTGCATATCATGGTGTTTTGGTGGGATGAATCATGTCTCAGGAGGAGCGTAAGTGATTCATCCGTACTCCTTTGTGGAGAATGGTGGGGGATAGATCATGTCTCAGGAGGAGCGTAAGTGATCTATCCAGGTTCGATTGAATGAACCAATGAGTCGGTACCGCATGCATGGTGTGAGTTGCATAAATGCATTATAATACGTTATATTGTAATTTGAACAGTAGGTTCGTTATATTGTGTTGTTGGGGGTGAATATTGGTGTGTTGGTGTGTTGTACTACCTTGTTTACATGTATTACATTACCATTGTATTTTCGATCATGATTTCTCACCCCTTTGTTGTTGTTGTGGTCTGTGCTTCTTCGGAAGTACAGATAATCCAGGTGCTTAGCTAGCTCGGATATTGGTGTGATTGTCGAGTCTAGGATGCTCTGATACGTAGCACGGGACTTGGGCGTTTTTATTTGTTTTATGTTGAACTTATATTTTATTTCCCTGTGAACGTATCAAACTTCTATTGAATTTTATTAATTAACATTCCGCTGTATTTGGAGAAAAACCTTTTTATAAGGAAACGTTGTTTTTATGTGATATCACACTTGGGAGAATTGGAACTCTGATTTTGTTTATTTATAAAGTTTATTAATTTAGATGATTTTGGGAAGTGGGGTGTTACAGAAAATCCTTCAACGAATATTCAATCAGAGTCACAGTCAAAAGTTTTAGCACAAATGTTCTTTAGAACAGTTGCCTAAGAGCTTTTTAGATCTTGACAACATCTTGTAAAGCACTTGTATCTCTTCAGAGTCAGAGTGTGTTGATTCCAGAGTATAATGATGTCACAAGTCAAAGCTTCAGAGTTAGAACCTGTTAAGAAAAAGCTACACATTATACACAAAACCCTTAGAGTACAAAATTATTCTCTGAGAAATAATATATTGTTATCATCAAAATTAATGGCCAGATGCAGAACCAAATCTTGTTCTAACAATCTCTCCTTTATTAATGATGACAAACCGATGTATCTTGATGAACAATTTTTATAGGATTTGATCACATAAAAATATCAGAGTGAGGTTTGTAAGCTCTGCCTGAATTTTATAGTGTTAAAAATCATTTTTCAGCTTAGAATGTCAGAGTTAGGTTTGTAAGCTCCCCCTAGATTTAAGACTTAAAATAATCTTAACATATATAAAACTTTTTAAAACAACATGGAAGAAATAACTTCCCATAAGGCAGAAGCTTGGTTGTGACTGTTAGAACAAGATTTGTTCTTGACATATTCTTTTTTAGTTTTGATGATAACAAAATTATTAAAAGAACAATGGTTTATTTGATGTGTGTTTTATTTATGCAGGTTCTTGTTCTTGTACATAAATAAATCAGAATTTATTTTACTTAGACACACTTAGAGTTGCTTCATTGCTACCTTCTGGTGACAAAGTCTGAAGAATAATTGCTAGAGTGGTTTGATGATGACTCTGAATGGAAGGCCTCAGCATTCATACGAGTTTCTATACTTAGTAATTGTATATCAACATCTGATACCATTCATAGTCGATGATAAAGTTGTAGACTATCCGTACTACTGAAAGCAACATGTATTGTCTTATCAGCCTGTCAGGTCGAGTCTACAAGATTTCAAGGCTCAAGAAAAGCTGATACATTCTATGGATGTCTGCTCCCAACGACTCTATTATTACAAAAACTCTTGAAGACTCAAAGGTTAAACGTGTTACACACTAGATTTAGAATCTGTTGTGCATCCATCTTAACATCTCTTATACTATGGAGAAAAAGCAAAGACACTTGATCAAGTCACCTTCTTGACGGCTTGTTTATGGAAAGGCTATATATATGGCTGAAGATTCAAGCTTGAATTGTAACAAGGATTCCTCTATTGAAGGAGTAGCAAGATCAAACAATTATCAACTCTATATAATATGCAAATTTTCTATTTTAGATTGTAAGTGTAAAAGCCTTAAGATTTCCTACCACTGTATATATTAGAAATCATAAGTGCTTTAGGTCTTTATTATGGTAATCTCCCGTACCTCTGATGCCTGCATCATGTACACCTTGTTCTCTATTCCTTTGAGCCTTCAGTAGTTTAGATTAAGTCTCTTGCTATGTGCTTAAGCAAAAAGTCATGTCTCATTGGCATTCAAGCAACAAGTCTTGAGCCAAGATGCTTAAGCCACATAAGTCTCATTGCTTAAGTACTTGAGCTATGAAAGTCTTATTCAGCTAGTCTGATTGAGCAAATGGGAAAGTCTCCTTCTAAGGAGCGAGAGTAAGAAGTCTCGAGTCTAGCTTGAGCAAGGGAAGTCTCAGTCTAGATGGTTAGAAGAGCAGGTGGCTCGGTCATAGGATGTGAGCAAAGGAAAGTCTTAGACATCTTCTCTAAGAAAAGGGAAGTCTCAACTAGAAGAAAAATGAGCAAGCAACTCATCTAGATGGTGTGAGTAAAGGTTAAGTCTTAGACATGTGCTCTAAGCATGGGAACTCTCAAACAGTTGGTTTGAGCAGTTGTAAAAGTATTACATAGAAGCATAAGCGATTGTAATCATGAAGTGATTATAATGAAAAGCTCTTGTGAGGCAAGGGGATTGAACTACTCTCAGTTAGGGGATGAACCAGTATAAATATTTTGTGTCTTCTGCTATTATTTTATTTATTTCTGTTGTATCCGTTGACAAGCAAATTAACTCAGAATCTGAACACCAGTTCTAATTCTGAAACTCTGATCAGAAGTTAAATAATAAGAAAACGTGAAATACAATTCAATCCCCCATTTTGTGTACTTTTCACACTTTCAGTGACTACTTTCTCTTCAGGAAGAAGTCTGGTTACTCGTTTCCCATAAGGGAGAAACCATGTTGGAACAATTGAGGTAACTTATTCAGAATACAACAACTTGGATACAAATTATTTCCTTCAGAGTTCATTGCTTGAGTGTCAGAAGGTCTGGTTTCCATAGTCTAGTTTTGGATGCCAGATAATACAACTTGATTCTGGTGGAAATCAGCTTTTTTAGAGTGCAGATTTTAGAACCATGTCCAATTCAAAGCTTGTAACACTTAGTTTCTATGCGTATGGTTCAACTTTGATTAAGGAACACTTAGTTCCTAAACATATGTCTCATTATTAAGTTAGGTTAGTTCCTTAGAACCTGAAAAACTTGTTTAGAAAGATGAACTTTTAAAAAGTTCTCATAAAATTACCAAGTTAAAAACTGTTAGAAACATGTTTGGGTTTTCAGAATGGGAATTAGATATATCAAAATCAATCACTCTTTCTCCCCCTTTATCATCATTAAAAAATAAATAAAGAGACAAAGTAAATAAGCCAAACAAATGTTCATTTCATTAATTAGATAGGCAGGTACATAATTGAAACAGAAAGAAGAATAAAACAAAGATCACACAAAGTTTTAAAAACAAAGGTTTAAAAGGGTTTAGGCAGACTTAATAAGATCTCTCCAAGTAGCCTTTCAATCTTTGATGTCCTTTCCTTCACTTCAGAATTCTCTGCAGTCGGATACTCCAACTTCTTTAGAATGAACTCCTCGGTATTAAAAGTCTTCTTGATGCCAGAATTGCTTGCAGCTTCTAGAGTAGCCTCAAAAGCAACCAAAGTAGTCTGAATAGAAGATGAAGGAGGAACCACTTTTGGAGCAGGGAGCAGAAGAGTGGCATGAACCTTCTAAAGTAGAGGTTCAACAATACTAGAGAGTCTGGCATAGAAGTTCCTCTTAGCTTCCTTCCGCCAGGAAAATTCCAGCTCTTCAGAATTGACCTCTATCCATTTTCTGAATTCATTGGTTAAATCAAACACTTCAGAGAGGTTTGCATTATCTTTGAAAGCCTTAATGAGATCATTATATCTTACAACAACATCCTTTTTAAACTATGCAAATAATTCATCCACGATAGTAGGAAAAATGTTGGTTTGAGAGAGTGTTTGATTAAAAAAGGGGGTGAAAGGGTCTGTCTAGGTAGACAATGAGCTCAACATCTAATTTAGGATCAGAATCAATAAGTGATTCATTACCCTGGATATTAGAGTGAGTGGTGTTTGATGGTTGAGGGGTTGTAGAAAGCGTTTGCAGTTGATATATTCCCAGTCGGGATACTTCGGAGCGTTGAGATTAGGTTAAGAGAAATGGTGGAAAGGTTAGAAGATCAGCAACTGATGAAGGTAGAAGAATTAGAAGTTGAGCGTTAGAAGAAAGGGTAAGATTTGGAAAAGTATCATTTGGATTTGTAGTTTGGGGAGCAACGGGTTCCATAACAAATAGGGTGAAGTAAGTAACTGTGGATGAAGGGGTTGATGAACTATTTATAGTGTTAGTTCCTGATTGGTAGAAATTTTGGTAAAACTTGGTGAAATCACAAGATGTCCTACAGGATGTCTTGACATATGGTTTTAAGATTCTGCAGGTTGCTTTGTTTGTTGTTGCTGGATTTTGTTCATGTTGTCAAGCATGATGTCTTGACTTTTGTGAACAAAACATTATGTGAGAATGTGTTTGTTTGTCCGTTACTTGTGTGCAACTCTTTGCGCTACTATGATCTGTCCTTTATGGATTTAGTTCTTAATTAAAAAGCTTTTTGTTGCATATATCATGGAAGAGTTATGGATTCTAGTAGATCTATTTTTTGAAGAAAATCTTGAAGATCTGAAGAGTGATTTGATTGGAGCTGACTGGATCAAATCAAATCTGTTTCATTGATGCTGATTATTTAGACTGATTTCTTTAAGATCAGATGTTATTTTTACCACAGCAGATGCCCGTCCAAGTGTTGCTATTTAAAGCATTCGCAACCCTAGTTTTTAGCTCAGAGAAGCTAGGTTTTATATGGTACAATTGCGTAAGGATTAGTGTTCTAGCTTTCGTGTGTTTTGTGTTAGTTTGTGAGCCATTCACTCATTACTTTAATGTGTGAATTGGACTAAGTTTTGTATTGTAAGTTGTTCACTCAAAGCTTGTAAGCAATAGTGGTTTGCACTTGATTGAAGCTTTTAAGCAAGATCGAGATTGTGTCCTTGAAGAGTGTCTTCTAAAGTCTTATTATTTTTGTTGTTATCACTGCTGTGATTGAGGGGGAGTGAGAGGTGTCTCTTAACTAGGAGTGTCCTAGGTAGAAATTGCAAGGGTAGAGATTAGGTGAGAAAATGGTAAACTAGAGAGAGTCTACTGTATATCTTCAAACTAATTCTACTTAGTAGATTTCCTTTCTGGCTTGGTAGCCTCCAAACGTAGGTGTGTTTTCACCGAAATGGGTTAACAATTGCTTGTGTCTCTTTACTTTTGTTATCCATTTTTCCTTATTCTTATTGATGATTGTACATATATTAGTGTCATAACATCGCCTTCGACATTTGATATCTGATACCAGAATTTCAATTGGTATCAGAGCATGCATCCTGCTCTGGTTCTGGGTGAGATCTAGGGGCGATATTTTCTGGTACCATGGACAAAGAAGGAGGATTTGTGAACAGACCACCTGTTCTGGACGGGAGTAATTATGATTGGAAACCACGTATGATTGCATTCTTAAAATATTTGGATAGTAAGGCCTGGAAAGCTATTATAAAAGGATGGGAACATCCTGTGGTTATTGATAAAGATGGAAAGGCTACATCTGTCTTGAAGCCTGAGGAAGAATGGACAAAGGAAGAGGATGAGTTGGCTCTTGGTAACTCCAAAGCTTTGAATTCCCTATTCAATGGAATTGATAGGAACATATTCAGATTGGTGAAGAACTGTGAGGTGGCTAAAGATGCTTGGGAGATACTCAAGACTACCCATGAAGGTACATCCAAGGTAAAGATGTCTAGACTTCAACTACTAACTACAAAGTTTGAAAACCTAAGGATGAAAGATGATGAAAGCATACATGACTTTCATATGAACATTCTTGAAATAGCCAATGCTTCAAGTGCCCTATGTTAAAAGATGTCAGAAGAAAAGCTAGTAAGAAAAATTCTCAGATCTCTTCCCAAGAGATTTGACATGAAAGTAACTGCTATAGAGGAAGCACAAGACATTTGCAAGATGAGAGTTGATGAACTCATTGGGTCTCTTTTAACCTTTGAAGTAGGAATAAGTGACAAAGCTGATAAGATAAAGAGCATAGCCTTTATGTCAAATACTGAAAATGGAGAGGATAAATCATATGAGGATACAAATGAAAGTTTATCAAATGTCATAGTGCTTCTTGGAAGACAATTCAACAAAGTGATGAAAAGAATGGATATGAAGTAAAGACCTAATGTCAAGAACATCTCTCATGACATCAGTAGGTCCAATGATGCATGTAGAAGAACCAGGACTGAAGAAAAACCCATAAATAGGAAAGGGATACAGTGCCATAGGTGTGAAGGTTTTGGTCACATTAGATCTGAATGCCCAACCTATCTCAAGAAATAAAAGAAAAGTCTCGCTGTTTCTTGGACTGATGAGGATTCTGAGAGTGATCTTGAAGGAAAGTCTGCCAAACATGTAATTGCTTTGACTAAAAGATACTATTTTGATGAAGACTCCAGTAAAGATGAATTAACATTTGAAGAACTTGCAGCCTCCTACAAAGAGTTGTGCCTTAGAAGCGAAGAGGTATGCCATCAAGGTGAAAAGCAGAAGAAACTCATCATCAAGCTGAAGGCTGAAAAAGAGGAACATCTTAAAACTATCAAGGAGTTGAATGATGAAGTTACTGAACATCTTAAAACTATCACTAAGTTGAATGATGAAGTTTCTCAGATGACTTCCCAACTTGATCAAATGGGGAAGTCTGTTAGAATGATGAACAGTGGTACCAAAAACTTGGATAAGATTCTTCAATCTAGAAGAAAGACAGGAGACAAGACAGGGTTAGGATTTGATGAAGAAAAGAAACCACCTGCAGACAATAATCCTGCCTCACACCATAAGCCATCTGGATCCAAAAAAATGATGTTCCATCCAATGTATCAACATCACGACAAAAAGCAACCCAGCCAACCAAGAATATTCTAGAGATGGAAATGCGACTACTGTGGCCGCTTTATTCATATAAAGCCCTTCTGTTTCAGACTGCACGGATATCCTAAATCTATGCCTCAAGCAAGACCTGATCACAATATTCATTACTCTAGGAAGTAATGGGTTCCCAAAGCTCCAGCTACAAAGCAATGGGTTCCTAAAACTGCTGCTACTTGCTTAATAGATCATATGTCCCTAAAAGTCTCTACTAAGAAAGATTGGTACTTTGATAGTGGGTGCTCGAGACACATGACAGGGATAAAAAATCTATTAGTTGACATCAAACCTCACTCTACCAACTATGTGACTTTTGGAGATGGAGCCAATGGTCAAATTAAGGGAGTTGGAAAATTAAACCGCTAAATTAATTAGCATCATTCAATTGTGTGATCAAGGTCTCAATGTCAACTTCACTAAACTTGAATGCTTGGTTACTAATGAAAAAGGAGAGTTGATCATGAAGGGAGTCATATTTAAGGACAATTACTGCCTCTGGGCCTCTCAGGACTCCAAATGTGCTCTTGCCAAAGAAGATGAAGTGAAATTATGGCACCAGAAACTTGGTCATCTGCATTTAAAAGGAATGAAGAAAATCATATCTATGGAAGCTGACAGAGGAATTCCTAAGCTGAAGATTGAAGAAGGAAAAATATGTGGTGAATGCCAAATAGGAAAGCAGAAAAGGATGTCACACCAAAAGATCCAATATCTCATTACTTCTAAATTATTGGAACTTCTTCACATGGACTTAATGGGACCTATGCAGGTGGAGAGTCTTGGTGGAAAACTATGCTTATATGGTGGTGGATGAATTTTCAAGATACACCTAGGTGAATTTTATAAGAGAAAAATATGAAGTGTTTGATGTGTTTCAAGAACTTTATCAAAAGATTCAAAGAGAAAAGGAAAACAAGGTTGTCAGAATCAAAAGTGATAATGGGAAGGAATTTGAAAATCAAAAGTTTGCTGAATTCTATTCTTCTGAGGGAATTAGCCAGGAATTCTCCTCTCCCATTACTCCTCAGCAAAATGAAGTTGTAGAAAGAAAGAATAGAATTATCCACGAATTGGCTAGAGCAATGATCCATGCTAAGAAGCTGCCTTACCATTTTTGGGCTGAAGCCATGAACACTGCCAGCTATGTACATAACAGAGTTACCTTGAGAACAGGAACAATGACCACATTGTATGAAATATGGAAAGGAAGAAAGCCTATTGTTAAATACTTCCATGTGTTTGGGAGCAAATGCTACATACTTACAGATCGTTATCATAGAAGAAAGATGGACCCTAAAAGTGATGAAGGTATATTCTTGGGCTACTCTACCAACAGCAGAGCCTATAGAGTGTTTAACTCCAAAACTAAGACCATGATGAAGTCTATCAATGTTGTTATAGATGATGTGCATGAGGAGATTGATGTCCCAGAAGATGTCAGAACATCCTTTGATATCTCAGCTGAGTCTAAACACAAAAACAATGGTCCTAATCCTACCATCACTAAATCTGAACCAGTTAACAAAGGACCATCTACCAAAAATCAGAAAGACCATCCTATGGATATTATCATAGGTGACCCAAATAAAGGGGTAACCATTAGATCTAGAGAAGTTATTTAAAGTTCTTGTTTTGTGTCCAAGATTGAGCCTAAAAACATCAAGGAAGCTTTAATTGATGAATTCTGGATAAATGCCATGCAAGAAGAGTTGGGGGAATTCAAGAGAAATGAAGTTTGGGATCTTGTGCCAAGGCTTGAAGGAAAAAATATGATTGGAACTAAATGGGTTTACAAGAATAACTTTGATGAAAAGGGAGTGGTCACTAGAAACAAAGCCAGACTTGTTGCTCAAGGATACACTCAGATTGAAGGGGTTGATTTTGATGAAACTTTTGCTCCTGTTGCTCGCCTTAAATCTATCAGACTTCTTCTGGGAGTTGCCTGCATTATGAAAATCAATCTGCTTCAAATGGATGTTAAAAGTGCCTTTTTAAATGGTTACCTAAATCAAGAAGTTTATGTGGAACAACCTAAGGGTTTTGTTGATCCAACTTTTCCTAATCATGTGTTTAAGTTGAAGAAATCCCTGTATGGTCTGAAGCAAGCTCCTAGAGCATGGTATGAAAGATTAACAGAGTTTCTTGTTGATAATGGATACAAAAAAGGTGGCATAGATAAAACTTTGTTTATCAAGGAAGAAAAGGTAAAACTCATGATTTCTCAAATATATGTTGATGATAATGTCTTTGGTGGGATGTCATATGAGATGGTTCAACATTTTGTGCAGCAAATGCAGTCTGAATTTAAAATGAGCCTTGTTGGGGAATTAACTTATTTTCTTGGATTGCAAGTCAAATAGATGGAAGAATCTATATTCCTATCTCAGAGTAAGTATGCTAAGAATATAGTTAAAAAGTTTGTAATGGAAAATGCCAGCCACAAAAGAACACCTACTCCTACTCATCTAAAGTTGTCAAAAGATGAAAAAGGTGTCAATATGGATCAAAGTCTCTGCAGAAGCATAATAGGAAGCTTGTTATATCTTACAACAAGTAGGCCTGACATTGCTTTTGCTGTGGGTGTTTGTGCTAAATATCAAGCTGAACCCAAGATAAGTCATATTAATCAAGTCAAGAGAATTTTGAAATGTATCAATGGGACAAGTGAATATGGGATGCTGTACACTCATGGATCTGGTTGTGTGCTATCTGGATACTGCGATGCTAATTGGGCTGGAAGTGCTGATGAAAGAAAGAGCACATCAGGAGGTTGCTTCTTTTTGGGAAACAACCTCATATTGTGGTTTAGCAAGAAACAAAACTGTGTATCTCTATCTACTACAGAAGCTTAATATATAGCTGCTGGGAGTAGCTACTCTCAACTTGTGTGGATGAAGCAAATGCTTACAGAGTATAATGTCACACAAGATGTCATGATATTATACTGTGACAATCTAAGTGCTATAAACATCTCCAAGAACCCCATTCAATACAGCAGAACAAAGCACATTGACATTCGCCATCATTTTATAAGGGAGCTTGTTGAAAATAAAATCATTACCCTAAAGCATGTTACAACAGAAAAACAGTTGGCGAATATTTTTACTAAAGCTTTGGATGCCAATCAGTTTGAAATTTTGAGAGAAAAATTAGGGATTTGTATTTATGAAGATTTATAGCAATTATTGTTGAGAGGGATTATTACTCATAAAAGGTGTTTTTTTGCCTAAAATAGAGATGTCCCAACATCACTCTTTAGTGCAAAGCACGCTCAAGGATACTAACACACGCTACCCCAATCAAAATTTTCCCTCTAACTGCCCTTTCAACTCCCATACCCCCACTAAGTTTCTGCTTGCTTCCCACTCTCTGCGTGTTTCTCCCATTACAACCTACTTTTATTCTCTCAGAAAACTCAAAATGTCTCCCAAACATGCTGCAACCTCTTCAAAAGCTTCAAAGTCTGAATCTAAACCCAAGGCTCGTCCCATGAACATTTATTTTGAAGAATTCCTTGACGTTACTCCTCTCTCCATGGTTCCCAGTCACGATAATGAAGCTCCCAAGACCACTCCAACTCATGCAAACGAATCTCAACAGACTTCCAAAGGTAAATCCTCTGAAACCTATGTTGATTATATCACTAGGATGAAGAACAAAGAAGTAAGTGCCTATATTGATATATCTATTGGGGAACTTGTAACTATGGTTCTCTATGGAGGACACAATGTATCTGGGATTTCCACTCCCTTATCTCGCATAAATCCCACTCTTAGTTCTGCTGTTGACCTAGGTAAAGATGCTGAAAAACCCTCATCTGATAAGAACCCTAATACTGAGAACTTGCTCAAGCTTGATAGCTTTGTGCTCTAGGATGTAAGAGAAGAAGATGTTGCTAATCAGAATGATGGTATGGAAGACACAACAAACTGTTCTGCTTCGAACAAAGAGAAGGTAAACATCTCTGAAAATGTGGTGGATGTTGAGGATGTCCCTTATGATGACGAGTTGATCAAGAATGTTGCCCCGGGTATTGCTAAAATATTGAAGACTAGAAAGGGAAAAGATGTGCTTGAGGAATCCCCTTCCAAAAGTCAGAAGAAGAAGACCCCTGTTGGACCTCCAAAGGCTTGGAGTAAGGTTACTTCTGCCTCCAAGAAGATAAAAATTAGAAGTATTGACTCAGATGATGATGTTAAGGAGGATATCCCAGACATCACCCCTGCAAAGAGATCTATTGCCAAGAAGACTACAAGGTCTGTGCCTGCTGCCCCACTTGATAATGTATCATTCACCTCTATTGACAACGTGTCAAAGTTGAAATTTGTATATCAATAAAGGATTACTCTGGAAAGGGAATTAGGAAAGGACGCCCTGGATATCAAGGAGGGCATGCAATTGATTACTGATGTTGGTTTGATCAAAACGATTACTGGTTTCTCTAAATGCTATGATGGGCCGGTGAAGGAATTTATTGTGAACATTCCTGCTACCATTACTGACAGAATAAGCAACGATTTTATGAAGGTTTTTGTTAGAGGGAGGTGTGTTGAATTCTATTCAATGGTGAATAACAGATTCTTGGGAAGGACTGATGAATGTGAAGGTGAAATGAAGGCTTCTGACAACCAAGTGTGCAGGATCATTACTGCAAACCAACTCTGTGCCTGGCCATCTAGAGGTAAGCTCTCTGCTGGGCAACTTAGTGTCAACTATACCATCCTTCACAGGATTGGTGCTGCTAACTGGGTGCCCACTCATCATACCTCAACCATCGCTGTTGGATTGGGTAGATTTATTTATGCTGTGGGTACTAATGTTTAGTTTAACTTTGGATAATATATTTTTGATCAAATTGTAAAACATGCAACCTCTAGTGCTGTGAAACTTCCTATTGCATTTCTATCTCTTATTTGTGAAATCATCCTTAACCAACACCCTGAAATTCTTACTACAAATGATGTGGCATGCAAGAGGGAATATGTTTTGTCCCTTCATTACAAGTTGTTTGCTGGAAGACATGTCCCAAACATTGTCTTGACTTCTACTGAGAAGGCTTCTACATCAAGGGCTGGAATTATTTCTGAGTTGAAGGAAACATGCAGGGAGTTAGGTGATATGATTATTATGACTACTGCTAGGAAGATTAAATTGGAGGCTTTGATTCAATGTTTGGAAATTAAAGATAATGTAATGCATGATGATGTTGCTCAAAAAGATGGAGGTGAGGAAGTGTCTGAGGAGGAGACTGATGATGGTGTTAATTCTATTCCTACTGATGCTGATGTAGCTGAAAGTAGTAGTTCTGAGAATGAAGATTAATCTTGTTTGATTTGCTCTTTGTTTTTTTTTTTGCTTCTTTGATTTGTCTGCTACTGCAGAATGTACTTTTTATTGCATTTAAGGTGCTAATGGCTTGTACTGTAATTGGGTCTTTGTACCCTTAACTTATCTTGGTTTTGGTAATATGATCTATGCTACTTTCTCTTAGCTTGTTCCCAATTTATGGCTAAAAAGGGGGAGAAGTTTGGTGTGTGTAAAGCTATGTTTGGTAGGTGTGAAGCTGGTAGAAGCTGTTGCTATTCTGAAGCTGTTGCTGCTCTGTTGCTCTGCTGATCTGATCTTGCAGGATGCTGATCTGATCTTGCAGGTTGCTGACTGTTGAAGAGTATTTGGGCTGATTGATGTGCGTTTTGGCTTGAAGAGTTGCTGGTTTTTATGTTGAGGGGGAGTTTGTTTTTACTCCTATTTGAAGTTATTTTTCTGTTGTGTTGTGCCCTCTATTTTAGGAGCGCTTGTGATCTGTTTTTTGTTTTAGCTAAAATTTTCCAAAGGGAGTGTTTGTTAGTTCCTGATTGGCAGGCATTTTGGTAAAACTTGGTGAAATCAAAAGATGTCCTACAGGATATCTTGACATATGGTTTTAAGATTCTGGAGGTTGCTTTGTTTGTTGTTGTAGGATTTTGTTCGTTTTGTCAAGCATGATGTCCTGACTTTTGTGAACAAAACATTCTGTGAGAATGTGTTTGTTTGTCTGTTAATTGTGTGCAACTCTTTGCGCTACTATGATCTGTCCTTTATGGATTTAGTTCTTAATTAAAAAGTGTTTTGTTGCATATATCATGGAAGAGTTATAGATTCTAGTAGAGCTATTTTCTGAAGAAAATCTTGAAGATCTGAAGAGTGATTTGATTGGAGCTGACTGGATCAAATCAAATCTGTTTCATTGATGCTGATTATTTAGATTGATTTCTTCAAGATCAAATTTTATTTTTACCACAGCCCAAGCCCGTCCAAGTGTTGTTATTTAAAGCATTCGCAACCCTAGTTTTCAGCTCAGAGAAGCTAGGTTTTATATGGTGCAATTGCGTAAGTATTAGTGTTCTAGCTTTCATGTGTTTTGTGTTAGTTTGTGAGCCATTCACTCATTACTTTAATGTGTAGATTGCATTAATTTTTGTATTGTAAGTTGTTTACGCAAAGCTTGTAAGCAAGAGTTATTTGTACTTGATTGAAGCTTTTAAGCAAGATCAAGATTGTGTCCTTGAAGAATGTCTTCTAAAGTCTTATTATTTTTGTTGTTATCACTGCTATGATTGAGGGGGAGTGAGAGGTGTCTCTTATCTAGGAGTGTCCTAGGTAGAAATTGCAAGGGCAGAGATTAGGTGAGAAGATGGTAAACTAGAGAGAGTCTACTGTATATATTCAAACTAATTCTACTTAGTGGATTTCCTTCCTGGCTTGGTAGCCCCCAGACGTAGGTGTGTTTTCACCGAACTGGGTTAACAATTGCTTGTGTCTCTTTACTTTTGTTATCCATTTGTCCTTGTTCTTATTGATAATTATACAAATATTAGTATCATAACATCGCCTTTGACATCTAATATCTGATACCAGAATTTGATATAGCAGTAAGTTGAGGAGCATCAGAAGGAACAACAATTCCATTAGAACCAGAAAAATCAGCAGTTCTGGGTGTTCTAGAAGAAATCAGTCTTCTTAAAAACCTTAGCCCTTTTTTAGCAAACTTACTTATCTCCTTCAGAAGATTTTTTTAGCAAAATTTATTTTCTTATTCTTCTTGGAAGGATCAGAGGTTGAAGGAACAACACTTGTAGAGATGATGTGAGAATAACTTCCCTCACAATCCACAATTTTGAAGTAGAGAAGATAGGAAAATCATGTAGAGGAATCCTTCTACTGTGGATGACCTTCTTGGGGATCTCAACTACTGGGCTTTTGAAAGTCGAAATCATGCCCATATTTTTCTGACTCTTGGCATTGAAGAAAATCTAACAGTAGGTACCAGTCCTTGAGACTTTTCATCATCTGTTAAAGAGTCTATCAGACGACTCTCCATCAAAATGTCTGAAATTAGTCTCCCAAAAAATCCAGGTCTTTATCTTTTTGCATCTATTCCTAGAGTCCTTCACAACATCTCTTAAGAAATAAATAGACATGAAGGCAAGTTTATTTTCCTCTTAGTAGCAATAAAATGAAGAATATATTACTGATCAAGGTTGATGTAGTCCCGGGAGTTGGTTGGCTTTCTGTGATTGAAACAACCAAGAATAATTCTTGCCCAAATCCTCATATTAGGGTGAAGATTCTTGATTTTGCTTGCATGACTTCCAATAGTGGAAATCGTTTTAACCACCTCAAGAGTATCATATCTCTTCTCTCCCATCAGTTCACACTTCGTCCATTTCCATCATGGCCAGTGAGTTTGGCTATGAGTCTCTCAATAATGACAATCTTCTTGCCACAAACAAAATAAATTATTTGAGGATGTTGCTGAGTAGATTGAAGTTCTTATTGTTGTGGTTGTTTTTGAGATTGTTGAGCAGATGATTGTTATTATTGGGAAGCCATTGATGGAGAGAGAGAGAGAGAGGTTTAGGGTTTGAGAACTTTTTGGTTTGAAAACAAGAAAGTGTGGGGAGTGAAAAGTAGCGAAGGTGTGTGAAGTGAGTTTAGATAGAGGTTTTTCAATCATGACAAAAAAAGTAATGACAGAGTAAAGTGTGGAGATTTTAACCTAATCTCAAGGTTAATGATTTAATCCAATGTGTCAGGAGGATGTTAGAAAATGATTCAGTTTTCTAAGACAACTGTCTTCCAAGACTGGTTGGTAGCTATTAAATGCAAAACTATTCAGTATCCAAAAAGAAGATTTCCTAACCAAACAAATTCTAACTGGATACATCTGAACTTATGAAATCTTCTCGCTTCAATAGACTCACACGTTCAGAATCAAAACAAATCTCAGAGTCTCATTTAACCATTCTGAGAATTCAACATTATGAGAACATCTTTTTCATTCTAGACACAAGTCCATTTTCAAAATTTTCAGAATGAAAACGAATTTATCTTCAGCAAGGGGTTTTGTAAAGCTATCATCTTTTTGATGATCTGTATCAATAACTTTTGGATCTAAAATTCCCATATGAACATAGTCACATATAAAGTGATATCTTATCTCAATGTGTTTGGCTCTAGGATATAAAATAGGATTCTTAGATAAACAAATAGTAGAAGTATTATCACAGAGTATATGAATGTTACTATCATATATCTGGAAATCTTCTAGTTAACTTTTCATCAAAAGCATCTGAGTGTTGCATCCAAAAGCTGCAATATATTCAGCTTCAGAAGTTGATAATGCTATTGTTGATTGCCTCTTGCTGGAGCATAAGATTAGGTTATCTCCTAGAAACTGACAACTTCCAAAAATGCTTTTCCTCTCAAGTCTATCTCCAACATAGTCAACATCATAATAACCCACTAGCTTGTAATGTTTATATTTTCTATAACACAAGCCAAGGTTAATCGTTCCTTTCAGATACCTGAAGATCCTTTTAACAACTATTAAGTGCGACTCTCTAGGATCTGATTGGAAGCGAGCACACAACCAAACACTAAATAAAGTATCAGATCTAGAAGTAGTCAGGTATAAGAGAGATCCAATCATACATCTGTATAGCTTCTGATCTACCTTAGAACTTACCTCACCCTTGTCAAGGATACATGTATGATGCATATGAGTCTTAGACATCGTTCATTTTGACATGTCAAACTTCTTCAGAAGTTCCTTGGTGTACTTTCTATGATGGATGTACTTTCCTTTTGGACTCTGATTGATCTAAATCCCCATAAAGAACTTGTGTTCTCCCATCAGACTCATCTCAAACTCTTCCTTCAGAGACTTAAAAAATTCCTTACACAAAGTAGCATTAGCATAACTAAATATAATAACATCAACATAAATTTGAATAACAAGAATTTCATTTTTGAATAACTTACAAAAAAAAGTTGTATCAACTCCCCCCCGGTGAAATCTTTTTCAAGAAGAAAATTGCATAGTCTTTCATACCACGCTATCGGAGCTTATTTCAAACCATACAATGATTTCTTAAGCTTGAAAATAAAATCTGTATTTTTAGAGTTTTCAAAAGCAGAGGGTTGGTATACATACATTTCTTCAATAATGTAACCATTCGGAAAGACTATGCAAAAGATATTAAGAGATGAATAGACTCTAACCTAGTGACTCGTGCAAAGGTGTTTTTATAGTCAATTCCTTCTTGTTGACTATAACCTTGTGCAACCAGTAGAGCCTTGTTTCTTACTACCTCTCATTGTTCGTTCAACTTTTTTTTGAAGACCCACTTTGTTCCTATAACATGAGTTCTTTTTTTTTTTAGCCTTGTTTCTAGGGAATTGATTGAGTTCCTCTTGCATAGCCAGAATCCGCTTCGTGTCTTAAAGTGCTTCATTAATTGATGTAGGCTCTATCAGAGACACCAAACCTATAATGGTTTCTTCAGAGGGCTTGAAAGAGGATCTGGTTCTGACAGGTTCAGTCTTGTCTCCAAAAATCAAATCTTCAGAATATGAAGGTCTCTGTCTATGCCTTCTTAGAGGATTCTAAGCTTCAATAGCTTTTGGTTGAGAAGTTTTAGAGTGTTTGGCTTCAACTTCTTTTTCTTCTGAGGTCTTTCCTTCAGAACTTGAGTATGTGATCTCCAAATCTGCAAATTTCTTAACTAGATTTGAATTTTTAGTATCCATAGTATCCTAACATGGTGCAATTCTGTGCTTTAGAATCAAACTTGCCAAGATTCTCTTTAGTGTTCAACATAAAACAAGAACATCCAAAATGATGGAAATAAGAAATGTTGGGTTTCATATTCTTCTACAATTCATAGAAAGTCTTACCCAAAATAGGTCTTATAGAGATCATGTTCTGAATATAATACGTTGTCTTGACTGCCTCTGCCTAAAAGTGCTTGGCCACATTAGTCTTGTTGATCACGGTCCTTTCCATTTCCTACAAAGTCATATTCTTCCTTTCTACAACTCCATTCTATTGTGGAGTTCTAGAGCAGGAAAAATCATGGGAAATTCCATTCTCGTTAAAGATTTTCTCAAAATCTTTTTTGTTTCAAATTCACCACCATGATTGCTTCTAATTTTTATAACTTTGAGATCCTTCTCATTTTTCACTTAGGAGAAAAAGGTAGAAAACACAGAATGTGACTCATCCTTGTGTCTAAGAAATTTACCCATGTTCATCTGTTATAGTCATCAATAATGACTAGTTCATACTTCTTACCATTGACTGAAGTAGTTTCACTGGTCCAAACAAGGCAATGTGAAAAAGCTCCAATGATCTGGAGTTTTAACCAATAGTTTTAGCTTTGAAAGAAGTTTTAGACAACTTTTCTTTCTGTTATGCTTCAAAAAGAGCATTTGAAGCAAACTTCATATTTGGCAGGCCTCTTACTAAATTAATCTTGTTAAGCTGAAAAATCCTTCTCATGCTAACATGACACAATAATCTATGCCATGTTAATTGCTCTTTGTTAACAAATATAAGACATTTAACATTCTGACTTTTCAAATCAGAAAGTATGATCTTATAAATGTTGTTTTTCCTCTTTCCATTGAAAAAACTGAGCCATCCTTTTGACTGACAGCTTTGCAGGACTTTTGATAGAAAATAATGTCATAACCATTGTCACTTAATTGAGTTATCGACAGAAGGCTATGCATTAGTCCTTCAACAAGAAGAACATTAGTAATGGAAGGGAGAGAATCATTACCTACTATTTCAGAGCCAATGATCATCCCTTTCTGATCACCTCCTAAATCGACGACACCTATATGCTTAAGTTCCAGGCTTTGGAACATATGCCTTCTTCTCGTTGTGCCCCGCGAGCACCCAAAGTCTAGGTACCGAGATCGTTGTCTTAACTCCGCTGCTAAGGATATCTGCAACATGGATTATCTTAACCTTAGGTACCCATATATGTTTTAGTCTTTTTAGGTTAGTTTTCCTAAATTTTTCACAACTTTGGATTTCTACGCAAGATATTTATACATGAATGCATTATTAGGACGAGCATGAAGTTTTGTTTCCCATAAGGAACAAAGTGAGATTCAAGAGTATTAGGCTTTTCATCTATTTCAGAATTAGATTCATCATCAGAATCATAGCCAATATCCCTTGTCTCGTTTCTACTAACGCCATAAACCATGGAAGCCATTAAGCTTCTAGCAAAAAATTTCTGGAAGGACTTATCATACTTCCGTATGATATCACCAAAAACTAAGAGGCTTTAGAATTAACTTTCTTCCCATGTTTGAGATTCTTTCTTTGAGGCACAAAGTTGTTTTCAAAATAAGATTTTCTTCACTCAAAATTGAAAAGTCTTTCTGAAGCTTTACAATAAGCTTCTGATTCAGATACATGAATCTTTTTCAGATCCTTGTATTTTTCCATAAGATTCTGATATTTTTTCCAAAACTCCGGATAAACTAGATTCGAGCTCAAAACGAGAGAGTTCAAAAAATACCTCTTTAGAATCTGACTCAGATTATGATTCTAGTTAACTCGTTTCTACAGGAACTTATGTGGAAGCCATCAGAGTCGCGTTATCTTTATCTTCCTCAAAGTCATATTAGAGGACTATGAATCATCCCATGTAGCCATAGTACATTTCTTCTTCCCTCAGAAGTCTTTCTTCTTGGGTTTGTCCCTCTTCAGCTTGGGTCGTTCATTTTTGTAATGAACTGGCTCCTTGCATTCGAAGAAGATGACTTATTTGCTAGCTCCAGCTTTCTTGAATCCAAAAGTAGACTCAGAAGGACCACCTGTCCTTCCTTGTCCTCTGAATTTGCCTTGCCTTTTCTTCCAGAGTTAAGTCACGTGTCTAGAAATGAGATACAATCCATCTTCCTTGTCTGATTCTTCTTAAAACTTATCATCTGTTTCAACTTGAAGAGCTTTTGTCTTCTTAAATCTTCCTAAAGAATTTTGAGCAACATACTTGCTCTTTATCTTAGGCTCATCTTACTCGAGCTCAATCTCATGACTTCTTAAAGAACTAACCAATTCTTTAAGAGAAGTGTTGTTGAGGTGCTTTGATAACTTCAGAGCAGTTACCATTGGTCTCAAACGTTTAGGTAAACTTTTGATGATCTTTTTAATATGATCAACAATAAAATATCCTTTGTCCAGAAACTTAAGTCCTGCAAAAAAAAGTTTGAAATCTTGAGAACATGTTCTCAACAATTTCCTCGTCCTCCATCTTAAATGCTTCATATTTTTGAATCAAGGCAAGAGCCTTAGTTTCTTTGACTTGTGTGTTCCTTCGTGCGTCATCCCGAAACAAATATGGATTTAGTAGTATCTCTGTTGGTAATGTTTTCAGACTCATTGTATGAAATGGCATTTAGCATGATAGTTATTGCTTTGTGATGATTTTTATAATCTTTCTTTTGTTGTTTTGTCATCACTCTTCTTTCAAATTTGTTGCCACTTGCATCTACTAGGTGTACATAGCCATCGACTACCATATCCTAAAGAACAATATCGTGACCTAGAAAGAAGCTTTCTATTCAGTCCTTCCAATAGTTAAATCTGTCTCCATTAAAGACAGAAGGTTTAGCATTTTAATGATCTTTATCATTTGTTTGAGAAACTGAAAGTGGTGGTGGTAAATTGACCATTGTGTTTTACACTGGATCCTTATCTGAAACTGCTAAGTGTTTGGTAATATTATCAAGACCAGAACCAAAGCTTTGATGCCAATTGAAGGTGGCAAGAAACACGAGAAAGGGGGGGGGGTGAATTGGGTTTCTAAAATTAAAAAATTCTTCAAAACCAACTCAAAAACAATAATACGAACAATAAAAATAACAAGTTATTTTTATATTGGTTCCTTGTTAACGAATCTACCTCTATTCCACCCTACCAAGGTGATTTTTTCTTCTCAATAAAGACTTAATTCACTATAACCGAAATTGATTACAGACACCATAAATCATATTTGTCTTTATCTTCTCCAGTATATCTGACTAAACCCCAGTCACTCAAGGAAAACCACTCAAACAAGATTGAAATTTACAAGTTGTGTTTATAAAGAGTGCTTCTAAGGAAGCAGATTAACACAAGTTAATATAATGAAAGTCTCACATAAATACCAAGCAAAAAATATTTGTGTGTTTACAAAAACTATACACAAAAATAGTATTTACTTCAGCAAAATGTGTATGTTCAATAGCAACAAGCATGAGCAGCATCAACAACCTCTTCCAAATGTTTAAGTCTTCTTTATATAGGTAGATAAAAAATCAATTGGAGGGTAGAATTGGAATAGCATAATATATTTGTCTCTTTCATAACGGTTTGCAAATGGGAGGAAAAATGGTACAATAGTATTGTCTTTCACCCACAAAATCAGGGTAGTGGAGAGACAGATGATCTTGTATTGTGTACTATTTTCCTAAAGCAAAACCTTTTGATCTTATTTTCTAATATTCCGAGGCTTCTGATAAAAGGATGTTGAAGCATGTTTAAAAGCATCAAAAGACTAGTTGAGAGAATCTTTAGAACCTTGGTATTCAAAGTCTTAACACAGTTCATTAAAACCTGTTCTTCAGAGTCTTCCGATATTGTTATTCAGAATCTTCAAAACTTGAGCGCAGAATCTTGAAGGTAGAAAATCCTTCAAAGGATATTCAATCAGAGTCACAGTCGAAATCTTTTGCACAAATGTTCTTTAGAACCTTTGTCTAAGTGTTGTACCCCAAAATTTTCCCAACCTTTTTCTTTACTTGGCTTATGTTTCATTTCATTCTTTAACATTTGCATTTGTATAGCATTGTCTTTTGCAGGGGATCAAAGGAAGTGTGCCATTCAAGAGAATGTTATCAAGGGTATCAAGCTCAATCAAGAGTGCTTATTCAAGTTATCTAATGCTTACAATCATCATGAAGTGGTCAAAGCTCTCTGAGAGAGAAGATTGATAAGTGTTGCTTACCTCCTATCTTGGAGGGCAATTGAAGATCATCAGGGGTCCACAAGTTCATAGTTATGAACAAGATGTGTTTGAGAATCTTATTAAGTGCTTTTGAAGTCACTTTGGAGCTTGTCTAGGCATTCATTTCACTTGCAAGAGGGCACAATCAAAAGGTGTGCACCTAGGGTTTCATCTGCTTAGTTCAAGGTCAACTATGAACTTGAAGGAGTTTGAGATTTGGTTCTAAGTCATTGGAGTTAGGGGAAGTCATTTTGAGACATCTAGGATGTCATATCAAGTTCAAATCAAGGAGAATCAAGAGTCTAAGAAGTTACTAAATTAGGGTTTCAGAGGGTTTTAGTGTAAAATCCCCTTCTTTAGTGTCCAACCTCAAGGACCATTTACATCAAGATACAAGTTCAATCTCATTTTCATGTAAACATGAGACTTGTAGGCCATGTTCTAAGCTTTCTTCTGAGTACTATAACTCATCCATTGGGTTTATGTAACTCAAGTTATGATGCCATCAAGTTATAGGTCTCAGATGAACATATTTTTCAGTCAACAAAAGTCAACTCACTTCCAAGGCACTTTTGACCTAGAATCAAGTTTCTCCTCAACTTTAAGTGAACATGAAAGTTATTCCTTATGATCATAGATTTCCAAAAAGTCCTAGAAGTCCTTGATATCATTTGTGGAACTCAAGTTATGGATTTTGTAAGGCAAGGGTATTTTGGGAAACTTTGATTATAGGCCATTTTGATTATGGGTCATCTTCATGCACTTAAGTACTTCAAATGAAACTTCAACAAACCTGAAAGTTGTTCCAAATGACCTCATTTACTCCCTAGAACTCAGTTTTGGTGTGAATTATGATTGGTTATGGACATTGGGTGGAAAATTTCAATTGAAAATGGACTTTTAAAGATGATTTCAATTGAATTGGTTATAGGTCTTTTTCATGTCTCCTTTTGATCCAATTTTGTTCACAATGCACTCATGAGTAAAATGCACAAATTCACTTTGGTCCATGCTAGCAAAAATACGTGGAATTACAACTTACTTCACAAGGAAGTTTCTCATTCAAACTTCCAAATTGGACTAGATACAAAGCCCAATCCAATCACATTGCAAAATTCAACTCTCCAGCTGCATATTCAAATGGTTTTCATCTGTGTAAGCATCAGTTTTCACGTGTGCATGAAAGAATCACATTTTTGGGCATTTTGAAAATTCGTCACAACTGGGCTTCATGGGCCTCCATTTCCATTCCAAATCCAACACATATAAGTTCACATTTCATTTTGAGAGCTTAGAAGTGCATTTTGGAGATAGAAGAAGCAACTTCCATTTTTAAAATTCTCCAAAGAAAGTCAAAATCGTGAATTTGATTTCAGAGCAATTCAAAGCCAATTGAAGTGAGATTCTTCTTCCTTGAGCAAATTAGAGTGGATCTGGACATTCTCAAGCAAGCTAGCAAGCAATTGAAGCACCACGGAGTGTCTCTGTTAGGTAACTTTCTCCTTCACTTTTCTCTCATTCTAGAGCATGATCTAGGTCCATATTGGCTGCATCTGAAGCCCTACCTCGTCTAGGCCATGTTTGAGTGCTTAATTGTCATGTTTGATGAAGATCTCAGATGTGCATTCCAAACTTGATCCGTTCGATTCTCCTTATTTAGCCACGTTTAAAACCAATGGATCATGGATTTGGAATGTACATCACTTCAGCTTTCATTTGGTATAAGATTTGTGGAGTTTGGTGAAGGTTTGCAGATCTGAGCTCCGACCAGCTCGCCGGAGAAGACGACCGGAGCTAGGGCTCCGACGTCTGGTTCAAACCCTCAGATCTGACGTGTGTTGGTGCTGACCTTTTGACCATGCGCGTGTCTCTTTCCTATTTGTTTGACCATGCTTGCTGGCATGTTTGAATCCATGTAGGATTAGTGAAATGGTGCGTTTCACGTTCTCAGCTTTGGCTGATGGATCTGGGCCAGAAATGCCAATCCCACCCATAGTTTATTGGGCCCAATGCACGTGTAAACTGAATCCTTTGTATTTTCTCATTACTAATGCACCTCCCTTCCTTTTCCTTGTTTTTATTTTATTTATTTTATTTCTGTTTTGCTTTTTGCTTTTTAAAAATACTTCCAAATGTCATAAAATCCCATAAAAAGTATTTTTCAACACCTTAGGGTTGTCGCTACGCGAAAAATGACACAGAGTCGCCACCAGATTTTATTTATCCCACAGAGGGAAAGGGAAATAGCGATAAAACCTTTGGGAAATGGGCATGGTCATCGCAACCAAGTCTTAGAGTTCGGGAGTCGGTTATGCAAGGGGAAGGTATTAGCACCCCCTCGCATCCATCGTACTCGATGGGAACCTCCTAGATTATTTCGTGTGAATGGGTGTTTTATTCTAAAAGTTTGCTTGTTTAAAGAAAGAGGGGTTGGTGTTTATTAGAGTGCTCGCCAAGGATTGGGGCCCTTGTGCCTACGTATATTCACTTGTATGAAGTGAAGAATCAGAGCATTCGTAGTTCATGGGACTACGGTGGAAAACGGGATGTTGGGTGGATGATGCTATCGTGCGTATTCTAGCAGTTAGGTGTATTGCGGCTCGCTCTTGGAGTCTTATGCATTACCTGTTTGCGGTAGAACAGACGTAACATGTCCTTGGGTTAAAGGGTATGGATGATTAAACATGGGAAAGAAAGAAAATTGTGCTCGCTAGGATCATTGCAATCCTATGCCTACGTATTCTCAACATGTGTGAGAAATCAGAGCAGTCGTAGTTCGGCCACTTAAGAAATAATTGTGTATTGGTTGATTTTATACCTTAAAAAAGGGTTTTCGGATTGACGCCCTAAGGCAAAAGAAGTTTGATGAGTTGATATTGTTTTTAGGTTTTTCTTAGGGAAGAATTTATTCTTGACTAGGATTATACAAAAGACTTTGGATAGAGATGAATGTCTCGAATAACCAAGTCGAGCGCCTTGTATTCAAAACATTCGGAACGAGTGTAGGAGGATTCCATTCTCATTCCTTCTCCACCTCTTTAAAGTTCGTGGTGTATAATTCTAATCGTTTATTTTATTGTGTTTTGGATTTTTATGAGAAAAGAGAACCACTTGATGTTGGATCAAGGTTTATTGTTTGTAAAGATATTTGAAGTGATACGAACAAGGTCAATGGCGGACGCACAAGGCGGCCGACTTACAAGGTTGAAAATGGCTCGATAAAATCGAGAGTTTTGCTTTTGAAAATGGTTTTTGGAATCAAAAGTCAACAAGGACAATATAAATATTCACACTAAAATCATACAAACATATAGGGTTAGTCGGCTAAAAAAAATCGAGACAGGCAAAAAAAAATCGAGCACGAAGTGAACATATAAGGTAAAAACAACAAAAAAAAACATAAACAAACTGATCAGTTCGCGCCGCGAACTGAGAAAAGTGAACAATCTATTTTTTGCATGTTCGCGCCGCGAACTGGGGAAGTTTTCAATCTGATTTTTGCATGTTCGTGCCGCGAACATGGGTCACGCCGTGAACTGAAGCGAAAAATGCAATATTTTGCTGTTTTTGCTGTCTTTTGTGGTTTTCCTTCCTTCCTATTGGTTCTTAAAATGGTTTCTTGGTCCCCTTAGAACCTTACATGATATACTCAGTACAAAAACACATAAAAGAGGAAGTAAAATGAATATAAAAGCAAAAAGTAAAGAGAGAAAGGTTTGAAATGGATACCCAAGAGCTTTCTATCTTTCTTGCAAGTCCTCCACTGATTTTTGTTGGAGGTGCTCTCCACTCTTCACTCTATGTTGTGAAGGTTCTGTTTCTCAATGGTCCTCTTGTGCTTCTATGTCACTCTCTTTTTTCTGGTTTTTCTTCCTTTCTATTTTTCTGGTTTTCGAGGTTTCTTTTGCTCTCTCTATTTTCTGGTTTTTCAATGTGTGTAGAATGTGTAATGAATGTGTAGAGAGTGAATAATTTATTTACAGCTCCCTCCTTCTTATCTCTCCCCTCTAGGGTTTTCCCTTCTCCCCAAACATCAGATTTTTTCATGGGTAATGTCTCCTACCACCTTTTCTCATGTCACTCACTTTCTTTCCATTTCCATGTATATGGCTATGCTGCATTTTTATGCACTACTTTCTCATGCTGTCTTTTTCTACAGCCCTCTACATTGCCCTCAATCCTTTCACCTCTTTGTTGGCTTATGCTTGGACTACTCTCTTGGTCAATGTTAACCTTTGGACAGAATTTTGAAATTCTGATTTTTAGATGCATTGTCGCATGCTATTCCCTTGGTCTTGTGACATGTATATTTTGTGACATGAGGCAACTTGTTACTTCTTGCATGGGGCTGTTTTGGATTACCTTCATATTGACTATGGTTGAACACACTTGGTCTTGATCTTGAAACATACCAATGTTAACTCTTAAGTATTTTCTTTAGATGTTTGTGGGCATAATGTAGCACATGAAAACTTGGTGTGGCATGAAGATTACCATATCATGGATTTGATTAGAGACTTGAATGAAGATTAGAAATAGATCAATTTCTAAACATTACTTAAAGTTGTAAATTTTGTAACAAATGGCATTCTTGCAATGTCATAATATTTCTCTTTGTAATATTCTTGCCTCCAATCTTGAATTAATGATGGGTTTCCCTAACACCATTAAACTTGAAATGGATGAAGTCTTGAATTATGGACTTGTGATCTTGACTCATGCTTTGCAAATTTGAACTCCACTTGATCAAGAATTTGAAACAAAGTTGGATGAAGCAATCTTGAATTAGGCCTTGCATTTCATGTTCATTAGGAATATTTATCTTAAATATCCCAATATTTTCAAGTAACTTCTTCTTGAAGTAATCTACATGAGTAGACTTTCCAACTTAGATCAAACCTTAGGTGATGAACCTTTTCTTCCATGTATTCCATGATAGGAAATTTATCTCATTTAAAAATGGAAAATAACAAACCGATCCAATCCGTACCTTATGAACCCACATGCTCGATATGCAATAGAACAATGTATGATATGGTGAATGTAGGGTATAAAGGTTAAAGGTGAAAATGAGGGTGTGACAAGGGTGTTATCTAATTTTGTTTAATTTTTAATTACGTTTTTCTTTTATTTTGCAATTAATTTGGGATTTTACAATTGGAAGTGTTTTTGTGTTTGTTTCCATTTGATCTTGCTTAGTTTGTTGACCAATTGAAACCACCAATGAGTGAGGCTTCCTCCTCATTTTGATGATGCGTTGAGGTGCCTTTGAGGCTGGTTTTGGTCAAATTTTAACTTTTTTTTACTTTCCAACTTGTTTATGAGCTTTGTGTATTTTATTGAACCATTTTCCTATTTTTGGTGAACCTTGCAAGTCAAGTCACCCTAATGGAGGTTCATATAAACTAGTTGACCTAGTTCTCTTGGGAAATGACCCTTGTGGATCCCATATGCTTCCAACACCTCTTGATTCACATTCTTAACATGTTGAAGTTTCTAGTTGCAAGTTTATAGGTCCTACATTTGTTTGGTTTGTGCTACAAGTTGCTCCTAATTATGGCTTTCCATTTGTCTTTAATGTTGAAAGTGGTTTGAACTTAGGTTCTTTCCCATGCCCTACCATGCAACTTGTCTTGTTTCCTCTTCTTCTTTCATTTTTGCATCTTTTTCCCTTGCTCTCACTTCTGTCCATGGGACTTTGGAACTCATTCAAGTTGATTTGGTGCTCTTTGTTTGCACTTTGAGTTTAACTTGGATGAGATGCCACTTTGAGATTCCTTTTGTGCTTTCTTGTTTGCATGATCATTTTGATGCTTATGGTTGAAATTTCTTTCTTTGTTGCTTGCTGCCCAAGCGTATTCTCCCATCCTCATCTTTATCATGTCTTCTTCTCCTTATTTTTTGTTTGCATTTTGGTTTGGTGATTGATGCTTGAATGGTTGTAGGAGTTGTAACTTTTCCCATTTCATCTCACTTTTGCTTAGACTTGTTCAAGTCTTCTTGCTTGCATTTCTCTTTTGTTTTGCATCCTTTTGCATGGATTCAAGAGGTTGAGATGTGCTTGTGGTGGTTGCTGCCCCACACTTTTTTCCTCCCTTTTTTCTTTGTGTTGTATTTCATATTTGCATCCCTTTCTTCCTTTCCATTTGTGATTGATTTATCTTGTGTTTACTTGGTTTTCTTTGCCATGATCCCTTAGGATTCCTAGTCCCTCCGTTTAGAATGGAAGTAGGAGAGACATTAAGTGTTCAATCCAAGCATGATAACATTAGGATAGTCTTTCCCCTCTTAATCTCAATCATAGGAGCACATTGCATGATAACATTAGGGTTGAGTTAGTTTCCCCTTAGTTGTGTCTTCTCTCTTCTCATCTTCAAACTTCTTCAAGACATGTAATAAAGGATAATGAGTGTTGTACGCTATGAGCCTTAAGAATTTGGGAAATGATGATTGGGGGGCCTCCTCTCAATTGTCTAGAGTGTTTAGTGTAACACCCCATATTGCTTTTAGGATTACCGACTGACCCCACAAACCAACACGGGTCTTTTCAGCATGCTTTGTCCTCAATCACACGCTTTCCAGAAAACTTCCCAGAAGGTCACCCATCCCATAATTGCTCCAAGTCAAGCACGCTTAACTATGGAGTTCTTACGAACGGGCTACCGAAAACAAGATGCATCTTCTTTTCGGTAGCCCGTTCATAAGAACTCCACAGTTAAGCGTGCTTGACTTGGAGCAATTCTGGGATGGGTGACCTTCTGGGAAGTTTCCCGAAAAGCGTGTGATTGAGGACAAAGCATGCTGAAAAGACCCGTGTTGGTTTGTGGGGTCAGTCGGTAATCCTGAAAGCAATATGGGGTGTTACATTTAGCATATGCCCTTTGGGCGATATGCGACGCATTCACTCCTAAGTCATAGTCTCTAGTGCAACATGAATTACAAACACAATTCAATTCACTTCTTCTTCATAAAAGACTCAAAAACAAATATTAAATCTTTTTATCCTTTAGGATTAATTGAAAACCATTTTCAAAGAGAGTGTTGTTAATGTTAGAACACATATTGGTTCTTAATAATATCTCTATTGGGAAGTTTCTATTCCTTATTTATATTTAATTCAGGGGGAGATCCATCATCTCAGGGGGAGTTATAATTATTCTATTTTCAATTAAACAAAATTTCTGATGTTTTTGTCATCATCAAAAAGGGGGAGATTGTTAGAACACAGATTGGTTCTTAATAATATCTCTATGTTTTCATGATAACTATTATGAAATTTTGTAATTAAGAATTATATACTCTAAAATTTGCTTAAGAATGCTTGCTGCAGATATTAAAGTAAATATCACTCCAGAAGCAAATCAGATTTGAACATAAGAAATATGCAAAGCTCTGAAGCGTTAGATGCACCCATTAGAAGATTCTGAACGCTGCCATCAGAAGATCTTGAGCGTAGCCTCCAGAAGGATCTGAAGCAGAAGCTCCAGAAGGATCTGAAGCAAGTCAGAAGCATCTGAACCAAAGAAGAATTTTGTATGAAGAGTTTTCAAGCATAGTTACTTCAGAAGACTCTGAGAGTACTAACGCTGCCAGTACTGAGGATCTGACTCAAAACTCTGCTCTGAACTTATACACGCTAAAAGCACACTTGCTACAAAGTCTCTGATTCAGCAAAACTCTGATCAACATCAGAAGGCTCTGATCAAATTAGACTCTGATGATTCTTGTTGAAAATTGTTGAAGAAGAATTCAAAGATTATGTCCGTTGGAATATCCAAACGACTCTTTCCTTATTTATGCTAGACACAAGAACACAGACAAAAAGGATTTCTCTGTGCTTTCTTCTTCTAGGAAAGGTCACTTGATGTGAAGACAAAAAGGCTCAGACCTTTTGGTACACACTTCTCAACGTGAAAAGCTCTTGGACCACTGTGCCTATAAAAGCAAGTCTCCACTCATCTTCTTCAGTTGACGCATTACTTGAAAAGAATTCAATATCAAAGCTCTCATACAAATTCATATATTCTTTCTAGAATTAGTTTCTTTGTTCTTAATCTTAAGTGAAAAAAATCACAGTTGTGATAAAGCTTTATTAGAAGCATTTTAACACTTGTATTTGTTATTACATTTGATTGTAAGAAAACCTTAAGAATATCCAGTTAGGATCAGTAGTTCTTGAGAAGACTTTGAACAGTTGTTCTTAGTGCTTACTATTGTAATCAGTTGATTAAATAGTGGATTAAGTCCTTGTTTGAGAAAGGCAAATCACTCTAGGAAGGGTGGACTGGAGTAGTTGAGTTCAACGAACCAGGATAAAAATACTTGAGTTTTTATTTCTAAGTTTTTATCTTCATACTTATTCAACCCCCCTTCTAAGTATTTTCTCACCTTCAGTTGGCATCAGAGCTCCGGTTCTATGTGTGCTACCACTTCATAGTGACATAAAAGATCCAGTGAGAAAAACTTTGATATATATTTGGTTGTTACTATGGCTGATAATTCAATGTCTAACATTAACCACAAATATGAAGAAAGGGATAGAATCAGCACTAAACCCCCTATGTTTGATGGGGAGAAATTTGATTATTGGAAAGACAGAATTGAATGTTTTTTCCTTGGTTATGATGCTGATCTATGAGATTTGGTCATAGATGGATATGTTCATCCCATTGATGGGAATGGCAAGAAAGTAGATAGAAAATCTATGACAGAAGCCCAAAAGAAGGAATTTAGAAATCACCACAAGGCTAGAACAATATTTTAAATGCAATATCTCACACTGAGTATGAAAAGATCACAAATAGAGAAACTGCATTTGACATGTTTGAGTCCTTAAAAATGACTCATGAGGGAAACTCTCAAGTCAAGGAAACAAAGGCTCTGGCTCTAATCCAGAAGTATTAAGCCTTCAAGATGGAAGAAGTTGAATCTGTTGAAGCTATGTTCTCCAGATTTCAAATACTTACAGCTGGACTAAAGGTTCTGGATAAAGGATATTCTACTGCTGATCATGTGAAAAAGATCATCAGAAGCTTACCTACCAGATGGAGACCTATGGTGACTGCGCTGAAAATGGCTAAAGATCTGAATAAGGTCTCCTTGGAGGAACTAATCAGTTCATTAAGAAGTCATGAAATTGAACTTGAGGAAGATGAACCTCAAAAGAAAGGTAAATCAATTGCTTTAAAATCTAATAAATTTGTTAAAGCATTGCAGGTAATAGAGGAAAGCTCTGAAGAATCCTCATCTGAAGATGAAGATGAACTATCCATGCTGTCTAGAAGAATAAACAAACTCTGGAAGCATAAAGGAAAGAAGTTCAGAAACTTCAGGAAGCCTGACCAAAGAAAAGAATCTTCTGGACACAGAAGATCTGGCAAAAAGGAGGTTATCTGCTATGAATGTAAAGAACCTGGGCATTACAAAAATGATTGTCCAAAGTTGTTGAAAGAAAATCCTAAAAGAAAATCTGATAAGAAGAAGAAGGTTCTTATGGCCACCTGGGATGATTCAGATACATCTGAATCTGAATCTGAGTCAGAAGAGGAATGTGCTAATGTAGCATTGATGGCAGACATAGAAGATCAGGAGGAAGGAACTTCAGGATCTGAATCTGACTCTGACGCTGAAGAGGTAATGGCTAAACTCACTAAAGATGAACTTATCAAAGTTTTATCAGAAGTTATGAAGAGCTATAACAATATTAAACTCAAATACAAGAAGCGTCAAAGCAATCTTGTATCTGAGAATAATATTCTCAAATCAGAAGTAGCTGAGCTAAATGAAAAGAACTTAAGATTGAAAAATGATTATGAATTAGCTCAACAAGACTCTGATTCTGAAACTGAATCTGAATGCAAAAATATTTTGGAAAAATATGATTACATCTTTCAGAAGTTTCTTGCTAAAAGCATAGACAGAAGCAAAATGGCTTGTATGATCTATGGAGTTAGCAAAAATAACAGAAAAGGAATTGGATATAAATCTTCCTCTGGAAAGGATTTAAATCCAAAACCTGTTGATAAAATTATCATCAAGAAAACTCCTTTATATTCCCACTTTAAATTTGGTCACTTGAATGATATTGAACACACACGTTCTGAAAAGAACATTCATGTGTTTAAATCTAAGGCTAGTCAGAATAAACATTATGTTGAAAAACAGAAGTTTAGACAAACCTTTTGAACAACTAACCCAAAAGGACCCAAGAAGATCTGGGTACCTAAAAGTAAAATAATTCCTGTTGCAGATGTTCTTAGCAGCAAGGTCAGGACGCCAATCATGGTACCTGGACTCTGGATGTTCGCGACACATGACAGAAGAAAGGTCTATGTTCCAAAGTTTGGAGCTTAGATCTGGAGGTGATGTGAAATTTGGAGGGAATCAGAAGGGCAAGATCATTGGATCTGACACTATTGGAAATGGTAAACTTCCCTCTATTACTAATGTTTTACTTGTAGAAGGATTAAAGCATAGCTTATTGTCGATAAGTCAATTAAGTGACAATGGTTATGACATAACCTTTAATCAAAAATGTTGTTAAGCTATTAGTCAAAAGGATGGCTCAATCCTATTTAGTGGAAAGAGGAAAAACAACATTTATAAAATAAATCTTTCAGAACTTAAGGTTCAGAATTTTAAATGTCTCTTGTCTATTAATGAGGAGCAATGGGTCTGGCACAGAAGATTGGGGCATATTAATATGAGACGTATATCTCAGATTAATAAACTTAATCTTGTCAGAGGACTTCCTAATCTGAAGTTCACCTCAGATGCTCTTTGTGAAGCATGTCAAAAAGGGATGTTTTCAAAATCATCTTTTAAATAAAAAAATGTTGTTTCTACTTCCAGACCACTAGAATTACTTCATATTGATCTGTTTGGACCAGTGAAAACTGCATCCATCAGAGGCAAGAAGTATGGATTAGTCATTGTTGATGACTATAGTAGATGGACATGGGTAAAGTTCTTAAAACACAAGGATGAGTCACATTTTGTGTTCTTTGACTTCTGTAAACAAGTCCAGAATGAAAAAGATTTCAAAATTATAAAAGTCAGAAGTGATCATGGTGGTGAATTTGAAAATAAATATTTTTGAAAAATATTTTAATAAAAATGGCATTGCTCATGATTTTTCCTGTCATAGAACTCCACAACAAAATGGAGTTGTAGAGAGGAAAAATAGAACTCTGCAAGAAATGGCCAGAACCATGATCAATGAGACTAATCTGGCAAAGCACTTTTGGGCAGAAGCAATCAGCACAGCCTGTTACATTCAGAACAGAATGTCTGTAATACCTCTTCTGGAGAAGACTCCCTATGAACTGTGGAAGAACAGAAAGCCCAACATTTCATATTTTCATCCTTTTGGATGTATTTGCTATATGTTGAATACTAAAGAAAATCTAAACAAGTTTGATTCCAAAGCACAGAAGTGTTTCATGCTTGGGTATTCTGAACGCTCTAAAGGCTTTAGAGTATACAACACTGAGACACAGATTGTGGAAGAATCTATTCATGTTAGATTTGATGATAAGCTTGACATTAAAAAGCCAAAGCAGTCTGAAAACTCTGCAGATAGAGAAGTAGTCTTCACAGACTCTGAAGGCTCAGAGGCAGACAAAGCTCAAGTGAAGGAACCAGAAGCAACGCCAGATGCAATTCCTTTAACTTCTTAGATGAACAATTTAAACATTTCTGAAGAATCAACTGTTAGAGGATCATCTTCCATAATCAAAGCTTCTCATCCAGAGAATGTTATCATTGGAAAGAAGGATGACCCTATCAGAACAAGATCCTTTCTTAGATCATCTGAAGCATCATTATTTGGACTGGTGTCAGTAATTGAACCAACTTCTGTAGATGAAGCTCTACAAGACAATGATTGGATTATTGCCATGCAAGAAGAGCTAAATCAATTCACCAGAAATGATGTGTGGGATTTAGTTCAAAGACCAAAAGGATTCAATATAATTAGAACTAAATGGGTCTTCAGAAATAAGCTTAATGAGAAAGGAGAAGTTGAAATAAATAAGGCAAGGCTTGTTGCTCAAGGGTACAGTCAACAAGAAGGTATTGATTACAGTGAAACTTATGCTCCAGTGGCAAGGTTAGAATCTATACGCCTTCTTATTTCATTTACTGCACAAAATAACATCACTCTATATCATATGGATGTTAAAAGTGCCTTTCTAAATGGTATTATAGAAGAAGAAGTTTATGTTCACTAGCCTCCTAGTTTTGAGAGTGAAAAATTTCCAGATCATGTTTTCAAACTAAAGAAATCTCTGTATGGTTTAAAACAAGCTCCCAGAGCTTGGTATGAGAGATTGAGCAATTTTCTTCTGGAGAAAAATTTCATCAGAGGCAAAGTGGACACAACACTCTTTTGTAAAACATTTAAGAAAGATCTTCTAATTTGTCAAATATATGTGGATGATATCATATTTGGATCTACCAATACTATGCTGGGAAAGGAGTTTGCTCAATGTGTGCAGGCAGAATTTGAAATGAGCATGATGGGAGAATTGAGATTCTTTCTGGGAATTCAAGTCAACCAAACTCCAGACCAAATATGTTAAAGAGCTTCTGAAGAAGTTTAACATGACTGATAGTAAGATGGCAAAGACTCCCATGCATCCAACTAGTACACTTGGTAAGGAAGAGGTAAGTAAGAAAGTAGATCAGAAACTCTACAGAGGTATGATAAGATCTCTTCTCTACTTAACTGCTTCTAGACCTGACATTTTGTTCAGTGTATGCTTGTGTGCTAGATTCCAATCAGATCCTAGAGAATCACACTTAAAAGCTGTTAAGAGGATTCTAAGGTATCTGAAAGGTACTTCTAATGTGGGTTTGTGTTACAGAAAATCTGATGATTTCAAATTAGTTGGATTCTGTGATGCTGACTACGCTGGAGACAGAGTGGAAAGAAAAAGTACTTCTGGAAGTTGTCAATTTCGAGGAAGAAATCTAATCTCTTGGTACAGCAAGAAGCAACCCACAATTGCACTATCAACTACAGAGGCAGAATATATTGTTGTTGCTGGATGTAGCACGCAAATGCTCTGGATGAAAAGTCAGCTAGAAGACTATCAGATATTTGAAAGTAACATTTCTATATTCTGTGATAATACTTCAGCTATATGTTTTTCTAAAAACCCCACTTTACACTCTAAGGCAAAACATATAGAAATTAAGCATCATTTCATCAGAGACTATGTTCAGAAGGGAATTATAAACTTAGCCTTTGTTGATACAGATCATCAATGGGCAGATATTTTCACAAAACCCCTTGTTGAAGATAGATTCAAATTTATTCTGAAAAATATTGGTATGGATTTGTGTTCAGAATAATATTTGTCAGAAGCAAATTTTACAGATGCAAAATGTTTAATGCTCTGAAGTATTTCATCTGTTAATTTATTCATTTTCTTAAATTATTTTACTTGTGTAAATCTGAACTAACAATGCTCAGAGGATCTGAACGTTGGTTAACATTTCATTTCTCAAGAGAATTCAGAAGCACATGCAAGCAAACACGTGTCACTCTAAATCTGCAAAGATGGTGTGTACACTACTGAAGAGACGTTTGAGGTGAAGTTTGAATAGTGAAAATCTTGATTTTCCCCCCAATTTGTCAGAATCAATTAATGCTTGAAATGATTTTTATTCTTTTTCATTAATTGCTATGTGTGAACGTGCATTGTGTGTCTGTTTGTATGCCTAATTATTTACTATAAATACCACATCTCTCACCACTTTCACACTTTTCACATCTCAAGAACGTTTATGCATTTCTGTATTCTTTTCTCTCTTCACAAAAAACCTAAACCTTTGACAAAATCATCTTCAATGGCAACCTCATCTTCAACAGCAGCACAATTTCAATCAACCATGGCTGCAGTTACTTCTGCAAATATGGGTGTGGCTCTATATACGACACCAAAAAGGACTTTGTTAACACCTGTTGACAAACTGGAAGTTTTCTGTGAATCAATGGTGGAATTTGATTCATTGGCTGAAAATGGATTTGAATTTCGTTCAATAATTGATGCTCAAGGCTGGGTAAAATACTTTGACAGATTTTTTGGACCAGTTTACCCTCATCTGGTGAAAGAATTCTGGATACATGCTTCTGTATACCCTAAATTCATATTGTCTTCTGTTCTGGGTAAGGAGATAATCATTACAGAAGATCTGATAAGAAAACTCATAGGATATGAGGAGACTGATAGAGTATCTCATCTGCCAGCTGGGCGTGTAGATATGGAAGAAGTGTATGAGGAAGTCATGACTGCTGGACAGGCTTCTAACAAGTTTAAAGATCTGAAGCCTGACTACAAGATCTGGGCAAAGATTTTCATGGGATGTATTCATCATAGAAAATCTAGAAACTCTCCAGATTACGTGAACAATGAACATCTCTACTTCATGTACTGCTTAAGTCAGAGCACCAAGGTAGATCTTCCTTATATTCTGTTCATGCACTTATGGAATCATATTAATGCTTCAAGAGAATCTGTGAAAGATAAGGGTCAGAAGATCAGAACATGGATTCCCTTTGGAAGGTTAATTTCAGATATTATGACAGAAAATGGATTGGTAACTGCTCTGTATGTTGCTGGAGTCAAGGAGGAACTTGAATCTATTGTTGGGAAACCTCTGAATGCCAAGAATCTTCAGAGACTTAAAATTGTAGAGGAACTCACCTCAACACCCAAGAAGCTGAATATCTCTGAACTCAGTCAGAAGAGAATCCCAGTAGAAGACTACCCTCTATTCTGTGCTGAAGAACCAAGGGAAATAATTGTAAGGTACATTGATTCTTGCAAGGCAGATGGAACCCCAATCCCTGCAGATATTCTGAAAAGAGCACGGGAACCAATGCCTGATGGAGGAAATGAGATCATAAGGAAAAGAGGTCAATCAGAAGCAGAAGATGTGACTGTTCAGAAGAAGCCTAAAGTTGCTGACAAGCCTTAGAAGCTGATCAAGAGGAAAGCATCTGGAGACGCTCCTTCTGTTCCCACAAAACGTATCAAGATTAAAGGTACCAAATCTTCTGTATCTTCTTTCAATAATACTATTTTAAATGATTCAACATTTAAGTCTATTCCAAAACCACCTTCTACTCAGAAACAATCTGTTCCTGCTCCATCTCATATCTCTGTTCCTTCCCCATAAAAATCATCTGATCCTGTTTCCATCACGCCTGTAAAACCTTCTACTACTCAATCATCTGTACCAACACCTACAAACACAAAACCAACAAATCAAACTCAACAACAACAACAAAAACCAACAGAACAATCTGAACAACAACAACAACAACCAACAAAACAATCTGAACAATAACAACAACAACAACCAACAAAACAATCTGAACAAAAACAACAACCAAAAACACAATTTGTACAACAACCACAACAAACAGAAAAACCACCATCAAACACATCTGAACCTATTGGATCTGCACAAGTTACATCTGATCCTGTTACATCTGATCCACCTACATCAGAACCACCTACATCTGAACCCCCATCCAAACCTTCTGAGAATCAATCAGAAACAACCAACCCTTCTGAAACCAATATCCCTGAGATAGAGGTTCTAAACATTACACCTCTCAAAACTGTTTTTGAAGTGTCCTCTACCTCTTACACTCCAACCACATCCTCAAACTCATCAGAATCTGATATACACCCATATTTTCTGGTATCTCCCTCTCATAGAAATTCTAAAGTAAACCAACCTGAACCACCTGTTTCTTCTAAAATTCTCATTCCAAATCCTAACCCAACACCTAAGCCATCTTCTGAAATTCTCATTCCCAATCCTACTCCTACACTCAAGCCAAGGACATCTGAGCGTATACCCTCTGCTTCATGTAAATTGTTCTCCTCTAACAAACTTCCCTCTGGTTTCACCTTAAAAAATTTCTACACCAGAATTGAACCATCTGACACTATCACTCCTCTTAAACCCAAACTTACCATCATTTTACCTTCTGTTCTTCAAACATACATTAAAACAATGTCAGCAGTAACTTTATCAGATGCAAAACTATACTCTGCTAAATCTGTTAAATCTGCATTCAAACCTTATTCTGATAAACCATTTGATGTTGTTTCCCATGCATCAACTGCAAAACCATGTATGTTGAATACTTTAACCAGATCAAAACCTGACAATTCATCTGAACCTCCATTCATACCATACTACCCTCCTCCTCTGATCACCATTCATAAATCCATCTTTCCACCTTCTCCCCAACCCAGGCCAATCACATTGGAAACTCTTCTAAACCCAAAACCTAGACTGAATGTTGATCATTTATTTACAAGTTTTTTGAAAGAAATACAGATGTATTTAGGTTCTGTACAGAGGAAGTATTCATCAACAATGGATGCAAAGGAATCTGATGTCATTTGGAATGGCTTCATAAACAGATTCAATACTGTAGCATCAAATCTGAAGAACGTATGTTCTGATGATGCGAAGCTCAGATTTGCTGAAACTGCTAGAAATCTGTTCTGGACTGTTAAGAGATCTGGACCATTGCTTCTTACAGATGCTCCTTCATCATCAGAAGAGAATACTGAATCTGCATCTGAAGACAACCCTCTGGGTATGACTCTGGTAGAACATCCTTCTGGATCTACAGCTCCTAACTCCAAAGCTCCTATGGAAATTGACTCTGTTCAAGCTTCAGAAACTGTCCCACCTTCTTCATCTGTGATCAAGAAAGAGTATCCAGATCTTGAAGATAAGATTGCAGTTCTGGAAGCTGGTCAATCAGAAATCAAGTCATGGATGGCTAAGTAAGATAAGAAGTCTGAAGACATGGCTCAGTGGATGTCCAAACAAGATCAGAAGAATGAAACCATGGCTAAATGGATGTCAAAACAAGAACAGTCTTCTTCTGAGATCACGGATCTGTTGAAGATGCTTTTGTCAAAACAATCTTAGTTATTTCTTTTTCTTCTAATGTTTGCATCTAATGTTTGCACATGTACTTGAATATTTTCTGATGTGTGTACTTTTGCTCTGAATAAATGAATGAATGTTTCAAAGTTTTCTCCACATGATTTATCTGGTTTATTTTTTCCTTTTCTTTGTCCTTTCAAATTTCTTACTTTTTGTTTATGACAAAAAAGGGGGAGAAAATAGATCTGAACTATTTAATTAAACTTTACCAGAATAAAACTTCAGACATATCAATTTTATCTAACATAATATCTGAGTATTTCAGAACATTTGATAAGTATATTCTGTAAAAGAAACTCTGAGACTCTCAGATCATATGACAATTATCAGACTCTGACTCTGAAATATGCAAGACACTCTGACTCTCAAATGGTTAAGAACAATCAAGCTCTAACTCTGAAAAATACTCAAGACAAAATGAGAAGTTTCTATTCCTTATTTATATTTAATTCAGGGGGAGATCCATCATCTCAGGGAGAGTTATAATTATTCTATTTTCAATTAAACAAAATTTCTGATGTTTTTGTCATCATCAAAAAGGGGGAGATTGTTAGAACACAGATTGGTTCTTAATAATATCTCTATGTTTTGATGATAACTATTATGAAATTTTGTAATTAAGAATTATATACTCTAAAATTTGCTTAAGAATGCTTGCTGCAGATATTAAAGTAAATATCACTCTAGAAGCAAATCAGATCTGAACGTAAGAAATATGCAAAGCTCTGAAGCGTCAGATGCACCCATTAGAAGATTCTGAACGCTGCCATCAAAAGATCTTGAGCGTAGCCTCCAGAAGGATCTAAAGCAGATGCTCCAGAAGGATCTGAAGCAGAAGCCTCCAGAAGGATCTGAAGCAGAAGCTCCAGAAGATTCTAAACGCTGCCATCAGAAGATCTTGAGAAAGGCAAATCACTCTAGGAAGGGTGGACTGGAGTAGTTGAGTTCAACGAACCAGGATAAAAATACTTGAGTTTTTATTTCTAAGTTTTTATCTTCATACTTATTCAACCCCCCTTCTAAGTATTTTCTCACCTTCAGTTAACTCTTGGTTCTACCGCAAACAGGTAACGCCTAAATCTCCAATGGTCGAGCAGCAATACACCTAACTGCTAGAACGAAGGTTTAACCCTACTCGGTTAAAACATTTGAACCAACCTATGGTCGCGCCAGCCCTAACTATGTTTGATCTGATTTCTCATACCAGATGAGGATACGTAGGCACAAGACGACGATGTCTTGGCGAGCAACCTTCCCCACCTTCACCCGTAGTTTTCCGAACTACGTTGACTCTGACTTTCCCATTGCACGAGGGAGTACGTAGGCATAGAGCGGTGATAGTTTAACACCCTTTAGATAGACAACAAGCGTTGATCCCGTTGAGTACAACGGACGTGAGGGGTGCTCATACCTTCCCCTTGCGTAACTGACTCCCGAACCCAAGATTTGGTTGTGATGACCTGTCTTCTCCCTTTTCCGTAGGTTTTCTCTAATCGTTTCCTTTCCCTCTCTTTGGGATAAATAACGAATGGTGGCGACTCTTGTGTCTTTTCCAGCCCCTCTTTGCAACGACGCGACACTAAGAACTTTCTAAAACTTAACAGCATCTTGTAAAACACTTGTATCTCTTCAGAGTCAGAGTGTGTTATTTCCAAATTTTGATGACGTGACAAGTTAAAGCTTCGGAGTCAAAACCTGTTAACTAAAAGCTGAAAATTATTCACAAAACCATTAGAGTATAAAATTATTCTCTAAGAAATAGTGTATTTTTATCATCAAAACTATAGGCCAGATGTAGAACCAAATCTTGTTCTAAAAAATTCAAGTGTTGTAACTCTACCATCCGCATTCTCATCTTCAACTTCTTGAAAAAATCATTTGTGACTCCCTTTGTCAACAAATCAACAACTTGGTTCACACTTCTGGAGTATCCCAAATGTAACCTCCGTTCACCAACTAGATCCCTCAAATAGTGGAACCTCATCTCGATGTGCTTGCTCCTCCCATGTGTAATTGGATTTTTAGCAAGATTAATCGCGAAAACATTGTCAACTAAGAACGTGACAGCCTCACCTTCACTGATGTGAAGCAAGCGGGATTATACCTGAGTGAATTGCACACTCAAAGATACAACAGAGTCGTCATCAAACTTTATTTAGTCCCAAAGAATAGAGAAAATATCGATAAAATCCAAGGGTAATAGAAACAGGTAAGGGAGTCGGTTAGGCGAGAAGATGGTACTAGCATCTTACGTATCATTCGTACTCGACGGGAATGATTTTGCTTGTTTCTAGGCTTGGATGGGTTATCTATCTAAAGGCTACTCACTAAAGAGGGAAAGGAAAAGGAAAAGGAAGAAAAATAAAGAAAGAGAAAGAGAGTGCTCATAGAGGATTACAACTCTCGTGCCTATGTATCCTCATAGTGCACTAAGGAATTCAGAGCTCCGTAGTTCATGGAACTAGGATAGAGGTGGAGAAAGGTGGCTCGCCAAGAATTTGCAATCTCGTGCCTACGTATCCTCATATTGCAATGAGAAATTCAGAGTCTACGTAGTTCGGGGAACTAGGGGAAAAGAGGAGAAGAAACAATGTTAAAACTAAGAGCGAAAGTAGAGGAAAAGGCTCCACAGGGGAAGACAAAAGAATGGTGTTAAAACTAAGAGAAATAAGGAGCAAGGGAATTGAATCAATATAAGGTAAGACCGAGATTCAGTGTGTTAAGTGGCATTCAGTGGTTAACCAAAGAAAGAGAAAGCTACGACTCTGATGGGAAAAAGGTTGGTGTCAACAGATGGACTGTGATTAACCAGAGAAAAAGGTGCTTAGAAAAGATGGCGTTGGACTCTCCTGGGACTCAGTATATTAACTGATGGATAGTGATTAACCAAAAAGAAGAGAGAAATTGGTCTTAACAGACGAACTGTGATCAACCAAAAAGATGGGTGTAGAACCAAGCGAAGGTTGTGACCCAAGAAGACATGTGTGAAACCAAGCAAAGGTTATGACCCAAAGGAGTTTTGTACATAAACTAACAAGCATTATTTGATCGAGGAAAGAGTATTTGAACCATAATAAGGTTACTAACCCAAGGGTGCGAGTTTTTGATCCAAAGAATGAGTGATTAACCAAGAAAAGATGATTAACTCAAACGAAACTCAGCATGCTAACATACAGGCTGTGACTGACTGAGGAACAGGTGATGACTTCGTCGGAGAGGAAGAGAATTGGTTTTAACAGGCAGACTATGATTAACCAAAGGATGGTTGATTAACCAAGAGGAAGTGATTAACCCAAGGAAGATTGGTCTTAAACCAATGAAAGGTGATTGATCAAAGGAGAGGTTGAAAGGGTATGAGTGATCGAAGATCGACTCAACTAAGGATCATGAGACATTATAGTCTGGAGATAGAGATGATTATTATAGGCATATGGTCATTCGTCCTCTACCCAAAATAATCATAATTAGTGTAGGAATTTTCCACTCTCATTCCTTCTCTAGCACCAAAGTATAGTGCGGAGATTGAAACCGATAGAGTAACAACGCAATTTTATGCAGTGCTCCAACACGTTGTACAGACCTCCGACTCTGCAGGGGATCAGAAAAGAAGACTCTAAATAGGTTCTAAGGATAAGAGAGGGGGAATATTAATCAATCGAAATAAGGTTTTGGCCGATCGATCAAAGGGAAAGAACAAGCCAACAATCTTGCATACGAGTCGAAAGATCATCAAAGCAAACGTGTGAAGTAATGATTGTACAAAATTAAATTTTCTCAATGACGAACAAATATAATGCATCCAATTAAAATTGCAAAGAATTAACAAAGAAAAAATGAGCATGCATTACTAATCATACTCATGTTAGCACACAAACAAGAATTGTGTAAAAAAGAATGCTTAACATGTGAACAAATTGCAAAATAATCGAAGAAAATTAAGTAGTTAATCGAGAAAAGGTCATGTCAAGTAGATTCTGCCTTAGAATAGTAGCATTAACATGAATACAAGTAAGCATGAGAAGTTGTACAAGAAAATAGCCCAAACATCATGTTTTTAAGCAAAAATGGGAGGTGTAATCAATTAACCAATTTTTCCTTCATTCTGGTTAATTGATTAACACATTCAAAACAACACAAAATCCACTCAACAACAATCTTAATCGATTAACCACTTTTTCCTGCATTCTGATTAATAGATTAACACTGTACCAGAAGCAGAAAATCAGCATTTTAAAAGCACTTTCAGCAGCAAATCACTTCTCCAATCATCCAAATGTTAGGGCATGTAATTGTAAATGAATATTACATCAAATAGAAACAATTAAACACCAATTGAATCCATCAAACATCAAGATCAATGATGAAATCAATCAATGGATCAATTCCCATCAAAAGCCAGTGGATCTACATTGTGAAAGTGCGAAAATGATCGAAAACAACGAATTAAGCAAGAATCACCAACCTACAAGGAAGAGGCTTGCCTTGGAAATTGTTTTAAGAAAAATATAGTTTGAAGAAGAAAAGAAAACCAGAGAATTCCAAGCTCTAGAGCAATTTGTAGCAAAACCGAAGAAAACGCGATAAATGCTCCAAATATGAATTTACATCGAAACTCTTGAAATGATCAATTTCCAATACTTGAGTTGAAGTAGAAGCTGATGTAATTACAGAATTCCAAGAAGAAATGTTATGTAATTGAGGCTTAGCTCAAAAGTTTAGCAAGTTCAATGTGAAGCTTGCTAAGCTTTAATAGAGGAAAAGAGCTCTAGTGAGGTTTTGTGAAGAAAATGAAGATGAATGTGAGAGAGAGTTGCAGAAATTTCAGAGAGAAATAAAAGTGAAGAGTGAAAATTGTGAGAATGATTCAGGGTCCTTTGTAAAATGTTAAGGTTTGCTTAAACAGAGTGCAGGTTTGGAGTGAAGTAGGTTTGGAACTTGCTTTGGAGCTAGCTAAGGGTGGTTTGGCATTTGGTTTGCAGTTAGTTACATCTAACTCAATGAGCTGGAAGTTGACTCAATTAGTTATTTATTAACTCAGTGGGAGCATCCTAATGCAAGCTCATAATCAAGTGGTTCACATGCTTAGAAACAAGGGTGTATGGTGAGCATGATTGAAAATGATGTAGTATAGCAAATGCAAGGGAATTCTTGAAGTGTCTACAATATTCCACATGATAATAGAACCAAATAGACCAAAAGAGAGAGGGAGAAGCTGTTGTCATGTAAAATGCTGAAACTATGAAAAACTTACAGGTGTTATTTGATTAACCAATTTTGCCTTCATTTTGGTTAATCGATTAACACAGACAAAACTTGCCCAATTTGGCTTGAAACAAGGTGTTATGGCCATGGCTTTGAACTTCGACCCTTTGCTTTGATGAGTAAGCATATAAACCCTTGTATTTTGTTTGTGTTGACGTCGTGATAACTTTGTGAGGATGTGATTAACTGTGGCCTCGAAACTTTATGAACTTCTGGATATTCCTGCAATAAAACCACAAAGAGAAAAAAATTAATGCGTATGCTAGAAATGCGAGTGCACATGCTCATGCAAAAAGAAAAAAGTAGAGGTCAAATTTGGGGTTACGACAGCTTCTCCGATTTAATCCTCTTGGACCTGAATGTGCGAATTGCAATAGCTTTTCGATCATTCAAGGTGGAAGGGGATTAAATAAAAGAGTAGCTCAAAAATTTGGCTAACGACGATGGTAGTGTTTGTCATACCCTAAATTTTGACCATAAGATTTCACACTATTGTGCAAATGATCATTACAATATGGATGTACCTTTATGCATCACTAATCCTCTCAAAGATTGTTGAGTGTTCACCTTGACCAAGAATTAGGGTTTTTAAGCCCTATAGAGGATTCAGGCAAAAGATCAATCAAGAATTGGCATGATCTTTAACTTATCAAGTCCCTCAATCATCCATGGAGGTCAAAAGATGCTCAAAATCGAGAATCAAGGACAAGATTGCATCATTTCTAAGTGATCAAGGCCCAAGATCTCCTGTGTCACCAAATTAGGGTTTTGGTCGACAAAGGCCTCCAGAGAGAAATGTTTCATCTGGGCATGAGCCAATAACTTAATATATGATTCAAGAAGCTGAAAATGACCTCAAGAGTCCATTCGTGAGGCAAAATAGCCTCAGAGGACGCATCTATCAAAAATCAGGAATTAGGGTTTCTCTGCTCAAAATTCATCTGAGACCCAAAGTCAAAGGTTAACTTTTTGGCCAAAAATGTTCATCATAAGCCATTATACAGTAAAACATGATCCATTGTTGCATTTAAATAAGATTTGATCAAGAAATTACGGTTACTTATAAAAGAGGCAAAGTTGAAGAAATTGAAATTTTCACTAAGTTATGCAAAAAAGTGTTCGAGTACCCAACTTCCAAAAGCCATAACTTGTGATCCAAACAACCAAATTTTTTGTTCCAAAGCTTAAATGATAGATCTCATCACATACTACAAAGTTTCTAATGAACCATATCCAAAAAATTCATGTATTTCAAGTTATGAAGTGATTAAAATAAAATAAAAAAGAAATGAACTTCAACACTTAGGCTAATTCCGGCTAAGATAAAATCAGTGAAAACATCAAAATGTGGAAGGATTTTTCACCATGGTCCAAGATGAATCAAGTACAACTATGGACATCAAAGTTGAATTACATCATGCCAGCTTTCCAAAAAGTACAAGAACATCCATTAATTAAACTTGAGCAAGAAGTTATGAGTCTCACAACTCACCTTACTGCAACTGTTTTTCAAAGACAGATTTTGAACTTACTTGCATCCCACGATTTTTCACAACAAGTTTGTCATCTTGCAACCTTTTTCATCTTCCAAGATCATAAGGAATCTTGATGAATCACTTGATATCTTCAACTTTGGACCAAGGAGTCAAGAATCTAACATAGCATGTGCAAATTCATCATTACAAAGCCTTGAAATTCAATTTTGTTAAGTTGCATTAATGTGGCACATAGAGGTGGCATGGATTATGCACAAACTAGTCAAGACATATCCAAGAGCAATAAGACTTCAAACCTGCAAAATTGATGGGAGTCAATGCATAACTATGCTAGGAGGAGACTTTGGCTACCTAGCTCTATCCATTGAGCAATAGAGCGATCCTTCATCCATTCACTTTTCCTCCCAAAAAAAACTTGTTATCCTATATATAGGGATCATTTCTGATCATTTCAAGCACACCAAAACAACATTAGCCTTGTTTTCTCACATTCCCTCTTCTTGTTCAAAGTTCCAAAATTCCAAAGTGAGAAATCAAATTTCTCATTCCAAACCAATGATTCAAACACCTCACATACATCATATGTAAGTGATCCAAACACTTAAGCATCATCTGTAACATCAAATTCATCAAGATCATAGTTCATCCCATGCAAGTTGCAGTTGGATTTGAGTCCATCAATACAGAAGGTTTCAATCCATTCTAAGCACATCAACACACTCCTTGAGGTCTAGGGAAGCTATCCAGATAATCAAAACACTTATGTAACACCTACAACTGAGGATTCGAATTCCTCTTTTAAGGTAAGCCTGGACTTTTCAAACTCCATGAATCATGCATCATAAATGTTATTTCAAGTTACCAACATGTTTCTGGATGCTCATAGATCAATAACCCTCAATCAATTGTTATTTATCATTCGTGTATGGAATTTCATATTAGTTTTTGCATAGTTAGGGTTCATTTGTTCATCACATGATAATTCACTCCACACTTAAAATAAATGAAATAAAATGGTACCATCGTGTTCCTTGTTCAAAAGCGAGCAATTTTCATGTTTACATCTTTTAAAATCATTGCATATTGAGGGAGATAAGAGAGGTTTTATAAATCGGGGATGATGGTGGTGCGCGAGGAAGAAGACAATGGCCTTGGCGCCATTTTTCCAAATTTCAAATTTTTATTTATTTTAATTATTTTCAAAAATTAATTTCTATACTCAATTTTAATTATTTTCAAATGATTTTTTAACAAATATCATTCAAATATTTAAATATTTTATTCACCAATAAAATCAAAAACATATTTTTTATTTGATATATTTTTAATATATTTAAAAATATTATTTAAAATTGTTTTAAATATTTTAAAATAATTTCTTTTCTTGAATTTTCTTAAACCAATTTGATTTCAAATATTCATGTGAATAAAACATCTTTTTATAAATCTTAATCATTGTTTATGACATGGTTAATGGATTCATTTGATAATCATACTTTTTTTTATTGATTTTTCTTTGAAAAAATATCTTAAAAATTGAATTAGGGTTTTTACTTTGATTCAATCTTTTAAACTTCATAACAACATCTTTTGGGCATCTTTTAGAGTGTAAGTCCCACCCTCTCTGTAAATAAACAAATACTGGGTCTCTGCCATATTATCAGTCCCATTGCGCTTTTGAAAATCACGGTGTAATAACTTTTTTCATAATAATCTTGGGCCTCTTCCTGAGTATAAGCCCCAACATTCTTTTTTAAACTTAATAAATTAGGGTCTCTGCTATAGTATAAGTGTCTCTTATCTTTTTTCAATCAATTACCATCATTTGGGCCTTTATTAGAAGTGTAAGTCCCATCATTGTTTCTGTTTTCAAAATCTCCTTCATATTTTCAAAACTTCAATCTTTCAATCTTCCAAATTCAACCTAAACCTAACATCAACTTTCTCAATTAAAATTAGGGTCTCTGCCATAGTATACATCCTTCCTTTGTTCTTCAAAAGTTGTTCTAAATCATCTGGGCCTCTAATAGAGTGTAAGGCCTGTCGCTACTGCGAAAATCGGCGCCGGCTGACAGAAGAGTCGCCACCGTGCGTTATTTATCCCTCAGAGCGGGAAAGGAAACGCTCGAAGTAAACCTCGCAAAAAACGGGGAAAGGTATGGTCATCGCAACCAAAACCTGGGTTCGGGAGTCGGTTACGCAAGGGGAAGGTATTAGCACCCCTCACGTCTGTCGTACTCGACGGGATCCACGCTTGCTTGGGTTGTCTACAGGATGCAAAACAATCTATCTACGGCTGCTAAATCTAAACGGAAGGGAATTGACTCGATAGAGCGTCGCACTCTATGCCTACGTATTCTCAAGAGAGAAAGTCAGAGTCAACGTAGTTCGGGACTACAGGGAAAATTGGCTCGCCAAGACCTCGCGTCTTGTGCCTACGTACTTCCACACTGCATGGAAGATCAGAGCTTTACGTAGTTCAGGCTAACTACGGCTAAACAAAACATTCTCACACAGCAGTGAGAAAAACAACTGGTTTCACAGGGTCGGGAACCTATGGGCAAAACTATGGCTAGATCTCAAATGCACTCGGGCAAGAGAGAAAAAGGGTAACAATTAATCATCAGCGGGAAAGTCTCGATCGCACAGCAGCGAGAGAACAAAAGTCAGTCGTTAGTGTGCTCGCTAGGATATCGCATCCTATGCCTACATATTCTCGTCTGGTACGAGAAATCAGAGCAGCTGTAGTTCGGCTTACTCGGGACCACAACTCAAATCTCGTTTTATTAACATTCTGAAAAATGATTACAACGATTGCATACTGAAAAATAATCTCCTAGAAAACGCTATCCTGTTCTATCCTAAAAAATTGAATGGAAAATAGCCCCCTAACAAGTGGGCTTCTAAACTATTCTAAAATCGTAAAATAAATCCTAAAAAAATATTATATCTAATATTTTTTGCTATTTTTCAACTATTTTCTTCTTTTTTCATAATATTCTTTCTATCTTTTTTCAACATATTTCCATTATTTTTTATACTTCTTTTCTCTCAAAATATTTTCTTTTTCTATTATTTTTCCATAATATTTTCTCTCTTTTTTCCTCAAAGATTTTCTTTTTCTATTATTTTTCCATAATATTTTCTCTCTTTTTTCCTCAAAGATTTTCTTTTCTTTCTTTATTTTCAAATTCTTTTCTTTAATATGTTTTTCTCCTTTTTTCTTTACTATAACTATATAGAAAAATAAAAAAATAAAATATAAGGGAGGGGGGTGTGCTGTTACAGGGGAGTGATAGAAAAATAAAAAAAACAGCAAGCTGGGCCCAGCCCACAAAAATGAAGAAAATTGGTGGAAGGGGGTGCTGGATGCGAAACGGGGGTATGCCAGCAATTGTCATGTGGGCTCGGCCCATTCGCAGCCAAAAACGAGGGGGAAGGAGTCTCAAAAAAATTGGTTGGGCCCGACCCAATCCATCCCTCTCCTTCCTCTCTTCCCTTTCTGTTTCTGAAAACCCTAGCCTAAACTCTCCTTCCTCACGGCGCCGCAGCCACCTTCTTCTCCCTCCATTCTTGTTCGTTCAACCTTTCTTCTCTCTGGTTAAACCTCCTTCGCAGATCCACCCTTCACCAATTCTTCTTCTCCAAATAATCTCCATTTGATCGTATCACAAACCCTATCACCTTAGTAATATCAGCGCAAACGATGCCTATTGGGAGGTTCTGGAGATTCAAGCTCCTCGAAGATCCTGAGCTTCGTTAAAGGCGCTTGAAGAGGATACTCGAAAACTGGAGAGTCATGAAGATCCTTGGAGATTGTTGCGTGTTCTCGTTGCTGGAAATTCTGGAGATCTCGATGAACACGAAGGTGAAGCTGAGTATTCTGGGAAGCTCTGGTTAGTTTGAGGATTCTTACCTTGATGAACCTGAAGAAGGATGAACACCTTGAGTTCAAGATCTTGTGATGATGATGACGTTTCTGGGAAGATTGCGATACTGATGAATGTGGTTATTGCGAGTACGTTCTGGAAATTGGAGGATGAATCTGGGGATTTGTGTTCTTGCTGAGGATGACGTTTCTGGAGTTTGGAGGATGAAGGTGTTGTTGAACCTTGAAGGAGAAACGCGTTGGAGATCTGAAGAGTGCTTGAAGATTAGATGATTGGTGAAGATTGTTGATTTCTGGTGTGATCGATGGTGGTTGAAGGGGGATTGGTCGAAGGAGGAAGAAGATTGTTGATTTCTGGGAGGTATTAGATGAGAAACCTGATGAATTTCAGGTGAAACATTCTGGAAACGAGGATTGGTGATGAAGATTGATCGGCGGCGAAGGATTTTGTTGAGTTTTCCGATGAAGATTAGAGGAGGGAGATGAAGAAGGTTGATCGGTGGTGGATGATGAATGTTGGCCGGAATCTGGAATTTTTGGGGTTTCCGGTGAGACGTGCGGTGGCCGCCGGCCATGCATGCCGGCCGGTGGGGTTTCAGGCGAGGTGCTGGTGGAGGACTGGTGTGGAGACACGTGGGTGGAGGAGTGGAGGGGTGGCGTGCATGTGGGACGCGTGTCCCTACGTGTGGCAGTGAGAGATGAACGCTGAGGTGAGGTGGCGTGGTGTGGGATCTGCAGCGTGGGGTCATCCTCCTCTTCACACGTGGCCTGCTGAAGGCTTTTATGATGCTGAGAATTCTCTGGGAGCTTCTAGAACGTTCTGGAACTTGCTGGGTTATTGCTGAAATTTGGACTGATGCTGGACTTTGGACTGATACAAACTGGGCTTTGCATGACTTTGGGCCCAATACGAAAAAATGGCCAAAAAACTTAAAAAAACTGAATTGAATTAAAAAACATTAAACCAATCAAAAGTAACTAACAACTAACCTAATTAACTAACTAATACTCAATTAATTAAATCTGAAAACTAATCTAATTAAATTCTATAAATCCTAATAACACTATATTATTTATTATAAAAGGGAATTTCTAATAAAACTATTAAGAAACTATTTAAAAACTATTAATATCCTAGAAAATTCTATAAAAGCTATATTATCTATATCTAAAAATTAAAAAAAAACATTTAATTTCTAAAACATTATATCCTAAAAAACTATTTATTTAATAAGGAAAAATCTATATTAAAAAGCTATTTAAAACTATTTAAAAACTATTAATATTCTAAAAATGATAAAAAAAATCTATTTAAACCCTAAAAATAGCCAATAAAATCCAGAAAAATCACAATAATTCCCGAGGGAACAAAAATAGCACCGAACGACAAATAACACTGCGAGAGCGCGACAAAATAGCCGGTAAAAATAAACAGGCACCGAAATATCCCAAAAATACGATTCTACCTATTTAAACTGATAAAAAACACCTGAAACACGAGACGAGAGCTGTGATCCCTGATAAAATCAAAACAAATGAAAAATGTACTGTATGCAATATGCAGATGCGAATGCGATCATGCGTCGAATCCTCGAGCCAGATACGAGACCCGGTTGGTCAAATTTTGGGGTGCAACAGCTGCCCCTGTTCAAGCGGCTTGGACCTGACTGGGTGAGAAGCGAACGGCTCTCAGCCATTCAAGGTGCGAGACGGTTGAATACCGGTAAACCCGAAAATTTGCCAACTGCTCAACTTGTCGAACACCGGAATAATAGCTGCACGGCAAGTATCTGGAGAAATACTGATCTGACATCGCCGTCAGTTATCCACGTTAAATTCTTCTGATATTGCCTTCAGACGACCACAACACCCAACATCGCCGCTGGAAGATTAAACCTGATATCGCCGTCGAACAATCAAAATACCCCGCATCGCCGCTGGAGAGAATACAACACTGAACAAAATACCCCGCATCGTCGCTGGAGAACTAAATCTGCATCACCTAACATCGCCGTCAGAAACAAACATCGCTCTGAGAGACACTCGACATCACCGTCGTACAAACATCATCTCTGATGGGGATTTAAAGAGTCTGACCTCGCCGTCAAACAAACATTCAACCTCGCCGTCGAACAAACCTGGTCTGGGAATCCAAAGTATACATCTCCAAAGGTACAAAACCTGAGCTTGGAGGCGAACGTATCCAAAGGTACGAAACCTGAGCTTGGAATCAAACATATCCAAAGGTACGAAACCTGAGCTTGGAATCAAACATATCCAAAGGTACGAAACCTGAGCTTGGAATCAAACATATCCAAAGGTACGAAACCTGAGCTTGGATTCAAACATATCCAAAGGTACGAAACCTGAGCTTGGATTCAAACATATCCAAAGGTACGAAACCTGAGCTTGGAATCTTGTCTTCAGCCACACGTTGATTCATCAACAAGGAAGTCTGAACTCATAGGAACCTTCTGATGCCGCCCTCAGGCGCTTACGAAGTCAATCTTCAGATTAGACATCACTGTTGGAGCAGACATATCACGCTGCTAAGGACTTCAAGAATCATCTTGAACAAACAAATCCGTCGGGCACCTTCAAGAATCGTCCTGAACTGATAACCTTTATGGATACTTCATTCTGCTGGGTATTCCAGGAATCTTCCTGGGCAACTTTTGCTGAGGACGCTACTGGGGAGCTCAAGACTCATCTTGGGCAAACAACTCGGGAAGCTGTACTGAGGTCCTAAGAATCTTCTTAAGCAAACGGCTCTGCTGAGGAATTCAAGAATCGTCTTGAACTGAAGACTTTGCTGGGGATCTCAAAAATCATCTTGAGCGAGCGACTGCGGGGATTACACCGGGGTCTTTAAGAATCATCTTAAGAAGGCGACCTCGTTGGAGAGAATATCAGGAGTCGTCTTGAGCAACTGGTCTCTTGGTGGAACACCTGTAAAACAAGAATGATAGTAACCTAGATCATGCTTATGATGCATATGCTTCGGTGCCATGCCCCACACGGTGGGAATGATATGCGTTTATGCTAAATGCTGTGCAATCATGCACAATGCTATGCAATGTTAAATGCTATGCAGTGTTAAATGCTATGCGTTTTGCTTGAAAATGCGATGCCCAGATGGCATGGAAATACTATATGTTTGTATAAATGCAATGACTATATATGCGAATGCTAATGCAGGCTCGAGCTGCCAGAGATCACCAGGTCTGAAAACCGCTTGGCAAAATAAATGCCGAAGGCAATGCCAACTCTACTGGGGATGAACTGAAGTCACAGGATCATCTCAGCAAAATAAATGCTGGAAACGGGACACCAAATCCGCTGGGGATAACTGTCCTGTTGGAGAAATGAAAAGGCAACCCTGCTTGGCGACTTCACTGGGGAAAGAAACAACTCTGCTTGGGGATGCTCTCTTCAAACCATTGGCAACTGATTGTACTCTGCGGGGATTGACCCAAACTGTGGTTGATTGCGCGCGGCACACTGCTGGAAATACCCCTACTATCAAGGATGTCGATCTTAATCTGCTGAGGATCCTTCTGATCCTACTCTGATACGGGGTAAAATGCGATCTCGACTCTTCCGGGGATAATAAGCAACTTTCATCTGCTGAAGAGTGGCAATTCTGATTTAACAACATCCATAAGGAATTCAAACATTACTTGGAGTCCTGGTATCCGTCGAGCTTCGTATCGGGAAACATGACAACATGCGAGTCATTGGGGATTACTGTGTCAGATACCTTTAGGTTTTTGTTTTTTCTGGTTTAGGATAAACACGGATTATGTACACAGTGGAATGGAAAATACTAGACGAGAACTAGCATTCAAAGGTGGACTACCAGGCGAGAACTGATAGGAAAATAGGTTATCGGACGAGAATTGATTTGGTTTAGACATCAGACGGGCTGACTGGATAACAGACTGAGGTATAGACAACCAGGCGAGAACTGGCTGAAAGCTGACGTACACCAGACGAAAACTGGTATAACACATAGGGCAAAACACACGATGATCAGACGAGAACTGATTACGCGACGACATGTACCAGACGAGAACTGATACTACTCTTGAAGAAACGGTGACCAGGCGAGAACTGGTTACAATAAACTGCACCAGACGAGAACTGATGCTTACGAAAGGGTGGGCCAGACGAGAACTGGTTACCGGTTTGCCAGGCGAGAACTGGACTTTGGAAACGATTGGTTACTGACACGTAACAGGTTTAAACTGTAGGATAATGATCCAACGACAGCAAGGTTCTTCTTAGGAAGGTTCAGGTTTTTGATGACATGATTCCCCGATACTCAACTCTGGCTGGGGATAAACAAACTGGCCTGAACACCTTGCCCCAGTACACTCAGCTGGGGATAACAAGACTGGCTTAAACAACTTGCCCCAGTACAATTCCTGAGATCACCGCTCTGAATAGCTTGCTACGAGACAACTTCGAGATTATTTGCCCCGGTATCTATACAACAACAAAATTCAATCTCCATTAGACACCTATCACCCTGACTGATTTCAACATTCTCTGCGATGACTTGCCCCTGAATGAGCGTTCTAGCGACTTAACCTGATCTGATTATCCACTGGAAGGTTCTGCTTTCAAATCTCAGCGCTCTGCATAATTGCCCCTGATTGATTCTCGAGAAGACTCACTTCTGATTAACCGCTTCTCAAATAAACTGCCCCTGATCAACTGAAGCTTCGGGGTTTATCCTCAGACTAACTGATTCCGAACTTACTGGAAGTCAATGCCCCGCTTCACAGGTCTTCACAACATACGCCATCATGGTTCAGACTGTTGAATTACTCACTCCTGCTTGATTATTCCCTGCTGGGATTTCTTTCATGCCAACTACTAACCTGCAATTAAAATTGTCTGTCTACGAATGGTAATCTTAATGCAATGGTTATGCAGATTTTGAAAAAATTTGAGCTGTCACTCATTTACATGCATATGATTGTGAGTGACGAATGCACCTAAGTTCAAACGTAGTGCTTACGTGGTCAGTGAAAAATGCAATAAGGATGTGACTAGCAAGTCAAGAAGAGTCAGGTTACTCGACCTTATCGTAATGCGCTTCAGACTAACCCTGCCTCAATTAGGTCTTTTAAGGGTTGTATCGTGGTCGGGTTCACGGTTCGTGAAACAAAGGATATTTGGCTCAAATTTTGATTTGTACCCACCCCTTCTACGTGATGATCTCCGATCCTAAGGTTCAGTTAACCTGACACGAACGCTCGCCTCTTCGAGAGGTATGTTGAATGGTAAGACCCACAGTTAAGGAATTCACAAGGATTTCTTCCAGAGTGATAGTTACTCCTTCTTCGCTTTCGGTGTCTGTGTACACGACTTTGTGATTTGCTGGGGAAAATTTCTTTTTCTATCCCCTCTTTTCGTTCTTTTGATTCCCTAATTTTTGCCTGGACTGACTCATTTTAAGTTCTTTTCGATTTTTCCGATTTCTTTTGAAGTCCAGCGGGATGCCCTGATTTTTGCCTAAGTATTAGCTTTCTCAGCTTTTCTTTCTTCTTACTTAGCGGGCTTTCTTTCTTCTTTCTTTTGGAACAAAGTCGTGTGACACTGGTTGTCTTGATCGCTCCGAAAGGATTGTAACTGTCTCACTCCTGATTGGTGAGGTTTGACCTCTTGAAAGGTATAAGCTGATTGGTCCTTGAAAGACAACATTCCTCTGGAAGACTTGAACGCTCGGTCAAGCTAACTGACAACTACCCTGCCCCGGGTTAAGATATAAGGGTTTAAAAGTCCGAAAAAACTTCTACTTCCTGGCTCGAAGTGGTTAACAAGGGACTAACTCCTTATATCTCCAGTGTTTAGGGATTTGAAACAATGCCTTATACGTCATCGGTACGGTCTTATCTGAAAGCATACAATCATCGGTTATGAGTTTCAGTTTCATCATCCTCCCTCCAATCTTTGCTAGTCACAGGGATAAAGTGGAGTGAATAAAATGCAAGTGTCAGTGCAATGCAGTAAATGAGCGACAACGACATGATTAATTCAGAAAAATGCATAGTCACTTTATTATTATCACCATTTGAAACATACAATGTTTAAAAGCAGGTAGTAACTAACAGAAAAGAAACTACAAATGCAAATGATATATAAAGGTCTGAGGATTGCCAAATGCTGAGGCGCCTGCCTGTCTGAATCACTGGCTTCTGCTGGGGAATGCCTTCCGAGTCTATGAGCTTAGACAGCTGAGCGGTTGGGATGAACAAACAGAAACCCTTCTCTAAAGGAAATGCGATCCTGATCAATCAACTGCTGTACTTTCGCCTGAAATGCTTTACAATCTTCCGTTGAATGCCCCGGTGAGCCACCATGATAACCACACTGAACGTGGGGATTATACCCAGGAGGGTAAGGTTCTGGGACTGGCCTGAGAGCTTTTGGTTCCACCAAATAATTCTGAATCAAACGTGAAAGAATCTGGCTATACGGCACAGGTACTGGATGAAAGGGAGCGTTCCTTCGTTCCAAGTTGTTACGAGGTCGGCTCTGATTCTGACGCTGATGCTGATAACCTCGGCCACGAGTTCGCTGATTTGCAATGGAAGCGACATAAGATTCCTGATGGGGTGCCCCAGGCACAGTCGTCTGTCCAGAATAACGAGACACAGAAGATACTGACCGCTGAGAAGACGGAGAACCGACAGATCTCACTGATTTGACTTGAGGATATCCAACATCTGTCAGGACCACATCGATCATAGCTTCATCTTCAGATTGAGAGCTATAGAGAGATTCAGTTTCACTGGCCTGACCTCTTGAAACATCCGGGATTCTTCCAGTTTTTACACCATACTCGATGCGCTCTCCCGTCCTTACCAACTCAGAGAAATTTGGTGCAACTCCAAGCATTCTTTCGAAGTACGGGCTCTGCAAGGAGTTTACGAACATGCCTTTCAGCTCTTGGTCTAGGAGCGGGGGTTGCACCCTACCAGCAAATTCTCTCCATCTCTGAACATACTTTCTGAAAGATTCATTGTTCCCTTGAGACAATTCTTGCAGCTGCATGCGAATAGGAGCTTCATCAAGATTATAGTCGTACTGCTTCAGAAAGGCATTGGCTAAATCCATCCATGAATGAATCTGATTTCTCTCTAACTGCATATACCAACTCAGAGATGCCCCAGTCAGACTATCTTGAAAGCAATGAATCATCAGCTTGTCGTTGTGCACAAATGAAGTCATTCTTCGGCAGAACATCACCAAATGTTGCTTCGGGCAGCTATCTCCTTTGTACCTTTCAAACCTCGGCATTCTGAACTTCGGAGGCAACACTAGGCCAGGAACCAGACACATCTCTGCAGCACTAGGAGTAACAGCGTCTTTACCTTTCAAGGCTTTGAATCTCTCATCTAATGCACGAAACCTTTCAGCATATACGGGAGCCAATGGGTCTTCATTCTTTGCCGTTGGGACCTCTCTTCGGGGCTTTGGCACAGGGAAGGCAAAACCCTGGTAGTCTGAGACATCAACAGAAGGAGAACATTCACCTCGGACAACAAACTGCTCACGCAGACCTTGGTCTTCAACAGATGGCTGCACAAGCTGAGCTGCAGTAAGGTTGTTTACTTGCGGAAAGTCTTCGTCGTGCGGAGATCCATACAGAGGATTGGACGTCACGGTGAAACCTGACAAGGTATCAACAAACTGGAAGCTGCTCTCTGACATAGCTACCAATGGTCTTCAGCTGACTTCGATGCTCGATTCTGCTCAAATCTGCTTCCACCCCTTGGTCGTCTTCAACACTCACCTTCAGAACCAAAATAAAGGCTGGATAAGAGCTCTGACTAGCTGGCGAATGGTATGCAATATGATGCGAAGATGCCTATGCAAATGCAATGCAACAAACACGGGATCACAGCCCCCACACAATCTAAATACTGCTGCACTGCTGACGGAGTACGGTTGCTCTGAAGAGAAGATCAGAATAACGGGTAGGTTGGAAGTCAAGTTTCCTGCACAAACCCCCCCCCCCCCCCACTCACAGGTGTGGACCTATATCTGACAAGGTACGACATCCTATGCGGTCGTCAGCGTCACAGACTTTCAAAACTGACGATACGATTCCCAGAAGGAGTGGCATCATCGAGTCCTGAAGAGGCCTCACTTAGCTAACTTCCAAATGATCGGTTCCCAGAGTCGACAATCCTCACGTCTGGACTCCCCTCAGATCCTCAGGACCGGAAAGGAGCACCTCTGCGAGAACCTCGTCTGAGCGCAGATTTTTGTAGGGAACTGTGCCTGCTCAGCAGACAGGTTCGTCTACTACTTCTCCGCAACTATATCTAGGTGCATACTCATACTAAAGCCCAGGTCCGGCTTATCTCTCAATCATAGAACACCCGTAACACCCCAATAGCAACAGATAATATCGATAAATAAGCCCCAAATAGACAAGCAAACAAGCGCTAGGATTGACTCTCTCTTAGGGGCGTTGGATCCCAAAATTGACTCGCTTTCGGGACGTTGGATCCCTAGGAGATTATCACATCCCCAGCAGAGTCGCCAGCTGTCGCTACTGCGAAAATCGGCGCCGGCTGACAGAAGAGTCGCCACCGTGCGTTATTTATCCCTCAGAGCGGGAAAGGAAACGCTCGAAGTAAACCTCGCAAAAAACGGGGAAAGGTATGGTCATCGCAACCAAAACCTGGGTTCGGGAGTCGGTTACGCAAGGGGAAGGTATTAGCACCCCTCACGTCCGTCGTACTCGACGGGATCCACGCTTGCTTGGGTTGTCTACAGGATGCAAAACAATCTATCTACGGCTGCTAAATCTAAACGGAAGGTAATTGACTCGATAGAGCGTCGCACTCTATGCCTACGTATTCTCAAGAGAGAAAGTCAGAGTCAACGTAGTTCGGGACTACAGGGAAAATTGGCTCGCCAAGACCTCGCGTCTTGTGCCTACGTACTTCCACACTGCATGGAAGATCAGAGCTTTACGTAGTTCAGGCTAACTACGGCTAAACAAAACATTCTCACACAGCAGTGAGAAAAACAACTGGTTTCACAGGGTCGGGAACCTATGGGCAAAACTATGGCTAGATCTCAAATGCACTCGGGCAAGAGAGAAAAAGGGTAACAATTAATCGTCAGCGGGAAAGTCTCGATCGCACAGCAGCGAGAGAACAAAAGTCAGTCGTTAGTGTGCTCGCTAGGATATCGCATCCTATGCCTAAATATTCTCGTCTGGTACGAGAAATCAGAGCAGCTGTAGTTCGGCTTACTCGGGACCACAGCTCAAATCTCGTTTTATTAACATTCTGAAAAATGATTACAACGATTGCATACTGAAAAATAATCTCCTAGAAAACGCTATCCTGTTCTATCCTAAAAAATTGAATGGAAAATAGCCCCCTAACAAGTGGGCTTCTAAACTATCCTAAAATCGTAAAATAAATCCTAAAAAAATATTATATCTAATATTTTTTGCTATTTTTCAACTATTTTCTTCTTTTTTCATAATATTCTTTCTATCTTTTTTCAACATATTTCCATTATTTTTTATACTTCTTTTCTCTCAAAATATTTTCTTTTTCTATTATTTTTCCATAATATTTTCTCTCTTTTTTCCTCAAAGATTTTCTTTTTCTATTATTTTTCCATAATATTTTCTCTCTTTTTTCCTCAAAGATTTTCTTTTCTTTCTTTATTTTCAAATTCTTTTCTTTAATATGTTTTTCTCCTTTTTTCTTTACTATAACTATATAGAAAAATAAAAAAAGAAAATATAAGGGAGGGGGGTGTGCTGTTACAGGGGAGTGATAGAAAAATAAAAAAAAACAGCAAGCTGGGCCCAGCCCACAAAAATGAAGAAAATTGGGGGAAGGGGGTGCTGGATGCGAAACGGGGGTATGCCAGCAATTGTCATGTGGGCTCGGCCCATTCGCAGCCAAAAACGAGGGGGAAGGAGTCTCAAAAAAATTGGTTGGGCCCGGCCCAATCCATCCCTCTCCTTCCTCTCTTCCCTTTCTGTTTCTGAAAACCCTAGCCTAAACTCTCCTTCCTCACGGCGCCGCAACTACCTTCTTCTCCCTCCATTCTTGTTCGTTCAACCTTTCTTCTCTCTGGTTAAACCTCCTTCGCAGATCCACCCTTCACCAATTCTTCTTCTCCAAATAATCTCCATTTGATCGTATCACAAACCCTATCACCTTAGTAATATCAGCGCAAACGATGCCTATTGGGAGGTTCTGGAGATTCAAGCTCCTCGAAGATCTTGAGCTTCGTTAAAGGCGCTTGAAGTGGATACTCGAAAACTGGAGAGTCATGAAGATCCTTGGAGATTGTTGCGTGTTCTCGTTGCTGGAAATTCTGGAGATCTCGATGAACACGAAGGTGAAGCTGAGTATTCTGGGAAGCTCTGGTTAGTTTGAGGATTCTTACCTTGATGAACCTGAAGAAGGATGAACACCTTGAGTTCAAGATCTTGTGATGATGATGACGTTTCTGGGAAGATTGCGATACTGATGAATGTGGTTATTGTGAGTACGTTCTGGAAATTGGAGGATGAATCTGGGGATTTGTGTTCTTGCTGAGGATGACGTTTCTGGAGTTTGGAGGATGAAGGTGTTGTTGAACCTTGAAGGAGAAACGCGTTGGAGATCTGAAGAGTGCTTGAAGATTAGATGATTGGTGAAGATTGTTGATTTCTGGTGTGATCGATGGTGGTTGAAGGGGGATTGGTCGAAGGAGGAAGAAGATTGTTGATTTCTGGGAGGTATTGGATGAGAAACCTGATGAATTTCAGGTGAAACATTCTGGAAACGAGGATTGGTGATGAAGGTTGATCGACGACGAAGGATTTTGTTGAGTTTTCCGATGAAGATTAGAGGAGGGAGATGAAGAAGGTTGATCGGTGGTGGATGATGAATGTTGGCCGGAATCTGGAATTTTTGGGGTTTCCGGTGAGACGTGCGGTGGCCGCCGGCCATGCATGCCGGCCGGTGGGGTTTCAGGCGAGGTGCTGGTGGAGGACTGGTGTGGAGACACGTGGGTGGAGGAGTGGAGGGGTGGCGTGCATGTGGGACGCGTGTCCCTACGCGTGGCAGTGAGAGATGAACGCTGAGGTGAGGTGGCGTGGTGTGGGATCTGCAGCGTGGGGTCATCCTCCTCTTCACACGTGGCCTGCTGAAGGCTTTTATGATGCTGAGAATTCTCTGGGAGCTTCTAGAACGTTCTGGAACTTGCTGGGTTATTGTTGAAATTTGGACTGATGCTGGACTTTGGACTGATACAAACTGGGCTTTGCATGACTTTGGGCCCAATACGAAAAAATGGCCAAAAAACTTAAAAAAACTGAATTGAATTAAAAAACATTAAACCAATCAAAAGTAACTAACAACTAACCTAATTAACTAACTAATACTCAATTAATTAAATCTGAAAACTAATCTAATTAAATTCTATAAATCCTAATAACACTATATTATTTATTATAAAAGGGAATTTCTAATAAAACTATTAAAAAACTATTTAAAAACTATTAATATCCTAGAAAATTCTATAAAAGCTATATTATCTATATCTAAAAATTAAAAAAAAACATTTAATTTCTAAAACATTATATCCTAAAAAACTATTTATTTAATAAGGAAAAATCTATATTAAAAAGCTATTTAAAACTATTTAAAAACTATTAATATTCTAAAAATGATAAAAAAAATCTATTTAAACCCTAAAAATAGCCAATAAAATCCAGAAAAATCACAATAATTCCCGAGGGAACAAAAATAGCACCGAACGACAAATAACACTGCGAGAGCGCGACAAAATAGCCGGTAAAAATAAACGGGCACCGAAATATCCCAAAAATACGATTCTACCTATTTAAACTGATAAAAAACACCTGAAACACGAGACGAGAGCTGTGATCCCTGATAAAATCAAAACAAATGAAAAATGCATTGTATGCAATATGCAGATGCGAATGCGATCATGCGTCGAATCCTCGAGCCAGATACGAGACCCGGTTGGTCAAATTTTGGGGTGCAACAAGGCCCAACATCCTTTATAAATAAATTAATCTTTTTAGCCCCATTCATCTTGGGATTTGTACATGATACAAATCATCTGGGCCTCTATCTAGAGTGTAAGACCCAACACCCTTTTTCCCCTCCTTTTCAAGGTTAAAATCATCTTCAAATTCAATTTCAAATCATCTCCTCCTTTCAAAACTTTTTTCAATTTCTCAAAATCCTAATTCATTTTAATCAATCAATCTTAAATCATTCAGTCAATCACGTTACATTTGAGCCTCTATCATAGTGTAAGACCCGCCATCTTTTCAAAATCATCTCATACTTGTTTATATACTTGTTCATATATATGCATATATACTTGTGAATATCTTGTTAAGTTTCTCTTAGCATTTAAGTCATCCTTAGCTTAGACTAGGTCAAGCAACATGATCCTTTCAATCAATATAACTTAGTTCAAATAACTAGTTCCCTCTTGCTGAAAGGAATATTTTCCCCAGTATAGTTGGCCTCCTTTTGGGCTTTATACAAGCATCATTGCCTCCTCTTTGACATCATACAAAGAATCTCCCCAACAAGATCAACCTCCTCTTGGGATTCATACAAGGACCCTAAGGCTTATTAAAAGCATAAGTCAAGCATTGGTCATCTATATAATAAATCTTTTAGCCTTACCATCATGGGCTTTGTACAAGATATAAATAAATATTTTAGCCTCACCATCCTGGGCTTTGTACATGATACAAATAAAAATCCCCAAAAGAGTCATTCAAATCCTCAATATTAAGTTAGTCTCTTTAAAGTTTCTCAACAGTCATTAGCCTTCTCTTAGGATTTTACACAAATAATTTCCCCAGTCAGTCAGCCTCAATCTCAGGCTTTGTATAAGACAGATAAAACTCTTCTAGTTGATTCAATTTTCAACTTTTTAAGCTTCAACCTTGGGCTTTGATCAAGGAACTAAATTCAACTTCCCCACAGATGAGACTCTGAGTCCTTTCTGTAGGAAGGTCTTTATTCTATACATCACATTTCAAATCAAATCAAATAATCAGATCAAACTATTTTACATAAAGTAGGATGTGGCATTTCTCTGGATATTTCAAAGTCCAAGTTTAAATCTTATTCCCTTATGATAAAACTCATGAAGAAAGATGCGGTTTTGCTCTGGATATCTCAAAGTCCAAGTTTAAATCTTCTTCCCTTATGATAAAACTCATGAAGAAAGATGTGGCATTGCTCTAGATATTTCAAACTCCAATTTTAAAGCTTCTTTCTTCATGATATTTCACTTTTCCCATAAAGGAGTATGTGGCATTGCTTAGGATGACAAAGATCCAAGTTAAAGCTTCTTCCATTATGATTTTACTTCTCAATGTTTGTGATGAGTAGGTGAGATATCTCCCTTTAGAGATTACAAATTGTCAAAATATCATTCAAACTTTTAGCTTCAATCTTGGGCTTTGAACAAGACTCAAATACTCTTTTAGCTTCAATCTTGGCTTTGAACAAGACACCAAAAAATTTCCTCTTATAGATTTAGGAGGAACTACGAACGCTCTGATTTCTCAGTTTCCTTTTTTAGAATACGTAGGCATAAGATTACGAGATCTTAGCGTGCATACCAATACAAAAAAACTTAGGTTTAGACACCTTCCAAAAAAAAGAAAACCATAAAACAACAAAAACATTTCCTCAATTTTCACAAAGGAGAAACTTTCCTAATTAAATAGAATAACAAACCTAAGCAAGCAAGTAATTCAACAATATAAATATACAATCAAGGTTCCTATAGATTACTATAGATACTCAGGATGTTAACAACTTCCCTTAGTATTACCAACCTCCGATTCCTGATCTCTTAGCATTTGTAGGAAAAACACTTGCGAGCAGAGTTAATTTAGATTTCTTCCCCTTCCTTTTAAGCATCATGGAATAAGTATTAGAACTTCGAAAGTAGCACTAAATATGGTAGTGGTCGATTCATGAAAACCAGAGCTACAGTGTTTAGAGAGCTGAATGTGTAGAGAGTTTGATTAAGTGAGAAATTGGTTGAATATCTACTGGGGAGATGAACCAGTTAGCGGGAAGTATACTTGATGCATATGTTATGCAATGTGTGCTTAGTCTTACACGATGCATGTGATTACACTATGCAACAATGCAGGTTAAGGTATTTTATTGCAGGTAGGTAAGGGTTATAGCAATATAGACTCGACATCCTCAACTGGGGAAGGACCACCATAGACGATGACTTTTCTGCTGAGGAATGAGCTTAAACTCTCAGATTTTTGAGCTATCGCCATTACTACTGTTGGGGATGAAGTAACCCGATGAACTTTACACCATAAATGAGGCTAGGATGATCCCTGGACCACCACTGCTGTTGGGGGGAAGTGATACTTGCGACTTATTGGGAATGTTGCGAGGATCCCGCTTTTGTTGGGGAAAAGAGGCTAAATATTACTCTGCTTGGGGATCTATCATGGCTCTGTTGGGGCAATGGAAAGCAAACAACCTTCCAAAAAACCATGATGGCACTCACTAGGGATCAAGCTTACAATAGAAGCTACCAATCATCCCTTAGAGACTTTCGGTAAGTCATGCAATACATAATGCTTTCTCTGTTGATTTAGATTTTTATTATTCTCAACAATTTATAGTATTATATGATTACAAATAATTATTTATTTTGCAAACAAAAATACTGAAAGAGATAATTGAGAAATCAAATGATGAATTTTATTGAATATGACAAAGATTTATACATAAGGTGTGTACAGGGATGCAAAAATCCTTGATGAGGAAATTCACAATAAATTGAAAAACAAAGGTAAATGTTGTCATACCCTAATTTTTTACCCCTAATATTTCACTTCATTTACCACATTTGTCATTACATATGTGTGTGTCTTTATACATCACTAACCCATTACAAATACAAAATGTGTGTGCTTCTTTGCTTTACAGGTTAGGCGGTCCTCCCAAGGGCTCAAACAGATGAATTTTCAAAGGATGGGAATCATATTCAACATATTAAGTCCCTTATTTATACATCAACAATCAAGTTTAAGATAGAATCAAGACAAGATCATCAATCCTTAAGATCCTCAATGCACCAAAATTAGGGTTTTGACCTAATTTAGTCCCTGGGTTGACTTTTGGTGTAAGGCATGAGCCAAAACCTCAATATATGTCCCAAAGACCTCAAATGAATCAGATTAGTCTATTATTATGTTTGGATTGATCCAAAGAACTTGATTCATAAGCAATGTAAGAATTCAAAGCCATCTGGTATAGAAACTAGGGTTTTTAATGAAAAGTCAACTGCACCTTTTGACTTTTGACCAAGACATGATATAAAGCCTTGAGACATGATTCAAGACACTCAAAAACACATTTGTAGTCCATCCATAGGGTCTCAATTATCCCAAGAGCTTGATTTCATTGAAGATCATAAAAATTCAATTTCATCTGATACAAAAGTCAACCGTGATCAAAATCAAGTTTTACTTTTAAAATTTTTGGTCAACCATGGAATCCTCAAGTCAATAATCATGGTAATATATGTTTTGGATCACAATCAATCAATAGAAATCAAGAAATAGGAGGTTACTTATGAAAAGCGCAACATTGAAGAATTTGGAATTTTTCTATGTTAAATAATTTCATGATTTTTACTATACTTGCCAAATCCATAACTTCCTATTCAAGTAACCATTTTCTTTGATTCGAAGACCAATTTGAATAGCTTTCTACATACTACGACTTTGTCCTTGAGGATAAATTCCCAAAAAATGCATATATTGAGTGATATGATGCCATAAAGTTGGAGGTTCAATACTTTTGAACCTAGACACTTAGAGAAATTTTAGACAGAATCTGTCTTATGTTGGAGCCAACTTTAGAGCCGTTATTCTCCATAATTCACATTGATTCAAGATAAAACATGAAACTCAAAGTTGAATTATGTCATCTCAGCTTTCCAAAATGTCTAAGAACATTAATTTACCTTACTTGAGTAAGAGGTTATGAATTTCACAAAATGTCTAAGAACATTCATTTACCTTACTTGAGTAATAAGTTATGAATTCTGGCTTTTGGTCGGTAGCCATCCGTTTATTTGTTAACAATCCCAACTTTTGGTTGTTAGTCTTTATTGTTTGTGTATTCGCCTTCGATCGGCGTCTGGGTGATGCTAACTCTTGGTTAGTAACCTCTATCTCTCTCTCTCCCTCTCTCTCTCTCTCTCTCTCTCTCTCTCTCTCACACACACACACACACACACACACACACAACTTTTGGTTATTATTCTCTGGTGATCCTAACTTTTGGTTAGTAGCCATTGTTATCTTCTTGATTAGTTACCGTGTCGGTTATCCCAACTTTTGGTTGGTACCCGTTGTTTTCAAGTCCACCTTCGGGTGGCAATCTTTACTTGGCATCCCCGCAGGTCGCAAATTTCTGGGTTTCTTTTTGGTATTCAATCACCTTCAGGTCCAAGTCGATTGAATAGGGGCAACTTTAGCACCCCAAAATTTGCCCGCCCTTTTTCTAACTTTAACTGGCTTTTGCTTCACGTTCATTTGCATCATCATTAGGTCATAGCTCATAGTCATACTTTGCATGGGTCTTCTAAGACAAGGGATCAGGAGTTTCTCTTAATCAGATCATCAAGTATCAAGCTTACTTTCTTCAAGAGATGTCAGACATCAACAGCCTAGGGTTTCATATTTCCTTTGATTCAAGATGGTCGGCTGGTGCAAGAGCTCAAGTTTATCGGGGACAATGGTTTAGCTTCAAGTCAGGTATCATTATTTAGTCATGTTAAGATTAGACATGAATTTAAACTATTCTCGGTCAAACCGTCAAGAGACCGCTTCAATCACAAGTTACCTGCATGAATGGCTATTTCTCAGGCAACATGTATTCAAGGCTAATTCATTATGTGGAGAGGTTATCAGGTTATCAAGTATTAGTCCCTGAAGTGTTTGATTCAAAATTTAATATTAATCTTAAGTTCAGTTTTTTATTCATTTCAAATTGCAAAGTCAATGGTTTGGTTCATTATGGAGGGTGCGCATATTAATTTAATGCCAAGTGCAAGATGAACTCAAGAATGATTTATCAAGACCAATTCAAGTGTTACTGATTTCAAGTGGACGATTCAAGATGTTGAAATTTGATTTGTAATGAGTTTTTCAAGCATTTATCATAGTTCAAATAAGGTGTGTAGGTGTGAATAACAATTTAAAGGACCATTACAAGTTGTAGAAGAAAATTGTAACTCAATCATCACAAGGCAATGGAAATTAAAGCCAATACAATTCTAAAGCCTAAAGTCCATTCATTAAAAAATGGAATTTTATAAAAAAAAAATATAAGTTAGGCTCATCCAAAAACAAGCCTATGAAAACAAGATATTGTTTTTCTTTCGAAGTTCCTAAGTAATACAATGCCCAACAATTTGAACAACCTTCAACCAATATCATGACATAAATGTTCTAACATCAGCCAATCTTTTCCAAACCAATTCAAGAAAACAACTACAAACTTTTAGTATCACAAGACTACCCCACATGCTACAATACTAGGTCCCACGCAACACACCACCTCTAAGGCACACACCACATACGACAAAATCAAAATCAAGACCTTGCCAAACCTCACTTGCAGCAACTACCCATACCACTACTCTTTTCACGTTCACAATGTACATCATTGCCAAACCGTCATTATTCATTATGCAACATCTCAACCTACAATCCAAATTCTGTTACTACCTTCACACCGAAACAAAAATCTACACCCATCATAAACCTTGATTTCCAACCATTAATTTCAAGAAAACTGCAGACACAAGCAGCCCCGCATCAAACCGTACGCCGGAACTACAAAGGCCACACCAGACCAAAGCTTGCTGATTCGTACAACAACAACCAACTGTACCATTGAAAACAACTTGTCAATACTATCAGACAATAAAAATATGTACTGTAAAACTTAAGGAACAAGTTTTTGATTAAAAAGACAACAAGGAAAAAAAGGAAAAGACATACTTGTTATCTCTACAGAACTCAGTTTTCAACCATTTCACAGTCTCTCCCTATTTCCTTTTCTCTCACCAATCTCCAGCTAAAAAAAAAAATTCTTCAATCTTTCCCAACTTCACCGATCTTCAGTCTCCCTCAAATTTAACTTTCACTGTTCAGCTCGGCATCAAACTTTTCTCCAATGTCACAGTAACTTGAAAGAACACCATAACTTCACAACCTCTGACAAGCTTCCCTAACATAATTTCTTCCTCCAAACTGGTGAAAACATAATGACAAGAGGTTGAAACAGAAAATTGTAACTACCTCCTCTAAAATCGAAGGCTTCTTTCACTTTATTCCCGCCATCCTTTCATCAAACTTCTACTTCTTTCACTTCATTCCCACCACCCTTTCATCAAACTTCTGCTCCTATTCTCTCCTTCTGCTCCCATTCATCTTTAAAAACTTACACCCGATCTCCACTCGTCATTTGAGTATCTACAACTACTTCACACTACAACAAAGAGCTCTCGTTGAACTCATCTTCATCAATAATGCTTCAGCAGCGCAAATTCAACTAATCACAACCTATAAGGAGAACTCACAATTCAATCATCCGCACAAAACCGTATTCTCACCCCAAAACATGCAGTGACGAATTAGGGAAGGAGAGAGCGAGGTCTGAGGAGAAGAGGAAATGAATCATTTCTTTCCTGGCTTTTTTAGGTCAGATGAGCATAGTCCGGGCCTTAGGCCCAATTTACAATTCCAAATCACACCCCATTTTCACACACATCCCCATCTGGTTCATTGTTTGAGACCCTTAGGCCTGGGTCCTTAGGCCCAGCGCCTCATTTCCTATTCTCACCCCAAAACCCTGTTCACACCCTGTTTTTTTTGTTTTTTAATTATATTTTGTTGATTATTTAATTCAATTATAGTTTAATTATGTTTAGTTTTACTAATTAGATATTAATTTTAGGATTAGGGTTAACTTTAGTAATTAAAATTTAATTATATTTCATTTTAGTTTATTTTAGTTAACGTTAGAATTAGTTTTAATCCTATAATTTAATATAGATGTAGATTAGGATTTAATTTAATTAACTTAGTTTTTTTAGTTAATTTAGATTTAGATTTTAGCTAACGTTAGAATTAGTTTTAATCCTAGAACTTAATTTAGAATTAGATTAGGATTTAATTTAATTAACTTAGTTTTTTTTAGTTAACTTAGATTTAGATTTTAGCTAACGTTAGAATTAGTTTTAATCCTAGAACTTAATTTAGAATTAGATTAGGATTCAATTTAATTAACTTAGGTTTTTTTAGTTGATTTAGAATTAGATTTTATTTAGTATTATAAATTAGTCTTAATCCTAGAATTTAACTTTAAGTTAGAATTAGATTAGAAGTTAGCTTTTGAGTTAACTTAGGATTATCTTTTGAATAGGAAACTTAGCGTCACTCGTAAAAAAAAAGGCATCGTCCCTAACTGCTAGAAAGGAAACTTAGCGTCACTCGTAAAAAACACTTAACCAACATGTGGTTTAGTTACCCAAACTACGTCTTCTCTGATTTCTCATACCAGATGAGGATACGTAGGCACAAGACGGTGATGTCTTGGTGAACAATCTTCCCCTACTTCACCAGTAGTTTTCCGAACTACGTTGACTATGACTTTCCCATTGCACGAGGGAATACGTAGGCATAAGGTGGTGATGTCCTATCGAGTCTCCTTTTTTTCTTTTCCATCCCCCGTTTAGCGGTAGCTTATAGATAAACACACCCTTTGATTAGACAACAAGTGTGGATCCCATTGAGTATAATGGACGTGAGGGGTGCTAATACCTTCCCCTTGCGTAACCGACTCTCGAACCCAGGATTTGGTTGTGATGACTTTATCTTTTCATGTTCTTCAGGTTTTCTTCGATCGTTTCCTTTCCCTCTCTTTGGGATAAATAACGTTCGGTGGCGACTCTTCTATTTTTCCGCCGGATGGTTTTCGCAGTTGCGACAGCTGACGACTCTGATGAGGACATTGTTTCCCTATGCGAGTCAATCCTAGAGCATGTCTATTTTGTGTTTTTGGGTATATATTTATGTATATGCATGTACTTTACTATTGTATATTATTGCATTTATTTTCAACATTTTATTTTTGTTATCATATTACACTACTGCTGTTGTGTTGTTGGGTGGGTTGTTCCACTAAGAGATAAGCTCAATACCCAGGCTTAAGTATACACTTAATATTAGTATGGAGAGTAGTGCGGGCTTGGATGTTTGGCATGCACGAGCCCTCATGAAATTCGCGTCCAGACGGGGTTTTCTTTAAAGACATCCTCTTCTGTGCATCTTGGATAGTGGAGGGGGTGTTGGATCTGAAAGCTAACGACTCTGGAGACCGTTCATTGGGAAGTCAGTTGAGACCTCCTTGATTGACCATGATGCTAAACCAGAAATGGTGAATGTATCGTCATTTCTCGACCTAAGAGTCCGTGATACTGGCGACATGCATAGGATGTCTTACCTTTTCAGAAGATAGGTCCTACCTGTGAGTGGGAAGGGTTTTGTAGGAAACCTTGACTTTCAACCCACCCCTTTCTCTATCAAACAGACCTTTAGTGTTCTGGTATTCTGGATTTCTTATTAGAGCGAAGTTCTGGTTCAACTCAGTCAACGACACAACAATTTTGGATGTCTTGATCCCCTGTTTGCATTTGCATTTTCATTTGCATATTAACATTTGCATGTATGTGTGATCTCAGGTTCTTGTTTTCCCTTTGATTCTAGTAATTTGATCCGCTATCAACATGGAGCCTGAATTGAAGAAGACTATCATCTATAAGTTCCCGCTGCCAGAGTTAAGAACTTTATTTGGTCTTATTTCAATGGCTGGTTCTGGTGTCATGAAGGATTTCAAAAAAGATTATGGGAAGATTCTGAGTTTCGTCCACAAAGTCACAAGTTACGAACAAAGAGCTATCCACACTCTGCTGCAGTTCTATGACCCTCAGCTATGCTGTTTCACATTTCCTGATTATGTCCTAGTTCCTACTTTGGAGGAGTGTTTTTTTCTAATGGGAGTTCCAGTCTTAGAAGAAATGCCTTTCTTTCATTCTGAGGACGAACCTGGTCTAGAGAAGTTAGGCAACACTCTTTATTTGAGCAAATATGAATTGGTGGGTAATATGGTCTGTAGGAATGGAGCTTCGGGTTTTCCTTTGTCTTTCTTTGTGGGTAAGGCTCAGCATTTTGCTATGGAAGGGTGCTGGGTAGTTTTCAAAGCTATTCTGGCATTGTGCATATATGGTATTGTTCTGTTTCCCAACATACCAGATTTTGTTGATATGGTCGCTTTTCACATCTTTGCTTCCAAGAATCCTGTACCTACTCTTCTGGGGGATTTATGTTATTCAGTGCATTACAAAAATGAAAAGAGGAGAGGGAAGAATGTTTCTTGTTGTGCACCACTTTTCCACAAGTGGTTCGTGGATCATCTTTCTTACATCAGAGCTTTTGTTGATACAAGGGATACGTCTGAATGGTCAGAAAGGCTTATGGGTTTGACATTTAAGAATATTATCTGGTTTAATTGAGATCTGCTCGGTGTGGTGATCATCTTTAGCTGTGGGAGTTTTCCTAATGTACCACTGATAGGAAGAAAAGGTGGGATTAACTACAACCCTTCTCTTGATATTAGACATTTTAGTTATTCCTTGAAGGGGACCCCAAAGGAGGAGAAAGTACATGAATCTTTGTACTTTACAGGTGTAGCTGATTTTGATACTTTGGCCAAGATAAAGGAAGCCTGGGGAAGAGTTCATAGAAGAGGGAAATTTTTGTTGGGTAAAGGTGACTACAGAGCGTATAGCCCTTATTTAGATTGGATCCTGAAGAAGGTGGAGAAAGTGTTGCTACCTTTCCCTGTCAGAGAGCCTCTATATCCTTTAGTCGTTGAAGAGCCTACGATGGTTGATATTCAAAGATACAATAAGCTGTGGGTGGAAAAAGAAGAATTGCGTAAGGAGAATGAAGAACTGAAAAAAGAAATTAGTCAATTAAAGAGTGACCAGAATGAAGTTATTTACTCAGCAAAGACGAAGACAGAAGTTTTGGTTAAGGTAGAAAAGGAGCTAGCTGAAGAGGTTCGAGTGTGAGGACGAGTCGGCCAAGATTTGAAAAGTACTGATAATATCCTTAAGCATAAGAGGAAAGAGCAGGAGAAGGCATACCTGGAGATATCTAAGTTCAATGATTAGTGGAATGTTGCATTAACTACTAACAAAGGAAGGGAAGATGAGCTTCATAGACAGATTAATAGATTGAAGGTACAACTCAAAGTCAAAGATGGAGAAGTTTCAATGGAATTATCTCGCCGGTATGCAAGCGGTTGGAAATTACAAGAAACCCTATAAGCATTGGAGGAGTTCAAGATGAGGGAAGAATTGAAGAAACCGAGACTTGAAGATGCCTTCGAAGAGGATGCTTGGGAAGACTACACTCAAAGCTTGAAAGATGTTATCTTCAGAAGAGACCTGCTCATACAAGAGTTGACTGCAAGGCCTGAACATCCAAACATAAAGGAGCTACTAAAGGAAGTTCAGACTCATTACAGTGGCTGAAGAGAGTTATTTGGTACAGTTTTCCTATAGTTTTTATTTTGTTTCTTGTCTCGAATTATGGCCATCACCAAACTTTTTGGATGGGGTTTTAGGATTGTATGCAATTGTATTACTTGTCGTTGTATACGCTGACTTCCATTCTCATTTTATTTATGAGAGAGGCTTCTGATTCTACCTTTTTATTCTACTGTTTTTCTATTTATTCGTGGAACTAGAACCAAGGGGAAGATCTCCCTGAATCATATATACATTCTTGCATTTTGTAATATCATTCTCATTTGCATGGCAGGTGTTCTTGGAGCCTTTAAACTTATCTCTGCTTGGTTTTCTTCACTAGTTAACAGGATAGCATATCCAGTTTTCCATAGATATTCTACAAGAGGGAATCAATGGAGAGTCATGGATCAAGTACAACAAGAGTTGCAGGAAGTTAGGGATAGAATGACACAATTCATGGAGATGATGTAAGGGGTAGCTAATGGGCAGGAGCAGTTGAGAACTTTGGTTCAACCACTGATAGCACGGGTGGATGGTAATGGTGTTCTACATGGAGGGACCATTGCTATCCCTCCTCCAGTTGATGGAAATTTTCCTCAAGTCAATGGTATTCCCACCGTAGTTAATCCTTTGGGCGGAGGTCATCAAGGAGGAGTTCATATAGCTGGTACTGGAGGAAGTGTGTGTGATGTACACTGAGTTGTGGGTCCCCATTGGGAAGAGGATAATCAGGATGATGTATTTTCAATGACAGACTTAGATATGGGTCTCCCCACAGAAGATGACAAGAGATTCAAACTGCTTGAAGAGAAGATGAAAACCCTCGAGATCCAAAATTCTTTGGGACTTGATATGTCGAATCTGAGCCTGGTGCCTGGGGTCAAGATTCCCCTTAAATTCAAAGTACTAAATTTTGATAAGTATAAAGGAACAACTTGTCCTAGAGTACACCTCAGGGCTTATTTTCAAAAGATGTCAGCATACTCGGATGATGAGAAACTTTTGATGCATTTCTTTCAGGACAGTCTGTCGGGTCCTTCATTGGAGTGGTATATGGGTCTGGAAGGGATGCATATAAGAATTTGGAGAGAGTTGGGAGAAGAATTTGTGCATCACTACCATTACAATAGTGACTTGGTGCCTAATAGGGTGCAATTGCAGAACTTGTCACAAAGGAATAATGAAGGGTTCAAGGAATACGCCCAGAGGTGGCGAGAGTTAGCGACCAGAGTTCAGCCCCCAATGGTGGAACATGAATTAATTGACATGTTCATGGTGACCTTGCTAGGAACATACTATGAGAAATTGATCGGGTGCATGTCTGAAAGCTTTTCATACTTAGTGATGGCAGGGGAAAGAGTAGAGAATGGAATAAAGACAGGAAAGATACAGAGTGGAGCAGGGCCTTCGACAGGAGGAATGAAGAAAGTATACAACGGGAATCAAAAGAAAAGAGAAGGGGATATGAATGTTGTATCAGCCTACAGAGGTAGAGATCGGGTGCAACATCAACATCAGCATCAACTTCCATATCAACCTCAGCATCAACTTCCATATCAACCTCAGCATCAACATCAACAACAAGTTGCTAGTATAGCTATTCCGGCTGTACCACAACAACAAACTATTGTGCCTCGTCGTTATCAAGATAGAGGAAGGATTGCCAACAGGCAGTTCGACATGCCTCCCATGCCTTACTCGCAGCTTTTGCAACATTTGTTACAGTTGCAACTTATTCAAAAGGCAAACATAAATGCTCAGAGGCGTACATATATGCTCAGAGGCGCACATAAATACTCTGTTAAAGATCTTAAATACGACATTTGTGCCACGGGAGATTTCTGTTAATCAATTGGAAGGAATGATGGCTCACGTCAATGCTGGTAATGGGTTGGGCTTTACCGATTTGGACTTGACTCCTGCCCGGAGAAACCATAACCACTCTCTGCACATATCCATAGAGTGCAGGGGAGCTGTTCTATCCCATGTTCTAGTTGATACGGGATCCTAACTTAACGTGTTGTCGAAGAAAGCGCTAATGAAGCTAGACACTCAAAGCTTAATCTGCACTCCGAGTGATTTGATGGTGAGGGAATTTGATGAAACCAGGAGGTCAGTATTTGGTGAAGTCACGTTGCCAATTCAAGTGGGTCCAGAGATCTTTGATGTAGTTTTCTATATCATGGACATCCAACCTGCTTATGGTTGTCTACTCGGCCGACCTTAGATACACTCCGCTGGGGTAGTCACCTCGACTTTGCATCAGAAATTGAAGTAGATGGTGGAAGGGAAGGTTGTTACAGTCTGTGGAGAGAAGGATATTATGATCAGTCATCTGTCATCCTTTAAGTATGTGGAAGTGAATGGTGAGATCCACGAGACGCTTTGCCAAGCTTTTGAAACTGTGCAGATTCAGGAGAAGCCTCCTGTAGAAGCTAAAGGTCCAGAGGTCTCGATGTCGTCATTTAAGGAAGCCCGTGCTATATTGGAATCTGGGTCTTCTTAGAAATGGGGCCAAGTGCTCGATGTTCCTGCTAAACATGACAAGTTCGGTCTAGGGTATAGCCTATCTTCTTCAAGGGATCCTCCAAAATATAGAGGACCTGTTCAGTTTACCAGCAATTGAGTTATTTTCGACAGGATCAATGTTGTTGAAGATGACGAAGGAGACATCGACTGCAATATGGATGCTTGGATCCGTCCATGTGTCCCCGGACAGAAACTTTGCAACTGGACTGTGGAGGAAATCATCCAAGTTACATCAGAAGAGTAATTTTCATTTGTTTTTAATCATGTTTGGTCATGCGTTCTGCCCAAGACATAATGGCTTTTCCTTGTAGGGCCCCTCTGTTTATTTTTCAAATTTTTATCATGAATGAAAGACGTCCTTTTTGCATTCAAATATTTTTATCCTTGTTTTTCTTTTTATATTTTTAACGAAAAACAGAAAAATGGCAATGTGTTTGTGTCTATTTGCATATCATAATAAGCATAAAACATCAATCATGCAGGTTTCACATCTCAGATACCATCGATCCAGATTTGGCTATGGCTCGATATGACTTTGATAATCCAATTTATCAAGCTGAAGAAGGCATTGATGTTTTGGTCGATAACACTGCTCAATACTATGGGTTTTCCTTCATGGATGGCTTCTCTGGGTATAACCAAATCAAAATGGCTCCAGAGGACATGGAGAAAACTACTTTTATCACACCATGGGGAACTTTTTGCTACAAAGTTATGCCTTTCGATTGAAAAATGCAGGGGCTACTTATTAGCGGGCAATGGTGACTCTCTTTCATGATATGATTCATTATGAGATCGAAGTATATGTTGATGAAATGATTCCAAAGTCACAAAAAGTGGAAGGACATATGGTCAATCTTCTAATATTATTTGAAAGGTTAAGGAAATTGAAGCTGAGGTTGAATCCTAACAAATGCACCTTTGGGGTGCGATCGAGGAAGTTGCTGGGTTTTATTGTCAGTGAAAGAGGAATTGAGGTGGATCCTGCAAAGATAAAAACTATACAAGATATGCCTGAGCTGAGAATAGAGAAAGAGGTCTGTGGTTTCCTTGGTAGATTGAATTGCATTGTGAGATTTATATCACACCTTACAGCTACTTGTGAACCTATTTTCAAGTTGTTGAGAAAAGATCAAGCGGTTGTTTGGAATGAAAATTGTCAGAAGGCTTTCGAAAAGATAAAAGAGTATTTGTAGGAACCTTCGACATTGATGCCTCTAGTTGCAGAGATACCTCTGATTATGTATTTGACAATTCTTGAGAATTCAATGAATTGTGTGTGTTGCACCCCAAAATTTGACCTACCTTTTTCTTTCTAACTTGGCTTATATTTCATTTTATTTTAGCATTTGCATTTGCATAGTATTGGTTCTTACAGGGGATCAAGAGGTGTTTTGTTTGCCATTCAAGAAGAGAGCTTCATGTTCAAGCTCAAGCAAGGTATCATTTGCAAGACATCAAGGGTTCATTTCCATCAGATTGGGTTTCAAAGCTTCTTGAGGGGAGAGGTTTGTATATGGGTGTCACCTCTTATCTTGAGGATCATCAGAGGACCATCAAAGGGTCATGAGGTTACCTATTTGGATAAGGCATGGTTCAAAAGCTTAGTGTGTGTCTTGAGAGGTCTTCATGGAGTTTTTATGGTCATTCAAATCATCTGCAAGAGCTTCAGTCAAAGGATATAGAGTTAGTGTTTCATATGGTCAACCCAAAGTCAACTGTGGACTTCAGAGGGTTCAAGACTTGGTTCTAGACCATTGAAGACATGAGAAGTCATCATAAAGCATCTAGGATGTCATGTTAAGATCAAATCAAGGAGATTCAAGAGTTCAAGGAGTTGCTAAATTAGGGTTTCAGTTGACTTCAATGTAAAATCCCCTTCTTTGGTGCCTAACTTCAAGGACAATTTTCCCTATGATGCAAGTTGAATCTCATTTTCAAGTAAACATGGGACTTGTTCATCATCCTTCAAGCTTTAGTTTTAGTACAAGGAATCATCCATTGGGTTTGTACATCTCAAGTTATGGTGTCATCAAGTTGGTGTCATCCAATGAAAAGAATTTTGGTCAACACAAAGTCAACTCACTTCTAAGGAACTTTTCACACGGAAATAAGCTTCTCATCACTTTCAAGTGAACATGCAAGTTGTTCCTCATGATCTTATCTTTCTAAAAAGTACTAGAAGTCCTCATTATCATGTGCACATCTCAAGTTATGGTCTTCACAAGGCAAAGGTATTTTTGGAAATTTCATTATAGGTCATTCATTTCAATGGTGCATTCCATGAACTTTAAGGCCTCAAACCCAAATTCAATGAACATGAAAGTTGTGTTATATTGTCCTAACTTCATCATGAACTTGATTTCCATGGTATGTGATGAATGGTATGTCCGTTTGAGCCATTTTGAAGGTGAAAAGTGGACTTTTGGACATGATTTGGATACCTTCAATTACAAGTCACCATTTGAACTCATTTTGAACTTTTTCACACCTTAATGTCATCAAATATTGGTCTTGCTACTCTTTACCACATTTGGACCAACAAAGGTACATGTTATATGTCATTTTTCAAACTTTATACCCTTAATAATTCATGCACCAAAACATTACACAAAGGTATTCTACATGACCCAAAACCATTCAATTGATTTCTACATACCATGTATATTCATTTGCTGACCACAAAATGAGTGGAAAAGAGGAAACCCGTGGGTACACATAAGAAAACATTTTTGGAAACAACGTTGATGCATTCGAAAATGAAACCTCCCGGGGTGAACAACACTGGTCCTTTGTAGCGTGACGCGCTCTGTGAGGATGATGAAGCAGATGGGCTGTACCCCAAGCCAAACATATCCTGCTTGTTGGGGATGTCAAGCACCTGGCCCCAACCCTGTGCTGCCCTAGACTGCACTGCCGCCTGGGCTTCCTTGAAAGAAGATATGGCCACTTTGGGCGCTTTGATCGTTGCAGGAGACTTGTCCTTAACCTGGACCGTTTCAAACGCTTGACAGAGAGTTTCGTGGATCTCCCCATCCATTTTAACATATTTGAATGACGATAAATGGCTAACCATTATGTCTTCTTCCCCACATACGGTGACGATGCTGCCACCAATCATATATTTGAGTTTCTGATGCAGCGTGGAGGTCACAGCTCCTGCTGAGTGGATCCGTGGACGACCTAATAGATAACTATAGGCCGGCTGGATGTCCAATATGTAAAACACTGCATTGAACACTTATGGCCCTACCTGGATGGGCAATGTAACCTCTCCGAACACTGACCGTTTAGTTCCGTCAAAAGCTCTCACCACTAAATCACTAGGCGTACACCTCAGCCTCCGAGCGTCTAGTTTCATTAATGCTTTCTTGGGGAGTACATTTAGAGATGACCCAGTGTCCACCAAAACATGGGACATAACAGCTCCAAGACATTCAATCGAAATATGTAACGCGCTGTTGTGATTTCTGCCCTTCGGCGTCAACTCCAGGTCCGTAAACCCAAGACCATTCCCTACGTTCACGTGTGCGACAACTCCTTCAAGTTGGTTTACTGAAATTTCCTGAGGCACGTACGCAGTATTCAATATCCTTAGCAACGCATTGCGATGGGCTTTCGAGCATAGCAACAATGATAATATAGAAATTTTAGAAGGCGTTTGCTGCAGATGGTCGGCTATCTTGTAGTCGCTCTTCCTTATTAGCCTCATAAACTATTCTACATATTTTTCCAACAGTTCTTTCTCTCCAGCCTGAGGTTTCTTCCACGACCATTTTACCCTTTCCTTTGTCTGCTTTATCAGCCACCACTTCGGGTGGTGAAAAGACTCTTCCACTTCGGGTAATTCCTCCTGCACCGACCAGATTCTCCACTGACTCAACAGGCGGACTCTTCAAATCTAGCTTTTGTCCGTTACAATATACCTCGGCTCCATAATTCCACGGGACCCGCTTTTGTAATGACAATCGTTGGTGGTCTAGGAGCAGAAATGGTAATAGTTTTATACGGAATGGAAATCGTGGCAATCTCATCCCTCTTCTCAGTTACCAACTCTTCAAATTTACTCTCAACAGCCCAATCAAACTGCAGTTCCCCACTATCCATCATACGTTGATTACAAACCTTCAATTGCACGTATCCCTCAGGATCATTCAGACATTCGGCGCAATCTTCAGCATAGCCCGGGTAAACACCCCCTTTCAACAGCCTAGCTTTTACAAAGCTCAACGGCGTCTTCAGCTCACTAACATATGCTATCAAATCTAAACCATCATCCTCGACGATCGCACTGACTCCATCTTGCCCGTGGTTTGGCATAGGATTCTGTATGATGTTGGGAGCATCGTTAGAGAAATATATCGCCTTGCTATCAATCATATCCTGCACTTTATGCTTGAACGCTTTGCAATTGTTGATATTGTGCCCCGGGGCACCTGAATGAAACTCGCAGCGGGCGTTCGCGTCATACCGGGGTGGAGGTGGCCCCGTCAGAAGAGCCATCGTCCTCTTCTGAATAAGTTGCAATTGTAATAAGGTCTGGAGAAGTTGTGAATACGGCATCAGTGGTGTGTCAAACACTTTGTTCACTCCCTGGCCACGATTCTGGTATCGCCGTTGGGTGTAATTCTGATTTTGATTTTGATTCTGCTGATTTTGCTGCTGCTGCTGAACGACAGGAATTGTTATACTGGCAACCTGTTGACGCTGACGATTCTGATACTGAACCTTACCTTTTCCCTTAGAACTGGATACCGAACTAATCTCACCTTCTCGCTTTTTACCACCAAACGCCTTCTTCCCTCCTCCAGCTGAGGGCACTTTGTTTGACTGAATCTTCCTGAGCTTGATGTCGTTCTTCGCCCTTTCTCTAGTGATTATCAAATCAGAGAAGCTACCCGACATGTTACTGACGAGCTTCTCGTAGTAGACACCAGGTAGAGTAGCGAAAAACATATCGACTAACTCACGTTCCACCATTGGAGGTTGTACTCTTGCCGCGAGTTCCCGCCACCTCCGGGCGTATTCCTTGAAACACTCATTATTCCGCTGGGAAAGGTTCTGAAGTTGGACCCTGTTGGGAGCAAGGTCGTTGTTATATTGGTTATGTTTTACAAAGGCCTCAGCCAGGTCCCTCCAGCTTCAGATATTGATAGGCTCCAGCCCTATATACCATTCAAGGGACGGCCCGGAGAAGCTGTCCTGGAAGAAGTGCATCAATATTTTCTCATCGTCTGAATACGCGGACATCTTCCGGTAGTAAGAGCGCAATTGGACTCTTGGGCACGTGGCGCCTTTATATTTGTCAAAGTCAGGGACTTTGAACTTTAGAGGCACTTTTAGGTCGGGGATAAGTCCCAGGTTAGCCATAACAAGGCACATGGCATTTTGGTTCTCCAGAGACCTCATCTTTTCCTCAATCAACTTGATCCTCCTATCAGACTTAGAAGGTAACTCAACAACCACAGCCCTTGGTGTGAACACATCCTCCTCTCTGTCTTCATTCCATAACTGATCCACATTACCATGTGCAGCACAGGCGGCACCAGGCCCATGAACATTCCCATTAGCAGCATTACCATTTCCAGTATTACCATTTCCAGGATTCCCAAAACCAATGTTATCGAAACCAGCAGCATTACCAGAACCAGCGGCATTGTCGTACCATTACCATTCCCTCCAGCAGTGGGGATAACCAAATTAGGCATAGAGCGAGCATGGGGAGTCCCATTCTCATTGAGAGGAGGATTAACAGTCTTTCCTCCATGAAGAACACCATTGTTGTCAACTCGTGCAATCAAGGGCTGCACCAAAATACAAAGTTGCTCCTGTCCATTAGCGACCCCCTGCATGTGGTCCATGAACTGATTCATCCTTTCCCTGAACTCTTGCATCTCTGACTGAATCTGCTCCATCACTCTTCTCTGATTTCCTCGGGTAGCGTACAGGTGAGTTATTTGATCAGCAATCCTGAAACACACTAACGGAGAAACATAGATGAGATAAAATGGTCCCGCTTTACATATAATGCAAAAATTCTATGCAAACATGTATGTATGCAACATGGAAATTTCCCCCTCAATTCTAGTTTCAGGAGAAAACACGACAATGGAAAACCCCATAAGACAAGCAATAGTAGAAAACTCCTCATATATGTAAATGGAAAGCCACGCAGGCAGTGTACAAGCATATCAACTGAGTACAATCAGAAAAGACCTCAACCAACAGGCCTGGTGATGGTCCATACAACAAGCATAAGCAACAACTACAGAGAGGAAACAAAGTAGTCAAGCGGGATGACGAGACCGGAAATCCTCTAACAACTTCTACATCTCGGGGTGATCTGGTTTGGTGAGTAACCCGTGAATAAGCAACTCTCTCTGGCTAATGGTGCGCTGTAAGTCCTTAGCGTCATCTTCCCATGCTCCTTCCCCAAAACAATCTTCAAGCTTGCATATTTTGGAATCAGCTCTCAGCCTGTAATCCTCCAAGTTTGCAATAGCTTCATTCAGTCTGTACTCGGTGTCACGCCTGAGTGAGGCCTCTGCTGAAATCTTCTCATCTTTGGCTCTTAACTGAGTCTTTAATTTGTTGATTTGCAACTTCAACTTATCTTCGTGCTCTTTATTGTTGGACAAGGTGGTGTTCCACTGGGCATTGAATTTGGAAATCTCCAAATAAGCTTTGTCCAAGTCCTGCTTTTTGGAAGCGAGCACACTACTAATAACTTTCAGATCTAGACCCAATCGTTCCCGGGATTTAATCTGCTTGGTCAAGTCTGTGCCCAACTTGTTCACCAACTCAGTCTGTTTCTTCAAATAATAGGTTGCGTCGGTCTTCTCACTTCGGAGCTGAGCAATCTCTTTCTTTAACTCCTCGTTAGCTTTCCGTAGCTCCTCTTTCTGGGCCCATAACTGGTTGTACTTTTGAATATCCACAGTGGTCGGCTCCTCAATCATGAGGGGATACAAAGGCGCCACTGAAGGAAACAGCATCAACAACCTTTTTGCTCTATCTTGAATCCAGCTCAAGTAGGGGTCATAGGCTCAGCTATTAATTTCCCCAACAATGTTTTTCCTCTCTTGTGAATATTGCTCCAAGCGTGCTCAAGTTTGGCCAGTGTATCACTATCTAACAGTCTGGTGAGGTATAGAGATTCCTGTACCTCTTCTTCCTTGGGAGGATCCTTCAATGCATATACAAACTGCCTAACCAACAACGACGGATTGTAGTTGATGCACCCCTTCCTTCCGACCAAAGGGACGTTAGGAAATCCACTACAACTATAGATGATTTATGTACCCAGTATATTCCTATCAAACCAAGTGATGTTCTCAGCTGACAAACCCATCAGAAGTTCCGACCACTCTGACGTACATTCAGAAGTAACAAAAGGACCTGTCTTAGGCATATGACTGGAAAACCATCTGTACAGTAAGGGAACACAACAGGACACATTTTTCCCTCGTCATTTCTCATTCTTATAGTGGACTGAGTGATAAACGTCACCGATCAGTGTGGGTATTTGATTCCCTGAGGCAAAGATATGAAATGTGTCCAAGTCTACGAACCTCGCCAGATTAGGGAACAAAATAATGCCATAGATGCAGAGAGCTAGAATGGCATTGAATATAATCCAACATCCATTTTTGGCACACTATTGGGCCTTTTCAAATAGGCACTGCAAAGAGAAACCAGACACACCATTCCACTCAGTTAACTTTCCTTCTATCTCTGAGGCTTCCAAATGTAATGCGGCAGCAAGCTTAGCCAGATCAGGCTTAGCGTCAGTATGGAAGAACGACATCTGATCCAGGATCGACACATCTAACAATGCAGAATATTCCTCCAGGGTAGGTGCGAGGATGTAATAAGGAAATGAAAAGCATCTCAGTTGTGGGTCGTAGAATTTCAGGATAGCATACAACCCATTCATCTCGTAGACTGAAGGCTTGCAGACAAAACTGAGCAGCTTCCCATAAGATTTTCTGAAGTCTTCCATTGCCTCTCTATCAACCACGACAGTCAAACTGAGCAGAGAACTAATATCTGGAGTAGGAAGCTTGTTGGCAACTGTTTTCTTCAAGGGTTCCATGTCGGAGGTGAGGAACAAGATCACTAGAATCGAGGAAGGAAATATGCACCTGCAACATAAATATATGTTAATGAGATGCAGATGAAAAATGCAAACAGGGGATCAAGATTGTTGTGTTGTAGCTTGAGAAGGACCGACACTTCACTTTAACAAGAACAATAGCACAACTCTGGCAATAGGAACCGCTGATATCAATAACTTAGATTCATACTGTATAGAAAACCGGGTAGTCTGAAGGTCGAGGTTTCCTGCATAACACAATCCCTCTCCCAGGTATGGACCTATCCACTAATAAGGTTCGGCATCCTATACGTTCATCAGCGTCACAGACTTTCAAGAAATGATGATATGTTCACCATTCCTGGTTTGGCATCATCATCTCCCGAAGAGGCCTCACTTAGCTGAATCACAAATGATCGATCCCCAGAGTCGACAATTCTCAGATCCAAAATCCCCTCAAGCCCAAAGGGCTGGAAAGGAAATCATCAAAGAGAATCTCGTCTGAGCGTGAATTTCACGGGGAACTGATACATGCAAAGCATGCACGCCCCCCACTAATCTCCACTACTAATGCTATGTTTGTGCTCAAGCCTGGGTCTGGCTTATCACTCAACAGAACCTCCCTCCCCACAGCACAACAATAATGATATATAATGCTGAAAATAAATGCGGGAAAGTAAAAATAAAGTACAACACGTATGTACATACACCCAAAGATAAACAAACAAGCGTTAGGATTGACTCGCATAGGGAACCGTTGGAGTCCCCAGCAGAGTCACCAGCTGTCGCTACTGCGAAAAAAGGTGCCGGCAATGACAGAAGAGTCGCCACCGTTTGTTATTTATCCCAACGAGGTAAAGGAAAATATCAGAGAAAACCTGCGAATCGGGATAAGATTGGTCATGCAACAAAATCTCGGGCTCAGGAGTCAGTTACGCAAGGGGAAGGTATTAGCACCCCTCACGTCCGTCGTACCCGACGAGATCCACGTTTGTTGTCTATCTAAAAGGGTGTGTTTATCTATCTACCTAAAGGTCTCAGGGACAAAATAAAAAGAAAAGTGACTCGACAGAGCGGTGCCGCTCTGTGCCTACGTATTCCCTTGTGCAATAGGAAAGTCCGAGTCAACGTAGTTCGACTAACTACAGGTGAAAGAGGGAAAAGGTTGCTCGCCAAGACATCGCGTCTTGTGCCTACGTATTCTCGCACGATACGAGAAATCAGAGCAAACGTAGTTCGGGAAATTAAGAACACTGGTTTATTCATCTGGTTTTACCCGAGTAGGGTTAACAAACAGTTCTAGCAGTTAGGTGTATGCAGCTCAACCATCAGAGACTTAGGCGTTACCTGTTTGCGGTAGAACTAAGAGTTAATGAAACTCTTTTTCATGAAAAGGTTTTCCATTTTTAAGGGTCCCAGAGGAAAAAATGAAGTTTGATTGTTTGTTTTTTATGTCTTTTAAGGAGAAGTGTTTTTTTTGAATTGTTTGTAATTCATATTGCACTAACGACTATGACTTAGGAGCGAATGCGTCGCACATCACCCAAAGGGTGAACACTAAACACTCTAGGCCATCAAGAGGAAACCCCCCAATAACCATTCCCAAGTACTTAAGGCTCGTAGCGTACAATATTCATTAGCCTTTATCAATTATTTTGAAGTTGTTTTGAGATGAGAAAGAGAGAGGACAAACTAAAGGGAAACTAGTTCAAAACCTTGTAGTTGTCATGCATCATGGTCCTAAGGTTAGGATTAAGAAGGGAATTCTATCCTATTTGTCATCATGCAAAGGATTCAACCTAATGTCTATCATCACTATCCTTAATCAAGGAAGTGAGAATTCCTAAGGGAACATGTTAAGAAAAAAGAAGAAGAAAACAACATGAAATAAGACATGAAATAGAAATGAATGAATGAATGCATATGCAATGCAACACACAAGCAAAGGGAGGAAGTTGTGTGGAGTGAAAACCTCCACAAGCTCATCTCAACCTTTAATGCAAACAATATAACAAAAGGGCAAATAACACACAAGCAAAGGGAGGAAATAGTGTGGGGTGAAAACCTCCACAAGCTCATCTCAACCTTTAATGCAAGCAAAGTGCAAAACAAACCCTAAAGTCTACAACTTGAACATGGAATGAATTATAAACCAAAAGAGAAGTGGGAGAAGAATAGAAAACAGCCATGGTATCCCTAATATCATTCAACCAAAGTCTCATTATGACTTGTGCAAAAGATGCACAAAATGTCCTCATGGTTCATCATTCAAGTTAAGCTTCAAATACCTCCAAAGGAGGGATTAAGCAACTTTAAATGGTGCTCCAAGGTCCTTGGACAGAAAGGGAGATGAAAGAAGAGTGCACAAACTCAATCACAAGATTAACAAAAGAAATTGCAAGCTCATGCACAAGATAAAGCAAAACATGTATCATGAAAACCCTACGTGAAATGCCTAAAAGAAAGCCAAACTTAAACAATTTAGGAACACAATTAGGATCTAAAATTGGACATACAAACACCTTGTTATGTATATGATATTAATACACAACAATTAGAGGCTCAAACATTGCACAAAGCTCAATTAAGAATCAAACTATTTCATGTATCAAGGTAAACACCACACAAGGATAGGCTAGAATGTAAAATACACTAAAAATAGCACACAAATCCTAAAAATACCAAATAAAATCCTATAGAACCCCTCTGGTGTTAGGAACCAGGGGTTCAAATTATGGGGAAAAAGTTTAAACCTAACTAGGCAAACAGAGGTCAAGTTCTAATGGTTACCCTAAAAACTAGTGCAAATCGAGGGTCCTAAACATCAAGCTAAAACCCTAACCAAATGGTAATAAAATCAAGGGGGGAAATATCACAAAAATCAATCAACATGTTAAGAATATGCACTAGAAAAATCAAGAATTGATATGAACATTTGATCAGAAAATAAAATCAAGACCAAAAGATATGCCATTTCCAATTCACATAAAACACCTCACAATGGAAAATCAATTTTTAATTGAAAAATATGCCAAAAAATAAAACTAAAATTTCCTAAATTTATTTAACAAGGTAAAGATTGTAAAAATATTTTTTGTATGATTTTTACATAATCAGAGGTATTTTATATGGATTAAAACTCAAATGAAATAAAAATGAAAAAAAGAAAATAAAATGGAAAATGCTTGGTGCAAATAGCAACATAATTCAGTTCAAAGTTTGGGCTTGCTACGCAGGGGGGTGTGAATAGGACTTGTGGCCCAAGTCCAAATCAAACCGTTTAATGAAACGGTGTGTATTGATGCACAAGTGGAAGTCAACAAGTCTAACACACGAGGGATCGGATTGTGGCAATTGGATCAAGACCATTCAACAAGTCAAGGGGTTACGTGGCTTGTCCACGTGGAATTGAGGTTTGAATGCCTCAGGTGGAGGGAAAAACACAAGTGACTGAGCATAGTGGCTCCGGTCATCTTCTCCGATGATCCAAAATCACAGGTGGCTCTAAACCTCACCAAAACCTAAAATCTCTTAGCCTAAACTCATCTACACACCTCACTGATCATGAATCTAAGGTTCTTACTCATTAATTCATCCTAAATCAGCCAGTACGAATCAAAACAAAATCAAGCAACATTCAAGAATTGTCATGAACACTGATCAAACCTAACCAGAATCAATCTATGATGCTAGAGGATCACGAATTCATGAAAATGGCGTGCGATTATGGCATGAACATAGAGAATTTTGGAGAGATAGGTTACCTAACGGAGTCCTTCAGTTGGGCCTTGATTTGGTGATTAAACTTAGGGGAAAATAACCAAAAAGCTTCCACAAACTTCAATGGAGGTGTTAGCAAACTTCAATTGGCTTGAAACGGCTTGGATTGAAGAATCACGATTTCACTTTTCCTTGAGTTGCTGTAACTGAATTCTTGCTCAAAATGGCTCCAAAATCGCTTCTGAACATTTATGAATGATCCTGAGATTATATACTTTGGATCCAGATTGAATTGAGGCCCAATCAAAGCCTGTTTAGGTCCAATTAAAAATCCACAAATTTGAGTTTGCAAGCTTCAAAATTACGTGAAACAGAGCTCTAATGGCTTCTAAATTGGCTCATGTACATTGCTTGTGACTTGGAGTGATCTAAGGGATGAGATTGATCCCTTGTTTTGATCTTGTGGTGAGATTTGAACACGTACCTTCATAATGAAGTTACATGGAATTTGACATACCAAAACTCCTCCAAAGTGAATTCTGAAATTGGCATTGTAATTGGTACACTCAAGACAATCAAAAAATGCACAAATTTGACATTATATGACTTAAAATGAATTTAGTCCAAGTTATCCCTTTTAAGCATCTTTTCATGGAATTTTCTTCACCATTCTTCACCTATGAGACATATCCATGATAAGTGACTGTTTGGTGGTGTAATTGACCTCATTTGGAGTAAGATTGATATTGGACAAAGTTCCATTTGAAGTGTGCAAAGTTGTGAAAATGACCTATAACAAAAATGACCTATAATCAAAGTTTCCCAAAATACCCCTGTCTTGCAAGCTTCATATCTTGAGCTTCACAAATCAGATGAAAGACTTCTAGTACTTTTTGGAAATTTAAGATCATAAGGAAAAACTTTCATGTTTGGGTCAAAGTGAGGAGAAACATCCTTCTAGGTCAAAGATGTCTTGGAAGTTGGTTGACTTCTGTTGACCAAAATCACATTCCTCTGATGACCTGTAACTTGCCAGCTTCATAACTTGAGTTCTAGAAACCCAATGGATGACTTCTAGTACTCAAACTAAATCTAGAAACATGATCTACAAGTTTCATGTTGGGGTCAAGATGAGATGAGACTTGTATCTTGAGATATGCGATCTTGAAGTTAGACACTAAACAACGGATTTTACACTGACAAGCTTAGAAACCCTAGCTTAGCAACTTCTCATACTCTTGATTCTTATTTATTTGATCTTGGAATATCATCTTAGACATCTCAACACAACATTCCATGATCACAAAGACTTGGAATTGAGTCTTAGTTCAGATTCACTATTGACTTAAGGTTTACCAGATGAAAACCCTAACTGCACCACCTTTGACTGTGATTTCTTACACTTGATACAATGACTTGAACAAGCCCCTCATTGACACTCAAGACATCCAGTGAGCTTATACAATGTTCTCCATCCATAACCATGGACTCAATATCATCTGATGATCTTCACATGGCCTCCAAGATAGGAGGTGAACCATATTCATTCACCTGCTCTTGATAACTTGAAATAGCCCTCTTGATTAGGCTTTGGAAACTTTGGCAATCTCTTCTTGCAAGGCACACCTCTCTCAATCCCCTGTACATGGACAATGGTATGCAAATGCTAATGCTATATGAATGCAATGAAACATAAACCAGGTAAAGAAAAGGTTGGGCAAATTTTGGGGTGTAACAGACACGGGTCCTCTAAAAGTCGAAGAAGCCTTATATTCTGAGCTATACGACTGCATGATGGTGGAGGATACTGAAGGTCTCAACGAGCACCTGACAAATGAAACAATTGAATGCATGATGGTCGAGACTACTAATGGTCCCGGCAAGAAGTCTGAAGAGAAGCTCGAGGCAGTCTACCCTCAAGCTGGCGAAAGTCTAACTGATTTCCAAGAGAAATGCAGGTAAGAAAATGGCGTTGCAAGATAGTAAGCCACCAGTCCCTTGGTTCGTGTTCGACAAGAATGATGCTCCTCGACAAAACAAAGAGTACCAGAAGCTGTTCCAGCCAGCGTGGCCCAAGACTTTTGTGTCACCATCAAATACCCCACAGGATAAGTGGGTGGCGCCAGTGAGCCAACAAGGGAGCAAGCGGCTAAAGTGGAAGGTATTAGATCTGAAGAAGGGGGAAATGGCCTCAGACAAGGGTACTGAGCCCAGAGGTTATGTGGTTTCCCCTAACTATAAAGGTAAGAATCCTATGACAAGGACCCAGTGAAGGCGATATCAATGAAACAAAAAGGCTGCAGGAGAGGCTTCGACTTCGCTCCTGAAGCCTGTGGGACCCTTTGGTCTGAAAAGGCAATGCCCAAAGGCAAGGTGGGTCGAGAAGGAGAAAAATATGACGTACCAGACAACGCCAGTGACGGTCGAGAATTCAGGATAGAAGGGGGTGGTTTCAACCCGGAGTTCAAAGTACACATCTGGAGGTGAAAACAAGAAAAAGTCGGAGTATAGTCCCTAGTCAGTTGAAGAACCAGAGTACACTCCCCAGTAGGATGAGGAATATACCCCATCACCGAAAGATGCTTTTGACGAAGACATGTATGGTGACACCAATGATGATACATATGGTGAAGACTTCGTTGTGAACTGCGGCATCGTGTCGATATTGCCGGCAAAATATGATAGGGTGTCGAAAGTCTTTGAAGTAGAAAAAGATTTCCTGATAGATGAGACTACCAAACACAAGCCACTATGCTACTACGTGATGAACAATGGTGTGATAGAAGAACAAACAACTATGTTTGAAAGACCTAGTCCTGGAATTATGTACCACTTGAAGCCATTGTTCATAAAAGCGAAGGTCGATGAAGTGGCCTTCAATAAGGTGTTTGGGGATGGAGGGGCAGTTGTCAATTTAATGCCCCATACGTTGTTCAAGAAGATTGGAAAAACTGAAGCTGATCTCAGACAACACAACATAGTTCTATCCAATTATGAAGGGAAGGCCAACAACATTTTGGTAGTGGTAAAAGTTGATCTAGCTGTATGTACCACTACCCGATCAATGCTCTTCATGGTCATGAACTCGAAGGCAAATTTCAACCTCTTATTGGGTCGAGAATGGATCCATGGGATAAGGGAAGTTCCTTCAACTCTACATCAAAGGTTAAGCATTTGGAGGAAAGACGACATCATTGAGAATATTGAAGCTGACAAGAGTTATTACAAGATGGATGAAGCAAAGAGTACAAAGAAATCTTTTGACCAACACCTAGCAAATGTGGCACCTTGTGACAATGGATCAGGATCTTATACTTCTGTCAACATGGGTCACATCCTGAACTTGGATCCTGACTACGGATTTGTTTGGGATGCTGCTGACGCTATCATGGAGCCCACAGAGGAACTTCCACCCACATGGTGGCCTACAATTGATGAAAATGACTACTGAGCCAGAGAGTTTTACTCGAATTTTGGCCTATTTGGCTGAAAACAAGTGAAAGTCAACACTAGAAGTAGGAAAGCAACAAAACATGGCTGAAGACGCTGACAACAGTACACAAGTAATTGGTCGACAAGGCCAGAAAATAGCTTCAGAATGTCAGAGGCTTGATTGCATTTATGATAATGAGCATTTGAGGTTTGAACGACAAAAAGGGCATCGAGATCAACCAAAACAAAACCAAGGCAATTTTGGATCTCAAGCCCCATTCGTCGAAGAAGCAACTTCAGTCTTTGTTGGGGAAGATAAACTTTTTAAGAAGGTTTATATCAAATCTGAGTGGCAAGACGAAGGTGTTCTCACCATTTCTCAAAGCCAAGAGAGAAAGTGACTTTCACTGGGGACAGGAGTAGCAAGAGGCTTTCAACACCATCAAAGAATATCTCACGAGGCCTCCCATTTTATTGCCACCTAGTATGAATAAACACATGAAGTTGTACATCGCTGCGTCGAACGTAACTATAGGAAGTATGTTAGCGCAAGAGGATGATTGTGGCGTCGAAAGACCCATTTATTACATTAGTCGAATGTTAATAGATGCTGAAAATAGGTACACCATGATTGAAAAGTTATGCATATGCTTGTACTTCTCATGTATGAAATTAAAACAATAGATTAAACTAGTTGAGGTTTACGTCTCGTCGCATTTTGATATTATTAAGCATATGTTGTCTAAACCCATTCTGCATAATCGAATTTGGAAGTGGGCACTAGCATTAACTGAATTCACTTTGACGTACGCCCCTCTAAGGGCAATGAAATGACAAATAGTGGCAGACTTTATCATCGACCATGTAGTGGTCGAATCATCGTTGTGGATGGTCGACGTGAATCCTTGGAAGTTATACTTTGATGGATCAAGTCATAAGAATGGAACAAGTATTGGGATCCTGATAATGTCCCCGCTCGGCTATCCTACTAGATTCAAATTTAGGGTCGACGGAAAATGTTCTAATAATGAGGCAGAATATGAAGTCTTGATCACTGGCCTCAAGATCCTTAAGGATATAGGTGCCAGGAGAGTCGAAATAAAAGGCGACTCTGAACTGGTGATTAAACAGATCACGAGAGAGTATAAGTGTGTCAAGGAACACCTCGAGATGTACTTCGCGATGGCGAAATGACTTTTGGAACGCTTCGAGGTTATTAGTGTTACACACGTGCCTAGAATAGAGAATCAAAAGGCCAACAATTTAGCACAAATCGCCTCTGGGTACAAGGTGTCGGCGAGAAAATTGAGAGACTTCATTAAAGTTTAGGAAAAGGTGGTACCTAAGGTACTGCCATCAGCATCAAACTTGTCAGATGCCGGTGGGGCAGACATCTCGATGGAGAATGTAATGGAAAGTTTAGGAAATTGTGAAATCTTCACTATCAGCAATCTGTCACTGTCAGACTGGAGAAAATGAATCATCGAGTATTTAGAAATTCCAACGGGGAGGATTGATAAAAAGATTAAGTATAGAGCTTTAACTTACGTCCTAATGGGGAATGAGTTGTGTAAAAAGACACCAGAGGCGATGTTGCTTAAGTGTTTGGGGGACGCAGACGCGTACTTAGGAATTTCGGAAGTCCATAGTGGGACACGCGGGGCTCACCAAGCTAGCCACAAAATGAAATGGCTATTATTTCGACAAGGTGTGTATTGGCCAAGCATGCTAAAGGATTTCATAGATTTTACAAAGGGGTATCAAGAGTGTCAAAGACACGCAAACGTTCAGCACGTACCAGCCAGTGAATTACACAACATCGTTGAGCCATGGCCTTTTCATGGTTGGGCGTTGGACATTATAGGAGAGATTCAACCAGCCTCGTCGAAATAACAAAAATTCATCCTTGTAGGGATATATTATTTCACAAAATGGATAAAGGTCGTACCTTTGGCAAAAGTAGACCAAGAGACTGTGATCGAATTCATCCAGAACCACATTTTATGCAGGTTCGGGATTCCTGAAACCATCACTACGGACCAAGGTTCCGTGTTTATTGGCCGAAAGATACATGAATTTACAGCGGAGACAGGTTTTAAGTTGATCACTTTGACACCGTATTATGCTCAGACAAACGGGCAAGTCGAAGCTGCCAACAAGGTGGTAATTGAACTCATTAAGATGCACGTTGCCAAGAAACCTAATAACTGGCATAAGACATTGGATCAAATTTTATGGGCCTATCAAAGGTCCCCTAAGGATTTGACCAATTCAACCCCGTTTCGTTTGACTTTCGGTCATGATGCTTTTTTGCCAGCTTAAATTTGTTTACAGTCAATTAGAGTGCAACGTCAGCACGACATCCCGTCGGAGCAATATTGGAGCATGATGCTAGACGAAATGGTGGACTTAAACAAAGAAAGGATGGTCACGCTAGACAGTTTACTACGCCAAAATGCACGAGTGGATAAAACATACAATAAGAAGGTCAGGGAAAAGATCTTCGCAGTCAATGATTATATGTGGAGGACATTTTTGCCTGTGGATCGACGGGATCGAAGGTTAGGAAAATGGTCACCAAATTGGGAAGGACCATTCCAAGTAACCCAAACGTTAAGCAACAACACATACGAGGTTCAAGAAATAGGTGAGGACCAACGAATCATAAGAGTAAATGGGAAATATTTCAAAAAATATAGATCTATGTTACAAGAAGTTCAAATCCGAAATAATGTTCATTGATAATTGGCCTACGTTGGTGGAAGGCTAACACAGTTACAAAATTGCTCCAGAATGGAGTTACAACAAAATAATAATAATAAATTTATTTTCCAACTCTAGACAATACAACTATGCTGGAAACTTGGACTTGAAATCTTCAAAAAGGGTTCTCTCATGATCCACTTTTCTTTCCAAGATAAAAAATTTATGCCGCATTTGGTTGACGGTCTTATTTAGCGTAAGGGCAATTTCGACTTGGGTTATCCCTTAGGATAATTCCTGGTCGATAACCTCCTGAGTCGGTAGAGGTCCGTCGGAATCCAAAGAAGCCTTATGTTTCTCAACCTCAAAAATCTTTCTCTCAAGTTCCGCCATCTGGGTTCGATAATTAGATATTTGTTGGTCGAGGGAACAACACTTGTCGGAGGGCTCTTTCTTTGTGGCGTCAAAGTCTTCAAGTTTTTTCTCACAAAGGGAGCTGAGATACCACGCGCGTTTCATGTCATTAATCTTCCCCCTAATTTGAGCATCGGCTTGCTTACACATTCATAAATCTTTCGCCAACTGAGTAAAGAAAGCCCCAAACTCAATGAAGTACTTGGCCATCGGGGCAGGCACTCTAAAGTGAGAGAGTCATCCAATATTTTAAAGACATCACACGCTACAACTGACTCTTCTGCCACTGCGTCCAAGAATTCATCCTCAAACAAATACGTATTTAATTGTTGAAGTTTTAGGTTAAAAGAATCATCCATCTCTGGGTTGAAAGTGGCCTTCGAACCAGCAAAGGTGGCATCCACAGTCGACTAGACAAGCTTGAGAAGGGCCTTCAGGGTCTCTGCTGGGTTGGACTTTTTATAGCCAATATTTTCTCTGGGGTGGGTATTTTTCCAATAGAAAGGTCATCTTTGGCTGAACCTAGGGGAGTCAGAGTTCTTTCAACAACAATTGGGATAATCACAGGGTTGTTCTTGCCTCCAGTGGCTGCATCATCCCTATCAGCCTCATGTGTGTGATCAACAGGGGGTGTTTTCGCCGCTGGGTTTTCTTCTGTCAACGCCCCTTGAAATTTGTCGACCTTTTGAGGGCTAAAAAGGGGTGTCGTGTCAGGGGGATTGCCAGCAGTAATCGTAACTTGATCAACATTTACAGTAACAGTCGTGTCGACCGCATTGTCCTGTGAAAGGCAACATAAATAAACACCCATGTAATATAGGAACCAAAATAATAAAGACAAAAAATACCTCAATAGTATCTTTTATTGGAGGGAGTTTGGTGGCGACAGCTTGGAAGACTTCAGTCAGGTTCTCAGGAACAACAGGCCTTACGGTCGAAGTGATCGTTCTGGAGGGAGTTCTTTTTGTAGGAACCTTTTTCTTCTTAACTAAGGGGGTGGCAGGCGGATAGTTCAACGTCTCAGAGAGAAAGACCCGGGATTGGGTACTTTCGTCCAATACACCGCCTTCAGGAGCCGACGTTTTTTCAGTAACCTAACAAACAACAGTGTGACTGGGCAAGGGGAGACAAAATCAAATAGACACCAAAGAACAGATGATACTTGAGGATTTTAGATTTTTTGTTTCTTTGTTAGCCTAGTGGATGTTGATGCAACAGGTGGTTTCCTTTTTCGACCCTAAGGAAAGAAGTATAAAAAATAAGATGGTGACAATTAATAAAAAACAAACAAGGAAAGTGGAGAATGTACCTTCTTGGAAGGATCCTCGGAGACACCAGCTCTTGACGGGTTCTCAACAGCCACAGAGATTGTTTGTCCAGGGACTTCACCCACGAGAGCAGCAAAAGCGTCAACCATATTCTCCAAGAAGAGATCACGGTTGAAACATTGGGCTTGGTATTCTGACCACCAAACATTAAAAGCTTCGGTGGTGAAGAAAGATAGTCGAAAAGAGAATACTAGAAACTAAAGATGCTAAGTTGACCTAGCAAATTTGAGACAACTCTTGTGTCCTGCCAAGTTTAGCCTTCGATCATCCCATACAATGTCAGTGTAACCCGGTGAACTGACTTTAAACAATGTTGCGGATAGCAAGAGTCGCCACCGACTTTTATTTTATCCATAAGGAAAGGTTATAAAAGAACAGGAAAGACCTTAGAGAATATTTTGGGTCCGGGGGGTAGGTTATGAAAAGGGAAGGTATTAGCATCCTTTTCATCCATGGTTATCCATGGGCTCTTAGGTACTTAAGCTCACTTTTGAATTGTTTTGAAATTGTAGTGTGTGAATAGAAAATGAACTTGGGCCATGGAAGAATTTAGAAGCCCAAAAGGGGAAGGCTCGTGTTTGGGTATGAAGATGCTGGTGATGCCTTTGGTTGCTCGTTCTGAACCATCTGACTTTTCTCTTCTTCTTTTGTCCATGAACTGAACTAATTTTTTCCTTCTTCTTTCAGGAACAGACATTGCCTTATCTGATGCCTCCGAGAAAGTGCTGATGCGGTAATGACGACTTAGCGAGTCTGAACCGTATCGACTTGTTATCGTTGCTTCGATGTTGCTTGTCTTAGTTGTTTATATTTGATTCCTTCGACGTTTTTGGTAGGAAACTGGGGTCAGCCCTTGTCTGTCGCCTTTCCGGCCACTCGAAGCTTAACCCGATGATGAATTGCTCTGAGGGTTGCCCTTTTCTTATCTTTGCAAATGTTGGTTCGAATTATCCTTTGTTGTTCATCCTTACTGTTTGGAAATGCTTGCAGGGGATGGAATACTAGTGTGATGCTGTTGCTAATGACATTGCGGTGTTATACCTTTGTATTTGACGTTGATATTTGTTTGCAAATGACATTGTCAATATTGTTCGTAGCTGCAGCTAGTGTTGCTCGCCGTTGGCATTGATGTTTGTTCTGTACTGCAGTGGCATATTCTTCTTGCAAATGCTAGTTGGGGCTTATGCTTGATATACTTGTTGCTTGCACCTGACATGGTTGCTGATGAAGTTGCTTTTTCACGGCCTGTTGCGAGCTTGTGTTGAGATACTCGGTTCTAATGTTGTTTTCGATTTCTCTGGGGCAAAATCTTGAGTTATTGGAAACATACTGATTTTCCTCTTCTTTTTCAGGTGCAAATAAGTCTGGAGGCTGCCGGTCTTATGCCGTCGGCGAGGAGGGTATAACGGTGATGATGACTTGGTAGTCTGAACCACATTGGCGTTGTTGAATGTAGTTGCCTCGCGAAATACGTTGAGCTATTCGAAATAGTTGCCTTAATTCGGTTTTTCGACGTTCGGTAGAGAGTTGATAATGGCTTCGGTCATAGTCCTCTCGGCCGCTCGAGTTTATGCCCGATGATGATTAGAAAAAACTGAGGGTTGAACCTACTTCAATGATTTCTTAATTCTCTTGACCTTCACTTTATGTCTGTTAATAGCATTTTGCAGGGATATCAGTGTTGGCTTTCAAATTCAAAACTCGTCGACGACTCCTCACTTTGATTCTATCATGGCTAACAGGAAACGGTAATACACCTCTTCGCAACAAAGTGATTTTTACTGACATGTCACAAACGTCCTTCTCACTCCTTTAATTCTCTTTACAGAAAATTCTATCTTAGACCCGGAAGCTGGACGCGAAATAAATCGGGGCGAGGCTTATATGCAAGGAGAGAACGGGAAGCCAGAAAGTAAAGGATATTGTTATGTCGTTAAAAACAAGTCTAGAGTAGTGCTCAACCGCGGATGCTCTTAATGAATTGTATTAGTTTCCAATAATACTTGATGTTTTTAGAATTAGAATCAACTTCACAGTTTGAATTTGTAACCCTCTTGAAATAGGAATGAAATTTGGTGTGTTTTTGAATAAATTCGGATAAAATTTGGTTTGCAGGTCTTAGTATTTTGCATCCATGTTTGTATTCATAGCATTATCATGTGGCATGTTGTCTGTTCTCTTTTGATGTGCAGGTTAGCTGAGGATTCATGGAGAAGTTCAAATACGAACATGAAGACCTTTAGATACTTTTAGGATTTAGGATAGATGCTTTAATGTAATCCCTTAGGATTTGAGAATTTTAATGTACTTCCTTGTAACAGTACTTTGCATGAAGCAACATCCCCATTCTTGTATGATAGCATTATTTATGAAATAAAATTCTCGAAGTTTTGAATTTATTTATATTCTATTCTTAGTTAAAAAATATAAACAAATGTGAATAAATCCACAAGTATTTAATTCATTAACATAGGCACCAAACATAAATATTTCCAAGTGGTATTTGTGATCCTAATCTCATCATCCGATTAAAATGTTAACCAATTGTTTCATAACCAAACTCATATGGGCACCATGGTCACAAAATTTTCAGCATCAACAGCAAAACTAATCGTAATTAAACTCCACTGACCAAATGCCAAATCTCAATATGATCAGAACTGGTGATTGATAAATGCCTCAAAACCATAACACATCAAATGCCTCAGAATTTTAATAACAGCCCGTCTTCAAGGAATTGGTAGAATTTGTGTAAAATGACCAAAATACCCCTGGGACCAAATCTGCAACACAAAACCCTTGAAGTCTTGGAAGTCCATTTAGCCTGATTAAAGTCAAAACCCTAGTTTTTGATGCACTGCTTAGGAGGTGCATTGTCTGAGGGAATTGTCGACTCTTCTGACCAATTGTGAATTTTGTGAACCTTGTGAACCTTCTTGGAACACAAAGTCTTGTATTGTGAGGGCAAATTTTGGGGTGCAACAGCTGCCCCTGTTCAATTTTCTGAAACCTGAGGGGTTAGATTGGTATATTTGCCAGTCGTAACCTGGAAGGTTGAAGGGGATTGAACACAAAAGCCCAAAAATTTGCACTCACCAGTGCATGGAGTGATATTGATGGTTGGTTGAACATGATTGAGTGGGCTTAAAGATGCCACTAGGGGAAAGTTCTTCAGTAGTATAATGAGAACTGTCAGGAGTCTGGAGTAATACTGATGTAACAGCATGTCTTCATGAGGATAGAGCAATCAATAATGATAACCCTAAAGCAGTCTTGAAGTGATAAATCTGACCTCAGGAGGATAGAGCAATCAATAGCTCTAAAGCAGTCTTGAAGTAATAATGGCTTCAGGAGGATAGAGCAATCAATAGCTCTAAAGCAGTCTTGAAGTAATAGAATGGCTTCAGTAGGATAGAGCAATCAACAACTCTAAAGCAGTCTTGAAATAATAATGTGATATGTCTTCAGGAGGATAGAGCAATCAATAGCTCTAAAGCAGTCTTGAAATAATAATGTGATATGTCTTCAGGTGGATAGAGCAATCAATAGCTCTAAAGCAGTCTTGAAGTAATGATTTCAGGAGGATAGAGCAATGGATAGCTCTAAAGCAGTCTTGAAATAATAATGTAATTTCAGGAGGATAGAGCAATGGATAACTCTAAAGCAGTCTTGAAATAATTAGATGGCTTCAGGAGGATAGAGCAATGAATAGCTCTAAAGCAGTCTTGAAGTAGTAATATGACCTCATGAGGATAGAGCAATGAATAGCTCTAAAGCAGTCTTGAAGTAATAGGATGATTTCAGGAGGATAGAGCAATCAGTAGCTCTAAAGCAGTCTTGAAGTCATGAGAGGCTATCAGGAGGATAAAATAACCCTGAGGTTACAATAAAGCAGTCCCAAAGTAATAAGAAGCTCATCAGGAGGATAAAGTAACCCTTAGGTTACAATAAAGCAGTCCCAAAGATCATAAGATTGTTTGTTGGATAATTAACCTGAAAACAAGGTAGCATTCTGTATAACAACATTAGTTTATGCTTTATGTATGCATGTATGACATGATGCACTTAGGTAATGTACTATAGACATATATGTTATGGTATGATGTAAATGATGTATGTATGCTATGACACTGCTGGAAGTGTCTGGATATCCTTGTATAACAACTGCTGGCCAAGGAAAATAAATCCCGATTCGTTGTTGAAGAATATATAACCCTCCGTCTGCTGGGGATAACAAGGTATAGATAACCTCCCGTTGTTGGGGATAACAAGGTATAGATAACCTCCCGTTGTTGGGGATAGTAGGGTATAGATAACCTTCGTTTTCGTTTGATAGTAGGATAAGTATAACATCCCGTCTTCGTTCATCGTGCCCTTATTGGAAAGTAATTTCCCGTATATCCGTATGAGGATAAAAGAGATGGATATAAATTCCAGGGGAGATTAGACTTTGTGAAAATGGATTAGTCCTACTGTCTTGTAAAGATGAACCGGCGAAGCTTCGTTGAAATCCTTCCCTCGTTCGTCCTTAGTAAATACTATTACTGCATTTTCATGCATTTCTGGTAAACATCAATCATATTAAAAGCATACATGCATTTTTGGTAAACATCAATCATATTCAAAGGCATACATACATTCAAACACAACCAATGGACGTTTCGCTTATGTAAATAGGGTAAAAGTAAATCTGGATTCAAAAGATGGAATTTATTTATATCAAAAGTGACCCATACACGGGTAAGTTTGTACAAGGAGACATAAACCCTAGTAAGAGAATTTTGTCATGAAGTTTTACAAAAAGAATCAGCTATGTGGGAAATAATCCCATTGAGTTTCAATTCTACTATTGCCACTCAAGTATCTCATCTTCTTGCTGTTGAGACGGAAACGATTGGATTGAGCTTTATCTGTTTGAGCTTGAGTAAGTAGTACAACTGGTTGCAGTTTCATGAGTGATCCAAACGAGACATAGTCATACGCTTTAATCCCTAACTTTTGCCTGGATTGCCCTTTCAGGTTTTCAATCCACCGGGATACCCTTTTTTGCCCAAGCCGCCTTTTCAGGTTTTCGACTTGCCGGGTGTACATCTTTTTATATATATATCCCTAATTTTTGCCCAAACCCTTTTGGTTTGCCGGGATGCCCTTATTTTTGCCTAGGCCTGTCAACCTAGCGGGTCTCTTTTTATGCGTAGTATTTTTTAACTATGTCTGCGTTTACAGGTTGTGGGAAGTCTTCACCATCCATTGTAGTCAGTATCATGGCACCTCCTGAGAACACTGTCTTGACTACAAATGGTCCCTCATATGTTGGAGTCCACTTGCCCCTTCAGTGTCAATCTCATTGCAGTATGCAGGCTTCTCAAATCTATCAATGGTAATCTTGGGAGCTTCATCATCCCAGCTTATCTCAAACATAGATGCCATGGTGGCCAATGCGTCTGCCAACTGATTCTCTCTTCGTGGAATATGTCCAAAAGTAATCTCTTTGAAATGTGGGATCAAAGACAACACATGTTCTCTGTAAGGAATGAGATTATCATGCTTTGTATCCCAATCTCCTTTAATCTGTCTTACTACTAGAGCTGAATCTCCATACACCTCAAGGAACTGAATCTTCATATCAATAGCAACTTGTATACCCATGATACATGCCTCATACTCAGCCATGTTATTGGTACAATAGAAACAAAGTCTGGCAGTAATCGGGGTATGACAACCTTCAGGGGAGCTAATCACCACACCAACACCATTACCATGTGCATTGGAGGCACCATCAAAAACCATAGTCCATCGGGATCCTTGTTCAGGTCCGTCATATTGTCCAGGTTCTTTGGTAACAGACATAATGTCTTCATCAGGGAACTCAAAATTCATTGACTGGTAATCACCTACTGCTTGATGAGCCAAATGATCAGCAACAACACTCCCCTTAATGGCCTTCTGAGTAGTATACTGTATATCATATTCCGTCAAGATCATTTGCCATCTTGCAATTCTTCCGGAGAGAGCAGGTTTCTCAAATATGTACTTGATTGGATCCATCTTCGAAATCAACAAGGTAGTATGGGTCAACATATACTGTCTTAGTCGGCGAGCAGCCCATGCCAAAGCGCAGCAAGTTTTCTCGAGCAGTGAGTATCTTGTTTCACAGTCGGTAAACTTTTTGCTAAGGTAGTATATTGCCTGCTCTTTTCGACCAGACTCGTCATGTTGCCCCAATACACACCCCATTGAGTTGTCTAATACTGTTAAATACATAATCAAGGGTCTTCCATCAACTGGTGGCATTAAAATTGGGGTTCTAGCAAATATCTCTTGATTTCATCAAAGGCAGTCTGACACTCATCATTCCATTCCATCACCTGATCTTTCTTCAACAACTTGAAGATTGGCTCACAGATGGTAGTTAATTGGGAAATAAATCTTGCAATGTAGTTCAATCGTCCCAAGAAACCTCTAACCTCCTTCTCAGTACGGGGAGCTGGCATCTCTCGTATAGCTTTCACTTTTGCAGGATCCACTTCAATACCTTTTCCACTGACAATGAAACCCAGGAGCTTTCCAGATCTAACTCCAAAAGTACACTTGTTTGGATTTAATCTCAACCTGTATTTCTTCAACCTCTCAAACAACTTGTGCAGATGATCAAGATGTTGTTCTTCATTCTGAGACCTGGCTATCATATCATCCACATATACCTCTATCTCATGATGAATCATATCATGAAACAAAGCCACCATAGCACGCTGATATGTTGCCCCTGCATTCTTCAAACCAAATGGCATTACCTTATAGCAAAAGGTGCCCCACGGTGTCACAAATGTAGTCTTCTCCATATCTTCAGGTGCCATCTTGATTTGATTGTACCCAGAGAAACCATCCATAAAAGAGAATACCTTATGCTGAGCAGTGTTGTCTACCAGAATATCAATATGAGGAAGTGGAAAGTCATCTTTAGGGCTAGCCTTGTTCAGATCTCTGTAGTCTACACACATACGTACCTTACCATCTTTCTTAGGAACTGGTACCACATTTGCAACCCACTGAGGATAAGAAGTTACGGCCAAGAACCCTGCATTGAACTGTTTCATTACCTCTGCTTTGATCTTTTCTGACATTTCAGGACGCATACGACGAACCTTCTGCTTCTTTGGACGACAATCTTCTTTCACTGGCAAACGGTGAACCACAATGTCTGTATCCAACCCTGGCATATCTTCATAAGACCAAGCAAAGATCTCCACATAGTCACGTAGCATCTGAATCAACCTGCTCTCGACACTGTCCTCTAAATCAGCCCCTATCTTGACCTCTTTTCTGTTTTCTTCAGTTCCCAGATTCACAACTTCGACTGGCTCTTCATGTGGCTGTATAGCTTTCTCTTCTTGTTGTAACAACCTAGCAAGCTCTACAGGTATTTCACAATCGTCCTCGTTTTCGTCTTCAGTTTGATAGATCGGATTCTCGAAATTGTAATTGGCAATAGTAGAACTGTTATCAACTGGATCCAGAGTGGATGAGGATCTGTATTTTAGTGACGTGGGTGTGTGTAAGAACACATAGCTGATAAAGCAAAAATAAAAGAAAAAGAAAGACAAGGAACACAATATTTACGAAAACGAAACGTCCCCTGATTTTAATGAATGAAGTATGCAAATGAAATGACAGCCCGTAACAAGCACACCATTGTGCCCCGGGTAAGGCACATGGCTTGAAAGTTTTAATTGCTCCAGAAATTACAAATTTAAAAACATAACACAGTAATAGTATTTACTCCTGACTAAAGGAGATAGGGATAACATCTTCAGCTTTCCAATTATTGAGTCCAGCACCCACAGTAGGAAAAATCCATGCCTCCAAGTTGTAGTCTTCATCTTGATCTCCCACAGCATTGATAACCCCTTGATTGGTGATACGAACAGCACGAGCACGACGAACAGCCTTCTGGGACTCTTCTTCCACCACAGCTTTTGCATCATTGAGGGAGGCCATTGCCATTGTTGGAGGGTTTCTGATGACCACAGGAACCTTCTTCACAGCAGGAGGAGTCACACAATCCTTAACAGCCCAGGGAACCACTTCAAATGACTGACATGGAGTTTCAATGTATTCACCTTCTACTTCCAGATACTTGAAAGTGTTTACATGGCTGACAAAGTATTCTTCCTCTCCAAAGACAGTAACAACTTTTCCATTCACCGGATATCTCAACTTTTGATGTAATGTGGAGGTCACAGCACCTGCCCCATGGATCCAGGGACGACCAAGCAGACATGAGTATGAAGGACGAATATCCATCACATAGAATGTAGCAGTAAACACCTGAGAGCCAACCTTGATTGGAAGATCAATTTCCCCATGCACTACTCTTCTAGAACCATCAAAAGCCTTTACCACAATATTACTGGGCTTCAATACCGTATCTTTAGGACTCAGCTTGTTCAGGACTTCCTTAGGCAACACATTCAGAGAGGAACCATTGTCTATCAGCACATGAGACAGGGTAGTGCCCCTGCATTCAATTGAAATATGCAAGGCCCTGTTATGATCCCTCTTGGCAGGGGTCAAGTCAGCATCAGAAAATCCTAACCCGTTGTCATAGGTCAGGTGAGCAACACAATTCTCAAACTGGTCCACAGAAATTGCACTGGGTACATGAGCCATCTTTAGAAACTTGATCAATGACTTGGCATGAGCCTCAGAACATAATAACAGGGAGAGCATGGAAATCTTTGAGGGAGTATGCCCCAGCTGATCAACAATATCATAATCACTCTTGCGAATGATTTTCAATACTTCTTCCATCTGCTTAGAGAGGTCATCAGCAGCTGGCACATCAGTAGATACAGGCTCAATAACAGGACCCTTGCCCCGAGCATCAGTGGTGGAAGTAACGGCAGGAGTAACTGCACTCTTAGAAGCAACTAGAGGAGAGAAGACTCTTCCACTACGAGTGATCTTGCTAGATCCAGCAATATTATCAATGTCAACAGGCATATCAGGTAAAGGCTCCTGTTTGACACCATGGATGTAAACATCAGACCCATAGTGCCAAGGCACAGCTTTGTCAGATGTATAAGGAATAGGACTAGGAGTGGTAATGATCAGAGGAGCTACTCTGGCTTCAGTGACAACTTTCACAGGACCTTCAGCAGTAATCTTGATTGGGCCCTGATGAGTGATTTTAATGGGACCCTTTGAAGTGATTCTTAGTGGTACTTTGTCAACCATATCAACCTCTTCAATCTTCTTACCCTGAGTCAAATGATCTACCATACTTTCTACAGATGCTGGTCTTCTTTCAAACACTATAGTATACTTATCCATGAGACGTTGAATCCCATCTCTCAAAATGAAGCAACTATCCGGCTTATAGGTACAATACAAACAATCTTCACGACAACCTGGAAAGATCCCAGCTTGTACTAACCTCTTTTTGATAACAGACAATGGTGTGCTCAACTCCATAACCGAATAGACATGCAGATCTTCATCAATATCTTCATCAATGGCGTTGACAGTCTTCTCGTGATTTGGCATTGGAGCTGTAATCACATTTGGAGTACCTGGTGGATCAAACTCAATTTCTCCAGCATCAATCATATCTTGAATTTTGTTCTTCAAGACCCAGCAGTTATTAGTATCATGTCCTGGACAGTTTGAATGATATGCACATCGTGCATTGGGATTGTACTTGGGAGAGGTAACATTGGGATTCTGAGGGGCCTCCCTCAGGGTAATAAGTTCAGCTTTCAACAAGTGTTGCAATGCCTGAGCCATTGACATGTTGATCTTCGTGAACTGTCTTCTAGCCCTCTGTTGGTTGCCTTGAGGCTGCTCTGTTGTTGCAGGAGTTGGATTTGAAATATGAACTGCACTAACAGATTGATGCCTTCTGTTACGATCAGGCTGACCATACACAGCATTAGATTCTTTCTTCCCAGTGGGAGGCTTCTTTGCAGCACCTGATGAAGAAGTGCCCACTTGGATCTTACCACTCTTGATACCATTCTCTACTCGCTCTCCTGTCATGATCAACTCAGTGAAGCCAGATGATGAGCTTCCAATGAGATGACTGTAAAACGGACCATTCAGCATACACATGAACATATCAACCAACTCCCTATCAGTCAAAGGGGGTTGAACTCTTCCAGCTAAGTCTCTCCACTTCTGAGCATACTCCTTAAAGCTTTCTTTGGCACCCATAGACATGCTTTGAAGCTGCATGCGAGTGGGGGCTAAGTCAGCATTGTATTGATACTGCTTGTAGAAAGCTTCAGCAAGGTCATTCCAATCTTTGATGTTGACACTCTCCAACTGATAATACCACTCTAGCTGAGCTCCAGATAAACTCTCTTGAAAGAAATGGATCTACAACTTTTTATCAGCAGTGTGGGGTTGCATTCTTCTGACATAAGACCTCAGATGCAATTTGGGACAAGAGACCCCATCATAGACAACAAATGTAGGAACTTTGAACCCAATGGGTATGACCACCCCAGATATCAAGCTCAAATCCTCAAAATCCAGCCCAGATGATTTCTGTAATTCCATAGCATCCATTCTATCCACCAGCATCTTGAATTTGTCTTCGTTAGGCTCATAGTAGTAGTTAGCCTCAGAATCAGAGTCCCCCATAGTGTTGTGGAGACTGCCTCTCTCCTGCTCAGATTCTTCAGATTCATAGTCTTCAACATGTTCCTTGGTCTTGACAGGACCTTTGAACCTTCTTCCCATGTTGAGCAACCCAGCAGACCTTCTAGCCTTCTTAGTCTTCTTGGCCAGCAGTGCCTTCAATTCATCCTGCCCCTTGGATAGGTTCAGGATCAGCTCTTGGAACTGTGCATTCTGTGCCTGGAGATCCTTAACTGATTGTTCAAGAGCCATTGCTGAAATAAACAGCGAGAAGATGAGAAACCTGTGCACAATTATAAACCTGTGATGCAATGATATGGGAATGCATATGCAATGTTTTCAAGGACCGCAGGATTTAAATTTGCTTAAACAAACAAGAAAGTAACTTTTTATTAGTAATAACTTGTTTTGCCTTTTAGGCTTACAAAAAATGAAAACGAAATAAGTACAAAAGATGGGGTTTTAAGTCTCCCATGGACGTTTCCTCTTTGTGTTGAGGTATGAGTTGAGGTTTCGTTCCTCATGAAGTAGCTTTGTTAGCTCTAGGATCCTTGCTTGGCTTGCTTTGTAATGAGCCTCGAAAGTATCCCTTTGCTCTTTCAGTTGGATCCATGATCTCTGCAAGTCTTCCATATCAGTAGGCATGTCTGGGTGAAGGATGGTATAAGCTGTGTCTCCTTCAGCAACAGGTTCCATGGTAACTGGTAGGATGGCAGGATATGGCATCATGAGTGTCTGAGCACGAAATCGTACCCATCTGAGATAAGCCTCCATAGGAATGGTGTACTTAGGCTCCAGTGTCTTGCTGTCAATCCTGTTTACCTTTCCCCAAGCTCGGATGAATCTCTGACGGTAACCCTGAAGATCGTTGTCGTAATCAAACACAATGCCCTGAATCAACATGTCATGTGGACCATCGCTCCGGGCGTAACCAAACTGTCGTAAAGCTAGAGATGGGTTGTAGGTGATGCCTCCTCTTATGCCTAGAAGTGGCACATTAGGAAACTCCCCATAACGGTCAATGATGGTGACATTCTCCATAGATCTGGAGCACCAATGGATGTCTGAGTGAGAAAGTGACATGATCCTCTTGGACCATCTGAACCCTTGCTCATTCTTCATTACTGAGCGAGGAAGGTGAGAAATAAACCACCTAGAAAGTAAAGGTATGCAGCACATCAAAGTTCCTCTTGCCCTTGTAGTACGGGTGTGAAGAGAATGTAGGATGTCTCCAAGTAAGGTAGGCACTGGATTGTGACTCAGGAATATGTTGATGGCATGAACGTCTATGAACTGATCAGGATTGGGGAACAACACTAAGCCATAAATCAATAAGGCTAAGATCTCCTCAACAGCATCGTAGCTCATAGCCTTCAAGAACATTTGAGCTTTATCCACTAATACCTTGGCAAGAATACCTTTAACTCCACTTCTCGTCTCTTAGAACAATGTCAGACTTCTTCAGATGTAGAGCTGCAACAATAACTTCTGGTTTAAGCTCCTTCTCTAAGCCTGTGAATGGCTTCTGATCAAGAACAGGTATACCCAGAAGTTTAGAGAACTCCTCCATGGTTGGAACCAGCTGATAATCAGGAAATGTAAAGCAATGGTGCTTAGGGTCAAAGAACTGAAACAGCACACTCATCATGTCTTCACTGAACCCTGAAGTAACTAGATCCAATAAGTGACCATGTCTCTTGTTGAACTGGGAATGATCAGGCACTAGGGAAACCAACTCCTTGAGCTTAGCAGGTATCCCTACAAAGTTGATCCTGATGGTGTTTCTACGAGCAGAAGCCATGACCTGCAACAAAGAACAAAGATAAATCCTTTGGTCCTTGAAATGGTTAGGGAAAATGATATGCTTATGATGCATGATGATGTCATGATGTCATGCTCAATCACAAACATGTGGCACACACAAACAAGTCACACCATAGCCCTAGGTTTAAAGGCTTGCATGAGGTTCAAAGGCAAGTACCCTCCCCTGAAGTTAGATGGTTCATCCTGTCCTACAAAAGTAACCAGGTTCTAAGGGATCTCAATATCATTGATCCTTCACAAGGGTGGTTGTTCAGAAGGCAACTTACTTGCCAACCAAAACCCTCCAAGTTTAAGATCTCAATGAGCGTAGTATCGAGTGTCAACCAACTTCAGTCTGCACCAAAGCCGGTTACCTCACTACTTTCTAAAGGCCAAGATGAGTTAACTAGGGTTCTAAAAGTCAGTTAGTGCATTGACAACATATGGCAGCCTCAATATTATCCTCAACTTGACTTAAGGAATATAAGCACCAACCAAGAAGTCGCACTAACTATGGCCACCAGATCAACCGTATCGATATACGTCGTACAGTTTCCTTGGTCTATTGCCATTTACCTAAGGTACACTAGATCCGGGTTAGGACCTTTCACACATAAGAGCACCCCAACAATATAATAATAAAGCAAACAAGGCAAACAATTTAAAGTGATCTTAATTCCTAAGGGTACCCCTCTTAAATAGATCCCCAGCAGAGTCGCCAGTTCTGTAACCCGGTGAACTGACTTTAAACAATGTTGCGGATAGCAAGAGTCGCCACCGACTTTTATTTTATCCATAAGGAAAGGTTATAAAAGAACAGGAAAGACCTTAGAGAATATTTTGGGTCCGGGGGGTAGGTTATGAAAAGGGAAGGTATTAGCATCCTTTTCATCCATGGTTATCCATGGGCTCTTAGGTACTTAAGCTCACTTTTGAATTGTTTTGAAATTGTAGTGTGTGAATAGAAAATGAACTTGGGCCATGGAAGAATTTAGAAGCCCAAAAGGGGAAGGCTCGTGTTTGGGTATGAAGATGCTGGTGATGCCTTTGGTTGCTCGTTCTGAACCATCTGAATTTTCTCTTCTTCTTTTGTCCATGAACTGAACTAATTTTTTCCTTCTTCTTTCAGGAACAGACATTGCCTTATCTGATGCCTCCGAGAAAGTGCTGATGCGGTAATGACGACTTAGCGAGTCTGAACCGTATCGACTTGTTATCGTTGCTTCGATGTTGCTTGTCTTAGTTGTTTATATTTGATTCCTTCGACGTTTTTGGTAGGAAACTGGGGTCAGCCCTTGTCTGTCGCCTTTCCGGCCACTCGAAGCTTAACCCGATGATGAATTGCTCTGAGGGTTGCCCTTTTCTTATCTTTGCAAATGTTGGTTCGAATTATCCTTTGTTGTTCATCCTTACTGTTTGGAAATGCTTGCAGGGGATGGAATACTAGTGTGATGCTGTTGCTAATGACATTGCGGTGTTATACCTTTGTATTTGACGTTGATATTTGTTTGCAAATGACATTGTCAATATTGTTCGTAGCTGCAGCTAGTGTTGCTCGCCGTTGGCATTGATGTTTGTTCTGTACTGCAGTGGCATATTCTTCTTGCAAATGCTAGTTGGGGCTTATGCTTGATATACTTGTTGCTTGCACCTGACATGGTTGCTGATGAAGTTGCTTTTTCACGGCCTGTTGCGAGCTTGTGTTGAGATACTCGGTTCTAATGTTGTTTTCGATTTCTCTGGGGCAAAATCTTGAGTTATTGGAAACATACTGATTTTCCTCTTCTTTTTCAGGTGCAAATAAGTCTGGAGGCTGCCGGTCTTATGCCGTCGGCGAGGAGGGTATAACGGTGATGATGACTTGGTAGTCTGAACCACATTGGCGTTGTTGAATGTAGTTGCCTCGCGAAATACGTTGAGCTATTCGAAATAGTTGCCTTAATTCGGTTTTTCGACGTTCGGTAGAGAGTTGATAATGGCTTCGGTCATAGTCCTCTCGGCCGCTCGAGTTTATGCCCGATGATGATTAGAAAAAACTGAGGGTTGAACCTACTTCAATGATTTCTTAATTCTCTTGACCTTCACTTTATGTATGTTAATAGCATTTTGCAGGGATATCAGTGTTGGCTTTCAAATTCAAAACTCGTCGACGACTCCTCACTTTGATTCTATCATGGCTAACAGGAAACGGTAATACACCTCTTCGCAACAAAGTGATTTTTACTGACATGTCACAAACGTCCTTCTCACTCCTTTAATTCTCTTTGCAGAAAATTCTATCTTAGACCCGGAAGCTGGACGCGAAATAAATCGGGGCGAGGCTTATATGCAAGGAGAGAACGGGAAGCCAGAAAGTAAAGGATATTGTTATGTCGTTAAAAACAAGTCTAGAGTAGTGCTCAACCGCGGATGCTCTTAATGAATTGTATTAGTTTCCAATAATACTTGATGTTTTTAGAATTAGAATCAACTTCACAGTTTGAATTTGTAACCCTCTTGAAATAGGAATGAAATTTGGTGTGTTTTTGAATAAATTCGGATAAAATTTGGTTTGCAGGTCTTAGTATTTTGCATCCATGTTTGTATTCATAGCATTATCATGTGGCATGTTGTCTGTTCTCTTTTGATGTGCAGGTTAGCTGAGGATTCATGGAGAAGTTCAAATACGAACATGAAGACCTTTAGATACTTTTAGGATTTAGGATAGATGCTTTAATGTAATCCCTTAGGATTTGAGAATTTTAATGTACTTCCTTGTAACAGTACTTTGCATGAAGCAACATCCCCATTCTTGTATGATAGCATTATTTATGAAATAAAATTCTCGAAGTTTTGAATTTATTTATATTCTATTCTTAGTTAAAAAATATAAACAAATGTGAATAAATCCACAAGTATCTAATTCATTAACATAGGCACCAAACATAAATATTTCCAAGTGGTATTTGTGATCCTAATCTCATCATCCGATTAAAATGTTAACCAATTGTTTCATAACCAAACTCATATGGGCACCATGGTCACAACATTTTCAGCATCAACAGCAAAACTAATCGTAATTAAACTCCACTGACCAAATGCCAAATCTCAATATGATCAGAACTGGTGATTGATAAATGCCTCAAAACCATAACGCATCAAATGCCTCAGAATTTTAATAACAGCCCGTCTTCAAGGAATTGGTAGAATTTGTGTAAAATGACCAAAATACCCCTGGGACCAAATCTGCAACACAAAACCCTTGAAGTCTTGGAAGTCCATTTAGCCTGATTAAAGTCAAAACCCTAGTTTTGGATGCACTGCTTAGGAGGTGCATTGTCTGAGGGAATTGTCGACTCTTCTGACCAATTGTGAATTTTGTGAACCTTGTGAACCTTCTTGGAACACAAAGTCTTGTATTGTGAGGGCAAATTTTGGGGTGCAACAGTTAGAAGTGTTCTGTACCAAAGACTTTGGCAGCATTTGGCTCAAACCAAACTGGCGGGCCACCAGATTAAGCTAATAATTCATGGATCCATAACCATTGTTCCCTGTCTCTATTCAAAACAAAAACATGGTAGGAGTCAGAAACACCCACCATGTTGAATTTTACATGGCTGTTGTCTTTGTAGAAACACCAGGGAAAGGATTTCTAAACCATGGCAGAGCAAACCGTCAGTGCACGAAAGGAGCCATGTCGGGAACGAAGGGGTTTGCCTCAGCAAACATGGTGAGGTACTTCATAAAAAGGGTTTTGTTGGGGGACTACTGTGTGATCATTAAGGCGAGTCGAACGCCTTCTACTAGACGGTCTTCATTGAGACGTTGCATGGTCACAGACACAGGATAACCCATTTGATGCTTGAAGTTGGCATTAAGTCAATGCTGTAGTAACCACATAGGCCCTGAGACGTTCAAAGATTTGATAGTTTCATGGAGAAGTTTTATTCTAAAGGTCGGCAGACCAAGAGAATGGTAGAGGAAAGATAACAGTAGCTTACCCAAAGAAACTTGTCGACCCTCGTGTATCTAGATCGCCAAGCTGATATAACTCTTGGCTATCTATAAAGAGCCAGAACAGAAGAGGTAGTAGGACAGCTAGAGAGTCATAAAAGCAATGTGTTATTCGTCTAACACGTCAGCAGAACCTTTATCATGGTGATCCTTTATGTAATTTTGGAAGCCAGCACGACCGAAGTCGAAGGTAGCATCCGTCTCCAGGGTTGGATCAAATGTCCCACCCGGAGGGAAAATACCTATAACGGCTGCCACATCAAATAGAGTCAGCGCTAGCATGTCACAAGGGAAGTAGAACATGTTGATCAAACCTTCCCAGAAGAACATTGCCGCCAACAGAAGACAAGGGTTTACCCTGTGCGCGTTCCTGGAAAGTTGGATGGCGTCGAAGATGCCAGCCGTCTTCCATTGGTCCTAACATTTTTTCTAAACTTTATTTAACTAGGAAATACAATCCTTGTTTCTTGGGGTAGGCATCGACCGAAAAACACGGCCCTTTGGCGCCATGAATTTTAGGTCGAGAGTACCACCTCTCTGGAAAGCTGGGGGGATGGTGGCCAAAAATCAAGGAAAGAACGCCTAAAGCTCTTCATGGTTGGGCTTGTTAGCATGATATGGCCCACGGAAAGCATGCAACTTTCCAACAATAGCAAAAGGGATAACTATCTGGCGTTGCCATGCAGCCACCACTGCTTCATCAGCCGACGTTGGATTTAGAAGAGGCCTAAGAGAATAAACCTCAGAAAGAACAAATGTTATACGGTTGTAACCAGTGGTGTGAGTGTTGGAAATGGTGGAAGAAGCCATTGGAAAGGAAGGTGAAGGACTTTGGAGACAAGGGTTTCAGAAAAGTGGAAACATAAGAAGAGTTGGAAAAGAGAAACAAAGTGTGGAATGAGATATTTATAGGCAAGATTCTGTACAGTTGAAAAGGAAAAAAAAGATGTTTATGATTTTGAAAGTAAGTGGGGGTGGTTCAAATACCCATGATGTTGGGATGTGACTAACATGATTAGCTTTGTCTTGGAAATCATGGCGCAGAAAGGCGCCATTATGACGTCAAGCTTTGGGTGACGTGTGGCTGAACCGACAGAAACACAATGATAGTTTTGATGTGTCGTAACTAAGATGCAGTCAAAATTCCATAGAACCAAAACGCCCAATTTCTTGGTCGACCAAGTATTCCGTCAAAACCGTGTTTTGAGAGGGCATCTTGTTGGCTGGAAGTTTCGACTAAAGAGAGGAGACACAAAGGCCTGTGGGTCGACATGATGGGAAAGATGGTGAAAAAATGAGGTAAGTCGATGTCGGCAGAAGAGGGTTATTGGGTCGACTCAGAAGGTTTTAGTCGATAGGGTCGACTGATGGACAGAGAAGCCAACGTAAAGAAGAAAATACATTTGAGCGGGAAACAAATTTGAAAGATGAGAACGTAAGAGGTTAAAAAAGTGGTGGACAAACCGTGGCGCCACCAACTTCAACATGGTAGTTATTTTATTTCCCTATTTAAGGCAATGCCCGGTTTCATTTTAAAGGGCGCATTTTATAACATTGTAAGGGAAAAAACACTCTGAGTACCAAGCGTTAAGAGAAAAGAGTTATTTATTCTTGCAAAATGTATGATCGCGTCCGTATTTCTTCTTAATAAGCAATTTATATTATTAACTTTAAAGTGTCTTGTGTTGCACCCCAAAATTTGACCAACCGGTTCCCATATCTGATTTATGTTTCGACGCATTTTGTTGCCGTAACAACCAGACTCAGTTCATTGGATGTTGCTTCTCAAGCAGTTTTGCAGTTTATCTCCACGGTTGGCAAATTTCAGGGTTTCTTTGGTATTCAACCGTCTCGTACCTCGATTGTTTGAAGGTCGTTCGCTCTTCACCCAGTCGGGTCCAAGCCGTTTGAATAGGGGCAGCTGTTGCACGCCAAAATTTGACCAACCGGTTCCCATATCTGGTTTATGTTTCGATGCATTTTACATTCGCACTCGCATACCGCGTACATTGCATTTTTTTCCAGCCATTTTTGATTTTATCGGGATTACAGCCCCCTGGCGTTTCAGGCAGTTCAGGCCAGTTCGAATGAGTGTATTTTGAGAACTTGTGCTCGTCTCGGTGTTTTCAGCTCTCGCTGTTGTTTTTGAGGACATTTCGGTGTCCGGTTTTTACCGCTTATTTCGCTATAGTTGCGCAGTTGTTCTCTAATCGATTTAATTGACCTTTCTTGCATTTTTAGATTTTTCTCTTAATTTTCGGAATTTTAATTGGGTCTTAATTGTGTCTCTAGAATTTTTAAGTAGATTTTATGTGTTAATTGTTTTTAGATTTTATAGATATTAATAGATATTTCTTTTTAAATAGTTTTCTCTAGTTTTATTAGAGTTTTATTAGAATATTAGAATAATAGTGTCTTTTTAATAAATAGGATAATATAGAGTTTAAATAGATTTTATTTTTAGATTAATTGAATAATTCTTTTAATAGTATAGATCTTAAATTCATTTTATAGAAATTGTTTGTTTTGTTTAGATTTAATAGATTTTTAATAGATTTTAGTTTAGATATTAATTGAGGTGTTTAGTTTTAATAAGCTTTTCTTTTATTAGGATTAATTAGAGTCAGCTTGCATTAACTAGTCATTTAATTTTCGTTTAGCTTTAATAGAGCCATTAGTCATTAATTCATTTCAATTAATTAGCCATTAATCCAGTTTTCATTAATAAGGTCATTAGTCTGAGTTGGTACTGGGCCAAATGTCCAAAATTCGTGGGCCCAAGTCAAAAAATGCCACTTGTCCTATAAAGAGATGGCCACGTGTTACACTCTCTCACTGCCAACTCACTTCAGCACTCACCACTTCCCTGACACCTCACCCTTCCACTTGTCCACTCCTCTCTCTCTGCATGCTCTATTTCTTCCACGCGTCCTCCCCTTGCTTGCATGTGTGCCAACGCACACTCCACTAACTCCCTTCGCCGGAAGCCATGCATCCACCGCCGGTAGGCCGCCGGAAACTGTAACTGCTCACCAGAGCCACCCTAACAGCCACCGGAAGTTCAACAACTCGCCGGAATCTTCAAACTCGCCGGAAACTGCAAATCACCAAGAACTTCGTCCGTTCTTCCCAAATCCTCACCAGAAGTTCATCGTGTTCTTTGTTAACCTCTATCAACCTCGCCTCTATCTCGTCGGGTCCATCTTTCCGTAAATACCAGTTCTCGTCTGGTACCTATTATTTTTTAACCAGTTATTGTCTGGCCAACCTCTCCGTAAATATCAGTTCTCGTCTGGTGTATGTTAGCTTTCAACCAGCCCCGTCTGGTCACCGTCTATTTAACCTATTTGATGCGTCAGTTCTCGTCTGGTGCATGTCAGCTTCCAAACCAGCCCCGTCTGGTCATCCTTTCCTTAACCTATCATCTGGTCAGCCTCGTCTGATGTTCCAACCGTAAATCCATCCTCGTCCGATAACCTAACCTATTTTTGCTATCAGTTCTCACCTGGTAGTCCATCTTTGAATGCTAGCCCCGTCTAGTATTTTCCCTTTAAAACCATTTTGTTAATAACCTATTTTCATCCGTAAACTAGAAAAAGCCTAAAAATACCCGACACGATAATTCCTAGTGACTCGCATGGTGTCGCGTTCCCCGATACAAAGCTCGATTGATACCGATTTCCCGTTTAATGTTAAATCAGGATTGCTCTTCTCAGCAGATAGAAGTCACGTATTGTCCCCAAAATAGCTGAGATCGCAGTTATTCCTCCTCAGAATAGGATCAGAAGTATCCTCAGCAGGTCAGAATGGATATCCCTAACAACATGGGCATTCTCAGCAGTGAGCTGTGCACAATTAACCCCAGTTTGGTTAAGCCACACAGAGTACAATTAGGTTGTCAAGGGTTTAGAAAGAGCACCCCCGTGTAGGGTCGTCCTCCCCTCCTCCGGCAGGTTGTCATTCCTCTGTCAGGTTGATCATCCTCTACAGAGTTCGTAACAATGAACTTGTGAGCCATCCCTCAGCAGGATTGTTGCTTCCCCATGGAAGTTGGTCTCACTGTTCCAGCATTTATTTTTCTGGGATGATTCTATGATACCCGGTACCCCTCAGGAGTTGACGTTGTCTTCGGCATTTATTTTACCAAGCGGCCTTAGTCCCGGTGTTCTCTGGCAGCTCGAGCTTGCATTTGCACTTGCATATATCGTCATATTTGCATCTATACAAACACATAGCATCTCCATGTCGTATGGGGCATTGCATCATTTTCAAATATACGCATTTCGAAACATAGGCTAGGTTGGTGACCTCTTTGCTTTCGAATATATTTTCCCCACAGAGTTGCTTGTTGAAGTTTCTCTTATCCGGCTAGCGGATTAGTTTTCTTCAAATTTGTTGTTACGTCAGCATCAACAGGGTTTCATAATCAGAATTTCAGGAGTTGTCGCCTGTTGTCGAAATAGGTGCCTGGCAGTTAATTTCAGAGCATCCCCAGTGGGTTTGGCTACTGCAAAGGTAAGGCGGAGTTATTGTCCAGTATGATTGACAGAATTGAATTCCTATTGGGTGGAAGAGTTCTATCCCCCGTGAAGCCGCCATGATTTCTTCGTGTTGACGAAGTATTATCCCCAGTAGAGTCCTCCTCAAAGTCGTTGACACGTCAGCGCTGGAAGGTTTATAGGTTGGTGTGGCACCCCAAAATTTGACCAACCGGTTCCCACATCTGGTTTATGTTTCGGCTCATTTTGCATTCGCATTCGCATACCACATACATTGCATTTTTTCAATCATGTTGATGTTATCGGGAGCACAGCCCTATTTTCACATTTCGGATGTTTCAGACCAGTCCGGGTGATCGGAGTTTCATTTTTTGGAAGTTGTGCGCTTCCCGGCGCTTTCAGCTTACGCGGTTTTCTTTTTAGGATTTCGGTGTCCGGGTTTACCGTTTATTTCGGTCTGGTCTCGCGTTCCCTTTTTATTGGAGTTAATTGTTTCTATTGCTTTTTTAGAATTTTATAGAATTTTCTAGATATTAATAGAGTTTTTAGAATATTAGAATAATGTTTTTCTAGATTTTAATAGTTTTATTATTTCTTTTATAGTTTTTAATAGATATTAGACTTTATTAGCTTAATAGGGTTTTATTAGACTTTAATAGTTTTTTTAGAATATTGGATTTTGGTTTTATTATTAAATAGAATATAGTTTCTTTTATTAATAGATTTTTATAGGATTTTAGTAGAATAGTATAGAATATTAAAAATAGAGTTTCTTTTTAGATTTTTAATGGTTTTATTAGATTTTATAGAATAATGTAGAATTAATATATTTTAGTTTAATAGTTTTTAATAGATTTTTAATATAGGTTTTAGACAGATTTTTTAGATTTTAATTGGATAGATATTAATTAGGTATTGTTTTGTTTAGTGTTAATAGATTTTCTTTTAGGGGAATTTAATAGTTTTTTAATATAGATTTTAATTAGTTTATTAATTGCCATTTTCTTTAATTAGCGCATTAATCAACTTTCGTTTTTTTTCATTAAGTTTGTTAACCATTCAATTAGTTTCATTAATTAGGCTTCATTAATCATTTTTCGTTAACTCATCGGAACTGCAGAAATTTCCAGAAATTCATCCAACCTTCATCTGCGTTTCTTCAAGGATTCACCGGAAAATTCATCAAAACTACCGGAAACTGCAAATTACCGAGAACTTCATCACTCGTTCATCTCAGATCTCCAGAACGTCAAGATCGTCTTCGTTCATCAGCAACTCATTGTTCTTCATCCAGTTCATCGTAACTTGCTCGGATCTTCAAGAATATCATCCAGTCAACTTCCTCGTTCATCAATATCTTCAGATCGTCCTCAAGCATCATCAACGCCACTTCACTGTTCATCAAGATATTCGTGGATCCACATTTCGCCATCAATCTTCATCGATTCGTAAGATCTTCAAAGGCGTTCGTAAGATCTTCATCCGGTACTCGCAAGAACACCACCAATATTGAACATCTTCAGACGTCAACAAAGGACTCTCCAGAAACGTTGATTCTTCAGCTTCCTCAAATTTCAGCATGATTCGGCAGCAAGAACACGCACCTTCAAAGGATCTTCGCTCATCAGCGTTTCCAGAACTCATCACCTTCGCTGCATCTCCAGGTTTTTGCTCTGAACCTTTTGACTTTAGTAGTTGTTATCGTTTATTGGTAGAATTAGAAGGTTAGCTAGGTGGTGTTAAAATGCGAACAGAGATTGACGAGAGGGTTCTTGTGAGATGGAGGTTACGGAAGGATAGTTTGAGCTGAGAGATAGAATCCGGTGAGAGTTTGTGTGAGAGAGGGTTTGTCTGAGAGAATCAGAGAGTTGGGTTTGAGAGAGTGAGGTTGCGCCGTTAGGTTTGTGAGGGAATGATGAAAAGTAGGTAGAGATTTTGAGAGGATTAGGGTTTTAGATACTGATAGTAAGGATTGATGGTGGATACATGCCTCAAGCCCAAAGTGTGTTTTTGCTAGCTCCCCCCGTTTTCTTCTCACGACGCCCCTTTCTGTACGTGTATGTTGTGAGTGGGCTTGGCCCAGAGCTTTCTTTGTTTTTGCTAACACACACTCACATTCACCCTGCGCACCTCCCTTCTTGTGAGTGTGTGTGGATATTGAGCTGGGCTGTGTATATTCTTGCTGCTGCAACATCCCTGTAACTATCATACTCCCCCTGCATTTAATTTTGGTTTAATATTTTGTATTGTATTTTGATTTTAATTTTGTTTTAGGATATAGTTTAAATGTTTAGAATATTATAATAGGGTTAATAATAGGTTAATTTCTTTTAGGAATTCTTTAGTTTAAGATAATTAGAATATAGTTAGAAATATTAAAATGAGTATAGTTGTAGATATATAATTTTCTTTAGGAATTTTGTTAGGATTAATATGCTTAAAATGTAGTTTAGGTCATTTGTTTTTAGGAACTTTATAATATTTTCTTCTAGAGTTTTGTAAGGTTAATTTCTTAGGATATTAATTCTTAGCATAAAACTTAGTTTTTAGGATATGCATAGTTTAGTATAGTTTTTTTAGGACTTATAGCATAATTTGTATAGAAATTATAGGATAGAAATAAATTCAAAACAACTAGTTGTAGTTTATAGCAAAGTTTGGGGACTTAGTATTTGATTTAGGTTTTAGGGAATATATGGGGAATTGGGTATAGGTTTAGGTTCCCTTAGAAATTTAATTAGGAATTTATAATATGATTTAGCATTTTATTTGTATTATACAATTGGTGTGTTGTTTGTGGGTCTTCCCCTTGGATGTTTGTTTTGTTCATTTTGGGCTTGGTGCTTGCTTGTTGGAGCTTATGGAGGCTTGGAAGGTGCTTGGAGATAAATCTTGGAGCATGGGAATGAAGATCTTTCTCTTTGAAGATTGCTTTTGAAGGCTTAGGAGTTAGGGTTTATAGGAAGAGCTCTAGATTAGTCTTATTGCTTCTTTCAAACATAGAGAGCTTCTTGTGCCTCTATTCCATCCTATGACACAAGGTCCTCCCAAAGAAGCTCCATCTCTCCTTAGGAGGGATGTAGAGCATGCTTTGGTTGAGTAGAACCTTGAGGATATCTGTCTATTACTGTGTTAAGATCTTAGTGGCTTCCCTTGGTTGTCATTAAGTTTTTTTTAACATATCAATTGGATCTCATTGGTGGATCTTCCTCTCTTGTTGGAGCTTGTTGGAGCTTGGAGTGTATTAAAGCTTGAAGTTAGTAGCTGTCAAGATGAAGATAAAGCTGTTGCTGTTAACCCTTTTTGCTGTTAATCAACTGTAGCTGTCAGAGCTGTCACTGTTTGTGCTGTTTACTGTAGGAGCTTAATTGTTGCTATCAGAGCTGGTGCTGGTGTTGTTTTATTCTTTTTCTGTATTGTTTGTTGGCTTGTACAGCTTTAGGTTTGAAGTGAATACCGTTTCACTTTGCCTGTAGTTTTCCTAGGTTCGAGGTAGAGCGGGACTCCCTTGCCTTGCTTGTACTACTGCATTGCATGCATTTTACTGTATTTGCTTGCTTTTCTTTTCTGTTTATCCCCTAGGATCTCTGTTTCCCTCTGTGTAAGAGGGAAATATGACATACATTAGGTGTTAACCCATGCATGATAACTTTAGGGTAGTTTTGCCTCCCCTTTTCAACTTTAGGCTTTTAGAGCGTCTTTTCTCTTCTCATCTCGAAACAATCAAAAACACAATAATATTTCAAACATCATAAAAAACAGTTCTTGCGTAAAAGATTGAAAACAAACAAATCAAACTCTTTTTGTCCTCTTGGACTCTTAATCAGAAGAAAACCTTTTTCAGAAGGATAAAAAACAGTCGAGACAAACTTGTGTCATTCATGGCCCGAACTACGTTTGCTCTGATCTTTCATGCTGTGTGAAAGTACGTAGGCATAGGATGCGATATCCTAGCGAGCAACCTTCCCCCCGTTCATCCGTAGTTAGGCGAACTACGTTTGACTCTGATTTCTCGTTTCAGACGGGAATACGTAGGCATAGAACGGCTGTGTTCTGCCGAGTCACTTCTTTCCTTTTCTTTTTGTCCCTTGACCTTTAGTGTAGATAGAATAATAATCCGTACAAGAAAAAAAGCGTGGATCCCGTCGAGTACGACGGACGTGAGGGGTGCTAATACCTTCCCCTTGCGTAACCGACTCTCGAATCCAGGATTTGGTTGCGATGACCATTCCTTTCCTGTTTTGAGGTAGGTTTACTCTGAGCGTTTCCTTTCCCTCCGTTGGGATAAATAACGCACAGTGGCAACTCTTCTGTCATAGCCGGCGCCGATTTTCGCAGTAGCGACAACTGGCGACTCTGCTGGGGATCCAACGTCCCCTATGTGAGTCAATCCTAGCAATTGTTTTCCCGTTGTGGGCTTTGTATGGATTTACCGTTCTGTATTTACTTTCAGTATTATATTTTTGTTGTTATGCTGGGTAGAGGGTTTAGATTGAGAGATAAGCCGGACCTGCGTTTGAGTGCACATAGATTTAGTAGTAGGGAGTAGTGGTTAGCCTGCTTGCTTAGCTCGCACCAGCTAGCCGCGAAACCTGCGCTCGGACGAGATTCTCTTTGATGCTTCTTGTCTGGCCCTTAGGGCTCGACAAGTTGTTTGACCCGAGCATTGTCGACTCTGGGAACCTATCAATTGGGATTCAGCTAAGTGAGGCCTCTTCGAGTGTTGATGATGCCACACCTTCTGGGTATCGTATCATCACTCTCGAAAGTCTGTGACGCTGATACCGCATAGGATGCCGTACCTCGACTGCGAGTTAGGTACATACTTGTAAGGGGTAGGTAAGGTCTGTTTGTAGGAAACCTTTGACCTCAGATTACCCGGTTTGTCCCTATCAGTGAGACTGGTTGTAAGGTCCTTTTGATTGGATGGATTGGTCTGAAACAAGGACTGGATGGATTGGTTTGAAACAGAGCAGTATAGTGCACCAGTGATGCACTTGATCTCTTGTTTGCATTTGAATATGCATTCGCATTTTCATATCTGCATCCCATTAACGTGTATTTATGTTCCACGTGTGTTCATTTCCCCTCTGATTCTAGTATACTCTTTGCCAGACATGGAGTCCATGAAGAGGACTATTGCCTACAGATTGCACTCACCAGATATCAGTTCTTTGTTGGGATTGGTTGCTTTAGCAAATGAGAAAGTGAGGGCTGAATTTAGAGAATCCTATGGGAGACTACTTAGTTTGTTATACAGACCGTCTGCATTTGAGATTACCGGGTTATATACTCTGATGCAGTTCTATGAGCCACAGCTTCGATGCTTTTTGTTTCCTGACTATCTTCTGGCACCCACGTTGGAAGCGTGTTCTTTTATGCTGGGGATTCCTGTGTTGGATCAGACGCCCTTTATACATGTTGACGCTGAACCTTCTTTGGCTACACTTGCTGAGATCGTTAGTCTGAATGTTTCTGATTTCCCGGGAGGATTGATTAGGCTGAACGGAGCTTTTGGTTTTCATTTATCTACCCTGGTTGAGAAGGCTTCCCAATGTGCTAAGGACGGAGCTTGGGGTGCTTTTAGCACTATTCTGGCTGTCTGCATTTATGGGATTGTCATGTTTCCTAATGTGCCAGATTTTGTTGACTCGGACGCATTCCTGATTCTAGCTTCGAAGAATCCTGTACCTACCCTCTTGGGCAATGTCTATCATTCCATTCATTATAAGAACGAGAAACGCCGCGGGAAGAATGTGGCTTGTTGTTTTCCTTTTTTGTATAGGTGGTTTCAGGGGCACTTGCCGAAGAAAGGACCATTTGTTGATACCATTGGTACTATGGACTGGCCTTCCAGGTTGATGAGATTATCTGCCGAGAGTATCGTATGGTTCGACAGAAGTATGATGGGTACTGATATTGTGTACAGTTGTAGTGGTTTTCCAAACGTCCCTTTGATTGGAAGGAAAGGTTGCATCAACTACAACCCTTCTTTGCTGATAAGACAGTTTGGTTATGCACTGAGAGAGGCTCCTATTGAGGATGAGATACAGGAATCTCTGTATCTCACGGGTTTATTAGACGACGCCGTATTGATCAGATTGAGGCACGCCTGGGCCAACATTCAGAGAAGAGGCAAAGCTATGCTGGGCAAAAGCAATAGCCAAACTTATGGTCCTTACTTGACTTGGGTTCGTGATAGAGCCAAAACTTCTTTGATGCCTTATCCTATGGTGGAATCAGTTAGTCTTCCTGAAGTTGAAGCACCCCCTATTGTAGAGTCCGAGAGGTACAACAAATTGTTAGTTGAGAATGAGAATCTGAAGAAAGCCAATGAGGAGCTAGAAAAAGAGATATTCCAGCTGCGTCACGATAAGAGTGAAGCCACCTTCACCGTAAAGGAGCAAGCCGAGATAATTGTTAGGTTGGGTGCAGCCTTGGTAGAAGAAACCACCAAGAAAGAGAATATAGGAGCAGCTTTGAATATTGTTAGCAAGGTGCTTTCCACCAAGAAAGAATTGCTGGATAAGGCTTATTCCCGACTCGGCAAATGGGAATCTTTGTGGAACGCCACCCTCGCCAACCGAAAGGAGCGGGAAGATAAGGTGAAGCTCCAGACTGCTGCCCTTGAAGCACAACTCAGCGCCAAAGATGCGAAGATTACTGAAGAAGCATTTCTTAGGTATGAAGCTGAAGGTAGAGTGAATAGCATGTCTAAAGAGCTGGAAGGTAGTAAAGCAAAAGTTGGCTCCAAGAGGTGCAGACTCGATGAGTGCTTCGGTGGCGGAACTTGTAAAGACGAAGCACAGAAGTTGAGGGCCACCAACAGACGGCAGTTATCATTGATTCAGCAATTGGTATCCAAGCCAGGACCTTCTGAGGCATCAAAGAAGGGGGAGAGCTCCCAGGCGCACCAACCCCCTTGACTGTTTCTTTGTATTGACCTTATATTTCGCTATATTGACTATATCTTTGACCGTCGCCAGGATTATTGGCTGAGGTCTGTTTCGTTGTATTTGGTTGTACTTTTGTACTCTGCCTCGTGGCGTTTGCTTATGAATGAAGCTTTGATTCTCTACTTGTGTGCTTATGGCTCCATTGTCGTTATGGCTTTCTCTCCATAACTAGAATCAGGGGGGATTAGTTTTAACCTATAGCATATTTACACGTTCACACATGCACATGCATTTTGCACTACCAGTTATTCTTGAATCTGTATCTTATTTCCTGCATCTCCAGGTCTTTCAGGATTGACGACCCGAGAGTCCACCGCTACTCAACTCGAAACAACTGTAAGAAAGCAATGGACCAGATGCAGAACGAGATGCAAGAAATCTGCGAGAAGCTGACTCTGTTCATGCAAGAAATGGAGAATATTGCTAAGGGCTAGGAGAACCTCCAGACTTTGGTGCAGCCGCTGCTGACACGGGCTAATGGGAATGGCAATACGGACTATAATTCTGTGGGAACTCCTCGCCGGGAGGATGAGATTCCGATTGTTACTCCGCCTGTTCTGAATGTCAATAGGAATACTGGTACTGGTTCAGGTGCTGGCGCCGACAATGGCAACACTGGACAGGGTGATGGACATGTGGTTAACAACAATGGCAACACTGGGGGTGCCAACCAAGGATTTGGTGACAATACTGGCTTCAGAAATAATGGGTTTGGCAACGTCAATCAGGACGGGAACTTCGGGTTCAACAACCAGGGCTTCGGTAATGATGGTTATGGCTACAATGATCATGGGTATGGATACAGCAATGGTGGGAACAACAACGGTGCTGGAGTAGTTCCTCTCAACAATGGTTTTGGACCTGCTGGGGTCAATCTAGGGTTCGGCAACCGAGGGCACGGTCCTATGTTCAATCAGCAGGGGTTTGCCCGTAAGATTTGTCACGATGGATATGGAAACGACTGGAATATGGATCATCAAGAGGACGCCTTTTCGGGAAGAGGTATGGGGGCTGAGGATTCTGTTGACCCTGTTCAGAGGATCAGAATGCTTGAAGAACAAGTGAAAGGTATGGTTAATCAGAACTCCACCAGTTTGGATATGACTACAATGGGTTTGGTACCAGGACTAAGGGTGCCATTGAAGTTCAAGGCTCCGACTTTTGACAAATATAAAGGAGATACCTGCCCTAAGGTCCACGTCCGCTCTTATTACAGAAGGATGTCCGCATATTCGGATGATGAAAGGATGCTCATGCATTTCTTTCAGGATAGCTTATTAGGACTGTCACTTGAATGGTATATGGGACTAGAGCCCACTCAGATTAAAACCTGGAAGCAGTTGGCTGATGCTTTCGTGACGCATTACAAATATAACAGCGATCTGGCGCCAAACAGGGTCCAATTACAGGGTTTGTCACAGAAAAACGGTGAAAGTTTTAAAGAGTATGCGCAAAGGTGGCGCGATATGGCAGCGAAGGTGCATCCTCCTTTCATTGAAAGGGAGATGAACGACATGTTCATTGGGACATTTACGGGGATGTTCTACGAAAAATTGTTTAGTGTGTCGTTGGGCAGTTTCTCAGATTTGATTCTTATGGGGGAGATGATCGAGAACGGGATTAAAGTTGTAAGATTCCAAGCAGGTGAGTCTACCTCAGCAGGAGGTACAAGAAAAGAATTCGGTGGTAGACGACAGGGTGATATTAGCGCCGTGTTTGGTGGCAGGGGCAGGGGCCGAGGAAGGAATCAGTATGTTCAGCCTCAACAGATAGCTAGTGTTACTATCCCGTTTCCTCAACAGAGGCAGCCACAACAGCAACAACAACCACAACAGCAGCAAGGGCAGAATCCTGGTCAGAGAAGGATACAAAATACGAGACCGAAAAGAGTGTTCAACGCACCTCTTTCCACGTATGCAGAACACCTTAAGACCCTGCTAGGGTTGAACTTGGTTGAAAAGAGGACTTTGGCACTGCCTACAGGGTCGGTACTTCCTTATGGATATGACGCTAACAAGCAGTGCGAATTCCATTCCTGGGTGCCTGGGCATGATGTAGAAGCTTGTCAGGCATTTAAACATAAAGTTCAGGATTTGTTGGACAACAAAGCTATCAATTTTGGACAGATGGGTCCGAATATAGTGCAATTGCCCATGCCCAATCATGGGGCAAATGCCATCTTGACAGAAGAAAATTTGAACCTAGTGATGGATGTCAATGAGTTGAAGACCGCATTGTGTGAGGTTAAAAGTAGGCTGTTGAAAGGGGGTGTATTCCCGGGCTGTGATGAATTTTGCTTAGATTGTTGGACCCAGTCAGGGGGTTGTGCTGAGTTAAGAAGGGGCATTCAGGCCATGATCGACGAAGGGACCTTGCAATTTGATCGAACTGCGGTTGAGAAGCCTGTGGAGGCATTATGTGATAAACAGAATGATGTTGCAATAGTGACGATCTCGAGGAAGACTATAACGATAGTGGCGCCCGCCAGGCGGCCAACTATTACGATTATCAAAGCAGGGCCTGTTCCCTTTGAAAGTACGAAAGCTGTCCCGTGGACGTACGGTTTAGAAGCGTATTGCAACGGTGAAAAGATTGTGGTGAATAGCCAACCAACTGAGACTGTTGACAATGTTGTTGGTACGGGGGTCATGACCCGTAGCGGAAGGATCTTTACCTCACCTGAAGTAGAAGCAGAGAGGTTGGCCAAGGGTAAAGCCAAAGTAAGTGAAAGCGGGCCCTCTCAGTCGAAAGAAAAGGATACGTCACTCAAGGATGTGGAGGAGTTCATGAGACTGATTCGTAAAAGCGACTACAAAATTGTTGAACACTTACAGCAGACGCCGTCGAAGATTTCTATCTTGTCGTTGCTGCTATGTTCCGAAGCCCACCGGAACGCCTTGCTGAAAATACTGGATACGTCATTCGTGCCCCAAGAAGTTTCTGTAAATCAGTTAGAGGAGGGAATGGCGCATGTCAATGCTGGACATAGCCTGGGTTTCACAGATTTTGATCTAACGCCCAAGGGTCGCGAGCACAATATGGCCTTGCATATATCGGTGGAATGCCGGGGCACCGTAATGTCGCATGTATTGGTAGATACTGGATTTTCGTTGAACGTATTGCCAAAGAAAGCCATGATGAAATTGGACATACGGGGAGTTATTTGCACACCCAGCGATTTGGTTGTGAGGGCGTTTGACGGGACGAAAAGGTCAGTGTTTGGGTCAATAACATTGCCGCTGCAGGTGGGGCCAGAAATTTTTGATACCGAATTCTACATCATGGATATCCATCCAACTTATAGTTGCCTTCTTGGGCGCCCCTGGATCCATGCCGCAGGGGCCGTCACGTCCACATTGCATCAGAAGTTGAAATACATGGTGGGTGATAATGTTGTTACCGTTTGCGGGGAGGAAGACATTTTGGTCAGTCACCTGTCATCATTCAGATATGCGGAGGTCGACGGAGAAATACACGAGACACCTTGTCAAACCTTCAAGGAGTTGTGGATTAAAAACAAAGCTCAGGGTTCCAGCAAAATATCAGATGTGGCAGTGTCATCTTACAAAGAGGCTCAGGCTTTAGTGCAAGCTGGTGAGACTAAAGGCTGGGGGCAGGTACTGGAGATTCCCGTGAAGAATGATAAGTTTGGGCTAGGGTATCGACCGACGTCGTCAGCGTCCGCTTCAGGAGCGCCCAGGTTCAAGGGACCGGTCACGATTACGCCAAGCGGGGTGTGCTTCGAGACTATCAACGCTATTTCTGATGTTGAGGACGGGGATAGCGACTGCGATATGGACGCGTGGATCAAGCCAAGCATGCCAGAACAAAGTCTCTGCAACTGGTCCATCCGAGAAACTGTCCCAGTGACTTTCAAACAGTAATGATTTGTTTTATCAATTGTTGAATAATCCTGTGTCCTACCCGGGGCATAGTGATTTTTCTTAGGGCCATTTGGTGACATTTTTTCATATACAAATGTTGTGATCCCTGTTTTTCCTGTTTTTGTTTTTAACAATAAAATGGCAATGTGGTTATTTGCTTTGTCTATGTTTTGAAGCATTTAACCATTTCCTTTGCAGGATTACTATTTCAGATGACATCTATGAACCGCCTATGGCTCACTTTAACTTCGAGCACCCGGTATTTCAGGCTGAGGAAGAGATTGTTGAAGATGGAGACGTACCAGAAGAGCTGACCTGGTTATTGAAACAAGAAGAAAGAATCATTCTGCCTCATCAGGAGGAGATCGAGATTATCAATTTGGGGTCGGAGGAGATTGTGAGAGACATCCGTATAGGGGCTGCACTGCAGAGCGACGTCAAGCAAAGGTTGATTGAGATACTGAAAGAGTATAGTGATATATTTGCTTGGTCATATGAGGATATGCCTGGGTTGGATACGGATATGGTTGTTCACCGTCTGCCATTGCGAGAGGAATGTCCGCCGGTTAAGCAGAAACTCAGAAGAACTAGACCGGACATGGCTGTGAAAATCAAAGAGGAAGTGCAAAAATAGTGGGACGCTGGTTTCCTAGCTATTACAAAATATCCCTCATGGGTCGCTAATATTGTACCAGTGCCAAAGAAAGACAGTAAAGTGCGGATGTGTGTAGACTACCGTGATTTGAACAGAGCGAGCCCGAAAGACGACTTTCCACTTCCTCACATTAATGTGCTGGTTGATAACACGGCTCAGTTCTCCGTATTTTCCTTCATAGATGGCTTCTCGGGCTATAATCAGATCAAAATGGCGCCAGAAGACATGAAGAAGACAACCTTCATTACTCACCGGGGAACATTTTGTTATAAAGTGATTCCCTTCGGATTAAAGAATGCAGGGGCAACATATCAACGTGCTATGACGACTCTCTTTCATGACATGATGCACAAAGAGATCGAGGTTTATGTTGATGATATGATTGCCAAATCCCAGACGGAGGAGGAGCATTTGGTTAATCTGCTGAGACTGTTCAAGAGGCTTAGGAAGTTCAGGTTGAGACTAAACCCTAACAAGTGCACCTTCGGCGTGAGATCGGGTAAACTGTTGGGGTTTATCGTGAGCGAAAAAGGAATAGAGGTTGATCCTACGAAAATAAAAGCAATACAAGAAATGCCAACGCCTAAAACAGAAAAAGAAGTGCGCGGGTTTTTAGGGAGGTTGAACTACATTGCTCGGTTCATCTCTCACCTAACTGCTACTTGCGAGCCGTTATTCAAATTGTTGAAAAAGGATCAGGTGTTGACTTAGAATGAAAATTGTCAAAAGGCGTTCGACAAGATAAAAGAATACTTGCAGGAACCTCCTGTTTTGATACCCCCAGTGGCCGGGAGACCTTTGATTATGTATTTGACGGTTCTTGAGGAAAGTATGGGGTGTGTTCTCGGTCAACACGATGAGACCGGACGTAAAGAGCATGCGATCTACTATTTGAGTAAGAAGTTTACCGACTGTGAGTCCAGATACTCAATGCTCGAGAAAACATGTTGCGCGCTAGCCTGGGTCGCCAAACGTTTGAGCCAATACATGCTGAATCATACAACCATGCTAATTTCAAAGATGGATCCAATCAAATACGTGTTTGAGAAGAAAGCACTCTCCAGAAGAATTGCCCGATGGCAGATGGTGTTAACCGAATACGATATCCAGTATGTCTCGCAGAAGGCTATTGAAGGTAGCGTTCTGTCAGAGTACCTTGCGGAGCAGCCTGTTGAGGACTACCAATTGATGAGGTTTGATTTTCCTGACGAGGATATCATGTACCTGAAAATGAAGGATTGTGAAGAACCGTTGTCGGACGAAGGACCGGAATTGGGTTCCAAATGGCAGTTGATATTTGACGGAGCTGTAAATTCCTATGGTAGCGGAATAGGTGCAATTATCACTACTCCTCAGGGGTCGCACATCCCCTTTACTGCTCGATTGACCTTTCCTGTTACCAATAATGAGGCTGAATATGAGGCTTGCATCATGGGTCTGGAAGAAGCTATTGATTTGCGAATCAAACATCTGGATGTATACGGAGACTCAGCTCTAGTGGTGAATCAGATTAAAGGAGAATGGGAGACACGTCAGCCCAATTTGATACCGTATATGAATTATGCAAGGAGATTGTTGCCTTTCTTTGACAAGGTGGAATTGCATCACGTACCGCGAGCAGAAAATCAAATGGCTGACGCCCTGGCGACATTGTCTTCAATGTATAAAGTTAACTTCTGGAACGAGGCTCCCCGGATTGTTATCTCTCGGCTCGATAGGCCTGCATTCATATTTGCCATTGATAAGGCTCCCGATGGTAAACCCTGGTACTTTGACATCCAGAATTTCCTGAAGAACAAGGAGTATCCAGCTGGGGCATCCAGTCGAGATCAGAAGACTCTCAGGAGATTGGCTGGCAATTTCTATTTGAACCCGGACGGTGTCCTATACAGAAGAAACCACGATTTGGTGTTGCTACGCTGTGTAGACGAGAAAGAGGCGAAGTTGCTCATGGAAGAGATACATGAGGGTACATTTGGTACACATGCTGGTGGGCATGCTATGACGAGAAAACTGCTGCGGGCAGGTTACTATTGGCTGACTATGGAAACAGACTATTTCAAGTTTGCAAAGAGGTGTCATAAATGCCAGATTTATGCGGACAAAATCCATGTACCTCCGAGTCCTCTGAATGTGATTTCATCACCGTGGCCATTCTCGATGTAGGGAATTGATATGATTGGTAAGATTGAGCCTACGACATCAAACGGACACCGGTTCATTTTGGTAGCAATCGATTACTTTACCAAATGGGTGGAAGCAGCGTCATATGCCAACGTGACCAAACAAGTGGTAGCCAGATTTATCAAGCGAGATATTATCTGCAGATATGGAATCCCTGAGCGGATTATCACCGACAACGGTTCGAATTTAAATAACAAGATGATGAAAGTGCTGTGTTAGAGTTTCAAGATTGAACATCACAACTCTTATCCTTACCGGCCCAAGATGAATGGCGTTGTCGAAGCAGCCAACAAGAACATAAAGAAGATTGTTCAGAAGATGGTTGTGACATATAAGGACTGGCACGAGATGCTTCCTTTCGCTTTGCACGGTTATCGTACGACGGTACGCACATCAACCGGGGCAACCCCTTTCTCATTGGTATACGGGATGGAGGCAGTGTTACCGTTAGAGGTTGAGATTCCTTCCCTGAGGGTTTTACGTGATGTCCAACTCGACGAGGCAGAATGGGTGAAAGATAGACTGAATCAACTCAGTTTAATGGATGAGAAGAGACTGGCTTCTCTAGCATACGGTCGGTTATATTAGAGTCGGATGAAGAAAGCTTACGACAAGAAGGTATGCCCTCGAAGCTTTCAGACGGGCGATCTTGTTTTGAAAAAGATTCTCCCACCACAAAAAGATCACAGGGGCAAGTGGACACCTAATTACGAAGGTCCCTACGTTGTCAGAAAAGTCTTCTCTGGAGGAGCCTTATTACTATCCACCATGGATGGTGAAGACTTTACGTCTCCTGTGAATTCGGACGCAGTTAAAAAATACTTTGCTTGAAAGTGACCCGCTGGACAGTAAAAAGAGAGTCCAGGCAAAAATGGGGCATCCCGGCGAACCATAAAAAATGAATAAAAGGTTCGGGCAAAAGTTAGGGATAAAATTGAAAAAATGTACACCCGCGAAGGCGAAAACCTAAAAAGGGCGACTTCGACAAAAAAGGGTATCCCGGTGAATTGAAAACCCGCAAAGGGCGGTTCACGCAAAAGTTAGGGATTGAAAAAACAAATGACTGCGGTCCGAAGTTGATACTGCATTGCTTAGTGGTTTTGGGAGTACCTGGGGGTTCGTTTATCCAACACAATCTCTTCCGAAAATTGAGTACCGGGAAAGCGCCGGAGTCAGGCGAGTCATAGGAGGATCAGCTCATGATGTTTGTCTGCACCGCGTTGCCGACATATGTACAAATTTGACTTGTATTTGTATTAATGCTTCTTGTGCATATTTGTATATTGTTTGTGCGTAACTTCCTCTTTTCAAGAGTCGCATCTAGTGTACAAAGCTTCGCCTATTTACAGGCCCAATCAATAAAACATGTTATTCAGTATTTGGTGCTTGTTCTTTACTGTTTTGTATGTGAAAAACGCCGACGTTTTTGACAAACTTGCACTTGCATAACCTTGCTGGCCCTTGCCAATAATTGCTAAAACTTTGAATTGACTGAAGGAACATCACGGATCCTAACCCGGATAGATTTGGTTGTATAGATTTGTTTTGTCTCGTTTGTGTTTTGCAGGGTTCTCGCCTTAGAAGCGAATGGTCATGAGACCTTATCCCCTAGCCAGAGGCCCTTGATGAACGACCTGACTTTGTGTGACGCAATGCCCCATCAGGTCGCACCTCATTCCCAGAGAGTTGAGATGACACTTGCCCTTACTAGATGTGGAGGTTTCTCTCCCAAGAGAGTATTCACCAGGAATTTCGATTGAAGAGTATCCTCATGGAAGCTGTCCATAGGATATCCCCAGCAAATCAAAATCAATAGCCCCCTGCGGAGGTTGCGCTCTCCAGAGAGTCGAGTACATGCACGATCAATCCCCGGTTCAGGGGATTCCCGCAGTGTTTAACCAAGCCTCATTTGGTTCAGAAGGACTATCCCCACAGAAGATGGTTTTCTTTCTCCTCACAGGTTGTCATGCCTTTGTCAGGATGATTATCCCCAACGGAGTGTTAGCTCCGAGTTTGTAAACTGTACCCAGACAGCTGTCCCCAAGAAGGGTCGCTTCTTCCCCAGCTGAGTTACTCTTCCCAGCAGGTGTTGTTCTTTCCTCCCAGCGGAAATCGACGTTTATTCTTTCCTCGACAGAGTTGGCGGTATTTCCGGCAGTTATTTTGCCGGAATACTTTGTGATACCCGTTCATCCCCAACAGGGTGGTATTTGTCCTCAACAGTCGTGTTAATGAAGCAAGCTTGTCAGAGCCTCCTCTAGCAGCCTGAACCTGCATTTGCATTTGCATATATTATCATGTTTGCATCTACCCAAAAACGCGTAGCATTTCCATGCCGTATGGAGCATTACGCCATTGTCAAACATACGCATTTTGAAACATAAATCAGGTTGGTTAACCTTTTGCTTTCAGGTGTGTTTCTCAGCAGGAGTATGAAGTTACAGCTCAGATCTATTACCAGACGATCGAGGTCTCGCCGTGAGACATGTGACGATACAGTTCATCTTATTATCCCCACAAAGTTACTGGTTGAAGTTTCTCTTATCTGGTCAGCAGAGCGTTCTTCCAGGTTTGCTGTCGCGGCAGCATTTCAGGGTTTCATGAATCAAGATTTCATAAGTGGTCACTTGTTGTCGAAACGGGTGTCGGGCAGTTATTTTTAGAATATCCCCAGTGGAGTTAGCTATTGCAAAGAATAGGCAAAGAAGCTATATCCAAGTTGGTTTTCCTGTAATTAGGAAGATGACTTTTCCCGTATGAAGCAGGCGGATGAACTTTCCTGTAATCAGGCAGATGATGACTTTTCCCGTATGAAGCAGGCGGATGAACTTTCCTGTAATCAAACAGATGACTTTTCCCGTATGAAGCAGGCGGATGAACTTTCCTGTAATCAGGCAGATGACTTTTCCCGTATGAAGCAGGCGGATGAACTTTCCTGTATTCAGGCAGATGATGATTTTTCCAGTATGAAGCAGGAGGATGAACTTTCCTATATTCAGGCAGATGATTTTCCCATACGAATGGACAGAGTACTTATCCCAGGACAGGACAGAGTTGCGTCCTATGCGTGGCAGAGGTGTTTCCTGTTGTTTGACAAAAGTATTTCCCCAGCGAGGTCGCCGGGATTTCTTCGTATTGACGAAATGTGCCCAGACGAAGACGAAGTTTGTGCCTACAATGATGGGATCTTTTTTGGGTTAATGAAAATGATTCCCTAGTATAGTCGCTAATTTTTTTTTCTCCGTGTTGACAGAATACGGAGTCTTAATGTTGGACAGAGTGCGGAGTCCTAACGTGGATAATTTATGGTTTCTCCGTGGTAACGGAAATGAGTCCTGATAGGGACAAATTCAATTTATCCTTTTGGTGATGGGATTTCTCTGTGGGTTGACCAAATTATTTCTCGACTTATGTTGCAAAGATCGTTCGAAGCCTGTGGCGTTACACAAGTGGCCGACATTGAATCAAAATTTGATATTGGATGACTGATCGGTTGTTGCTGTAATAACCCGATTTCAGTTATGTGGATATTTTCCCCAAGCAAGTGTGCAGTTTATTTCTGCGGTTGGCAAATTCTCGGGTTTATTTGGTATTCAACCGCCTTCTACCTGTGAATGTTTGAAAGTCGGTCGCTCTTCAACCATTCAGGTCCAAGCCGTTTGAATAGGGGCAGCTGTGGCACCCCGAAATTTGACCAACCAGTTCCCACATCTGGTTTATGTTTCGGCTCATTTTGCATTCGCATTTGCATACCACATACATTGCATTTTTTCAATCATGTTGATGTTATCGGAATCACAGCCCTATTTTCACATTTAGGATATTTTAGACCAGTCCGGGTGATCGGAGTTTCATTTTTGGGAAGTTGTGCGCTTCCCGGCGCTTTCAGCTTACGCAGTTGTTTTTTAGGATTTCGGTGTCCGGGTTTACCGTTTATTTCGGTCTGGTCTCGCGTTCCCTTTTTATTGGAGTTAATTGTTTCTATTGCTTTTTTAGAATTTTATAGAATTTTCTAGATATTAATAGAGTTTTTAGAATATTAGAATAATGTTTTTCTAGATTTTAATAGTTTTATTATTGCTTTTATAGTTTTTAATAGATATTAGACTTTATTAGCTTAATAGGGTTTTATTAGACTTTAATAGTTTTTTTAGAATATTGGATTTTGGTTTTATTATTAAATAGAATATAATTTCTTTTATTAATAGATTTTTATAGGATTTTAGTAGAATAGTATAGAATATTAAAAATAGAGTTTCTTTTTAGAAAATAGATTTTTAATGGTTTTATTAGATTTTATAGAATAATGTAGAATTAATAGATTTTAGTTTAATAGTTTTTAATAGATTTTTAATATAGGTTTTAGACAGATTTTTTAGATTTTAATTGGATAGATATTAATTAGGTATTGTTTTGTTTAGTGTTAATAGATTTTCTTTTAGGTAAATTTAATAGTTTTTTAATATAGATTTTAATTAGCTTATTAATTGCCAGTTTCTTTAATTAGTGCATTAATCAATTTTCGTTTTTTTCATTAAGTTTGTTAACCATTCAATTAGTTTCATTAATTAGGCTTCATTAATCATTTTTCGTTTTTAATTAGCATCCATTTAATCGATTTGCATTAATCAATCCAATTAAGTCCATTCATCAGGTTTAGTGGGCCACATGTCTGATTCTTGGGGGCCCATAGTCCAATTCGCTGCCACATGTCCTATAAATAGTGATGCCACGCGTTTCATCAGGTTACTTCCACTTCACATTTTTGCTGCCAACTCATTTTCCCACTATCTTTCCCTCTCACACGTGTCTCGCTTTTCTCCTTCTCTCTCCACGCGTCCTTCTCTCGGCACCCTCCACAGCCACGCGTTCTCTCCATCACCACTCTGATTGCATGCACGCCACGTAGCTTCCACTCATTATCCCCCGCCGCCGGCCATGCAAATCACCGGAGACTTCGCCGGAGAAATCATTCTCCATCGTAACTAACCGCCGGAGATCGTTAACTCATCGGAACTGCAGAAATTTCCAGAAATTCATCCAATCTTCATCTGCATTTCTTCAAGGATTCACCGGAAAATTCATCAGAACTACCGGAAACTGCAAATTCCCGAGAACTTCATCACTCGTTCATCTCAGATCTCCAGAATGTCAAGATCGTCTTCGTACATCAGCAACTCATTGTTCTTCATCCAGTTCATCGTAACTTGCCCAGATCTTCAAGAATATCATCCAGTCAACTTCCTCGTTCATCAATATCTTCAGATCGTCCTCAAGCATCATCAACGCCACTTCACTGTTCATCAAGATATTCGTGGATCCACATTTCGCCATCAATCTTCATCGATTCGTAAGATCTTCAAAGGCGTTCATAAGATCTTCATCCGGTACTCGCAAGAACACCACTAATATTGAACATCTTCAGACGTCAAAAAAGGATTCTCCAGAAACATTGATTCTTCAGCTTCCTCAAACTTCAGCACTATTCGGCAGCAAGAACACGCACCTTCAAAGGATCTTCGCTCATCAGCGTTTCCAGAACTCATCACGTTCGCTGCATCTCCAGGTTTTTTCTCTGAACCTTTTGAATTTAGTAGTTGTTATCGTTTATTGGTAGAATTAAGAGGTTAGCTAGGTGGTGTTAAAATGCGAACAGAGATTGACGAGAGGGTTCTTGTGAGATGGAGGTTAGGGAAGATAGTTTGAGCTGAGAGATAGAATCCGGTGAGAGTTTGTGTGAGAGAGGGTTTGTCTGAGAGAATCAGAGAGTTGGGTTTGAGAGAGTGAGGTTGCGCCGTTAGGTTTGTGAGGGAATGATGAACAGTAGGTAGAGATTTTGAGAGGATTAGGGTTTTAGATACTGATAGTAAGGATTGATGGTGGATACGGGCCTCAAGCCCAAAGTGTGTTTTTGCTAGCTCCCCCCGTTTTCTTCTCAAGGCTCCCCTTTCTGTACGTGTGTGTTGTGAGTGGGCTTAGCCCAGAGCTTTCTTTGTTTTTGCTAACACACACTCACATTCACCCTGCGCACCTCCCTTCCTGTGAGTGTGTGTGGATATTGAGCTGGGTTGTGTATATTCTTGCTGCTGCAACATCCCTGTAACTATCATACTCCCCCCTGCATTTAATTTTGGTTTAATATTTTGTATTGTATTTTAATTTTAATTTTGTTTTAGGATATGGTTTAAATGTTTAGAATATTATAATAGGGTTAATAATAAGTTAATTTCTTTTAGGAATTCTTTAGTTTAAGATAATTAGAATATAGTTAAAAATATTAAAATGGATATAGTTGTAGATATATAATTTTCTTTAGGAGATTTGTTTGGATTAATATGCTTAAAATGTAGTTTAGGTCATTTGTTTTTAGGAACTTTATAATATTTTCTTCTAGAGTTTTGTAAGGTTAATTTCTTAGGATATTAATTCTTAGCATAAAACTTAGTTTTTAGGATATGCATAGTTTAGTATAGTTTTTTTAGGACTTATAGCATAATTTGTATAGAAATTATAGGATAGAAATAAATTCAAAACAACTAGTTGTAGTTTATAGCAAAGTTTTGGGACTTAGTATTTGATTTAGGTTTTAGGGAATATATGGGGAATTGGGTATAGGTTTAGGTTCCCTTAGAAATTTAATTAGGAATTTATAATATGATTTAGCATTTTATTTGTATTATACAATTGGTGTGTTGTTTGTGGGTTTTCCCCTTGGATGTTTGTTTTGTTCATTTTGGGCTTGGTGCTTGCTTGTTGGAGCTTATGGAGGCTTGAAAGGTGCTTGGAGATAAAGCTTGGAGCATGGGAATGAAGATCTTTCTCTTTGAAGATTGCTTTTGAAGGCTTAGGAGTTAGGGTTTATAGGAAGAGCTCTAGATTAGTCTTATTGCTTCTTTCAAACATAGAGAGCTTATTGTGCCTCTATTCCATCCTATGACACAAGGTCCTCCCAAAGAAGCTCCATCTCTCCTTAGGAGGGATGTAGAGCATGCTTTGGTTGAGTAGAACCTTGAGGATATCTGTCTATTACTGTGTTAAGATCTTAGTGGCTTCCCTTGGTTGTCATTAAGTTTTTCTTTAACATATCAATTGGATCTCATTGGTGCATCTTCCTCTCTTGTTGGAGCTTGTTGGAGCTTGGAGTGTATTAAAGCTTGAAGTTAGTAGCTGTCAAGATGAAGATAAAACTGTTGTTGTTAACCCTTTTTGTTGTTAATCAACTGTAGCTGTCAGAGCTGTCACTGTTTGTGTTGCTTACTGTAGGAGCTTAATTTTTGCTGTCAGAGCTGGTGCTGGTGTTGTTTTTTTCTTTTTTTGTATTGTTTGTTGGCTTGTACAGCTTTCCCCTTTAGGTTTGAAGTGAATACCGTTTCACTTTGCCTGTTGTTTTCCTAGGTTCGAGGTAGAGCGGGACTCCCTTGCCTTGCTTGTACTGCTGCATTGCATGCATTTTACTGTATTTGCTTGCTTTTTTTCTGTTTATCCCCTAGGATCTCTGTTTCTCTCTGTGCAAGAGGGAAATATGACAGACATTAGGTGTTAACCCATGCATGATAACTTTAGGGTAGTTTTGCCTCCCCTTTTCAACTTTAGGCTTTTAAAGCGTCTTTTCTCTTCTCATCTTGAAACAATCAAAAACACAATAATATTTCAAACATCATAAAAAACATTTCTTGCGTAAAATATTGAAAACAAACAAATCAAACTCTTTTTGTCCTCTTGGACTCTTAATTAGAAGAAAACCTTTTTCAGAAGGATAAAAAATAGTCGAGACAAACTTGTGTCATTCATGGCCCGAACTACGTTTGCTCTGATCTTTCATGCTGTGTGAAAGTACGTAGGCATAGGATGCGATATCCTAGCGAGCAACCTTCCCCCCTTCATCCGTAGTTAGGCGAACTACGTTTGACTCTGATTTCTCGTTTCAGACGAGAATACGTAGGCATAGAACGGCTGTGTTCTGCCGAGTCACTTATTTCCTTTTCTTTTTGTCCCTTGACCTTTAGTGTAGATAGAATAACAATCCGTACAAGAAAACAAGCATGGATCCCGTCGAGTACGACGGACGTGAGGGGTGCTAATACCTTCCCCTCCGTTGGGATAAATAACGCACGGTGGCGACTCTTCTGTCATAGCCGGCACCGATTTTTGCAGTAGCGACAGTTGGGACCGATAGAGTTAGCTACTGCAGAGATAGGCAAAGAAACTGTATTCAGAGTGTTTTCCCGTATGGATAGGCGGATGAAGTTTCCTGTGTTTAGGAAGATGATTTTCTCGTATGGATAGGCGGATGACGTTTCCTGTGTTTAGACAGATGATTTGCCCGTAAGAACAGACAGATGTATTTTCTTACTGGCTGACAAAAGGATTTCCCCGGAAGTCGTCAAAATTTTATTGCCTATATTGATAGGAGTTCCTCGTGTTGACGAAATATGAGTCCTGACGTGGACAATTTGTTCCTATGTTGACGGGATTTCTTCGTGCTAGTGAAGCGGGAGTCCTAACGTGGACGGGTCTATTCCTGTGTTGATGAGATGTGCTAGTCCTAACGTGGACAGGTTCGTTTTCTCCGCGTTGACGGAATATGGAGTCCTAACATGGACAAAATTGATTACTCTTCGTGGACCATTTATCCCCAACAGATATCTTCCTTCGTATTGGCAAAATGTGTGTCCTTACGTGGACAAGTTTATAGTTCTTCGTGTTGACAAGATGCACGAGTCCTAACGGGGACAAATTTATCTTTCTTCGTGTTGGCGAAGCGTGAGTTCTGACGTGGACAAGTTTTATTTCCTCCACAGGTCGAAGATGTGAGTCCTGACGTGGACAAATCAAGACGAGGATCCCCTCGTGCTGATGAAATACAGACGAGTCATCCCCAGCAAAGTCACCAGGATTTTGCCGTGTTGATGGCAGGTGGAGTCCTGACGTGGACAAGTTTATGATGAGATTTCTTCGTGTTGACGAAACAAGCATCCTAACGTGGACAAGGTTACTCCTGTGACGACAGAATCTCTATTCGTGTTGACGAATTTGTTTCTCTTCTTGTCTTGACAAGATTAGTCCAATTGTGGACGAAGAGGTTTTTGAAAAGATAGTTCAATACCTGTGGCGTCACACAGGTGGTTGATGTAAAGACCATATTTTATCAGATAATTGACCAGTTGTTGCCGTAACAACCAGACTCAGTTTATTGGATGTTGCTTCTCAAGCAGTTTTGCAGTTTATCTCCACGGTTGGCAAATTTCAGGGTTTCTTTGGTATTCAACCGTCTCGTACCTCGATTGTTTGAAGGTCGTTCGCTCTTCACCCAGTCGGGTCCAAGTCGTTTGAATAGGGGCAACTGTTGCACCCCAAAATTTGACCAACCGGTTCCCATATCTGGTTTATGTTTCGACGCATTTTGCATTCGCACTCGCATACCGCGTACATTGCATTTTTTTCAGCCATTTTTGATTTTATCGGGATTACAGCCCCCCCTGTCGTTTCAGGCAGTTCAGGCCTGTTCGAATGAGTGTATTTTGAGAACTTGTGCTCGTCTCGGTGTTTTCAGCTCTCGCTGTTGTTTTTGAGGACATTTCGGTGTCCGGTTTTTACCGCTTATTTCGCTATAGTTGCGCAGTTGTTCTCTAATCGATTTAATTGGCCTTTCTTGCATTTTTAGATTTTTCTCTTAATTTCCGGAATTTTAATTGGGTCTTAATTGTGTCTCTAGAATTTTTAAGTAGATTTTATGTGTTAATTGTTTTTAGATTTTATAGATATTAATAGATATTTCTTTTTAAATAGTTTTCTCTAGTTTTAATAGAGTTTTATTAGAATATTAGAATAATAGTGTCTTTTTAATAAATAGGATAATATAGAGTTTAAATAGATTTTATTTTTAGATTAATTGAATAATTCTTTTAATAGTATAGATCTTAAATTCATTTTATAGAAATTGTTTGTTTTGTTTAGATTTAATAGATTTTTAATAGATTTTAGTTTAGATATTAATTGAGGTGTTTAGTTTTAATAAGCTTTTCTTTTATTAGGATTAATTAGAGTCAGCTTGCATTAACTAGTCATTTAATTTTTGTTTAGCTTTAATAGAGCCATTAGTCATTAATTCATTTCAATTAATTAGTCATTAATCCAGTTTTCATTAACAAGGTCATTAGTCTGAGTTCGTACTGGGCCAAGTGTCCAAAATTTGTGGGCCCAAGTCCAAAAATGCCACTTGTCCTATAAAGAGATGGCCACGCGTTACACTCTCTCACTGCCAACTCACTTCAGCACTCACCACTTCCCTGACACCTCACCCTTCCACTTGTCCGCTCCTCTCTCTCTGCATGCTCTCTTTCTTCCACGCGTCCTCCCCTTGCTTGCATGTCTGCCAACGCACACTCCACTAACTCCCTTCACCGAAAGCCATGCAGCCACCGCCGGTAGGCCGCCGGAAACTGTAACTGCTCACCAGAGCCACCCTAACAGCCACCGGAAGTTCAACAACTCGCTGGAATCTTCGAACTCGCCGGAAACTGTAAATCACCAAGAACTTCGTCTGTTCTTCCCAAATCCTCACCAGAAGTTCATCGTGTTCTTCGTCAACCTCTATCAACCTCGCCGAAAAATTCGAATTCTCGCCGAAAACTGCATTTCGCCCCGAATCTCACCGGATTCATCATGTTCATCATCTATGTTCTCGCGTTTCCCCAGATTTCTCATCAACACTCATCGTTGTTCATCCAGATTCGTCAGATTTTCATCTTGTCCGATCAAGATCATCAACGGACTTCCTCACAAGTTTCGCAGATTACATGAACCTTCATACATTTTTCAGTTTGCCAAGATCTTCATGTGTTCATCACATGCTCATCAGCATCTTTCCAGAATCAATAACGAATTCTCCGACCTCGCGTACAACCTTCACGCATCGTTCTTCCTCCAACATGCATCAATAATCTTCAACAACCTTCCACATCGTTCATCAAACTTTCATCTGAATCTTCAAGATCTTCGACTGTTTTTTCCAGAATCTCGTTCATCAACAGATCACCATCAGATCTTCACGCGTTGTTCATCATTTCTCCTCCAGATCGTCACCAGATCTTCAAACTGTCAATGATTTCATAGATCTATCATCATTCATCAAGATTCATCCGCGTTCATATCTTCAAGAACCGCAAGCAACCTTCATCATTCAGAAATCCAACGCCTTCAAAGAGTTCTTCAAATTTTCATCAACGAGTACTTGCCTTCAAGAACATCAAGGATAGCTTGTGATTTTTCCAGATTGTGATAGTTTTTTATTCATTCTTTTGTTTTGAAGTTTGTAAAACGAGATGAAAGGAAAAAAGTTTGTGAGGGATGTTGAACAGAGAGAGAGTTTGGAGAGAAAGGGGAACAGCGCAGGTGAACAGTGAGAAGAGAGAAAGGATTAGGGTTTGGTTTTTCTGAGTCGTGAGAAGGGAGAGACACGTGGCTGAGAGTTGGGTTTGGGCCTCCAAGCCCATTGTTTTTTTTTGGGCATCCCTCCGTTTTGCTCACTAAACCCCCTCCCCATTTTTGTTTTATTTTTCTGGACTGGGCCCATTGTATTCTCTGCCTATACCCCTGCACTTTTATTTTCTTTTAATCTTTTTTAATGCATTTAATTGTAATGCTATTTAGGACTAATTTAATATTTTGTTTAGAATGTTATAATTCATAGAATAGAATTTTTAGGTATATTTTCTTTTAGGAAATTTAGTTTTAATTTTCTTTTAGGATATTACTTTTAATTCATATTTTAGCATAGGAATTTACCTTGTAATTTTTAATTGCATACTCTTGTAATATTTTCTTTTTAGGATATAGCTTCCTTAGGAGATTATTTTTGCCGTATTTTAGGAGTAGCATTTTATTTCCATTTTGTGATTGGATTTCTCTCCTATTTTCGTTTTCTATCCGATTTTATCTCGATTTTATTTTTGGCTGGCCGTGTGACACGATTCAATTGGAGAATGACTTTCGATATCATTTCTCTATCTTTCCTTTGACACGGACATCAATACGCTATCTCTTAGAGTTCGATTTCTCGTATAAGTCGAACCATGACGGTCTAAGCGTTACATTGGTTCCTGGTTCGAGCGTCCTCATCAAGGATCCAGAGAGGAGAAGATTGGAATGGAGCTTGCGCGCATGTCAGGAGCCAACTGAGCCGCTTCGTTCAACATCATCATCTTATTCAAGTCTTCAGGAAACCGTCGAGTGTTGTGAGCTGTATCGGTAGATACGTAGGAAATGACAGTTGAGGAGTTTCTTCTCAATCGTCTAGGATGTCTAGTATGGTACCCTTTGGGTGACATGCGACTCATTCGCTCCTACGTCTTAGGTTCTTGCGTGTGTGTCCCGAGTTCCTTCCCGTTTAGGCGTAGGCCTGCTTCCTCTTTGTTTTCGCCCCCGTGCGATCGAAATCCCTTTCTCTCGCGTTCAGGCGATTGAGACCCCTTCTCTTGCCCCCGTGCAATAGAGACTTATTTTCCCGTCGAACTACGTTTGCTCTGATCTCTCGTACCAGACGAGAGTACGTAGGCATATGATGCGATATCCTAGCGATCTCCCTTTTCCCTTCTTCCCGTTTCTTCGTTAGCTGTAGTAGGCTGAACTACAGCTGCTCTGATTTCTCGTATCGAACGAGAATATGTAGGCATAGGATGTGATATCCTAGCAAGCACACTAACAACTAACCTCTCTGTTCTCTCGCTGCCGTGCGATCGAGACTTTCCCGCTGACGACTGATGTTTCCCTTTCTCTTGCCCGAGCGCAATCGAGACCAGACCGTAGTTCTAGTTCCCGTAGATCCCCGTACCTCTAAAGCCAACCTAATCTCTCACTCCTGTGTGATCGAGAACACCCTGTCTAGCCGTAGTTAGCCTAAACTACGTAAGCTCTGATCTTTCACGATGTGTGGAAGTACGTAGGCACGAGATGCGATATCTCGGCGAGCCAATTCCCTGTAGTTTCCCGAACTACGTTGACTCTGACTTTCTCTCTTGAGAATACGTAGGCATAGAGTGTGATGCTCTATCGAGTCAGTTTCCTTCCGTTTAGATTTAGCAGCCGTAGATAGATTGTTTTTGCATCCTTTAGACAAACCAACAAGCATGGATCCCGTCGAGTACGAAGGACGTGAGGGGTGCTAATACCTTCCCCTTGCGTAACCGACTCCCGAATCCAGACAATGGTTGTGATGACCTTGTCTTATACCTTTTCGTCAGGTTTTTTCCGATCGTTTCCTTTCCCGTTCTGAGGGATAAATAACGAAAGGTGGCGACTCTTCTGTTTAGCCGGCGCCAATTTTTGCAGAAGCGACATCTTGTCTTGTTGTTTTTTGGCTCTTTTTTGTTTACGCATCCAACTTTATTTAATTTTACAGTCATTTCTAGAAGTGATCTTCAGCCTATTCAAAACAACATCATTCCACCACTTTCCCATATATTACAAACCAAGTGTTCTGGGAGGCCAGAGGTTGTTCGTGCGAAAATTATGTGCAAACACTATCCTAATCGATTAGAGCATACTTTTGAAGTTTTCCAATTGATTGGGATAAGGTGACAATCGATTATTAAATACAAAACATTGCCCCAAGCTTTTTAGACATCTTCCAACTCATCTAGCCTGACTTCAAGACATTTTTTTAAATATTTTCTTGAGAAAATTTTGAAAAATATTTGTGTGTGTGCGTGATTTAGCCATGCACTTTTACGAGAATACCTTTATGCTTTACAAAGTATTCACTCAAACTAATCAAGACACGGTTTTCTTGTACTTTAAGACTTCGTCAGATGATTTATTTCTTGTAGAAACTTGCATAAGTTTACTTGAGTTGAGGCTTGATTTAAATTCCATTTGGTTCCCATCATCAAATAGTCAAATCCATCAAATTATAATATCCTAGTTTGCATCCTTAATCGTTTAACCTCTTACACTTGACTTGTCATTAAGGACTAGTTGTCATCATCAAAGGTTATTGTTCTTGTTATAGGTGTATCACTTGAAAAACAATGTTCCATACTCTCCCCTTTTTTTTTATGACAACACATCTCTCAAAGGAGGTGGTAAAAGAAAATAACACATGTGTTTGGAGTAATTAAACTTCCCCTAAGTTAAATAGAACATTTACTCTTCTCTCTCTGAGAGTATAATTCTCCCCCTTTTTTGAAATAAAAAAGATGGGGAAAGATGAATTACAAAAAAATAAATATGCACACATAGGAAATTAAGTATTTAGGAAAGAAAAAACATTTTTTTATTCATTACTTGAAATTGAAAATACAAATAGGAAATATTACGGAGAACATAAACAACTAAGAAACAATTAGTTCATCTCATTATCATCATCCTCACTTGAATATTTTTGTGAGATAAGGTTTCTTTTCTCTATTCTTCTAATGAGTTGTTAATCTTTCCATTCATTACCATTTTCTCATCATGTATTTCATTTAGGGTATTTGAGGAGGATGATGGAAGTTCAGTGGTACTTCATTGCCTTGCTCTTCTTGATAGTATTGGGAGTAGTTCTTTTCCATGAATAATAAATCCCATTTTGCTTACAACCACTTGCCCAATATTTGTGTGCATGAATTATGAGTCTTCCTCTCTAAAATCATATTTGGGTGTAGATTAATCTTTGTGTGATTATCTTGGCATAAAGTAAGATGATGTTCTTCCTTTTTCTATCTAGCATGGGGTGGACTATAGCATCCGCCCAAATTTTCTCAACTTGGTTTTTCAAAAACTAGATTGCAGAGACATCTGACTTTTAGATTGTGCTATAATTACTTTTCCTTAGGAAAAGTACATGATTCATTATGTAATGAACCAATTTGCAATTAGGTCGGATGAGGCCAACAGTGAAGGAATATGAATTTCCTTAAAAGGGATCAATGAGAAGAGCATGAGCGAAAGTGTCAAAGATAAACTTATTTTCAAGATCATTTTGATCATAATCTTTCTCAATGAAGGGTAGGTTACAAACTCACGCAAAATCTTCTAGGGAGAGGGTGACAAGGTGATTCTTGACTTCAAAATTTATGATTCCATATTTGTAGTTAACATTTTCATAAAATATTCTAACTAATTTCGGGTACCTTTCTTGAGGTTTTTCAAACACGAAGTCATTCAAGCCAACAAGTTGAAGGCTTCCATGAAAGCACAGTTCTTGAAGAGATCTTCATCCAAGTAATGAGATATATAAAATTTTCTATCAGCATAGTACATGCTATATTTTCTCTCTTGGGATTGAGAGGAGAAGTCTTTGAAAAAGTATGAGGATGAAAGTTTAGAGGAACGAGTTCTTTCTTAGGCCATTTGAGGTGATGACAGATGATTTAAGAGATCTAGAAAAGTTTATATATAATGCATAGATGATAGTACGGTGAAATGAGAAGAGCAAGAAAGTTACCTCTATATATAGCTTTTGTCCAATTGATTAGGAGGTTGTGCCAATCGATTGGAAACATTAATTTTTACAAGCTAGCCATTGTAACTAGTCGTAGTATTAATGACTCACCCGACTAGCCGTTATGGTGAACTCCAACATTCAAATTTATGATTTTTGATGTGATCCAATTGATTGGACCATAGTGTCAATCAATTGGTTGTCCCATTTTCAATAATTCTTGTTTTGGGTTGTATGTGTTACACCCTTGCTTGGATTTATTTGTACCTCCTTTCCAAAAATACTTGAAAGACTCCTCTTTTAGGTTTATAAAATATTATATTGGTATAAGGAAACTTAAATTCACTATTCTTAAGGATTAATTAGAGTTTTCCTATTAATTTACCCTAAAAATAGTGTATGCCTATCATAAATTCTTGATAAACACTTCCCTTAAAGGGAAACACAAATCATGTTATGGTGTATCTTTCCCTACACATTATTGGATGTGAGATTTAGTAAAAGCAACAAAATGACTAAGTCCATTACAGAGATATTCATTCATCTAATCACTAAAGATCATAAACTTTAAGATGTTATCAAACACTTTGCTTTGATCAGAATGGTTGATATTCGTCATCATCGTTCATCCTTGGTCAAAGACTTCATACTATGATATTCGTTTGTTGGAAACAAACTTGGTAAAGATGCATTACATACAGAGTGGACAGGGTCGTATACTACCCCACAATTATAAACACGCAGGATATGTTCAGAAATGACCAAGGATGCTACTTTGTGCGAGCAGCTCTCCAAAATCAGATAGACCAAGGAGAGATCGTACCATGCAGAATGAAGGGTTATCAATCAATCAATATGGTGCAAGATTGCTTAAAATAGCATGCAATTCGTTACAAGGAATCATTGGTCGAAAGCTTGCATGAACCTAATTACGTTGGTCCAAATCAACATGAGCAATCAACTTGAAAAAATGCCGCAAAATCCAAGATGAGATTTAAAGACTATTAGATTAAAGGACTGTCACGACATTCTAGGAAAGATAGCCCATTGATTCTGGAATTAATAAAGATGTTTACACCATAATTCCTCTACTCAAGACACGTGTAAATCCCTTTTGATTGTAGAAATATTCCTGACATCCCCAAACTAGAACCAATAGAGGTCACCTATGACAGCAGTAAGACCAATCAAGCGGCACAGGGCCTGTAAAGAACAATGATGAGATTTTGAAACTAATCCAAAAAAGTGTGTACAATATTATGGATCATATATTGCATACTCCTTCCCGGATATTTGTATTATCTCTTCTACTGAGTTCAGAAGCTCACAGGGAAGCTTTGCAAAAAGTTTTGGAACAAGCTTTCATGGAACAAGACTTAACGGTGGGTCAATTTAATAGTATTGTTGCTAACATCACTGCCTGCAATAACTTAGGCTTAAGTGATGAAGAGCTCCTAGAGGAGGGTAAAAATCATAACATGCCACTCAATATCACAATCAACTTCATGGATGATGCTCTAGCTAGCGTACTAGTTGTCGCTTTCGCGAAAATAAGGTGCCGGCACAACAGAAGAGTCGCCACCTTTCGTTATTTATCCCTCAGAGCGGGAAAGGAAACGATCGGAAAAAACCTAACGAAAAAGGGTAAGACAAGGTCATCGCAACCATTGTCTGGGTTCGGGAGTCGGTTACGCAAGGGGAAGGTATTAGCACCCCTCACGTCCGTCGTACTCGACGGGATCCATGCTTGTTGGTTTACTTGGACGGGTTGGTGTTATTCTATCTACCTATCAAGGCTGGCTGAAAAAGAAAAGAAAAATGACTCGGCAAAGCGTCGCACTTTATGCCTACGTATTCTCATCAGAGAATGAGAAATCAGAGTCAACGTAGTTCGGCCTACGAAGGGTTATAGGGGAAGGTAGCTCGCCAAGACATCGCCATCTTGTGCCTACGTACTCTCAACATGTATGAGAGATCAGACCTCACGTAGTTCGGGAAACTACAGTTTATTTCCTGTCTTTTACGAAAGAAGTGTTTTTTATTGTGTTTGCGATTTCAATCACACTGGAGACTATGACCTGAGAGTGAATGCGTCGCATGTCACCCAAAGGGTACCATACTAAACATCCAGACTGTGGAAAAGAAACTCTCCCACAATCCTTTCTCAGATAGCTTAAGGCTCGTAACGTACGAAAGAAATCATTCATGATTACTGTTTCTTAAACTGTTTTGAGATGAGAAGAGAACATGCCTAACTAGGAGGGAGACTATCAAGTCCTACTGTTGTCATGCCATGGATTCATCCTATGGTTGAGGTTTGAACAGGGAACTCCTAGAAGTTGTCATGCATAGGTTTCAACCTAAAAGTCTATCATCAAATCCTTATCAAAGGAAATGAGAGTCCTAAGGGATCATGTCAATGATACACCAAAACAGACAAAGCATCAGCTTAACAGTAAAATGCATGCAATGCAAGTGAGGGAGGAAATGTGTGTGGGGCTTCAGCCTCCACAAGCTCATCTCAACCTCAAGCCAGAATGAAATAATAGTAATCATACTGAAATATAAACAACATGCTATCAAGCAATAAACAGTAAACTGCAATCATACAGATAAAATGAAATGAAATGTCATCAGGCAAGCAAACCACATGGGCAAGGGAGCTGAGCTCTACCGAATACCCACAAGCAAAGCCACACAGTAACAATACAAGCAGAGGGAGCAACTCAACCTCTAATGCAATCATGCTCCTAGATTCTACCTACTCTAGATATGAACGTATTCTAATGCATCAGACAAGTCAAACAAAACATACAATACAGAAAAGAAAAAGAAGAAAATAGACTCCTCTCTCAACTCCAAGCTTCAGTTCTTCTGACAGCAACTCAGTCTTCAGACTTCAATCACTCTTGACAAACATCAGTTTGCTTTTCCAAGTTTCAACCCTACAACATGAGTTTCAACTCATCTTCTCCCTTAAGCTTCAGCTTCTTGATCAGCTCCACCTTCAGGCTTCACCTAATCTCCAGGGATCTTCAAGTATCAACTTGATCTTCATGCTCTTCAAGCTTCAGCTGGAATGGCAATGCTCAAGGATTCATCCTATTCAATATTCTTCAATGAAGTCTTCATCTTCAAGCTCAGGCTCTGCATCTCTCAAGACAATTAAACCAGAGAAAATCACTTACTGGATAAGCTGGGGGATATTGAACTGCTTATTGATCACCAAAGGTGACCTTTAAGGGTTCAACATCAGAGGAATGGTTCCCTCAAAAGTTCTATCTCCTAGGTATATCACTTATCCCTCTAAAGGAGAGAGGTGAACACCATGGAAGGACTTTGAATCATAGGGAGGAATGGAGGTGAATGATACCATCCATGTTTGAGAAAGAAGTTGTCTACATCTAAACTCTTCCTAATCCCTAACCCTAAAACAACAAAAAAGAGAAAAAGATCAAGCTCTCAAGCTCCTCAATGCATCTTCCAATCTTCTACCATGCTCCACAATGCTCCACAAAGAGATACCAAGCTTTCCAAGCTCACAACAAACCACAAAGCAAAGCAAACTAACAAACATGCCCTAAAGGTAGCACAAACAATCAACCAATACCAAAATCAACTAAAAATAGCATACTATTATATTAAATCCTAATATAAATTCTAAGGGATCCTACATACCTACCCTTAATTCCCTATATGTCCCATAGTCTAAATTTGTCCTAAAAACCCAAAATCTAAAGTTATTATGGACCTATGTTGAAGTTTTACCCTAATTCTACACTACCTAGAATTATCTAACCAAAACTATCCTAAAAATCATCACAAAAATATGGAATTAATCCAGGGGGAACCTAAAACATATATCTAACTGCCCTAAAAATATTGAATTAAAAATCCTAAGGGAGCTACCTAAACTAAAATCTACAAATTCATATATCAACATAAAAGAATTAAAATGCAATTAAAATGAAAAATATGCAAAAAATATTAAAATGCATGATATGGAAAATATTTTTATTTGACATTTTTCTAGACAAAAAAATGGAAAGGGAGAAAAAACTCCCATTAAAAAATATTCAATTTTCAATTTAATATGGATTTTTAAAGTGTGAGAAAATTTGGAGAAAAAATAATATGAAAATGATGAGATGGGTGCAGATAGTAAGAATATACAATTTGTTTTATGATTTGGTCCCATACTGGGGGTGCAAGAAGTAACGTGCCTGGGCCCATTTTCTTTCAGAAAAATCAATTGAAAAATCTAAAGAAAAAGAAAAAGATACGGTGCGAATAGGAACAAAATGTAGTTCATTTCTGGATGGGCCTCGCTTGGGGGGTGGGAATAGGAATATTCGCTCAAGCCCAGACTGGTGTTATTAGTGAAACACAGCGTTTCAAGCTGCTGACTCCCTCCAAAACACGAAATTGAATATGCACCGTAGGATCTATTCTCCAGTCAACAGGTCTGCGTGCAATCCAACGGCTATGACATCATCCCTAACCTTGGGTTAGGGTTTTGTAGAATCCACCATTAAAACGCACTCCATGCAACAACCTTCCACCAATTCGTTCTCTCTTGTTTCTCCACCAATTAACACGATATAAAAACCAAACTTGCTCTATTTTTTCCGCTGAACATGACCATGGTGTTAGATTTCATGGAAACAAACTCTACCATCCAAACCGAATGTGTAACCTCATGGATATCAAAATATGACCACTACTCGACCTCAACCAAACTCATCTTTCTTTACATCAGAATGAACCTCATGCTACACTAATTAAAATCAACCAACAATCTTGCATTAACACTCAATATATAACACGATCTTGCTCATCCAAGAAATGACATCCATTAATGAACCTTCTCCAATTGGTCTCAAACTCATCAAAAATGACCACCTAATTGTCTCTAACAGCTTTACACTAATAATTAACCCTAGCCATGCCTAGAATAGGGTGTAGAAATGGTTTTGCATACCTGGCTTCTCGGAATGGTAGGTGATGAAACTCTTGCTTTCAGACCTTGCAACTCTTCAAGACTGCTCCCTAGATGATGAATATTCTTCTGTATGCAAAAGATTTGATGTAGAAAGCTTGTACTTCAAGATCCAATGTAATTTGCTTCCTTGCAATTTCAATGGGAACTCCTTCAATTCTTCATCAATGGATCCTCAAACCAGCATGAACACACTCAGAAATGTTTATGGAGAAGATTTGTGAAGAAAAATGAAATGGCAATGAAGAGAGATATGAAGTTTGAATATGATTTGCAATGGAGAAAAATGGATCTCAATCTCTCTTCTCTACCACAATCAACACCAACCTTGCCTCAATGCAAGTTGTATCCAATATATAAAGAGGTTTAGAAAAGTCTAGAACCTCCTAGAATCATCTAGTAAGAACTTGAAGTTTTCATGTCATGGTAATTTGAATTTCCATTTCTCATAACATGATATCTCATGCAAAAACCCTTGTACACTTGGTAACTGACTTGAATATCTCCTTACATGAGATTTAGGACAAGATACAATGCATATCTCCCTTGTTTATTAAGCTTTTCCTTGTTTTGGTTTGGTACCCCATTATGCAAGCAATCAAATTACAAAGCAACCCTATGATGCAAGCCTCAAATAAAAATTGTGGCTGAACCATTGTTCTTAGAATGTCATTTGGAGTCAAAATGACCTATCATATGACATGGTTTGGATTTATAACTTGGGATTTATGATTTTCAACTTCACTTGAATTAACTTATGCCTCATTTTTAGGCCATTTTTATCACTTTTTGATATAAGCCTTTTCAACATCTCATGACCACCTTACTAGCCTTAAAACATCATTCTAAGCAAGTTTGATGTTGAAGATTTTTCCATTTGAAGCTTGGAAGTAGGAGATATGGCCTTATGCTTGAAATGACCTATAACTTCCAAATGACCAAAATGCCCTTGGCTTGTCAAAGCCATAAGTTGAGTTATACAAATCCTATCAAGGACTTCTAGTACTCTATAGAAAGATAAGAAGATGCTATTAAACATTCATGTTGACGAAGAGACCATAGGAATCATCCTACTAGGGCAAAAGTTGTCTGCAAGTTGGGTGACTTTCAAGGACCTAGATTCACATACCTCAGATGACCTGTAATTTGTCAGAACCATAACTTGAGCTCTGCAAATCCTATCAAGGACTTCTACTACTCAAATTAAATCTAAGAACAAGCTCTACAACATTCATGTTGTGGGGAAGATGATATGACAATCACATCTTGAGCTTAAACTGCCTGGAAGATAGGGATCAAACTAGGGGATTTTACACTGTCAGTCCTTAGAAACCCTAGCTTAAAACTTCTCAAACTCTTCAATCATGATGAGTTAGTCTAGGAATCATCCTTATAGTATCTCAATACATCATTCCATGATCACATGGACCTTGGATTAGGTCTCACCCTCTCCAAATCATCAGTTGACCTAGGGTTGACCCAGTCAAACCCTAATTCTACCATTCATGGTTGAATCTTCTGAATTCTTGTATAATGACATCTATGGGCTTCATGATGGCTTTCAAGACATCTCATAAACTTTCTAAAAGCCTCAAGTTCATCATCATAGTCTCAGAATCATCTGAGGAGCACCCACAACTCTCAAGTTATGAAGCATGCAACCTTGGTTTCAACCAATTCCTCTGAGGATCTCTTGAGTTCTCTGGCAAAGGTATCAACCTTTGAGCATTGAAATACGTTTCTTGGATAGCTTCCAAGCCTCATACACCTCTTGATGGGTAAATAAATGTTGGTCAAATTTTGGGGTGCAACAGCTGCCCCTATTCAAACGGCTTGAACCTGACTGGGTGAGGAGCGAACGGCTCTCAGCCAGTCAAGGTGCGAGACGGTTGAATACCGGTAAACCCGGAAATTTGCCAACTGCTCAACTCTTCAAACACTGGAATAGTAGCTGCACAACAACTATCTGGAGAAATACTGATCTGACATCGCCGTCAGTTATCCACATTAAATTCTTCTGACATTGTCTTCAGACAACCAAAACGCCCAACATCGCCGCTGAAAGACTAAATCACCTGACATCACCGTCAGAAACAAACATACCCAACATCGCCGCTGGAGAACTAAAACACCTGACATCGCTGCCAGAACCAAACATCCAACATCGCCGCTGGAGAACTAAATCACCTGACATCGCCGTCAGAAACAAACATACCCAACATCACCGCTGGAGAACTAAAACACCTGACATCGCCGCCAAAACCAAACATCCAACATCGCCGCTGGAGAACTAAATCACCTGACATCGCCGTCAGAAACAAACATACCCAACATCGCCGCTGGAGAACTAAAACACTTGACATCGCCGCCAGAACCAAACATTCAACATCGCCGCTGGAGAACTAAATCACCTGACATCGCCGTCAGAAACAAACATACCCAACATCGCCGCTGGAGAACTAAAGGATAATCTGACATCACCGTCAGAAGCAAACAAATATCCAACATCGCCGCTGGAAAAGCCAAGAATATGACATCGCCGCCGGAAATGAACATATATCCAACATCGCCGCTGGGGAAGTAGAGAATCTGACATCGCCGCCATCAACCAAAACATCCAACATCGCCGCCGGAGAACTAAAGAGTCTGACATCGCCGCCAGAACACACAAAATACCCACCATCACCGCTGGAGAATCATAGAATCTGACATCACCGTCAACCAACTCTGGGGAACAAACATCCAACATCACCGCCGGAGAACTGAATTATCTAACCTCGCCGTCAAACGCAAACATCCAACATCGCCGCTGGAGAAATAGGGAATCTGACATCGCCATCATAAACAGACATAACTCTGAGAGACATTCGACATCACCGTCGGAAACAAACAAATATCTCTGTTGGGGAGCTAAAGAGTCTGACATCGCCGTCAAACATAATCTCCCGACATCGCCGCTGGAAACAAACATCCAACATCGCCGCTGGAAACAAACCTCATCTGACATCGTCGCCAGAAACAAACTATAACTCTGGGAAACAAACAAAATCTGACCTCGCCGTCAAGACAAACATCCAACATCGCCGCTGGAGAGCTAAATCTGACATCACCGTCATAAGCAAACAAATATCCAACATCGCCGTTGGAGATACAAATCATTTGACCTCGCCGTCAAGACAAATATCCAACATCGCCGCTGGAGAATTCAAAATAATCTGACCTCGCCGTCAAAACAATCATCCTCTGACCTCGCCGTCAAAGATAAATATCCAACATCGCCGCTGGGGAACAAAAGAACCTGACATCGCCGCCGGGGTGAAGAAACTTCATTGGGGAATTGGTCACACGGTGACCAGTAATACATAGCCGATCGTGCCATCAGGCACTCAAAGAACACTGTCGAGTATCAGCCGGGCTTCAACCATCAGGTTGATCATGCCATCAGGCATTCCGCATTAGCTGAGATAACTGCTTCATTAACACGGGTAGACTTCAATCATGGAGTCTTCAAGGGAGATTTCAACTTCGCCGTCGAAAAACCTGCTGGGGAGGATGCTTCGCCGCTGGGGAATCTGGAGAACTATCAAGCAACTCTGCTCCGGGGGTCCAGAAATCATTCTGGGGGGATCAACTCTGCTGAGGACTTCAAGAATCATCTTGAACAAATAACTCCATCGGGGACCTTCAAGAATCATCTTGAACCGATAACCATTCTGGAGATTTCAGGAATCATCCTGAACGAACACTCTGTTGGGGATTCCAGGAATCATCCTGGGCAACTCTCGTCGGGGACAAACCAATCATGGCTTGAGCAGCTTCCAAGGACTCGACTCTCTTGGGGCTTCAGGAATCGTCCTGGGCACCCTTCACTGGGGCTCTACTGGGGAGCTTAAGAATCATCTTAAGCAAACGGCCTTGCTGAGGAATTCAAGAATCATCTTGAACTGAAGACTTCGCTGGGATCTCGAGAATCTTCTTGAGCAAGCGACTCTGGGGACTGCACTGGGGTCTTAAGAATCACCCGGAGCAAGCGACTTCGTTGGGGAGAATGTCAGGAATCATCCTGAGCAACTGATCCTTCGGCGGAACACCTGTAAAACAAGGACGGTAACAACCTAGATCATGTTTATTATGCATATGCTTCGGCACCATGCTCCACACGGTGGAAATGCTATGCGTTTATGATACATGCTATGCAATCATGCACAATGATGCGATCCCGTCGGCAAAATAAATGCTGAGGGGGAATTCCTCCTGTCAAGGAGAAAGAACTACTCAGATAGAGGAATCATCCTGTTGAGGAGAACATGGTCACGCCAATATCAATTGGACTCCGTCTGGGGAAATGATCTTCAGTTGACTGCTGCAGGGGAAACAACTTCAGTTGATTACTGCAAGGGCGCGAAGCTCTACGAGAACCTGGACCTGCTGAGGGAAAACGATGTCGATCGCGGGAATGCACTGCGTGGCCGCTTTGGCTACTCTTCTGGGGATAACTCTGTGGGGAAACAACTTCAGCTGCTTAACACTCCACTGGGGAAAAACCAAACAATCATGGTCTGATCAACTTCCAAGGATTCGGCTCTCTTGGTTATCTGCAAACTCGGCTGAGGAAGGAGAAATCATTCTGCTTCGCTGGAGAGAGTACAACTCTGGGGGGAAATACATCATCAGTTGTTCAACGCTCTGCTAGGGAAAAATAATCATGGTCCCTACTGCTTCCAAGGATTCGGCTCTCTTGGGGGTTGCGAACTCAGCCGGGGATGGAGAAATCATTCTACCTCACTGGAGAGTACAACTCTGATGAGGAATTTCAATTCCGCTGGGGAAGAAGGAATCATCCGACTTCGGGAGATAGTACCACTCTGGTGGGGAATCTCAATTCCGCTGGAGACTTCAGTCTGGCACCATCAGTTGCTGCATACTTCGGCGTACGAGTAGTTTCCTACGAAACCTGCACTTGTGACCCGGTGCGGGGGGAAAAAGAAATCATGCTTCGGCGCGTGACTCAGCTGAGGAGGTGACGTTCCTTCAGGACGCATCTTCTTGGGGAGAGAATCATCTCTGCCTGGGGAGACATATCAATGCTCATGATCTTGCATTCATACTCTGCGGGAAGAGGCCACTGAACTCTACTGGAGAAGGAGGAATCGTCCTGCTTCGGGGATGCGCACGACGCTCTGTCTGGGATATGCTACACCTGAAACAACACAAACAAACAAACAAGATACCCTTCTCAAAGGGACCTATTGAGGTTATTATCTCGTGACAATATCCAAGTATTTAATTGTTTCAACAATCAGTGGCCTAGGCCAGTAAGTTTATGTATGCGCATTTTATCAAAAACATCGGCGTTCTTTTTCGCAAACAAACAGGTAAATGCTAAACAGGCAAACAAAATTGCTGAATAATATGCATTTTATTGATAACAAACCCCTGAATGGGTAAAAAATGTTTTACAACAGAGACAAGCTCCTGGAATGAGGAAGCCGCGCAAAAATAAAACATAAATATACATCAGTATATACAAATGTCGGCAACGAGGCGTAGACGAACACCATGAGTTGATCCCTCTAAGACCCACTCGACTTCGATACTTCTCCGACGCTTCAGCTTCGGAAGAGATTGATTCAGATAAACGACCCTCAGGTCCTCCAAACCACTAAACAATGAAAGTCCACACGCGGAACGCAGTCATTTGCTTATTCAAATCCCTAACTTTTGCGTGAACCGCCCTTTGCAGGTTTTCAGTTCACCGGGATACCCTTTTTTGCCGAAGCCGCCCAGTGTAGGTTTTCGACTTCGCGGGTGTACATTTTTTCAATATATCCCTAATTTTTGCCCGAACCTTTTTATTCTGTTTTTGGTTCGCCGGGATGCCCCTTTTTTGCCTGGACTCTCTTTTTTTGTCCAGCGGGTCGCTTTCAAGCAAAGTATTTTTCAACTGCGTCCGCGTTCACCGGGGATGCAAAATCTTCACCATCCATCGTGGATAACAACAAAGCTCCTCCCGAGAAGACCTTGCTGACGACGTACGGACCTTCGTAATTTGGAGTCCACTTGCCCCGGTGATCGGAGTGTGGAGGAAGAATCTTCTTCATGACGAGATCACCCGTCTAAAAGCTTCTGGGACGCACCTTCTTATCATAAGCTTTCTTCATTCGGCTTTGGTACAGACGACCAAATGCAATCGATGCTAACCTCTTCTCGTCCATCAGGCTGAGTTGGTTCAAGCGATTCGTAATCCATTCTGCCTCGTCGAGTTTCACATCAACCAAAACTCGCAAAGAAGGGATCTCCACTTCTAACGGTAGGACTGCTTCCATACCGTACACCAAGGAGAAAGGAGTTGCCCCGGTTGACGTACGTACCGTCGTACGATAACCGTGCAATGCAAATGGCAGCATCTCATGCCAATCTTTGTATGTCACAACCATCTTCTGAACAATCTTCTTTATGTTCTTATTGGCGGCTTCGACGGCGCCATTCATCTTCGGCCGGTAAGGAGATGAGTTGTGGTGTTCGATCTTGAAGCTCTGGCACAACTCCTTCATCATCTTGTTATTCAGGTTCGAACCATTATCAGTAATGATCCGCTCGGGAACTCCGTAACGACAGATGATGTCCCTCTTTATGAATTTAGCCACCACCTGCTTGGTCACATTAGCGTACGAGGCTGCCTCCACCCACTTGGTGAAGTAGTCGATAGCTACCAGAATGAAACGATGACCGTTAGATGCAGTGGGCTCGATCTTGCCTATCATATCGATGCCCCACATGGAGAACGGCCACAGGGAGGACATGACATTTAACGGGCACGGCGGAACATGAACTTTATCAGCATAAATTTGGCATTTATGACATCTCTTCGCGAATCTGAAGCAATCCGACTCCATAGTCAGCCAGTAATATCCTGCTCTCAGGATCTTTCTCGTCATAGCATGCCCGCCGGCGTGCGTACCAAATGTGCCTTCATGGACCTCTTCCATGAGCATACTTGCCTCTTTCTCATCTACACATCTGAGTAGCACGAGATCGTGGTTTCTCTTATACAACACTCCATCAGGATTGAGATAAAAGTTGCCAGATAGCCTCCTCAGAGTCTTCTTATCCTTGGTTGACGCACCCGTAGGATACTCCTTAGTCATAAGGAAAGTCTGGATGTCATGGAACCATGGCTTGCCGTCGGCGGCATCCTCGATTGCAAAGACAAATGCCGGTCTATCAAGACGCGAAAGCACAATTCTTGGAGCCTCATTCCAAAAATTGACTTTATACATTGAAGCCAACGTGGCTAAGGCATCAGCCATCTGATTTTCAGCCCTGGGCACATGATGAAGTTCCACTCGATCGAAGAATGGAAGTAGCCTCCTGGCATAATTCATGTACGGCACCAAATTGGATTGGCGAGTCTCCCACTCCCCTTTAATTTGGTTGATTACAAGCGCCGAGTCACCATATACGTCTAGATTCTTGATTCTCAGATCAATTGCCTCTTCTAGACCCATAATGCATGCTTCGTACTCCGCCTCATTATTGGTAACTGGAAACGTCAGTCTCGCAGTAAACGGGATGTGGGATCCGTGGGGAGTCGTGATGATAGCCCCGATGCCACTTCCATAGGAATTAACCGCTCCGTCGAATATCAACTTCCACTGGGATTTCCTATCTGGCCCCTCGCCGGGCAACGGCTCATCGCAATCCTTAGCTTTGAGAAACATAATATCCTCGTCAGGGAATTCGAACTTCATCGGCTGGTAATCCTCGATCGGCTGCTCGGCAAGGTAATCAGACAATACGCTTCCCTTAATGGCCTTCTGGGAGACGTACTGAATATCATATTCTGTTAACACCATTTGCCATCTGGCAATCCTGCCCGAAAGTGCCTGCTTCTCAAAGACGTACTTGATCGAATCCATCTTCGAAATTAGCATAGTGGTGTGATTGAGCATATACTGTCGTAGACGTTTGGCAGCCCAAGCTAGTGCACAACACGTCTTCTCTAGCATCGAGTATCGAGATTCACACTCAGTGAAATTTTTACTCAACTAGTAAATGACATGCTCTTTTCTGCCCGTCTCGTCGTGCTGACCGAGAACAGACCCCATACTATTCTCCAGAACCGTCAGGTACATGATTAAAGGCCGTCCAGCCACTGGGGGTATCAAGATTGAAGGTTCTTGAAGATACTGCTTTATCTTGTCGAATGCCTTATGGAAATCTTCATTCCAAGTAATCGCCTGATTTTTCTTTAAAAGCTTGAACATCGGTTCACAAGTGGCCGTGAGCTGAGAAATAAACCTTGCAATGTAGTTTATTCGGCCCAAGAAACCACGAACTTCTTTTTCTATTTTCGGCGCTGGCATTTCTTGAATGGCTTTTATTTTCGCAGGATCAACTTCGATACCTCGTTCACTAACGATAAACCCCAGCAACTTTCCGGACCGCACTCCGAAAGTGCATTTGTTAGGATTCAGCCTCAGCCTGAATTTCCTAAGCCTCTCAAAAAGCTTCAATAAGTTGACCAGATGCTCTTCCTCCGTTTGGGACTTTGCAATCATGTCATCAATATATACCTCGATCTCATGATGAATCATATCATGAAACAAAGTTACCATTGCTCGCTGGTAAGTGGCCCCTGCGTTCTTCAAACAGAAGGGCATTACCTTATAGCAAAATGTTCCCCAGGGGGTGATAAACGTCGTTTTCTCCATGTCCTCCGGCGCCATCTTGATCTGGTTGTAACCGGAGAAGCCATCCATGAACGAAAACACGGAGAACTGGGTTGTGTTGTCGACCAACACATCGATATGAGGCAACGGGAAGTCATCTTTAGGGTTCGCCCTATTCAAATCCCGATAATCGACGCACATGTGTACCTTACCGTCCTTCTTCGGTACAGGCACTATGTTGGCGACCCATGGAGGGTAAGTGGTGACCGCTAAGAAGCCAGCATCGAGCTGTTTCTGCACTTCTTCTTTGATCTTAACGGCCATGTCTGGTCTCGTCCTCCTGAGCTTCTGCTTGACAGGAGGGCAATCTTCTCGTAGCGGCAAGTGGTGGATCACGATGTCCGTGTCAAGTCCGGGCATATCTTCGTATGACCAAGCAAAGACGTCACTATACTCTCGAAGCATCTCGATCAATCTCTGCTTGACATCGCTCTGCAGCGCAGCCCCTACTCTGACATTTCTGACGAGCTCTTCAAAACCCAGATTGACGATCTCAATTTCCTCCTCGTGAGGCAGAATAACATTTTCCTCTTGTTTCAACAAGCGGGCCAACTCTTCAGGAAGGTCTTCGTCTTCATCAATCTCTTCCTCGGCTTGATAGATCGGGCAATCAAAGTCGTAGTGAGCCGTAGAAGGTCCAGAGTCGATGTCATCTGTTATGTGGATCCTGCAATAACAAGGGTTAAGTTTAAAACAAGAATATGCAGGTTAGCACAAACCCCGTTGCCATTTTGCTGTTTTTCAAAATAAACATAAAACAGGAATAACAGAGAACGCAATATTTGAATACGACAAAAACGCCTTTGATTTATTAACAAAATGCATGTACATAATCCAACAAGGCCCTGACAATAAAACCACTATGCCCCGGGTAGGACATAGGGTTGTACAATGATTGTAAAAAGTAAATCATTACTCTTCACTTGTCAGCTGGATAATGTCCTTGATGGTCCAATTGTTGAGGCGCTCGCCTGGCTTGCTTGGCTGAATCCAAGCGTCGAGATCACAATCGCTATCCCCGCTGTCTTCAGACGCCGCGTTGATGCTTTCGAAGATCACTCCGCCACTAGTAAATAGGATCGGCCCCTTACCCCGTGACGCGCTGCTAGACGAGGAAGACGAAGCTTCAACTTCAGGAGAATACCCCAATCCAAACTTATCCTGCTTGATCGGTATCTCCAAAATATGCCCCCAGCCTGGGGTGGAACCGGCTTCGACGACGGCCCGAGCTTCTTTGAATGAGGAGAGATTCATCTCTGGCTTCTCTGTGATGACAGGAGCTACCTCTTTCACCTTGACGGCTTCAAATGCTTGGCAGAGAGTTTCATGGATTTCGCCATCCATTTCAACATACTTAAAGGATGACAAATGGCTCACCATAATGTCCTCCTCACCACACACGATTACTATGCTTCCCCCGACATCATATTTGAGCTTTTGATGCAACGTGGAGGTCACGGCACCAGCAGCATGGATCCATGGCCGACCTAAGAGGCAACTGTAGGCGGGCATGATGTCCATGATATAAAAGACCGTGTCGAACGTTTCCGGACCGACTTGGATTGCAGGGTCAACTCTCCGAAAACGTGGCGCTTAGTTCCGTCAAACGCTTTCACCACCAGATCACTGGGTGTGCAAAGCAATCCACGAGTGTCCAACTTCATTAATGCCTTCTCCGGAAGCACATTAAGCGACGAACCCGTGTCCACCAGGACGTGCGACATGATTGTGCCCCTGCACTCTATCGAGATGTGCAAGGCGTTGTTGTGATCTCTCCCTTTAGGAGTCAGCTCTAAATTTGTGAAACCTAGCCCATTGCCAGCATTAACATGGGCTACCACCTCCTCTAGCTGATTCACGGATATCTCTTGCGGTACGTAGGTAGCGTTCAATACCTTCAGTAACGCGTTGCGGTGCGCTTCAGAACACAGCAACAGGTTGAGAATAGAAATCTTCGAAGGCGTCTGATGAAGATGGTCTACAATCTTGTAGTCACTCTTTTTGATTAACCGCATAAACTCCTCGGCATCTTTGACAAGCAAATCCTTCTCTGCCCCACACGGGACCTCTTCAACAACTTTGCCTTTACCCTTATCTACAGCATCAGCTCTGACCACTTTCTCTGCCACAATCTCTGTCGGTGCAAACACTCTTCCGCTACGGGTAATACCACTGATACCTGCGAGACTCTCCACAGTCGACCCATAAGGTTCCAACTCTAACTTCTGACCATTGCAATAGAGTTCGGCACCGTAATGCCATGGAACGACGTTAGTGCTCTCGAATGGGATCGGCCCAGCTTTGGTAATAGTGATTGTAGGCGGTCGGGGCGCAGAAATAGTTATTGGTTGGCGAGGAATGGTGATGGTGGCGACTTCATCTGCCTGCTTCAACACTACCTCTCCTGATACACTTTCAGCCCTCCGGCTGAACTGCAAAATACCTTCAGTCATTAGACTTTGGATTCCTTCTACCAATTGCTCGCATCCATCAGAATGTGTAGCACAATCCATGCATAACTCTCCGCATCCTGGAAAGAACCCTTTCTTCAACAACTTAGCTTTAACGAAACTAAGCGGCGTCTTTAAGTCTTTGACATCAGTCAACAGATCTGCACTCTCTTCTTCGATAATGGCGTTCACTCCGCCTCCCCTATGATTCGGCATAGGGTTTTTGGTGACATTGGGCACATTGTCGGAAAAGTTAATAATCTTGGCGTCTACCAGGTCCTGCATCTTGTGCTTAAAGGCTTTGCAATTCTCGATTGTGTGGCCTGGTGCCCCTGTATGGAAATCGCAAGTGGCATTTACGTCATACCCCGGTGGAGGTGCCCCTGTCAAGGGAGCCATCATCCTCTTCTGAACCAACTGAAGCTGAAGCAAAGTCTGCAAGAGTTATGCATACGACATGGGCGGTGCCTCGAAGTGACGGTTTGTCAAAGGTGCCCGATTCTGGTACTTTCTATATCCCTGTTGATTCGGTTGCTGTTGCTGCTGCGGAGCTGCTGGGATATTTATACTGGCTATCTGCTGCTGAGGGCCCTTTCCCTTCCTCCGAGCGTTGGTCACAGCGCTCGCATCTCCTTCTCGGCGTTTACCAGCGTAAGGTTTCTTTCCACCTCCTCCAGCTGAGGATGATTCACCTTGAATTTTTCCGATCTTGATACCATTCTCGACGTGTTCGCCCATGGTAATGAGAGCTGAGAACGTCCCAGACATACCGCTGACTAACTTTTCATAATACAACCCCTGGAGGGTAGCCACAAACATCTGCACGAGCTCGCGCTCAACCATCGGCGGTTGAACCCGAGCAGCCAACTCACGCCACCGCTGGGCGTACTCCTTAAATCCTTCATTATTCCGCTGCGAAAGGTTCTGGAGCTGAACTCGGTTCGGGGCCAAGTCGCTATTGTACTGATAGTGGAGGACAAACGCTTCAGCGAGATCTTTCCATGTGCGCACAGTAGTGGGCTCCAAGCCCATATACCACTCGAGGGATGGCCCAGAAAGACTATCTTGGAAGAAGTGCATCAGCAACTTCTAATCTTCGGAATAGGCAGACATCTTTCTATAGTACGATCGCAGGTGGACACGAGGGCAAGTGGTGCCCTTATATTTCTCAAAGACAGGCACCTTGAACTTAGGAGGTACCTTGAAATCAGCAATTAACCCCAGCTTGGACATATCAAAGTCCAAAGTATTCTGATTCTCAATGTCTCTCATTTTATCTTCCAGTGCTTTGAATCTGAGCCGCGCTTCAGCATTCAGCTCCGCTTCCGCACCTCTTTGAGAGAAGACATCATCCTGATGATCCTCAAGCCATGGTTGAGGCACTAGCAGATTCCCGACGCCTGCATTGCCGTTGACCGGCCCGATGTTGACATTAGCTCCCAGACTCCCATTGCCGACGCCCGTCGCATTGAGTCCGATATTGGCCATCACATTACCATTAGCACTTCCGTTGCCCCCGGCAACAGGAACACCATTCTGCGGAGTATCAACTGGTGGAGGAGTAGGCACAGCGCTGCCATGAAGTATGCCGTTACTATCAACCCTGGAGATCAAAGGCTGAACCAAAGTCCGGAGCTGGTCCTGACCATTAGCGACTACCTGCATCAGTTCCATAAAGCGATCCATCCGCTCACGAAGCTCCTGATCATCTGTCTGCACCTGATCCATGATCCTAGTCTGATTAGCTCGAGTTGGATAACGGTGAATGAGTCTCTGATCAATCCTGGAATCCCCGGAAACAGTCTGGGACCTGTAAACCTGAAAAAACCTGCAAACACTAAAGATTAGGAAAAACAACAAAATGTACGCCATGCAAATGCTTCATGCAGATGCATGCGCGTGTCTGTGTGTTTGGGAGATTTCCCCCGATCCTAGTGCCTGAGTGCCAGTGCTGATAATAATAATAAGAAGAAGAAGTCCGAGCCCAATCATGGAAACATCAATCTCATATAAAAAGGAAAGCCTATCAAGGCAGTACATAGCATCAGCGAGTACAAGACAAATCAACAGCGTGACCTCAGCCAACAAGCCTGGTGATGGTCAGCATACAACAAAGATCAAAACAAAAGGAATACAATTAGTCAAGTACGGCCACGGGCGCGATACTCTGCTAATAACTCCTTCGTCTCTGGACGATCTGGCAAAGTGAGCAACCCCTCGACGAGTAGTTCCCTCTGCACAATGGTATACTGAAGTCCCTGAACTGAACTTTCCCATGCTCCTTCGCCGAAGCAATCTTCCAGTTTCCGCTTTTTCGACTCAAACATCAGCTTGTGCTCCTTCAGGTTGGCAAGAGATTTGTTGAGTTGGCCTTCGGCGGCGTATCTGCGGGCGGTTTCTTCATCAAACCTCTGCTCATTGTCCTTCAGCTCGGCTTCCAGCTTGGAGATCTGCAGCATCAGCTTGTCCTCTCGCTCTTTCCTGGTGGCCAGGGAAGCCTTCTAGTGCTGGTCGAACTTGGATATCCTCCGATATGCCTCGTCCAGATGCTGCTTCTTCGTAGCTAGTACGTCATTAACAGCCCTGAAGTCTTGACCCATGCGTTCACGCTCGGCGATCTGCTTCTTCAGGTCTGTACCTAGCTGGTTCACCAACTCTGTTTGCTTTTTGAAAGCATGCACGGCCTCGTTCCTTTCGCTTCGAAGCTGAGCTAACTCCTTCTCCAGTTCTGCGTTCGCCCGCTTCAATTCATCCCGCTCAGCTAATACCTGGTTATGCTGATGAAGGGGCACAGTAGTAGGCTCCTCGATCGCTAGAAAGCTTTCTGGCTTGGCATGAGGAAACGGCATCCCTATAGCATTGGCTCTGGCTCTGATCCAAGCTGAATACAGAGGATAGGCTTGATTGTTGCTTTTTCCCAGCAAAGGCTTTCCTCGCTTACTGATGCTGTTCCATGCACGCTGAAGCTTAGACAACAAATCCCCTTCTAAAGTACCCGTGAGGTACAGAGATTCCTGTACCTCTTCCTCCTTCGGTGGAGTCCTCAAAGCATACGCGAACTGTCGAACCACCAATGACGGATTGTAGTTTATGCAACCCTTCCTACCTATCAGAGGTACATTAGGAAACCCACTACAACTGAAGATCACCTCAGTACCTAACCTGTCTCTGTCGAACCAGTCAATATCTTCTGCAGATAAACTCATTAGACGCTCAGGCCACTCAGCTGTAGCTGTAGACAAGACAAAAGGGCCCCTCTTGGGAAGATGGCTATCAAACCATTTGTACAGCAACGGTACGCAGCAAGAGACATTCTTCCCTCTCCGGTTCTCATTCTTCTAGTGGACTGAGTGATAGACATCTCCGATCAAAGTAGGGACTGGATTCCCTGAAGCAAAGATGTGAAACGCATCAAAGTCTACAAAATCAGGCATGTTGGGGAACAGGATAATGCCATATATGCACAAAGCGAGGATGGCATTGAACGCGTCCCAACATCTGTCCTTAGCACACTGCTGAGCCTTAACCACCAGAAACTGCAAGGAGAACCCAGGAACCTTGTTCCAACTAGTCACTACTAACTCTGAGGCGTCCAAATAAAGTGAAGAAGCTAAACCAGCCAGATCAGGCTCAGCATCCATGTGGACAAAAGGCATCTGCCTTTTGATAGGCACACCTAGCAAATCAGCGTACTCTTCCAGCGTCGGCGCGAGAACAAAGTCCTGAAAAGTGAAACATCTCAGTGGAGGGTCGTAGAACTGCAACAGAGCATGCAACCCATTCAACTCGAACACAGAAGGCTTGCAAACCAGACCGAGCAACCGGCCATAAGATTTTCTAAATTCATCCTTCACAGAATCCCCTGCTAGAGCTATCAAACCAGTCAACTTCGACACATCGGGGGTCGGGAACTTGTACGCAACGGTCTTCCTGAGAGAGGCCATAACAATACAATAGGAGGCGAGAAATCCTGGATCGGGGAAACGGTACCTGCAACACAGACACACGTTAATGAAATGCAAATGATATGCAAACTAATGCAAAATGCAGTCATGCAATAATATATTCAGGTAACTCCTGTTGCGGAGGTTCTGTATCAACAATCACTGATGAGAAGAAAACCCCGGTGTAAGACCACAGATCTGATCTGCCAAGAACAACCATCTGATAGGACCATATACACAGGATCATAATTCTGCTCTGTTGTCGCTACTGCGAAAATCGGCGCCGGCTGAACAGAAGAGTCGCCACCGTGCGTTATTTATCCCACAGGAGGGAAAGGAAACGCTCAGAGTAAACCTACCGCGAAGACGGGAAAGGTATGGTCGTCGCAACCAAAACCTGGATTCGGGAGTCGGTTACGCAAGGGGAAGGTATTAGCACCCCTCACGTCCATCGTACTCGATGGGATCCACGCTTGCTTGGTTTGTACGGATTACACTTCTATCTAAACTAAAGGATGAGGTCTGAAAAGAAAAAAACATGACTCGGCAAAGCATCTCACTTTATGCCTACGTATTCCCGTCTGGAACGAGAAATCAGAGTCAACGTAGTTCGCCTAACTACGGGTGAAGGCGGGTGAAGGTTGCTCGCTAGGATATCGCATCCTATGCCTACGTACTTCCACACAACATGGAAGATCAGAGCAAACGTAGTTCGAGCTACGCACGACACAAGCTGTTCAAGTGTCTTTTATGAAAAATCTCACCTTAAACAAGGGTTTTCTTATTGCAAAAAGGTTGATGTTTGTTCAAATCTTTTGACGGAAGAAATGAATTAATCTCTGTTATAACCTTTATTAGTGTTTTTCTGTTGTTTTGAAGGAAGAAGAGATGACACTCTACAAATCCTAGGGTTGAAAAAGGAAGGGGAATAAAATCTACCCTAATGTTATCATGCATGGGTTGAGACCTAATGTCTATCATGCTCCTCTCTTGCGCAGAGAGAAACAGAGATCCTAAGGGATGGACGGAAACAGAAACAGCAGATATATACAATAAAACAGTAAAATGCATGGATGCAACAATACAAGCGAGGCAAGGGAGTCCCACTCAACCTCGAACCTAGAAAACAATAGGCAAAAGTGAACAGAATTCACTTTCAACCCAACAAGTTAAACAACAAACAATATAGTCCGGGAAATTCACACAATACATCAAAACTAAAACAGCTAAAAGCTAAACAGCAAAAGCAGTCTTCATCAGCATCTGCATTCATCTTCAAGCAAGCATCAGACTTTAATCTTCAATCTCCCAATGGCTTTTCTTCAAGTCCTGACCTCCAAGCTGAGGAATCAGTCACAAGAGTAAACTGGGTGTTAAGCAATTAGTTGACCACTAAGGGTGGCAAACATACTGCTATCAACACAAAGAATATTTCTCTCAAGAGTTCTATCCCTTAGACATTAGCACCAAGCCTTCCAAAGGAAGGGGGTGAGTGTCTTAGAGAGACTCTGCATCACAGAGAAGAATGGAGGCAATCAAGACCTTCCATGTTTGAGAATCAAGTTTGCTACTCTAGAGCTCTGCCTAACTCCTAGATCCTACAAACTTCATCAGTTGCCAGCAAGAGATACTCCTCATCAACTCTGGAAGTTGGTCTTCATTCTCTGATCTTCAAATGGGCTTCATCAACACAGGCTTCAGCTCAAACCCCAAGTCCCAAACAAACCCAATACCCCACACAGACAAAATAATAACCCTAAAGAGGGCACACCACACAGTCAATCAAATATAAGCAATATACTAGTAGCAGTAGGGGAATCCTAATATTTTCTAAGGGATCTATCTTATACCCATAACCCCTATAGTCCCATACCCCCAAAAAAATCAAATCAAAATTCCTAAAAGAATTAATCTATCTCACCTATGCTCACTTAAAACCCTAATTTTCATCACCCTAACCTCACCTAATCAAATCACCTAAAACTTAATCCTAAAATTGTGAATTAAATCCTATATACAAGTTAAAGTCCTATGCTAATCACCCTAAAAAGAATGAACCCTAAATCTAAGGGGAACTATTAGAACAAAAATCAACAAATTTAAGCACTAAACTAAAACTTATTAAAAGCTATTTACAAGAAAAATACACAAAAAATATCAAAACAAAATAAAATTCCATTTTTATTATAGGATATTTTTCTTAACAAAAATATTGATCTACCATAAAAAGAACCAATCAAAAACAAGCTTTTTTCAATTTTTTATGAATTTTTAAAGGTGTTAAAAATATTAAAGAAAACAAAAATCACAAAAAGAAATAAATTGGCGAGGGGGTGTTATAAGCAGATGCGCTCAGTTCAAATTCTGATGGGCCTGGGAAGTGGGGGGCGCAGATATCATTATAGCAAGGCCCAGTTAGTTCAGAAAATCAATTAAGAAAATAAAAGAAAAAGATGAGATCCACGGTGCAAATAGCGACAATTCCCAGTTCATTTCTCATTGGGCTTCCAATTGGGGGTGGGGATAGCATGAATTGGATCAGGCCCAGCATTGCGTTTAAGTGAAACGCATCGTTTCACCTTGAGTCAATTCCCTCCGTTTTCATCTTTGAATGTCAGCCACACGATGAGATTAAAATGTCAACAATAGGAAACAATCCAACGGCTATTGGTCATCGTCCCCAATCAAACCTAGGGTTTCAGAATTCGTATCTCCCATGCATGAACTTCCACAGCTCAGTGCTATCTCCTCACTCAACCAAATCCTTCGATCCCAAAACCAAAAATGGCCTACTCAAAGCCCTCTACAAGATCCTATACTTGGATTTTGCTGAAACTCAATATATAATCAAGCTCGATAGCTGGATGTCTTGGACACCATGAATTGCACCTGATGTGCATGATTATCAAACTTGCTCAAACTACCCTAGAATGATCTAGGGACTATGCTGAGTATTCTGAGCGAAAAAGCTAGCATTATCTTGCCCTAATTCAGGAGTTCTTGATCTTGAAAGATTCATCACCATGAATCAAACTTTCTCTAATGGCCATAACAGATTGTGCACATGTTCATCTACCTAACCCTAACAATCTTACACCAATAATCTAATCTAACAACACCTAATTAGGGAGATATAAGAGAAAACACCAACCTGCTATTCTTGTTGGAACAGATGAGAAAGAGCTTGAATCAGCACTTGCAATCCCTCACCAATGGTCCTTGCTTGAGGCTATGACTTTTGTTTGCAAAAAGTTGGAAGAAGAGTGCTTGGATTGTGAGATTCGAATCTGTTATGGATCTTGCAATTTCAAACCCTAGAGCTTCAATCTTCCATGGATGTACCTCTGAGCTTGTTTGTTCCCACTCACAATCTTCAATGGATGATGGATGAAGAAAAAGAATGATCAGAATTGGTGTAGATTGGAGAATTTCACACTTTCTTACAATGGAAGCAACAATGGAATTCTCTCTTTTCTCTCCCTCTTTTCACCAACCCCTTGCACCAATGATTAACACTCCTTATATAGATGATGATGGACAGATCTAGAAGTTTCTAGATTGATCTTAGAGGATTCTAGAATGTGGTGGAAAGTTCATGAAAATCTCATTTGATGATATGTTGATATCTCATGGTATCTCCTTACAATGCACTTATAACCCTTCAAAATCTCCTTACATGCCAAATTGGAATGATATGCAAGCTCCTTGCCTTGAAAATTCACCTTATGCCAAGTTTTCCATACTTGCCTTATTATGCAAGTAACAAAAATACAAAGCAAGTCCAAAATTTAACCCCTAACTCAAAAAAGTGGCTGAACCAATGTCTCTAAAATGATGTTTGGAATCAATTTGGTATATTGGATGACCCATTTTGGATTTGTAGATCTCTCAAACCAATTTTTCATTTCAACTTTTTCAACTTATATGCCTTTTTTAGGTCATTTTTCACCAACTTTGGTCAAGTCTTGTTCTATGCATTTCCAAACTTCCATGACTTATTTTATAGACTTAAAATGACATTTTGAGCAACTTTGATGTTGTGAAGTTTTTCATTTGAAGCTTCCTTGTATGCGTTTTAGGCATAGGCTAAGAATGACCTGTAATCCTCAGATAACCAAAATACCCTTTGCTTTCCAAAACCATAAGTAGAGTTCCACAAATCATATGAAGGCATACCATACCTTTCTAGAACGCTAAGACAATTAGGAACAACTCTCATGTTTTCCAGAAATCCATTTGAAATCTCCTTAAAGGTCAAAAGTTGCTTGGAAGACAGACAACTTTCACAGACAAATTTCAGTGTCCTCAGATGACCTGTAACTTGCAAGAGCTATAACTTGAGTTCTATAAATCATCTTGATGACTTCCACCACTCAAATTAAAGCTATGAAGATACTCTACAAGTTTCATGTGGACCAAGAATTCATATGAAGCTTGCATCTTGAGTTACACTGCTTTGAAGTTTGACCTAAATTAAGGGATTTTACACTGAAACCCTAATTTAGTAACTCCAGTTCTCCTTGACTCCTCTTGATTTTCTTTAGCACAATACCATATCCATATCCATATAGCAAATAATGATCCCAACATTCTTCAAATGATTCTTGATGCCCTTCAAAACACTTCTTTGACCTAGTGTTGACCTAGTGTTGACCCTAGACAAACCCTAGTTGACTGACTTCAACTGAGGCTCTTGCAATCATCCCAATGACTTGGTTCTTCTTCAAAATGATCATCTAGGCTCTTCATAACATCCATACACACCTCATGTTATTGGCTCATAGCTCACACTTCCTCTGATGACCCCCAAACAAACTCAAGATAGGAGAGAACTCACTGATCAACCTGGCAACACTTCCAAGCTCAAATTCTTCCCTGATGCCCTGAGTAGTCTTGAATATGAATGAAACCCTTGGATATACCTCTTGAGATAAGAATAGCACTTGATCCCCTGATTAAGATAGCTTGCTTATGCTATGCAATGCAGATGAATACACTATGTACATGATGACAATGCAAATGATTATGCAATTGAAACATAAACCTAGGTTAGAAAAGGTTGGGCAAATTTTGGGGTGCAACATCTGTCAAGAACAAATTTCTGATAATAAGGACCTCAGATGTATGATCAAGAAATATCTGTTGATGAAGTCTTCAGACCCCAAATCAAAAATCTGCCCTATCAAGAACAAACATACAGTTGCTGATGAGATCTTCAGACCCCACTCAAAATCTGCTCTATCAAGAACAAACCACTGATGACAATACTCTGATCAAAACCTGCTCTATCAAGAACAGGCATACACCTGATGATAAGATCCTCTGATCAAAACCTGCTCTATCAAGAACAGACATACACCTGATGATAAGATCCCCTGATCAAAACCTGCTCTATCAAGAACATACATACACCTGATGACAAGATCCTCTGACCAGAACCTGCTCTATCAAGAACAGACAAATCTGCAACTGAAAAACCCTGGTACCAACACAACTGACTCACTGTCAAGAAAACCAGGTAGTCTGGAGGTCAAGGTTTCCTGCGATAAACCCAATCCCACTCACAGCTATGGACCTAAACTGACTCAAGGTACGGCATCCTATGCGTTCATCAGCGTCACAGACTTTCAAGAGGGGTGACACAATACCCAGAAGGTGTGGCATCACCAGCTCATGAAGCAGCCTCACTTAGCTGAATCACAAATGATCGGTCCCCAGAGTCGACAATCCACCAAACCAGCAACCGTCTCAACCCAAAGGGTTGAAAGTGAAGCCAACCGGATGAACCTCGTCTGAACGTGGATTTCATGAGACACTAGTGCCTGCAAAGCAAGCACGCGTCCACTAATTTCCACTCTAAGTCTATAGTGCACTCAAGCCTGGGTCTGGCTTCTCACTCATCAGAACTCCCATCCCACAACAACACAAATAATCATATTATACTGAATATAAAATGCGGGAAATAAAGTGTGAGAAGTAAAATGCGATAAATAAACGCAACCCAACAAGTAAACATACAAGCGTTAGGAATGACTCGCGTAGGGAACCAGAGAACCAGAGATTCTGGGTTCGATCCCCAGCAGAGTCGCCAGTTGTCGCTTTCGCAAAAATAAGGTGCCGGCACAACAAAAGAGTCGCCACCTTTCGTTATTTATCCCTCAGAGCGGGAAAGGAAACGATCGGAAAAAACCTAACGAAAAAGGGTAAGACAAGGTCATCACAACCATTGTCTGGGTTCGGGAGTCGGTTACGCAAGGGGAAGGTATTAGCACCCCTCACGTCCGTCGTACTCGACGGGATCCACACTTGTTGGTTTACTTGGACGGGTTGGTGTTATTCTATCTACCTATCAAGGCTGGCTGAAAAAGAAAAGAAAAATGACTCGGCAAAGCGTCGCACTTTATGCCTACGTATTCTCATCAGAGAATGAGAAATCAGAGTCAACGTAGTTTGGCCTACGAAGGGTTATGGGGGAAGGTAGCTCGCCAAGACATCGCCATCTTGTGCCTACGTACTCTCAACACGTATGAGAGATCAGAGCTCACGTAGTTCGGGAAACTACAGTTTATTTCCTGTCTTTTACGAAAGAAGTGTTTTTTATTGTGTTTGCGATTTCAATCGCACTGGAGACTATGACCTGAGAGTGAATGCGTCGCATGTCACCCAAAGGGTACCATACTAAACATCCAGACTGTGGAAAATAAACTCTCCCACAATCCTTTCTCAGATAGCTTAAGGCTCGTAACGTACGAAAGAAATCATTCATGATTACTATATCTTAAACTGTTTTGAGATGCGAAGAGAACAGGCCCAACTAGGAGGGAGACTATCAAGTCCTACTGTTGTCATGCCATGGATTCATCCTATGGTTGAGGTTTGAACAGGGAACTCCTAGAAGTTGTCATGCATAGGTTTCAACCTAAAAGTCTATCATCAAATCCTTATGAAAGGAAATGAGAGTCCTAATGGATCATGTCAATGATACACCAAAACAGACAAAGCATCAGCTTAACAGTAAAATGCATGCAATGCAAGTGAGGGAGGAAATGTGTGTGGGGCTTCAGCCTCCACAAGCTCATCTCAACCTCAAGCCAGAATGAAATAACAGTAATCATACTGAAATATAAACAACATGCTATCAAGCAATAAACAGTAAACTGCAATCATACAGATAAAATGAAATGAAATGCCATCAGGCAAGCAAACCACATGGGCAAGGGAGCTGAGCTCTACCGAATACCCGCAAGCAAAGCCACACAGTAACAATACAAGCAGAGGGAGCAACTCAACCTCTAATGCAATCATGCTTCTAGATTCTACCTATTCTAGATATGAACTTATTCTAATGCATCAGACAAGTCAAACAAAACATACAATACATAAAAGAAAAAGAAGAAAATAGACTCCTCTCTCAACTCCAAGCTTCAGTTCTTCCAACAGCAACTCAGTCTTCAGACTTCAATCACTCTTGACAAACATCAGTTTGCTTTTCCAGGTTTCAACCCTACAACATGAGTTTCAACTCATCTTCTCCCTTAAGCTTCAGCTTCTTGATCAGCTCCACCTTCAGGCTTCACCTAATCTCCAGGGATCTTCAAGTATCAACTTGATCTTCATGCTCTTCAAGCTTCAGCTGGAATGGCAATGCTCAAGGATTCATCCTATTCAATACTCTTCAATGAAGTCTTCATCTTCAAGCTCAGGCTCTGCATCTCTCAAGACAATCAAACCAGAGAAAATCACTTACTGGATAAGCTGGGGGATATTAAACTGCTTATTGATCACCAAAGGTGACCTTTACGGGTTCAACATCAGAGGAATGGTTCCCTCAAAAGTTCTACCTCCTAGGTATATCACTTATCCCTCCAAAGGAGAGAGGTGAACACCATGGAAGGACTTTGAATCATAGGGAGGAATGGAGGTGAATGATACCATCCATGTTTGAGAAAGAAGTTGTCTACATCTAAACTCTTCCTAATCCCTAACCCTAAAACAACAAAAAAGAGAAAAAGATCAAGCTCTCAAGCTCCTCAATGCATCTTCCAATCTTCTACCATGCTCCACAATGCTCCACAAAGAGATACCAAGCTTTCCAAGCTCACAACAAACCACAAAGCAAAGCAAACTAACAAACATGCCCTAAAGGCAGCACAAACAATCAACCAATACAAAAATCAACTAAAAATAGCATACTATTATATTAAATCCTAATATAATTTCTAAGGGATCCTACATACCTACCCTTAATTCCCTATATGTCCCATAGTCTAAATTTGTCCTAAAAACCCAAAATCTAAAGTTATTATGGACCTATGTTGAAGTTTTACCCAAATTCTACACTACTTAGAATTATCTAACCAAAACTATCCTAAAAATCATCACAAAAATATGGAATTAATCCAGGGGGAACCTAAAACATATATCTAACTGCCCTAAAAAGATTGAACTAAAAATTCTAAGGGAGCTACCTAAACTAAAATCTACAAATTCATATATCAACTTAAAAGAATTAAAATGCAATTAAAATGAAAAATATGCAAAAAGTATTAAAATGCATGATATGGAAAATATTTTTATTTGACATTTTTCTAGACAAAAAAATGGTTAGAGAGAAAAAACTCCCATTAAAAAATATTCATTTTTCAATTTAATATGGATTTTTAAAGTGTGAGAAAATTTGGAGAAAAAATAATATGAAAATGATGAGATGGGTGCAGATAGTAAGAATATACAATTTGTTTTATGATTTGGGCCCATACTGGGGGTGCAAGAAGTAACGCGCCTGGGCCCATTTTCTTTCAGAAAAATCAATTGAAAAATCTAAAGAAAAAGAAAAAGATACGGTGCGAATAGGAACAAAATGTAGTTCATTTCTGGATGGGCCTCGCTTGGGGGGTGGGAATAGGAATATTCGCTCAAGCCCAGACTGGTGTTATTAGTGAAACGCAGCGTTTCAAGCTGCTGACTCCCTCCAAAACGCGAAATTGAATGTGCACCGTAGGATCTATTCTCCAGTCAACAGGTCTGCGTGCAATCCAACGGCTATGACATCATCCCTAACCTTGGGTTAGAGTTTTGCAGAATCCACCATTAAAACGCACTCCATGCAACAACCTTCCACCAATTCGTTCTCTCTTGTTTCTCCACCAATTAACACGATATAAAAACCAAACTTGCTCTATTTTTTCCGCTGAACATGACTATGGTGTTAGATTTCATGGAAACAAACTCTACCATCCAAACTGAATGTGTAACCTCATGGATATCAAAATATGACCACTACTCGACCTCAACCAAACTCATCTTTCTTTACATCAAAATGAACCTCATGCTACACTAATTAAAATCAACCAACAATCTTGCATTAACACTTAATATATAACACGATCTTGCTCATCCAAAAAATGACATCCATTAATATACCTTCTCCAATTGGTCTCAAACTCATCAAAAATGACCACCTAATTGTCTCTAACAGCTTTACACTAATAATTAACCCTAGCCATGCCTAGAATAGGGTGTAGAAATGGTTTTGCATACCTGGCTTCTTGGAATGGTAGGTGATGAAACTCTTGCTTTCAGACCTTGCAACTCTTCAAGACTGCTCCCTAGATGATGAATATTCTTCTGTATGCAAAAGATTTGATGTAGAAAGCTTGTACTTCAAGATCCAATGTAATTTGCTTCCTTGCAATTTCAATGGGAACTCCTTCAATTCTTCATCAATGGATCCTCAAACCAGCATGAACACACTCAGAAATGTTTATGGAGAAGATTTGTGAAGAAAAATGAAATGGCAATGAAGAGAGATATGAAGTTTGAATATGATTTGCAATGGAGAAAAATGGATCTCAATCTCTCTTCTCTACCACAATCAACACCAACCTTGCCTCAATGCAAGTTGTATCCAATATATAAAGAGGTTTAGAAAAGTCTAGAACCTCCTAGAATCATCTAGTAAGAACTTGAAGTTTTCATGTCATGGTAATTTGAATTTCCATTTCTCATAACATGATATCTCATGCAAAAACCCCTATACACTTGGTAACTGACTTGAATATCTCCTTACATGAGATTTAGGACAAGATACAATGCATATCTCCCTTGTTTATTAAGCTTTTCCTTGTTTTGGTTTGGTACCCCATTATGCAAGCAATCAAATTACAAAGCAACCCTATGATGCAAGCCTCAAATCAAAATTGTGGCTGAACCATTGTTCTTAGAATGTCATTTGGAGTCAAAATGACCTATCATATGACATGGTTTGGATTTATAACTTGGGATTTATGATTTTCAACTTCACTTGAATTAACTTATGCCTCATTTTTAGGCCATTTTTATCACTTTTTGATATAAGCCTTTTCAACATCTCATGACCACCCTACTAGCCTGAAAACATCATTCTAAGCACGTTTGATGTTGAAGATTTTTCCATTTGAAGCTTGGAAGTAGGAGATATGGCCTTATGCTTGAAATGACCTATAACTTCCAAATGACCAAAATGCCCTTGGCTTGTCAAAGCCATAAGTTGAGTTCTACAAATCCTATCAAGGACTTCTAGTACTCTATAGAAATATAAGAAGATGCTCTTAAACATTCATGTTGACCAAGAGACCATAGGAATCATCCTACTAGGGAAAAAGTTGTCTGCAAGTTGGGTGACTTTCAAGGACCCAGATTCACATACCTCAGATGACCTGTAATTTGTCAGAACCATAACTTGAGCTCTGCAAATCCTATCAAGGACTTCTACCACTCAAATTAAAGCTGAGACCAAGCTCTACAACATTAATGTTATGGGGAAGATGAGATGACAATCATATCTTGAGCTAAAACTGCCTGGAAGATAGGGATCAAACTAGGGGATTTTACACTGTCAGTCCTTAGAAACCCTAGCTTAAAACTTCTCAAACTCTTCAATCATGATGAGTTAGTCTAGGAATCATCCTTATAGTATCTCAATACATCATTCCATGATCACATGGCCCTTGGATTAGGTCTCACCCTCTCCAAATCATCAGTTGACCTAGGGTTGACCCAGTCAAACCCTAATTCTACCATTCATGGTTGAATCTTCTGAATTCTTGTATAATGACCTCTCTGGGGTTCATGATGGCTTTCAAGGCATCTCATAAACTTTCTCAAAGCCTCAAGTTCATCCTCATAGTCTCAGAATCATCTGAGGAGCACCCACAACTCTCAAGTTATGAAGCACGCAACCTTGGTTTCAACCAATTCCTCTGAGGATCTCTTGAGTTCTCTGGCAAAGGTATCAACCTTTGAGCATTGAAATAAGTTTCTTGGCTAGATTTCAAGCCTCATACACCTCTTGATGGGTAAATAAATGTTGGTCAAATTTTGGGGTGCAACACTAGTAAACACTGGTTCTTCCCTAAATGTCATGCCAAAACCAACTCTTGTGTGATTATCTTTTCAAGGCACCCTCATGAGAGGCAGCGAGATCATAGTCAAAGCTTTTAACGAATCCATAAAGACAGCTATTAGCAAAGTTGACCATCCCATAACCATTGGTCCTCACACTTTTCAAATCACCTTTCAAGTAATGGATATTCGAGCAGTATACAGTTGTTTGTTAGGACGTCCTTGGATCCATGAAGCAGGAGCAGTCACCTCAGCACTTCACCAAAACCTGAAGTTTATAAAGAATAACAAATTGGTTATTGTATATGACGAACGAGCTTTGATTGTAAGCAGTTTGTCATTTTTTTCCTACATGGAACCAGAAGAGATCATCAGAACTCAATTCCAAGAACTTTCTATGAGTAATGAGGATAATCAAACAAAAGGAGCATCTATTTCCTGTTACAATGACGCTCTCTAAGTGATGGAAAGAGGAATGACTAAAGAATGGGGACAGTTGTTATTCCTACCGATAACAAGGCAATAAAAGGCCTTGATTTCTCTCAAGTGTTCACCAAAGTTACGAAGAAGGACAAAGCCATTCATCATATTCATGATTTCTTCCGCAGTGGAGGTCTCTTCCACCCCATTTCTCAAGAGGTGGACACCATCGAAGACGATGACTCTAAGGATACTTCTTTCGATCCAAGTGAAGAATGGAAATCATACTTAAACAGTGACAGTTATATATCGCAAGAAGAAACATACATACCCTTTTGCAATCCAAAACAGAACTTCACATATATACCACAATTTGACAACAGGATGGTCTACAGAGATCACAATATTGAAGGATTCCTTGCTTCTCTTAATTCCTCAGAAACTAATATTGTGATGAAAGATAACTTTGACTACAGCTCGGATGATCCTATGGACGATTTACCCATTCGGGAGCCTTACATAGGAGATCTAGGGTATCAAAGCCAGCCAGAAAATGCATTTCTGCTGAATAGCCCTGTAAAAGATTCACTTGTTTCTCCGGAAGAATGAAGGCCTTATCTGAAAAATCCTGAATATGTCAACCATCGTCTTAATGAAGTCGTAAGAATTGCTAAACAAGAGTTTATCAACTTTGCACTACCAGAAATCAACGTCATTGAAGAAGATGATTCATCAAAGAATTAGTATACCTTAGGACAGCCAAGCGACAAGTTTAATTTATCTTGGTTGTTATTGATTATTTCACCAAGTGGGTCGAAGCAGCATCATACGCCAATGTAACCCGACAAGTGGTGGTCTAGTTTATCAAGAACAATATTATCTACCGTTACGGTATCCCAAGCCAAATCATTATCGATAATAGGTCGAACTTCAACAACAAAATGATGAAGGAATTATGTGCTGCATTCAAAATTGAACACCATAACTTGTCTCCCTACCAGCCTAAGATGAATGGAGCGGTAGAAGCAGCTAACAAAAATATCAAAAAGATCATTCAGAAGATGGTCGTGGCTTACAAGGATTAGCACGAAATGCTCTCATTTGCCCTTCATGGATATCGAACATTCATCCGCACTTCAACAGGAGCAACCCTTTTCTCTTTAGTATACGGCATGGAAGTTGTGCTTCCCATTGAAGTTGAAATCTCATCAATAAGAGTCTTGATAGAAGCCAAGCTAACAGAAGTTGAATGGTGTCAAAGAAGATACAATGAACTAAATCTAATTGAAGAAAAGAGGATGATGGCTTTATTCCATCGTCAGTTGTATCATCAAAGGATAAAGAAAGCTTTTGAGAAAAAGGTTCAACCTCAAGTATTCAGAGAAGGTGACCTTGTGCTCAAAAAGATCCAATCTTTCCTCACCGACTCCAGGGGCAAATGGACTCCAAATTATGATGGCTCCTACATAGTTAAAAAAGCCTTCTTAGGTGGTGCCTTAATGCTTACAACTATGTCGATGCAGTCAAAAAGTTGAAAACCCAAAAACCCGAAAAGGGTGCCTTAGGCAAAAAAAACGTCTTGGTGGACTGAAAACCTGAAAGGGCGGTCCAGGCAAAAATTAGAGACATAAGTAGAAAATAAATATCCCAGTAGATTGAAAACCTGAAAAGGCAATCTAGGCAAAAGTTAGGGATTTATGATAAGTAACTACATCCAAAAAAAATTGGATCATCTCTGGCGAACGTCATCTGTCAAAGAATCCTGAATCAAGTCACCTTTAACAGAAGCTCAAGAATACATGGAATTCATAATTGTTAGAAGGATAGTGGTCATTATATTTTAATGCATCTTTTTCCCTTTAAATTATCATTTCCTAACTTTATAATACTCCATAGAATCACGCTTTTGGATGATTTCCATTCTATCAAAGAAAACTTGAGCCTTGTACCCATTTGTTTGCAATTCTTATTTTATTCTACCTTGCAAAATAACATTTTTATTTATTGGTATTCATTCTTGAAACAAAAACAGAAAAAAAATGTATTTACTTTTGCTTTCAAAATAAATATGGCAACTTCCTTTAACTTACAAACATAAGAGGGAATATCAACAACTGATCTAAGAACGATCAAACCTCGAAATAAAAAATCAATATAAGATTTGGTCCCTTTCCCTAGTAGAGTGTTGCCTTCAAAATCTCCAGTATGCAAGATTGGCCGAGTATCTATTTTTGTTTTATCTGTACCACCATTTCTTGTCTTGCGCCTGTTTTGTCAGGATAAACATAACATTCACTCATAAATCATACATAGTTAAATCATGATTCATATTCATATACATCTCTTGACATGGTTCACTCACTTTAGTCATATTTTTTTCCAAGAAGTAAGTTCCCTCTCTCCAATAGAGTTGTCAACTTTAAAGCAGAAAGTGTATATCCTTTCCAACTCCTCACTGAGTTTTATCCTCGTGGAAGTTTTTGCTTCAGTCCTCCTCTCCATTTTGGGATGTGATAAATTCCCTGTTTGAGTTCATCTCTCATGGGGAAGCGTCTTGTTAAAAGGGTCTCTCTCTAGTTTATTCTTAGATTGAATTCAGTCCTTGACCATTTTGATAACTTGAACCTCTAAAAAATGAGAAGGGATTTATATTTGCACCCATTAAACCCCACTCTTCTCAGAAGAGGTGCACTTTGCTTTCCAAGATTAAAGAAAATTCCCCGATGGGAGCCTCTCAGCAAAACCTTTTGGAAAAAAAGGGAAGAAGGGAGATATCACATCCCCAAGAAATCTCTATTAATTAACAAACAATTGGATAAATTTGTTCCACTTTGGAATTTACACCTGACGAACAAGTGGCAGTCTCTTAAGGAAGCTTGTTTTTATCCCAGAAATTCCCAGTGGATCAAAAAATCGCAATCTCTTCCTGAGAAGCTTGTCCCTCTTTCAATAAAGTCATCAACACCTCAAAATTGTCCTAAATCACATGGAATGTCTCCGAAGAAGTCTCGAAGGGAAGTGTGATGAAATTTGTCTAGCAAATGGCATCTCATCAAAGAAGTTTGCAAACCTCTACATTTCAGACAATGGTATCCCCAGCAAATCTGACATCAGATTATCACTCATCATATGGCATCTCTCCAAAGAAGTCTCGAACAGAAGTATGATGAAGTAAATTTTTCATCAAATGTCTATCTCCAAGATAAATCTCGACGAGAAGTTTGGTGAGGACCATCACAAATTGTGTCTCTTTAGTTGAGAAATTTGTCCCGTAAGATAACTAGTCTACATCTCCTCGAAGATTCCCGGTGAATTTATTAATTCAGCAAGTGATCAAATTTTCCAGAGCTTGTTATCTCAACCTTTTCAAGAGAAAAACTTGATAAGAAGAAGCGATGACCAGTTCCATGGCTAAAAAGACCAGGATCAAGGGGAAGTTTATTTCAGAAGCGAATACCAGTTTCATGGCTCATCACCAAAAACGCGAGGAAGTTTTACCCTTCTAAGTAAGATTACTTAGTTAAAGAAGATGAGTAAGCATGTTCCAACAATAGGAGCCTGTTACCATTCAATTATTAGAATCATAGTCGTGTCCCCCGATGGAATTGCCATTGATAGACCTAAAATATACTTTTTATTTGACTCGATTTGCACGTGTTATTTAGGATTTTATCTCTGTTTTCTTGTATTATGCCTTTGTTTTGTCTCTTTTTCAGGATTTTATGTTTCCAGAGCTACTCAAGAAGACATGAAGAAAAAACAAGCAAAAAGACCAGCTTTTCAGGAAATTGTACACATGGCACTCACCATGGGGGGGGGGGGGGGCATGAGTGGGGTAAGAGACCAACTTTTGACAACTGCCACGTCTCCCACTTCTTTCCACTCTAGTACACATGGCGGGCGCCATGAGGGCATGGCGGGCGCCACCCTTGCATTTTGTTTCCCTCCCAAAAGAAGTTGGGGGACATTCTAGTCTTTCCTTGTACCTTCCTAGCATTATAAATAGAAGAGATATGCCTCATTTCTAAGCATCCAAGCTTAGTTATAGAACTCAAGCCATAAATTTCCATCTATTGTAAAGTTATCAACTTCTCACATCGAGTGGTTATCACATTGTCTAATCGAGTCTGTAATCGGGTTTGGAGCACTTTGGAAGAAGTTAATTCTGCCGCCATTTTATTTCAGTCTTTTATTTCAAGTTGTACCAAGATTTAAAACCTCCTGTTTGCAGCAGGTTTCTATTTATTTTCCGATTTTATTTATCTGCATTTAGTTACTGCACTTTATTTATCGCATTTTATTTACTCGCAATTTATTTACTGCCCTTATTTATCGCACTTTATTTACCATGTCTATTTACGTTTCCATGTCCGACTAAATCTTAGAGGTTAGGATGTGAGGATCATAGTTAAAAGTGGTATTCCATAGGTCTGTCGATAGATTCACTTAGGGGTTATTCTGACTTTTAATACATATTTTATGCATTTAAAACCTGTTGGGTAAGATTGAAAGTCGTCCAACCTTTAGATAAATTTGGTTAGTCTTAACTGTACAAAGGAAGCGAAAGCGCTTAGTCCAGTTAAGTAGGAATCTTTAATGCTTTAGAAAAACGATTTTAAAACTATTTTCGGACGCATTTATGGATTTAAAGTCTGGTTCGCAAGAACCTCTTTTTGTTAGAAATTCCAGGTCAAAATACTTTTCAACTAAGTCAAGAAACTATATTTATTAAAAATAGGTTTAATCACTCTAACGCAATGTGCGCATTTTTATAAGTGACAATAAGAGGGATCGATTAGGGGATACACTCGGTTCTGAATACGTGAAGGCGACAGCTCCTGTTAAATTAGTTCTTTTCATGAGTAGAAAACATTACCCCTTAAGAAGCCTGCTGTTTTATTATTGAATTTATTCTCGCACTTTACTTTTATTTCGCACAACCCAACTCCTAATTGACTTACCTTAGGTAAACACGGTAACGATAGTAGTCGATAAATTGCCGTTTAGTCTTTGTGGGATCGACAATCTTTTATATTACTCTAATGTTATTCGTCCTCTTGCGAATCACAACATCAAGTTTTTGGCGCCGTTGCTGGGGACCAATTACGTCAAAATTTCATACCCTGTCGTTACACCGTCTAGACTAAGGTTTTATCTATTGGTTAATGCGAAGAACTCGCAGTACCGATAATCTTATAGATCCTTTAGAGGAACCTGAACGTTACACTCGTGCACGTCTCCTATTTCGTAGAATTAAGAAAGCTATGGACGAAGACCGTAACCAAAGACCCCTTAAGGATTTCGCCCAGCCATCTAATGATGAACCTAGTTCTAGTATTGTGAACCCCTATATCCCTGCTCGCAATTTCGAACTAAAACCCTCCTTATTACAATTAGTACAACAAAACCAATTTGTGGGTCTCCCTACTGAGAACCCGAACCAACATTTTAAAACCTTTATTCAATTAGCTAACACTTTTAAAACCAATGGTGTTACTCCTGAGGCGATTCGTCTAAGACTATTCCCTTTATCCCTCAGGGACAAAGCCCTTACTTGGTTAGATTCCCTTCCAGTCAATTCTATAACAACATGGGAAGACCTTAGGAGAGTTTTCCTCGCTAGATATTTCCCCCCAAGCAAAACAGTTGTTCTTAGAAACCAAATAACCAGATTCACTCAAAACCAAGGTGAATCACTCTTTGAGGCTTTGAAGAGATATAAAGACCTGTTGAGAATATGTCCACACCATGGCCTAGAATCATGGCTAATCATTCACACCTTCTATAATGGACTTCACTATAACACTAAGATGACCATCGACGCTGCCGCAGGTAGCGCTCAGATGAATAAACCTTACCCTGAAGCTAGCGCTCTCATCAAAGATATGGCTCAAAACCATTGTCAATGGGGGATAGAGCGAGCAACGATAGAGAAGAAAGAGGCCCAAGAAGGAATACATGAGATAAGCTCTATAGATATGATGCAAGCCAAAATGGATGATTTAGCCCTTAGGGTAGAACATATGTACGCAAACCCAGTTACTGTGGCAGCAGTCTCAACGAAATGTGAATTATGTGGAGCCAAAGGTCATCAATCAGCAGAGTGCAATCTGTTGAATGAAACTCATTCAAGAGAGGTCAACTATACTCAAGGGAACCCATTTTCAAACACCTACAACCCTGCATGGAAGAATCATCCAAACTTCTCTTATAAAAACAATAACCCCATCCAAAGCCCTGCACCTCCGAGACCATCTGGTTTTCAAGCTCAAAGACAAAATCCACCTATGAAAGTTGTGCAACCTAAGCCGAACCTTGAGAAAATCATGGAGAATTTCATTACGGCTCAAACCTAGCAAAACAAAGAATTCATTAACCAGAACATTCATGTTAATGAACTAATTACCCAGTTAGGAACTAAGGTAGACCAAATAGTCACCCACAATAAGATGCTTGAAACCTAGAGCTCTCAGATATCTTTAAAACAAGCCCCCGAAACTACACCTGGAGGGCAATTCCCTGGACAACCTCAGCAAAACCCCCGAGGGCAAGCCAATGCAATTAATTTACGAAGTGGGACCGCTTACGATGAACCAATTAACCCGACATTGAGCAAACCCAAGACTTCTGAAGAAAGCATAGTAGCCACGGACGAAGTAGAGGAACCAGTAGGATGCGAAAAACAGAAAAACCAAGACAAAGAAAAAACTTTAGAAAAAACTAACGAACCACTTCCGCCATACAAACCTCTTATACCCTATCCACAAAGATTAAAACAAACCAAGATCAATAACCAATGTCAGAAATTCGTTAAAGTTATAGAGAAACTTCATGTGGAGATCTCTTCCACAGAAGCCATCACCCAGATACCATCATATGCAAAATTCCTCAAAGACATCCTACTAATAAGCGTAGACTTGACGATCCAAAACCCTTGGAATGCAATTCCATTTCCGAAAATAAACATGCCAACAAGGAGAAAGATCCTTGAAATTTCTCCATACCTTGTATTTTGGGGAGTCATGTATTCAATAAAGCTTTTCTAAACTTAGGAGCTAGTGTAAGCCTAATGTCTCTGGTAGTTTTTGAAAGGTTAAAACTGGGAGAGTTACAGCCTACGAAGATGTCTCTTCAGTTAGCCGACAGATCCGTCGAATATCCGGTTGGCATATTGGAAGACGTCTCAGTCAGGATCAGTGAATTATTCATCCCGATCAATTTTATTGTCATGGACATTAAAGAAGATGATGACATTCCAATCCTCCTAGTTAGACCGTTCTTATCAACCGCAGGAGCCATAATAGATGTCAAAAAAGGGAAGCTGAATTTTGAGGTAGGTGATGAAAAGATAGAATTCGTTCTATCGAAGTTTCTTATGGCATCAATATTAGGAGACGCATGTTATGCCATAGATATCATTGATGAATGTGTTCGGGAGCTAGAATTAGAAGAAACCATCTTACTGCCTTCAACCTTCATAAAGGAAGATGATGGATTTATAGAACCGTACATTGATGATAGTCTACACGAATGTTTATCCCTTACCCCAGATCAAATACCGTGCCCTAAAAAACCTACTTTAGAACTTAAGGAACTACCCGAGAATCTAATATATGAGTTTTTGGACGATGAAATGAACCGTCCAGTTATAGTCAATGTTGCCTTAAACCAGGTAGAAACAGACCAACTCTTATATGTTTTATGCAAATATCCCTCAGCCTTAGGATATAACATCTCTGATCTAAAAGGTATAAGTCCATCTGTGTGTATGCACCGGATCTCACTCGAGGAAGACTCAAAGCCCTCTAGAGAACATCAGAGAAGGATACACCCTATAATGAGTGATGTTGTAAAAAAGGAAGTTCTCAAGTTATTAGAAGCAGGTATAATTTATCAAATCTCAGATAGTAAGTGGGTGAGCCTTGTGCATGTAGTACCTGAAAAGGGAGGCATCACAGTTGTGCAGAACGAGAAAGGAGAACATATAGCAAAATAGATAGAAGGAGGGTGGCGTATGCACATAGATTATAAGAAACTAAACAAAGCTACTAGAAAATACCATTTTCCCTACCATTTATAGATCAGATGCTGGAACATTTTGCCAGACACTCTTATTTTTGCTATCTCGATGGATATTCAGGATTTTTCCAAATCCCTATCCACCCATAAGGTCAAGAAAAAACTACCTTTACATGCCCTTATGGAACCTTTGCCTACAGACGAATGCCTTTCAGCCTCTGTAATGCCCCAACAACCTTCTAGCGTTGCATGATGGCAATCTTTGTTGATTACCTAGATGGAATTATGGAAGTGTTCATGGATGATTTCTCGGTATACGGATTTGATTTCAAAAACTATCTAGCTAACCTTGAGAAAATCCTGAAAAGATGTGTTGATGTTAACCTGGTGTTGAACTGGGAGAAATGTCACTTTATGGTCACCGAAGGTATAGTTTTAGGACATGTAGTCTTTGAAAGTGGTATTGAAGTAGATAAAGCTAAAATAGAAGTGATAGAAAACCTAAAACCCCCGAACACCGTCAGAGAAGTCCGAAGTTTTCTTGGACATGCTAGTTTCTATCGGCGTTTTATCAAAGACTTCTCTAAGATAACCAAAACTTTAACCGGCCTCCTAATGAAGGATATTGAGTTCAACTTTGATGAAAAATTCCTCGAAGCATTCAAATTTTTAAAACAAGCGTTGATCTCGGCCCCCATTATCCAACCCCCAGATTGGGCTGAACCTTTCGAAATCATGTGTGACGCTAGCGATTACGCTGTAAGAGTTGTTCTAGGGCAAAGAAAGGATTAAAATTTCATGTTATTTACTATTCCAGTAGGACCCTAGATGTTGCTCAACTTAACTACACCACCACTGAGAAAGAACTTTTTGTCGTAGTTTTTTCTATGGACAAATTTCGATCCTATCTGGTAGTGTCGCAACTGCGAAAAACACCCGGCGGAAAACAGAAGAGTCGCCACCTTTTGTTATTTATCCCAAAGAGAGGGAAAGGAAACGATCGGAAAAACCTGACGAAAGGGAAAAGACAAGGTCATCGCAACCAAGTCCTGGATTCGGGACTCGGTTACGCAAGGGGAAGGTATTAGCACCCCTCACGTCCGTCGTACTCGACGGGATCCATGCTTGTTGTCTATCTAAGGGTGTGTTTAAACTATCTACGCTACAGGCTTCAGGAAAAAATGAAAAAAGAAAAGAGACTCGGCAGAGCATCGCCGCTCTGTGCCTACTTATTCCCTCGTGCAATGGGAAAGTCAGAGTCAACGTAGTTCGACTAACTACTGGAGAGAAGGGGGGAAAGGTTGATTGCCTAGACATCACGTCTTGTGCCTACATACTTTCATTTGATATGAAAGATCAGAGAAAACGTAGTTCGGGAGAACACGAAACCACAGGTTGATTAAGTGTTTTAATCTAGTAGGGTTAAACATCTGTTCCAGCAGTTAGGGACTAAGCCTATTTGCGGTAGAACTGAAGCTTAACAACACTCTTTTCTGGAAAAAAACATCCAATTAATCCCGAAGGAAAAAGGTTTGAATTTTGTTTTGTGTTTTTTAGTGAAGTGAATTAATTCACGTTGCACTAAAGTCTATGACATGGAGGCGAATGCGTCGTATATCGCCCCCAAACGGGACGTATACTAAACACTCTAGATAAGTAGAGGAGACCCCTCACTCATCATTCCCTGTGTAGCTTAAGGCTCGTAGCGTGAAACATTTATCGCCTTTATAAGATGAGTTAGCATGATTTTGAGATGTGAAAGAGAGACGCACGAAAGGTCTAAGGGAAACTCGGCCCTAACGTTGTCATGCAAAGTGGTCCTAAGATTCGGATAAAAAAGGGGAAACATCTACCCTAATGTTAGCATACTTGGATTGAGCACCTAATGTCTCTCCTACTCCCATCCTAAACGGAGGGACTAGGAATCCTATGGGTATCATGGCAACGAAGCACAAGAAGAACAAAGGAAGAATCAATCACAAGTAGGAAAGTGCAAACATGAAAAATGCACACTTAGAATGGTGGGAGGGAGGAAAAAATGTGTGGGGCAGCAGCCGCCACAAGCGCTTCTCAACCTCAACAGCGACGCAAGAATGATGCAAACTTGTGGGGAAAATAAGAGATGAAAGCAAATGAACATGCAAACAAATGATTAATTCGAACCACATGCTCGAGCATGCAAACAATTGGAAGAATAAACATACATGTCAACAACATCATGATTAATCAACCACAAACAGTGACAAACAGCCAAAACAATTCAATTCTAATGCATCACACTGATCTATGATGATTCAAATCGAAACGGTATGCGAACAAGCAAGCAAAACAGCAAATATGGAATTCTGGCACAGTGTTAATTGGTTAACACATACTGTTAATCGGTTAACCTGTGTAAAACATGTGAAAATCTGGAAATTCGTAGGTGTTAATCGGTTAACACCAGGCGTTAGCAAGTTAACACCCTGAAAATTTTGAATATTTGAATTGGTTAACCGGTTAACCATATACGTTAACCGGTTAACACTGTACCATAAGCCAAAAATAGCAGCAGAAAATCACTTCTAGCACCAAAACAGCTTATCCAAGGTTCCAACAGATCAACTTATCAATTAAGCACGAAATTAACAACAGAAAACAGAGATCCAACATCATGGATACACAATTACACAACAACAACACAAATCGAACGGATCAAAATCAACAAAATTCAATTGAACATGAAGATTAACATGATAAGCTCAAAACTTAAATCGGATCGAGAATTCCAACCTTCGAAGCGGAGATTTGTTTCGGTAAATGTTGATCAACTGAATTTGAGCAGATCAAATGCTAGAAATCTGGAAAACTTCAAGATCCACAATAATTGTTGTTGTATGAATGAAGATCTACCAAATTTGAGTCAAAAAGCTTCAAATAATCACTTCTAGATCCAACTCCAAATTCAGATCCAAGCTTGCACGAAAATTGAAGATGAGAATTGATCCAATGGTGATGGTAAATAGAGGTTTATGCTCAAGAATCCATTGATTCCATTGAAGAATCAAGAATTCCAATGAAAAAGAGCTTTGAGTGAGTTTTGGAAATGGAGAGGTTGAGAGAATTTGAGAGAATTCTAATCAATTATGAAAAATGAATGTGAGAAATGAAAATTGGATGGTTTGGTTTGGAGTGGATCACTTAAATATCACTTAGGTTTGGGATCCAAAGCAAGGATTGGGATTTGGATTGGAAATTAAGGCTTGGAATGTGGAATGGGGTTTTGGAGGGAAATCTGAAATTTAAAGGTGTTCTAGATCCTTCCCAAGTGAAAATTTGAATTTCAAGGTGATCAAAATTGGACCCCAAGTGCATTTGGCTTGCAAAGTCACGTACAGGGCAAAATCTGCTATGGTTAACCGATTAACCATATGCGTTAATCGGTTCACACTGTTAAAATTCCAAATCTGGGCTAATTTTTCTTTGGTTAATCGATTAACCATATAGGTTAACCGATTAACACCTTCAAATTTTGAATTCTGGCGCCTTTTGGTGGGAAATCTGTCCATTTGCCCTGTTTCAACTGTCTGGAGCTCTGTTTAGCTGTTGAATCTCATTTTTGAACATTATCACTATGAAAATGCTTGTTATGAGCCTGAGTGCTGATTTCTGATCTAAAATTAACCTACAAAATAAAATCGGTCGCCGGACCGCTGGACAAAATAAATGTCTGAGCCTCTGATGCCCGCTGTTCGTTGTTCAATCCTTTACTCTGAAATAAACCTGAGCCACGGGAATGCCTTGATCCCATGCCTTGAGAACGAATGTTATGCGATGCAAAAAAATGCAAAATGAAAAGAAACAAAAGCCAGTTACGGTTAAAGCGAAAGGAAAATTTTGGGGTGCTACAGCTGCCCCTATTCAAACAACTTGGACCTGAAGGGAGGAAAAGCATCCGCTTTCAAACATTCAAGGTATAAGGTGATTGAATACAAAAAACCTAGAAATTTGCACTCTGCGAGAATGCAAAACAACGACTACCAACCAAGAGTCAGAAAACGATGCGCTGGGGATAACAATCCAATACAATCTGAAATTCATCCAAAAGATACCAACCAAAAGTCGGGAAAACACCCAGAGAATACCAACCAAGAGTTGGAACAACCAAACTCAATGGATACCAACCAAGAGTTGGGAAACAACCAAAGATACCAACCAAGAGTTGGAACAACCAAACTCAACGGATACCAACCAAGAGTTGGGAAACAACCAAAGATACCAACAAAGAGTTGGGACGAAACCGACAACAAATACCAACTAACAGTATGGATAGCAAACTCGAAATACCAACCAAGAGTTGGAACAAACCCTGCTGGGGAACAAAAGAGTAGCCAAACAACTTTGTGGCGACTTCACCGGGGAAAGAGTATACTAATCAGACAACTCTGTGGAGAACAAGCATCTACCAAAAGACATCAATCAAAGGATAACATCCAAGAGACGGGATAAAGGTTACTCTCTGGGATAAAAACCAAATACTACCAACCAAGAGTATGAATTACCACAACACTAACCGAAACTTCCACGGCGAGACGATTTCGTTGAGGAGGCATACTGACCAAAAGTCAGAATCAACAACAAGAGAACACAGGTCACCAACCAAGAGTTGGAAAAACGTCAACAACTTGACCACGCCGGAAATGGCGATCTCACTGGGGAATCAAAGACTACCAACCAAAAGTTGGAAAACGAAACGACGTCCACAACTGTCCCTATCGGAGAAACCATAACCACCAACCAAAAGTTGGACAACGTCAGACCTCCTTATCAATCAAAAGTTGAGATAATGACTCCGTGGAGGAATAAGGGAAGACTACCAACCAAAAGTTGGGACAAACAACAGACATCCCAGACCGACCCTACTGGGGAATACCAACCAAAAGTTGGGACAACTGCAAGGGAAAACATCCAACCAAAAGTTAGGAAACAAAGGCACTAACCAATAGTTAGAATCACCATGAAACACCATTGATCAAAGGTCGGAACACAAGCTGCTAACCAAGAGTTAGGATTACCGGGGGAAAGATCCTCATCGACCAAAAGCTACTAACCAAGAGTTAGGATAACTGGAAGACGCTACACGAAGCTGACTCCACCACAGAAGACTGCCAACCAAAAGTTGAGATGATCATCCCAAATTATCAACCAAGAGTTGAAATAAAAGGCCACTAACCAAGAGTTAGGATAACAGCTACTAACCAAGAGTTAGAAAACCAAAGATTGCCAACCAAAACTTGGAAGAGAAACTCTGCGTGGGGAAACCAAAGATTACCAACCAACAGTCGAGATCACCTTCTAGGCCAACCAAAAGTTGGAACACCAAATACAACCATCTGAACTACGATGGGGGGTACCAACCAAGAGTTGGAATCCCTGACTCTGCTGAGAGAAGTAAAGAATAACCACCAAAAGTTGGAATAACATCCAAACGCCACTAGGTCATCAACCAAAAGTTGAAATAAAATAACGATGACCAACCAAAAGTCGGAACAACTCTGTTGGGGAAAGAACCACAAGCTTGACCAGGGAAGACAACACTCGCAAGTGACTCACCTGAGGAAAGCGAAGACATTTACCCAAACAACTCAGCTGGGAAGAATCTGATAAAATATCCAACCCAAAAAATCCATCCTGACGCGGATAACACAAAATCCCTATGATTCAAACAATCTCTGCTGAAAAGAAAAACCGGTCCTAAAACACCAAACCTGGCTTATTGTCGCTACCGCGAAAAATGATGCCGGAAAAACAGAAGAGTCGCCGCCTTTCGTTATTTATCCCTCAGAACGGGAAAGGAAACGATCGGGAAAAACCTGACGAAAGGGTATAAGACAAGGTCATCGCAACCATTATCTGGATTCGGGAGTCGGTTACGCAAGGGGAAGGTATTAGCACCCCTCACGTCCATCGTACTCGATGAGATCCATGCTTGTTGGGTTGTCTACGGGTGAAAAACAATCTATCTACGGCTACTAAAGCTAAACGGAAAGAAACTGACTCGATAGAGCATCGCGCTCTATGCCTACGTATTCCCTCGTGCAATGGGAAAGTCAGAGTCATCGTAGTTCGGGAAACTACGGGGAAAATTTGCTCGCCGAGATGTTGCGTCTCGTGCCTAAGTACTTCCACACGGCGTGGAAGATCAGAGAAAACGTAGTTCGGGCTAACTACGGCTAGACAGGGTGTTCTCGATCACACGGGGGTGAGAGAAAGGATTGGCAATACTAGCGTACGCATTCTAGCAGTTAGGTGTATGCTGCTCGCTCGACGGAGACTTAGGCGTTACCTGTTTGCGGTAGAACGGACGTAGTATGTCGGGTTTTAAAGGTATGGGAACCTACGGGTTCTAGAACTACCGTTTGGCCTCGATTGCGCGCGGGCAAGAGGAAAGGGAAACATCAGTCGTCAGCGGGAAAGTCTCGATCGCACGGCAGCGAGAGAATAGAGAAGTTAGTGGTTAGTGTGCTCGCTAGGATATCGCATCCTATGCCTACATATTCCCGTCTGGTATGAGAAATCAGAGCTGTTGTAGTTCAGCTAACTACAGCAAAAGGGAAAAGGGAAAAAGGGAGCTCGCTAGGATATCGCATCCTATGCCTACGTACTCTCGTCTGGCACGAGAGATCAGAGCAAACGTAGTTCGACGGGAAAACGAGTCTCGATTACACAGGGGCAAGAGAAGGGGTATCAATCGCTTGAATGCGAGAGAAAAGGGTTTTGATCGCACGGGGCGAGAACAAAGAGAAAGCAGGCTTACGCCTAAACGGGAAGGAACTCGGGACACACACGCAAGAACCTAAGGCGTAGGAGCGAATGCATCGCATGTCACCCAAAGGGTACCATACTAAACACCCTAGACGATTGAGAGGAAACCCCTCAACTGTCATTTCCTACGTATCTAACGTTACGGCTCACAACACTCGACGGTTGCACGAAGACTTGAATAAGAAAGATGATATTGAACGAAGCGGCTTCGTTGGCTCCTGACATGCGCGCAAGCTCCATTCCAATCTTCTCCTCTCTGGATCCTTGATGAGGACGCTCGAATCAGGAACAATGTAACGCTTCAACAGTCATGGTTTGACTTATACGATAAATCAAACTCTCAGAGGTAGCGTATTAATATCCGTGTCAAAGACAAGATAGAGAAATGATATCGAAAATCATTCTCCAATTGAATCGTGTCACACGGCCAGCCAAGAATAAAATCAACAGTAAAATCGGATAGAAAAGAAACGAGGAGAGAAAATCACTAACGAATGAGAATAAATTCTACACCTAAAATTAGCAATTAATTTCTAATAGAAAATATTCTAAAAAAATACAAAGAAATTGCATAATGGAAAATAGCATAAAAAAATTCTATCTAACTCTAATAATATCCTATAAGAAAATAGAGTGAAAATTCTATACAAATCTATATATTCTATGATTCTATAATTTCCTAAAAACAAAAGAAATATAAATTTTACAATATAAAACCTATATTAAAAATATGCAATAATATTCTAAAACTATAAACTATAATCCCTAAGAGAAAATAGAAAAATAGAAACTACAATTATTACAAGCATATGTCCAATACAAGAGAAATTGAAAATTGTAAGGGGAGGGGGGTACATCTTGATAACTGGGGTGAAATGCAGAAAAAACAGGCCCCAACCCACAATACAATGGTCAGAAAAAATAAAAACAATAACACTAAGAGGGGTGCAGACTTCAACAATCAGTTGGGCCCAGCCCAACAAGAACTAAAACAACCAAACAAAAAAACAAACGGAGGGTGAATATGGAAACGGGGGGGGGGGGGGGGGGATGATCCAAAGAGATAATCACTTGGGCCAAAACAAGCCCAATAACCCGTCCACACAGTCCCCCCAAAGAACCAGAGCCTCTTCTTCATTTTTGCCAAAGGAAACCCTAGCTCTTCCGCCGCCGTCTCCCTTACCGTCTCCTTCCTATCTCTGTCTATTCCTCCTCATTCTGGTTCTAACCCTAAGCTTTCTCCTCACCTTCCTTAGTCACCCTCTCCGTTCAATCTCACCGGCCGCCGTTTGGTATCTTTTTCTTCCAACTAAACACCACAAATCCTGTTAAGAAAATGCGAAGAAACTTCTGGCGGAAGCTGATGCAGGTGAATGATGTTCTTGAATCTGGCAAATTTGGAGATGATGAATGTTCTTCGTGAAAACAGTGATAAACGGAGATGATGAGATCTTGAATAATTTCTGGAATCATGCAAGAACCGATGGATGAACACGATGAAGGTCTTGAAGATTCGCTGGGAAATCGGATGATGAAGTTTGTTATGAATCCTGAAGAATGTGTACGCTTGATGAACGCCAATGATTTCTGGAAGAATTTGGTGAACACGTTGAACATGGAGGTTTACTGGAGTTTGTTAATGAAGGTTCTTGAAGGAAGTTTTGTTGGTTTTATGTGGAAGGTGGTTGAGGATCTATGGATCTTTGAAGGAGGTTTGACGAACAGATGATGTAGGCTGAACGGATTCTGAAGGATCTAGAGAATGATGAACACGGTTGGATGTTCTTTGAAAGGATCTGATGAACAACCAAAAAACGCTTTAAAGATCCAGGAAGAATCTTGAGGATCTGGTGATGAAGGTTGAAGAACGCGGTGATGGAAGATGAATGTTGTTACAGATCTGGAAAATCTTGGATGAATATGATGAATCTTCTGGTGGAAATTTGCAGTTTGCGGCGAGCAGTTATGAATTCTGGTGAGAAGTTACGGTGAGGTTTGGTTTCACCGGTGAGACTCCGACCGTTTGCATGGCCGGCGGCGAGGAGGAAGTGGTGGGACACGTGGCGACGTGCATGGAAGGGGAGAGAGATAGTGGGATGCGTGGCAGTATGTGAGGGTGTGAGGTGTCAGTGAGGGAATGTAGTGGAAAAGTGAGGTGTCCAGAAGTGAGTTGGCGGAGAGAGAATGACACGCGTGGAAGGCTCTTATACTGCCAAGTGGCAGTGAGAAACAAATTGGGCCCCAGAATTGGACATCAGGCCCACCATGACTTGATTAGACTCAAATAATGGCAAATAAAACTGGGTTAACCTCTAATTAAGCTCAATTAACTCCTAATTAACCACAACTAATTAAAATGATTAAAATTCAATTAAACAAATTAAAAGGTGGATTAAAACTGGTTAAAAAACTAAACAACAATTAAGACTCTTTAACCAAACTAATTAATATCTATAATTAAAAAAGGATTATCCTAATGACTAATTAAAACTATCAATCTAATTAAGAGAAAATGATTAACATCCTAATTAATGTCTAATTAATCCTAAGAATTTATCTTCTTAACATCTAATAAAACTAGTACCACTATTAATTTCTAACACCAATAAAAAAGAAAAAATCTATTAAACCTATTTATCATATCTAAATAAATTTGATTAGTATCTAGAAAGAATTAAGTATATAAAATGCTAAAACCAAATTAATATCTAAAGAAAGATTTAAAATCTATTAAATTCTAACCCTATTATATATAAACAAATTTGATTATTCTAGAAAGACAACCAATTAAAATTCTAGAAAGCAATTAAATCTATTAAAATCTATTTAAAAGACCATTTAAAATTCTAGAAAATAAGGGAAAAATCTAAAAATGCAAGGAAGGTCAATTAAACCGATTAGGAAACCGATGCGTGACTATAGCAAAATAAACGGTAAAAACCGGACACCTAAATATCCTAAAAAATAACAGCGAGAGCTGAAAACACCGGGACGAGCACCAATTCTCAAAACAAATCCTGCTTATTCGAACTGGCCTGAAATGCCTGAAAAGCGAGAAGAGGCTGTAATCCCGATAAAATCAATCTGACTGCAAAAATGCAATGTACGCGGTATGCAGATGCAATATGCAAAATGAATAGAAAAATAAGCCAAATGTGATAATTGGTTGGTCAAATTTTGGGGTGCAACAGTTGCCCCTATTCAAACGGCTTGGACCTGAAGGGTTGAGAAGCGAACGACTTCCAAACATTCAAAGGTAGAAGACGGTTGAATACAAAAGAAACCCAGAAATTTGCCAACCAACAGAAATAAACTGCACAGACTGCTTGGGGAACAAATATCCAGAAAACCGAATCCAATTGTCACAACAACAAACTGATCAATCCTCTGACAAGGAAGCTGACTTTAGCACTAGTTATCTGTATGACACCACATATAACAAACCCGAAGGTTGGATCAACATGCACTTGATCCTCTCACATCGTCTAATGATTGACGAAACATACCATCAAAATCTCGAATCGTCTAATGATAGACGAGAGGAACATCGTATTCAAATCTCGCATCGTCTAATGATAGACGAGAGGAAAACCTTATTCAAATCTCGCATCATCTAATGATAGACGAGAGGAAAATCGACCCAAGTCTCGCATCGTCTAATGATAGACGAGAGGAAAATCCTATTCAAATCTCGCATCGTCTAATGATAGACGAGAGGAAAACCTTGTCCGAAGAACCATATCGTCAGTGAGAACTAGTGGAAAGAAAACCATATAAACTTCAACGCCACCCATCAAATTTCAGAATCCTTTCGTCTACAAGAGTTGATGGAAAGAACAATATCCTCAAAGGGGCCACATCATCATTAAGAATCGACAGGAAGAAAACCACCTTCAAAGAGCCATGTCGTCAATAAGAATCGACAACTAGGAAAACCAAACATTCCTCAAAAAGAGCTTTGACGTCGATAAAGAATCAACAGTCAGGAAAACACCTTTTAAAATGTCATCTCATCCGATAAACAGAAAGAAAGCCAATATCTAAAGGATCGCCTTGAAACCTCTAAACGTCTCAAGATAGACGGAGAGAAACCATACTCGAACTCACGACGTCTGCAGATAGACGGAGAAAATATCTTGCTCAAACTCACAACGTCTAAAGATAGACGGAGAAAATATCTGCTCAAACTCACGACGCCTAAAGATAGACGGAGAAATCCATACTCGAACTCACGACGTCTACAGATAGACGGAGAAAATTCCTGCTGGGGGAAATACATCGTCAATAGGAATTGACGGGAAGAACAGTCTATCTTCATCAGATGATTGATAGACAAAACAATAACCGTCGTATGATCTGAGAATCAAATAAACCACAGAACTATCTGAACAAAGCTGCTGAGTAATTGCCCCTGAACTGGTTGCAGAGTAATTCATATTGCCACGGAAGGCTGATAGAAAAATTGGCTTATGCTTCGTATGCATATGTGTATGTTCGAATTTTTCTATGGTGTAATGCTCCATTTAAGATGGAATGTTACGCATTTGGCGATGAAATGCAAATATGATGCAAATATGATGATATATGCAAGATGCAAATGCAGGCTCGGGCTGTTGGAAAAAAGTTGTACACAGAAGGACCATTCCAGCAAAATAAATGCTGGAAAGGTGAAGCCAACTCCGCTGCTGGAGAAACTGGATACGGAACCGCTTCAGCAAAATAAATGCTGAAGACAAAGCCAACTCCGCTGGGAATAACCGGTACCACAGAATTATTCCAGCAAAATAAATGCTGGAAAGGTGAACCGACTCCGCTGAGGGATAACCAAATGTGCTAAGCATGATCGGACTTCCCTGGGGATAGCTTACACGTGTCAATGAAAATTGGACTTTGCTGGGGAAAACAGACAGATTCTTCCTGCATACCAATGAAGATTGGATTTTGAAACTGATGCGCCAACACGGATTGGACCTCACAGTGATTGCCAATATGGATTGGGCTTTAGGAATGGCGCGTCAATAAGGATTGGGCCTCCTGACGATTGCCAATAGGGATTGGGCTTTTAGGCTATCCGTGATGGGTCAGGTACGACTGACGCTGGACAACATCCTGTCTGAATTCACAGTTTCTGATTAAAGGGTCAAGGGATAGTAACAAGACTTCCCGACATTCGTCTCACACTTGAAGATTGGCTGAACCTGCTTGAGTAGCTCTGATGACACGGAGAGGAACAATTCCTTCACTTCTGATATGCCCCAGTCTGTGGGATCCCTGTGGGGATATTCCTCGAAAGGAACTCTAAAAATCTGTACCCTGATGGTCTGACATGAACTTCCCCAGCACTCTGAACCTCGGAGAGATACTTTAGATCAAATGCCCCTCGGGCAAGAAACGACTTCTGCGCTTTTCTTAGAGTGGCCTGCCCCTGTCTTCGACGACTTTGCCCCTGATTGGCTGATCTGCGGGGAGATACACTAGTTGTCCTCGAGAGATTCACCAAATCTCGACCTGAATGCTTCAAAATACTTGTCTTTGGATGGCTGACACCACTAGGAATTATTTGATATAACTTGCCCCGGTTCACGGAGTATTCGGGCGTTCTGCATTCTATCCTGATCAGACATTCCACTGTAGGAAACTTTCCTGCTGTCAAACGCTTACTCGCAAGTAAAACGAGTTGTTCTGCATGAAAGATATATTAATGCAATGCATATGACAGTTTTGACATCCAATCTGTTCACTGGAAAAGGAAAAACAGTTTATGACATATAATGCACAAATCATTTATCAAGAATATCAACATCAATACCAACATGGTAAGAAGAATCCTTTTAGGAGTCAGTTTCGACGTAATCTTTACCGATGTAAGCCTTCGAAACAAACCTGCTTCAATTAGGACTTTCTCTGGTTGTAACGTGGCCAGGTTCACGGTTTTGAAGGAAAGGATAAAGGCTCAAAATTTATTTTCAACCCACCCGTTCTCCGTGATGTTCTCCAATCCTACGTTTAGTTAATTCGACCTTAGGGTTTACCTCTTAGAGTTTGAATGATAGGAGTGATAGTTCGAGAAACCATGAGTTTTTTGGAGTGACAGCCACTCGCTTTTCGTCTTTGCCACTTGGGGTCACACGACTCGTATTTCATTTGAGGATTTTTCTTTTGTAATCCTTTCATTTTTATTTTTCTTTCCCTAACTTTTGCCTGGACTGGCTCTTTTGAGCTTCTTTTGACTATTAAGTCAGCGGGATGCCCTCATTTTTGCCTAAGTCATTTGCTTCCAAGTTTTGACTTAGCGGGCTTTTGATTCTTTTTGCTCTTCTTTTTTTTCAAACAAGTCATGTGACACTGGTTGTCTGACTCTTTGGGGGAATAATATGACTGTTTCACTCCTAACGCTTAACCACTGTGGTTTTTAGGCACGACCTCTAAAGGTGTGATTGATCCTCGAACGGACACTCCTTTTTCTGCAATTTGGACGCTCACTCAAATTAGCTAACACCTACCCTGCCCCGGGTTAAGATTGGGGGTTTTTCATGTTCCGAAAGAAACTCCTACTACTAGGCTCAAAGGGGTTGACAAGGGATTATCTTCCTTATAACTCTGGTGTTTGGGGATTTGAAACAATGTCTGTACATCATCAGCAGGTTTTATTTTCAAAAGCATACAATCGGAAGCTTGCGCGTCTTTAAACTTCGTCATCCTCCCCGGATTCCGCTTAACCAAGCGTTGGATATCTGTAAAAATTGAGCGAACACGACTGGACTACATCAAAACATGCATATTCATTTGATTATCCATATCAATTTAAAATAGTACAAGTTTTACGAATGCAATTTGCGCTTTAACAGAAAAGAAACTACAAATGCAAAGAAACAACATGATAAAATACAGATTGCCAGTTGCTGGGAACCGAAATTTTTGAACTTGATTTGCTGCTGAGCCAGCCATCTTCAGAATTGATCGTCGAAGTCATCCTGATACTCCTCTGAACATCTGCTTTCAGTGAACTCTCCCATGACCTGAACTGATTCACCCACTTGGCTGAATAAAGGGAGGTCGACACCCTGAGGCATGACAGATATCCTGTTAGAGTCCAGCAAGGCTTGAATCTAGCTTCGAAGCACCTTACAGTCATCTGTTGAATGCCCCTGTGCTCTAACATGGTACTCACAGCGAGCGTTGGCATCAAAACCTGGAGGGTAAGGCGGGATCATTGGATCGGTCTCTTTCGGCACTATCAGCCCGCTTTTGCCCAAATTCGGCAACAGTTGACTGTACGACATCGGTAGCTGAGTAAACTGCCTTTCAGGCTTCCTTGGTCTTCGTCGGGCGTGCTGACGCGGTTGGCGATGATACGACTGTTGACTCTAGCGGGTAACAGATATCTGACAGACAGATCCAACAGGTTGCTGACTCTGAGTACTCGAAGTGTCAGGATACTGAACCTGAGGTACGGGAGATTCTGAGACAACATCACTGCCTTTCTCCCCTTCTTCTTGAGAACTGACAATTGATTCATCTTTCTAAACTGTAGTATAGGGAATATCTTGAATCTTTCCGCTCTTGATTCCGTTCTCAACACGTTCTCCTACTCTTATCAAGTCCGCAAAGATTGCATTTCCACAATTGAACAATGTGTCATAGTAAGGGCCTTTCAAAGTATCCACGAAAAGGTCAACCATTTCTCTATCCACAAGCGGTGGTTGAACATGAGCAGCCAATTCTCTCCATCTCTGCACATACCCTCTAAAGGATTCATTATCCGCCCGAGATAACTTTTGCAAATGCACGCGAATAGTAGCCATATCCAGGTTGTAGTTGTACTGCTTCACGAAGGCATTGGCTAAATCCGACCATGATTTGATACTATCACTCTTCAATTGCATGTACCAATCCAAAGATGCTCTGATCAAACTATCTTGGAAATAGTGAATCCTAAGCTTGTCATTGGCGACATGCGAAGTCATTCTTCGGCAGAACATAACCAAATGTAGCTTCGGACAACTATCCCCTTTATACTTCTCAAAATTGGGCATCTTGAACTTCGGAGGCAACACAAGGCCTGGCACCAAACACATGCTCGCAGCATTCAGGTTGAGAGTATTCTTGTTTATCAAGGCAGCTATCTGATCTTCCAACAGCTGAATTCTTCTCATATGCTCAACAGTCTGTGGGTTCTGAACATTAACCTGCGGGACAACTCTTGGATGTGGGACAATACATGGAGAATCTGGCGTGGAGAAAGTGAAACCTTGATACTCTGTGTCATCGAGAGAAGGTGGTCCTCTGACAGGGGTTTGCACAGGCTGAGCGACATTGTTCACCGGAGTCCTCTGAATGTTGTTCTCTCCTCTATTCATAGCTATTATAGCTTCCATGAACTGACTCAACTGGTTCTTCAACAGTTCAAACTCGGCGCTGGTAACAAACTGATTCTGCTCTTCGGAGTCCATGATCCTTCTAGAAACTAACTCAAGTCCAATGCGAATGTCGGGAAGTCAACTGCAAGTTGGACAAAAGACGGGTAAGCTCTCTATTCCGGCTAAGGATGGACATGCAAGCATGGGATGCGCCTGAAATTCAATGCAAAATGCAACAAACACGGGATCACAGCCCCCACAAAGCTCTGAATACTGTTGCGCTGCTGACAGGATAAGTTCGCTCTGACGAGAGAAAACCAAAATACCGGGTAGGCAGGAAGTCAAGTTTCCTGCAAAAACTCTTCCACTCACGGGTATGGACCTAAACTGACACAGGTTCGGCATCCTATGCGTTCATCAACGTCACAGACTTCCAAGATCGATGATACGATACCCAGAAGGTGTGGCATCATCATCTCTTGAAGCGACCTCACTCGGCAGAATCACAACTGATCGCTCCCCAGACTCGACAATCCTCCAAACCAACAACCCCTCAAGCCCAAAGGGCTAGAAAAGAAGTCAACCGGGAGAACCTCGTCCGAGCGTGGATTTCATGAGACACTAGTGCCTGCAAAGCAAGCACGCGCCCATTAATTTCCACAACTAATGCTAGGTACACTCAAGCCTGGGTCTGAATTTTCACTCATCAGAGCTCCCCTCCCACAACAGCACACTAGCAATAGATAATAAGTGAGGGAAATGTAAATACAGCAGTATATAACATACAACACAAAAATAAACACCCACAGACAAGCAAACAAGCGCTATGATTGACTCTCGTCGGGACGTTGGATTCCTCAGGTTGACTCGCATAGGGACGTTGGATCCCTAGGAAACTATCGCAGTCCCTAGCAGAGTCTCCAGCTGCTGGGGATTGCCCAGGCAGCTAGGAAGAGAATCCAAGATAAGACTCGCTTAGAGAACCAGTGTCCCCAGCAGAGTCGCCAGCTGTCGCTACCGCGAAAAACGAGGTCGGCAAAATAGAAGAGTCGCCACCTTTCGTTATTTATCCCTCAGAATGGGAAAGGAAACGATCGGGAAAAACCTGACGAAAGGGTATAAGACAAGGTCATCGCAACCATTGTCTGGATTCGGGAGTCGGTTACGCAAGGGGAAGGTATTAGCACCCCTCACGCCCATGGTACTCGATGGGATCCACGCTTGTTGGGTTGTCTACAGGTGAAAAACAATCTATCTACGGCTGCTAAAGCTAAACAGAAAGAAACTGACTCGATAGAGCATCGCGCTCTATGCCTACGTATTCCGTCGTGCAATGGGAAAGTCAGAGTCATCGTAGTTCGAGAAACTACGGGGGAAATTTTCTCGCCGAGACGTCGCGTCTCGTGCCTACGTACTTCCACACGGCGCGGAAGATCAGAGCAAACGTAGTTCGGGCTAACTACGGATAGACAGGGTGTTCTCGATCACACGGGGGTGAGAGAAAGGATTGACGATACTAGTGTACGCATTCTAGCAGTTAGGTGTATGTTGCTCGCTCGACGGAGACTTAGGCGTTACCTGTTTGCGGTAGAACGGACGTAGTATGTCGGGTTTTAAAGGTATGGGAACCTACGGGTTCTAGAACTACCGTCTGGCCTCAATTGCACGCGTGCAAGAGAAAAGGGAAACATCAGTCGTCAGCGGGAAAGTCTCGATCGCACGGCAGCGAGAGAACAGAGAAGTTAGTGGTTAGTGTGCTCGCTAGGATATCGCATCCTATGCCTACATATTCTCGTCTGGTATGAGAAATCAGAGCAGTTGTAGTTCAGCTAACTACAGCAAAAGGGAAAAGGGAAAAAGGGAGCTCGCTAGGATATCGCATCCTATGCCTACGTACTCTCGTCTGGCACGAGAGATCAGAGCAAAAGTAGTTCGGCGGGAAAACGAGTCTCGATTGCACAGGGGCAAGAGAAGGGGTCTCAATCGCTTGAATGCGAGAGAAAAGGGTTTCGATCGCACGGGGCGAGAACAAAGAGAAAGCAGGCTTACGCCTAAACGGGAAGGAACTCGGGACACACACGCAAGAACCTAAGGCGTAGGAGCGAATGCATCGCATGTCACCCAAAGGGTACCATACTAAACAGTATAGACGATTGAGAGGAAACCCCTCAACTGTCATTTCCTACGTATCTAATGTTACGGCTCACAACACTCGACGGTTGCATGAAGACTTGAATAAGAAAGATGATGTTGAACGAAGCGGCTTCGTTGGCTCCTGACATGCGCGCAAGCTCCACTCCAATCTTCTCCTCTCTGGATCCTTGATGAGGACGCTCGAATCAGGAACAATGTAACGCTTAGACCGTCATAGTTTGACTTATACGATAAATCAAACTCTCAGAGGTAGCGTATTGATATCCGTGTCAAAGACAAGATAGAGAAATGATATCGAAAATCATTCTCCAATTGAATCGTGTCACATGGCCAGCCAAGAATAAAATCAACAGTAAAATCGGATAGAAAAGAAACGAGGAGAGAAAATCACTAGCGAATGAGAATAAATTCTACTCCTAAAATTAGCAATTAATTTCTAATAGAAAATATTCTAAAAAAATACAAAGAAATTGCATAATGGAAAATAGCATAAAAAAATTCTATCTAACTCTAATAATATCCTATAAGAAAATAGAGTGAAAATTCTATACAAATCTATATATTCTATGATTCTATAATTTCCTAAAAACAAAAGAAATATAAATTTTACAATATAAAACCTATATTAAAAATATGCAATAATATTCTAAAACTATAAACTATAATCCCTAAGAGAAAATAGAAAAATAGAAACTACAATTATTACAAGCATATGTCCAATACAAGAAAAATTGAAAATTGTAAGGGGAGGGGGGTACATCTTGATAACTGGGGTGAAATGCAGAAAAAACAGGGCCCAACCCACAATACAATGGTCAGAAAAAAAATAAAAACAATAACACTAAGGGGGGTGCAGACTTCAGCAATCAGTTGGGCCCAGCCCAACAAGAACTAAAACAACCAAACAAAAAAACAAACGGAGGGTGAATATGGAAACGGGGGGGGAGGGGGGGGGTGATCCAAAGAGATAATCACTTGGGCCAAAACAAGCCCAATAACCCGTCCACGCAGTCCCCCCAAAGAACCAGAGCCTCTTCTTCATTTTTGCCAAAGGAAACCCTAGCTCTTCCGCCGCCGTCTCCCTTACCGTCTCCTTCCTATCTCTATCTATTCCTCCTCATTCAGCTTCTAACCCTAAGCTTTCACCTCACCTTCCTTACTCACCCTCTCCGTTCAATCTCACCGGCCGTCGTTTGGTATCTTTTTCTTCCAACTAAACACCACAAATCCTGTTAAGAAAATGCGAAGAAACTTCTGGCGGAAGCTGATGCAGGTGAATGATGTTCTTGAATCTGGCGAATTTGGAGATGATGAATGTTCTTCGTGAAAACAGTGATGAACGAAGATGATGAGATCTTGAACAATTTCTGGAATCATGCAAGAACCGATGGATGAACACGATGAAGGTCTTGAAGATTCGCTGGGAAATCGGATGATGAAGTTTGTTATGAATCCTGAAGAATGTGTACACTTGATGAACGCCAATGATTTCTGGAAGAATTTGGTGAACACGTTGAACATGGAGGTTTACTGGAGTTTGTTAATGAAGGTTCTTGAAGGAAGTTTTGTTGGTTTTATGTGGAAGGTGGTTGAGGATCTATGGATCTTTGAAGGCGGTTTGACGAACAAATGATGTAGGCTGAACGGATTCTGAAGGATCTAGAGAATGATGAACACGGCTGGATGTTCTTTGAATGGATCTGATGAACAACCAAAAAATGCTTTGAAGATCCAGGAAGAATCTTGAGGATCTGGTGATGAAGGTTGAAGAACGCGGTGATGGAAGATGAATGTTGTTACAGATCTGGAAAATCTTGGATGAATATGATGAATCTTCTGGTGGAAATTTGCAGTTTGCGGCGAGCAGTTATGAATTCTGGTGAGAAGTTACGGCGAGGTTTGATTTCACCGGTGAGACTCCGACCGTTTTCATGGCCGGCGGCGAGGAGGAAGTGGTGGTACACGTGGCGACGTGCATGGAAGGGGAGAGAGATAGTGGGACGCGTGGCAGTATGTGAGGGTGTGAGGCGTCAGTGAGGGAATGTAGTGGAAAAGTGAGGTGTCCAGAAGTGAGTTGGCGGAGAGAGAATGACACGCGTGGAAGGCTCTTATACTGCCAAGTGGCAGTGAGAAACAAATTGGGCCCCAGAATTGGACATCTGGCCCACCAGGACTTGATTAGACTCAAATAATGGCAATTAAAACTGGGTTAACCTCTAATTAAGCTCAATTAACTCCTAATTAACCACAACTAATTAAAATGATTAAAATTCAATTAAACAAATTAAAAGGTGGATTAAAACTGGTTAAAAAACTAAATGACAATTAAGACTCTTTAACCAAACTAATTAATATCTCTAATTAAAAAAGGATTATCCTAATGACTAATTAAAACTATCAATCTAATTAAGAGAAAATGATTAACATCCTAATTAATGTCTAATTAATCCTAAGAATTTATCTTCTTAACATCTAATAAAACTAGTACCACTATTAATTTCTAACACCAATAAAAAAGAAAAATCTATTAAACCTATTTATCATATCTAAACAAATTTGATTAGTATCTAGAAAGAATTAAGTCTATAAAATGCTAAAACCAAATTAATATCTAAAGAAAGATTTAAAATCTATTAAATTCTAACCCTATTATATATAAACAAATTTGATTATTCTAGAAAGACAACCAATTAAAATTCTAGAAAGCAATTAAATCTATTAAAATCTATTTAAAAGACCATTTAAAATTCTAGAAAATAAGGGAAAAATCTAAAAATGCAAGGAAGGTCAATTAAACCGATTTGGAAACCGATGCGCGACTATAGCAAAATAAACGGTAAAAACCGGACACCTAAATATCCTAAAAAATAACAGCGAGAGCTGAAAACACCGGGACGAGCACCAATTCTCAAAACAAACCCTGCTTATTCGAACTGGCCTGAAATGCCTGAAAAGCGAGAAGAGGCTGTAATCCCGATAAAATCAATCTGACTGCAAAAATGCAATGTACGCGGTATGCAGATGCAATATGCAAAATGAATAGAAAAATAAGCCAAATGCGATAATTGGTTGGTCAAATTTTGGGGTGCAACAGCTGCCCCTATTCAAACGGCTTGGACCTGAAGGGTTGAGAAGCGAACGACTTCCAAACATTCAAAGGTAGAAGACAGTTGAATACAAAAGAAACCCAGAAATTTGCCAACCTGCAGAAATAAACTGCACAGACTGCTTGGGGAACAAATATCCAGAAAACCGAATCCAGTTGTCACAGCAACAAACTGATCAATCCTCTGACAAGGAAGCTGACTTTAGCACTAGTTATCTGCATGACACCACATATAACAAACCCGAAGGTTGGATCAACATGCACTTGATCCTCTCACATCGTCTAATGATAGACGGAACATACCATCAAAATCTCGCATCGTCTAATGATAGACGAGAGGAACATCGTATTCAAATCTCGCATCGTCTAATGATAGACGAGAGGAAAACCTTATTCAAATCTCGCATCGTCTAATGATAGACGAGAGGAAAATCGACCCAAGTCTCGCATCGTCTAATGATAGACGAGAGGAAAATCCTATTCAAATCTCGCATCGTCTAATGATAGACGAGAGGAAAACCTTGTCCGAAGAACCATATCGTCAGTGAGAACTAGTGGAAAGAAAACCATATAAACTTCAACGCCACCCATCAAATTTCAGAATCCTTTCGTCTACAGGAGTTGATGGAAAGAACAATATCCTCAAAGGGGCCACATCATCAGTAAGAACCGACAGGAAGAAAACCACCTTCAAAGAGCCATGTCGTCAATAAGAATCGACAACTAGGAAAACCAAACATTCCTCAAAGAGCTTTGATGTCGATAAAGAATCAATAGTCAGGAAAACACCTTTTAAAATGTCATCTCATCCGATAAACAAAAAGAAAGCCAATATCTAAAGGATCGTCTTGAAACCTCTAAACGTCTCAAGATAGACGGAGAGAAACCATACTCGAACTCACGACGTCTGCGGATAGACGGAGAAAATATCTTGCTCAAACTCACAACGTCTAAAGATAGACGGAGAAAATATCTGCTCAAACTCACGCCGCCTAAAGATAGACGGAGAAATCCATACTCGAACTCACGACGTCTACAGATAGACGGAGAAAATTCCTGCTGGGGGAAATACATCGTCAATAGGAATTGACGGGAAGAACAGTCTATCTTCATCAAATGATTGATAGACAAAGCAATAACCATCGTATGATCTGAGAATCAAATAAACCACAGAACTATCTGAACAAAGCTGCTGAGTAATTTCCCCTGAACTGATTGCAGAGTAATTCACATTGCCACGGAAGGCTGATAGAAAAATTGGCTTATGCTTCGTATGCATATGTGTATGTTCGAATTTTTCTATGGTGTAATGCTCCATTTAAGATGGAATGTTACGCATTTGGCGATGAAATGCAAATATGATGATATATGCAAGATGCAAATGCAGGCTCGGGCTGTTGGAGAAAGGTTGTACACAGAAGGACCATTCCAGCAAAATAAATGCTGGAAAGGTGAAGCCAACTCCGCTGCTGGAGAAACTGGATACGGAACCGCTTCAGCAAAATAAATGCTGAAGACAAAGCCAACTCCGCTGGGAATAACCGGTACCACAGAATTATTCCAGCAAAATAAATGCTGGAAAGGTGAACCGACTCCGCTGAGGGATAACCAAATGTGCTAAGCATGATCGGACTTCCCTGGGGATAGCTTACACGTGTCAATGAAAATTGGACTTTGCTGGGGAAAACAGACGGATTCTTTCTGCATACCAATGAAGATTGGATTTTGAAACTGATGCGCCAACACGGATTGGACCTCACAGTGATTGCCAATATGGATTGGGCTTTAGGAATGGCGCGTCAATAAGGATTGGGCCTCCTGACGATTGCCAATAGGGATTGGGCTTTTAGGCTGTCCGTGATGGGTCAGGTACGACTGACGCTGGACAACATCCTGTCTGAATTCACAGTTTCTGATTAAAGGGTCAAGGGATAGTAACAAGACTTCCCGACATTCGTCTCACACTTGAAGATTGGCTGAACCTGCTTGAGTAGCTCTGAGTAGCTCTGATGACACGGAGAGGAACAATTCCTTCACTTTTGATATGCCCCAGTCTGTGGGATCCCTGTGGGGATATTCCTCGAAAGGAAGTCTAAAAATCTGTACCCTGATGGTCTGACATGAACTTCCCCAGCACTCTGAACCTCGGAGAGATACTTCGGATCAAATGCCCCTCGGGCAAGAAACGACTTCTGCGCTTTTCTTAGAGTGGCCTGTCCCTGTCTTCGACGACTTTGCCCCTGATTGGCTGATCTGCGGGGAGATACACTGGTTGTCCTCGAGAGATTCACCAAATCTCGACCTGAATGCTTCAAAATACTTGTCTTTGGATGGCTGACACCACTAGGAATTATTTGATATAGCTTGCCCCGGTTCACGGAGTATTCGGGCGTTCTGCATTCTATCCTGATCAGACATTCCACTGTAGGAAACTTTCCTGCTGTCAAACGCTTACTCGCAAGTAAAACGAGTTGTTCTGCATGAAAGATATATTAATGCAATGCATATGACAGTTTTGACATCCAATCTGTTCACTGGAAAAGGAAAAACAGTTTATGACATATAATGCACAAATCATTTATCAAGAATATCAACATCAATACCAACATGGTAAGAAGAATCCTTTTAGGAGCCAGTTTCGACGTGATCTTTAACGATGTAAGCCTTCGAAACAAACCCTGCTTCAATTAGGACTTTCTCTGGTTGTAACGTGGCCAGGTTCACGGTTTTGAAGGAAAGGATAAAGGCTCAAAATTTATTTTCAACCCACCCGTTCTCCGTGATGTTCTCCAATCCTACGTTTAGTTAATTCGACCTTAGGGTTTACCTCTTAGAGTTTGAAGGATAGGAGTGATAGTTCGAGAAACCATGAGTTTTTTGGAGTGACAGCCACTCGCTTTTCGTCTTTGCCACTTGGGGTCACACGACTCGTATTTCATTTGAGGATTTTTCTTTTGTAATCCTTTCATTTTTATTTTTCTTTCCCTAACTTTTGCCTGGACTGGCTCTTTTGAGCTTCTTTTGACTATTAAGTCAGCGGGGTGCCCTCATTTTTGCCTAAGTCATTTGCTTCCAAGTTTTGACTTAGCGGGCTTTTGATTCTTTTTGCTCTTCTTTTTTTTCAAACAAGTCATGTGACACTGGTTGTCTGACTCTTTGGGGAATAATATGACTGTTTCACTCCTAACGCTTAACCACTGTGGTTTTTAGGCACGACCTCTAAAGGTGTGATTGATCCTCGAACGGACACTCCTTTTTCTGCAATTTGGACGTTCAGTCAAATTAGCTAACACCTACCCTGCCCCGGGTTAAGATTGAGGGTTTTTCATGTTCCGAAAGAAACTCCTACTACTAGGCTCAAAGGGGTTGACAAGGGATTATCTTCCTTATAAATCTGGTGTTTGGGGATTTGAAACAATGTCTGTATATCATCAGCAGGTTTTATTTTCAAAAGCATACAATCGGAAGCTTGCGCGTCTTTAAACTTCGTCATCCTCCCCGGATTCCGCTTAACCAAGCGTTGGATATCTGTAAAAATTGAGCGAACACGACTGGACTACATCAAAACATGCATATTCATTTCATTATCCATATCAATTTAAAATAGTACAAGTTTTACAAATGCAATTTGCGCTTTAACAGAAAAGAAACTACAAATGCAAAGAAACGACATGATAAAATACAGATTGCCAGTTGCTGGGAACCGAAATTTTCGAACTTGATTTGCTGCTGAGCCAGCCATCTTTAGAATTGATCGTCGAAGTCATCCTGATACTCCTCTGAACATCTGCTTTCAGTGAACTCTCCCATGACCTGAACTGATTCACCCACTTGGCTGAATAAAGGGAGGTCGACACCCTGAGGCATGACAGATATCCTGTTAGAGTCCAACAAGGCTTGAATCTAGCTTCGAAGCACCTTACAGTCATCTGTTGAATGCCCCTGTGCTCTAACATGGTACTCACAGCGAGCGTTGGCATCAAAACCTGGAGGGTAAGGCGGGATCATTGGATCTGTCTCTTTTGGCACTATCAGCCCACTTTTGACCAAATCCGGCAACAGTTGACTGTACGACATCGGTAGCTGAGTAAACTGCCTTTCAGGCTTCCTTGGTCTTCGTCGGGCGTGCTGACGCGGTTGGCGATGATACGACTGTTGACTCTAGCGGGTAACAGATATCTGACAGACAGATCCAACAGGTTGCTGACTCTGAGTACTCGAAGTGTCAGGATACTGAACCTGAGGTACGGGAGATTCTGAGACAACACCACTGCCTTTCTCCCCTTCTTCTTGAGAACTGACAATTGATTCATCTTTATAAACTGCAGTATAGGGAATATCTTGAATCTTTCCGCTCTTGATTCCGCTCTCAACACGTTCTCCTACTCTTATCAAGTCCGCAAAGCTTGCATTTCCACAACTGAACAATGTGTCATAGTAAGGGCCTTTCAAAGTATCCACGAAAAGGTCAACCATTTCTCTATCCACAAGCGGTGGTTGAACACGAGCAACCAATTCCCTCCATCTCTGCACATACCCTCTAAAGGATTCATTATCCGCCCCAGATAACTCTTGCAAATGCACGCGACTAGTAGCCATATCCAGGTTGTAGTTGTACTGCTTCACGAAGGCATTGGCTAAATCCGACCATGATTTGATACTATCACTCTTCAACTGCATGTACCAATCCAAAGATGCTCCGATCAAACTATCTTGGAAATAGTGAATCATAAGCTTGTCATTGGCGACATGCGAAGTCATTCTTCGGCAGAACATAACCAAATGTAGCTTCGGATAACTATCCCTTTTATACTTCTCAAAATTGGGCATCTTGAACTTCGGAGGCAACGCAAGGCCTGGCACCAAACACATGCTCGCAGCATTCAGGTTGAGAGTATTCTTGTTTATCAAGGCAGCTATCTGATCTTCCAACAGCTGAATTCTTCTCATATGCTCAACAGTCTGTGGGTTCTGAACATTAACCTGCGGGACAACTCTTGGATGTGGGACAATCCATGGAGAAGGAACAATCCTTGGAGAATCTGGCGTGGAGAAAGTGAAACCTTGATACTCTGTGTCATCGAGAGAAGGTGGTCCTCTGACAGGGGTTTGCACAGGCTGAGCGACATTGTTCACCGGAGTCCTCTGAATGTTGTTCTCTCCTCTATTCATAGCTGTTATAGCTTCCATGAACTGACTCAACTGGTTCTTCAACAGTTCAAACTCGGCTCTGGTAACAAACTGATTCTGCTCTTCGGAGTCCATGATCCTTCTAGAAACTAACTCAAGTCCAATGCGAATGTCGGGAAGTCAACTGCAAGTTGGACAAAAGACGGGTAAGCTCTCTATTCCGGCCAAGGATGGACATGCAAGCATGGTATGCGCCTGAAATGCAATGCAAAATGCAACAAACACGGGATCACAGCCCCCACAAAGCTCTGAATACTGCTGCGCTGCTGACAGGATAAGTTCGCTCTGACGAGAGAAAACCAAAATACCGGGTAGGCAGGAAGTCAAGTTTCCTGCAAAAACCCTTCCATTCACGGGTATGGACCTAAACTGACACAGGTTCGGCATCCTATGCGTTCATCAACGTCATAGACTTCCAAGATCGATGATACGATACCCAGAAGGTGTGGCATCATCATCTCTTGAAGCGGCCTCACTCGGCTGAATCACAAGTGATCGCTCCCCAGACTCGACAATCCTCCAAACCAACAACCCCTCAAGCCCAAAGGGCTAGAAAAGAAGTCAACCGGGAGAACCTCGTCCGAGCGTGGATTTCATGAGACACTAGTGCCTTCAAAGCAAGCACGCGCCCATTAATTTCCACAACTAATGTTAGGTACACTCAAGCCTGGGTCTGACTTTTCACTCATCAGAGCTCCCCTCCCACAACAGCACACTAGCAACAGATAATAAGTGAGGGAAATGTAAATACAACAGTATATAACATACAACACAAAAATAAACACCCACAGACAAGCAAACAAGCGCTATGATTGACTCTCGTCGGGACGTTGGATTCCTCAGGTTGACTCGCATAGGGACGTCGGATCCCTAGGAAACTATCGCAGTCCCTAGTAGAGTCGCCAGCTGCTGGGGATTGCCCAGGAAGCTAGGAAGAGAATCCAAGATAAGACTCGCTTAGAGAACCAGTGTCCCCAGCAGAGTCGCCAGCTGTCGCTACCGCGAAAAACGAGGCCGGCAAAATAGAAGAGTCGCCACCTTTCGTTATTTATCCCTCAGAACGGGAAAGGAAACGATCGGGAAAAACCTGACGAAAGGGTATAAGACAAGGTCATCGCAACCATTGTCTGGATTCGGGAGTCGGTTACACAAGGGGAAGGTATTAGCACCTCTCACGTCCATGGTACTCGATGGGATCCACGCTTGTTGGGTTGTCTACAGGTGAAAAACAATCTATCTACGGCTGCTAAAGCTAAACGGAAAGAAACTGACTCGATAGAGCATCGCGCTCTATGCCTACGTATTCCCTCGTGCAATGGGAAAGTCAGAGTCATCGTAGTTCGGGAAACTACGGGGAAAATTTGCTCGCCGAGATGTGGCGTCTCGTGCCTAAGTACTTCCACACGGCGCGGAAGATCAGAGAAAACGTAGTTCGGGCTAACTACGGCTAGACAGGGTGTTCTCGATCACACGGGGGTGAGAGAAAGGATTGACAATACTAGCGTACGCATTCTAGCAGTTAGGTGTATGCTGCTCGCTCGATGGAGACTTAGGCGTTACCTGTTTGCGGTAGAACGGACGTAGTATGTCGGGTTTTAAAGGTATGGGAACCTACGGGTTCAAGAACTACGGTATGGCCTCAATTGCGCGCGGGCAAGAGAAAAGAGAAACATCAAACGTCAGCGGGAAAATCTCGATCGCACGGCAGCGAGAGAACAGAGAAGTTAGTGGTTAGTGTGCTCGCTAGGATATCGCATCCTATGCCTACATATTCTCGTCTGGTATGAGAAATCAGAGCAGCTGTAGTTCAGCTAACTACAGCAAAAGGGAAAAGGGAAAAAGGGAGCTCGCTAGGATATCGCATCCTATGCCTATGTACTCTCGTCTGGCACAAGAGATCAGAGCAAACGTAGTTCGGGGGGAAAATGATTCTCGATTGCACAGGGGCAAGAGAAGGGGTCTCAATCGCCTGAATGCGAGAGAAAAGGGTTTCGATCGCACGGGGCGAGAACAAAGGGGAAGCAGGCTTACGCCTAAACGGGAAGGAACTCGGGACACACACGCAAGAACCTAAGGCGTAGGAGCGAATGCGTCGCATGTCACCCAAAGGGTACCATACTAAACACCCTAGATGATTGAGAGGAAACCCCTCAATTGTCATTTCCTACGTATCTAACGTTACGGCAAACAACACTCGACGGTTGCACGAAGACTTGAATAAGAAAGATGATGTTGAACGAAGCGGCTTCGTTGGCTCCTGACATGCGCGCAAGCTCCATTCCAATCTTCTCCTCTCTGGATCCTTGATGAGGACGCTCGAATCAGGAACAATGTAACGCTTAGACCGTCATGGTTTGACTTATACGATAAATCAAACTCTCAGAGGTAGCGTATTGATATCCGTGTCAAAGACAAGATAGAGAAATGATATCGAAAATCATTCTCCAATTGAATCGTGTCACACGGCTGTCGCACCTCGAAAATTCATTTCGAACATACGACCCCTCGCGCAAAAGGCGCGGAAATTGCGGTTCGACAGAGTCGCCACCGAACTTTATTTTCCCGAATGAACGGGAGAGGAAAATATCGAGAAAACCTCATAGACACGGAAGGAACACGGCCGTCGCAACCATATTCTTGGGTTCGGGAGTCGGTTAGGCGAGGGGAAGGTATTAGCACCCCTCACGTCCGTCGTACTCGACGGGAACCTCTTAATTCGAGTTAATGGATGTTAGCTAGACTTAATTCTTCTCTTCTCGCTACTAAATGCTAAAGGATACTATAAGGGGATAAAGACACTAGGGGAAAGGGGATGGTTAGAAGATAGGGTGCTCACCAAGGATTGGGGCCCTTGTGCCTACGTATACTCATTCAGACAAGAATGAGAAATCAGAGCGTCATAGTTTGACTACGGGAAATGATGGGGGAAAATGGAAAATGGAGGGGATTGTGCTCGCCAAGATCATCGCAATCTTGTGCCTACGTATCTTACATTCAAGAGTGAATGAAGAATCAGAGTGTTCGTAGTTCGTGGTAACGACCACGAAAGAAACTGGATTCGAATTGGATTTGAAGTGGGTACGGATGACGACTACTTGAAGCTTAAGAAAGACTTCTCGGACCCAAGTAATCGGGAGAGTGAACCAAATACTTGGAACACTCTCTTTTTCATCATGAAGGAATGATATGTTTGAAAGGATAAGGTTGAAATGATGACGATCACTTGAAGCCTAAGAAAGACTTCACAGACCCCAAGTAAACGGGAAAGCGAACCAAAGACTTGGAACACTCTCTTTTTCATCGTAAGAGAAGTTGTGTTTGAAAGGATGAGGTTGAAATGATGACGATTAATTGAAGCTTAAGAAAGACTTCTCAAACTCCAAATAATCGGGAGAGCGGACCAAAGACTTGGTAAACTCTCTTTTTCATCGTGAAAGGAAAGTTATTTGAGTTGGAAATAGTTGAACGATGTCGAGTTGTTAATGTTATTTAGAGGCGTCAATTGTTCACACCCGAATAAGACAACTCGCATGTAAACAAATGAAAGCAAGATCAAAGACTTGAACCTACCTTTTACACCTTGAAAAGAATTAAATAGTTGTTAATTGATTGATGGTTTGTTTCGAAAATCCGCTTGACGTTGGATCAAGGGTTTGACTCGTTATCGCGTGCAAAGCGTGTTGAAAATGAAATTGTTTGAAAAAGAGACCGACTTGACTTACGCATCAAGGGTCGATTTGTAATAGGTTGATGGCGAATGCGTATGAGCACTCGACTTACGGGTTGTTTGAAAGTGGCTCGATGATGAATCGAGAATTAGTTTGAAAATAGTTTGATCCGCTCTAGTCCCTATGGGTGCTCCTAGGAGATAAACTAATAATCAAATAAATGCGAAACATACATCGGAATGGGGAAGGGATACATGTAATTTACACGGGATTGCACGAAATAAAGGGGTCTCATTGTCAAGTAGCCCAAGAGAAAGTCGTGTGTGTGCATTAGTGTCCTAAACTACGCCTTGAGCAAAGTCGGGCACGACTTAAAATTAGGATACCTGCAAATGACCAAAGATCCAACAGTCCACCAATTTGGCTTTTAGGAGTTTCAATAATTTATTAAGTATTTTCAAATATGAGTGAGTGAGATATGAATAATGAGATATGATAATAATTAATATGAATAAATATGATAATATGAAATAATATGAATAAAGTTATATAACAATGATATCCACGATAATATTCAACAGAAATTAAATTTAATATTAGTTTACCGAAATAAAATCGAAAGAAGAAAGGTGGTCTCGGATCCTTTGTTTCACGCCACCAATGTGACGGTTAAACGGTGGAAGTCTCATCATCGACCCAAACGAGGAAAGAAAAAAAAAGGGACAAAACGCCCAATAACAAAAGAGAATTGAATTCAACTTCTAAATTGAAATAAAGTTCTAATAAACTCTAAAAGAAATATTAAAAGAAATTGGAAAGAAAATAGAATATAAATTCTATATATTTAATATATACAAAATATAGAAAATAACAAAAAAAATAATACTATAATATTCTAAAAGAAAAATAGTAAGGTATTACTAAAATATATTTTCAAAATATAATACATAATTTAAAATGTATTTACAAAATAAAAATCTAAAAAATAAATGGAAATGAAGGGGGTAACAGCAGTAAACAGGGATATAGTGTAGCACACAATGGTTGGGCCTTAAGCCCAAAATAATCATAAGCAGCCAGCAGGGGGCACAACATTGAACAGGGGGTTCAAAGAGGAATCCGGTTGGGCTTTGAAGTTGAAAGCCCAAGTCAAAAAAAACAAACGGATAAGGGGGTGCGAAAAGTAAACAGGAGTGTATAGCCCCAAAACGGAATGCTGGGCCCAAGGCCCACTAACCTCAAACTGAAACAAAACCTTAAACAAAACTATCTTCGAAACCCTAGCCCTCTCTCTCTTCTTCCCACCGGCCGCCGTCGGTTTTACGACCTTTCCCCGTCTCCGACCTCTCCTCTATCCGCTCCTCAGCAAAAAACTTCTTCTGACGAACCAAGATCCCTTTTTTTTTTACTTCATATTTATCTCCTATTCAAACAAAACAAACAACAAAAACAAACAGATGAAAAAAATCCTATTGAACGCGATGATCTTCGTATCATGGAAGGCGACGGACGTTAATCAGGAGATGTGTTGCTGCGAGGATGTTAAAAGTTCATGAGTTAAGGATGGTTGAAGACGTTCTTCGAGATCCGAGTACGAAAACGAGAAATCGATGGTGAATGTGGTGTTGTTTGATTGTTGTTTCACGAAGGTGAAAATCTGGACTGTGGAAGAAGCTTGCTGTGAAAAAGATCTATGGCTATGTGAGTTCGTAAGCTTGAAGATGGAAGATCTCAAACAGTGAAGATGATGAAGGTGCTTGAAGACGATTGATGATGAAAACAAGTTGCGGATCCGGTTTAGTGTGTTCGTGATTTTGTCATTACCGTTGAATCCGAGTTTGGGAAGTTTGCAACAATAGTTCGTACGATGAGTAGATGATGTTGCGTTTGGATATGGAGATCTGGTTGATGATGTTTGAAGCTTATTCTTCAAAGTGAAACAACTCAAGTTCTTCCGATCTGAAGTTGATAGTTTGTGTTTGAGTGTTTGAAAGAACAAATCTGGAAAAAGTTATGAACAAATGATGAATGTGTAACGAAATCTGGAAAAAGGTTTAAAGGAGGATGAATTTCATGAAGGAATCTGGAAAAAATGTAAGAACATGATGAAGTTATTGAGTTTCTGGAAAAGTGCATGAAGGAGACGGATGAAGTTCATAGCGCTTCACGAAGAACATGGATGAACACAGATTAATTCTGGAAAATATGTTGAATATTGAAGAACTTTGGATGAGTTTTCCGGCGGTATTCCCGTGAGTTTGGGCCGCGTTTGATGTCTCAAGAGAGTCTCCGGTGGGTTGGATCGTGTTTGCATGTGAGTGGTGAGAGAACGACACGCATGGGGGAGAGAGAGGGTGAGGTGTCACCCATGCAGGAGGGGTAGGGACGCGTGGTCAGCAGCTAGGGTTAGGGATTCCCCTAGGTTTGGGGTTTGGAGGCTGCTGAAGGGTTGTTCCGAGAAAGGAAACAGTAAATAGTGCCTGCATTTATAGGGGGACGACATGTGGCATGACTGGCTTTAATTGACTGATTTGTTGACTGACTTTGATTAATGAGTGCTTAAACCAAACAAAACAAGCTGATGGCACCGTTACCGACTTTAATTAAGACAAATTAAATAATACAATAACAATAAACATCTAAACTTAATTAACTCTAAACTAAGACTCTAACTAACTAAATTTAAAACTAAATAAAATAACCAACTAAATTAACTCTAAATAATTAAATCCTAATTAAATGAAATCTATACTAAATTAAATATAATATTAATTTAATAATAAATAAAACTATATAATTCTGAAAAAATATTAAATAAATAAAGGAAAATAAATTTAATAAAGTAAAAATCTAAAAATAAAGTAATATAAAATCTATTTAAATATCTATTTTCTAAAAACTGTTTAAAACCTATAAAAAAAATCTAAACCTCTAAACTATTTCTATTTAAAAAAATCTACATAACTAGACAATAGCCATAAAAAACGAAAAAAACAAGCGAACACCGAAATGTCGTCGAAAATACCAGCATGGACCGGACCAACAGAATGAGAACAAACTCCACTCGATTCTGAAATAAATCCCCTTATTCTAACTGATTTAAATCGCCTGAAACGCGAGAGAATGGGTTATAATCCCGATAATTCGTTCTGACTGACAAAATGCACTGTATGCGAGAAATGATATGCAAATGCAAATGAAATGAAACATAAGCCAAATTGCGAGAAACAATTGGTCAAATTTTAGGGTGCAACAGGTAGGACAAATTTAGGGTACGACAGATGCCCCTATCTAATTGGCTTAGACCGAGTAAGATGAACGACTATGGCGCTCACTCTTTCAAGGTAGAAGACAATTAGATATAAAGAAGACCCTGAATTTGTCCGAAAAACGGAATGCCCGGGAAAAGGTCAACATCACCAAAAATATGATGGGAAGAGATACACACGGCTACTGCCACCAAAAGGATGATAGGGAAAAAACTCACACCAAACAATATCGCACAATCTATCATTAATGACTATGATAGACCCCCCACCAAAAGGATGACGGAGCGAAACTCGCAAAACACACTATCGCACAATCTACCATTAATGACCATGATAGACCCCCCACCAAAAGGATGACGGAGCGAACTCACACATCGCACAATCTATCATTAATGACCATGATATACCCCCCACCAAAAGGATGATGGAGGGAAACGCAAAACACATCGCACAATCTATCATTAATGACCATGATAGACCCCTCACCAAAAGGATGACGGATCGAACTCACACGCCAAACATATCGCACAATCTATCATTAATGACCATGATAGACCCCCCACCAAAAGGATGACGGAGCGAACTCACACGCCAAACATATCGCACAATCTATCATTAATGACCATGATAGACCCCCCACCAAAAGGATGACGAAGCGAAACACAAAACACATTGCACAATCTATCATTAATGACCATGATAGACCCCCCACCAAAAGGATGACAGAGCGAAACACAAAACACATCGCACAATCTATCATTAATGACCATGATAGACCCCTCACCAAAAGGATGACGGAGCAAACTCACACATCGCACAATCTATCATTAATGACCATGATAGACCCCCCACCAAAAGGATGACGGAGCAAAACACACACCGGCCACTACCACCAAAAGGATGATAGGACAAACACAAATTGAAGGCTACCAACATCAAAAGGATGCAGGCTAGATTGAACTGACGAGGTTCGACTATCACCAAAAGGATGATAGTAAGGCAATTGACAATGGTCACGCTTACTGAATACAACTCATTAGGGAACACCCAAGAGGAAGATTGGATTGAAATGAGTCAACGGGGTATGCCCATCGTCTTGTTTGGAGATCATAGTTTTGCCAAAATGATTTCATGGTTACGCCCATGAACTCTGAAGAGGATGCCCCTGACTGGGCTGAGTTTGTCTTGATGTCTTGGTTTGCTCAACAAAAGGTTGAACAACTTTATGAGGAACGCTTACGGTTTTGCTGAAGATGCCCCTGCTCGGGTTGGATCTTGTACTGAACTTCTTGGATTTGCCCAGCAAAAGGTTGAATAACTTCGTGGGGAGCGCCCACAGTCTTGAATGGTATGCCCCTGACTGGGCTGAATGTTGATTTGAAGATCTAATCAACCACAAGGTTGAAATACGTCATGGGAGACGCCCATGGTCTTTGAAAAATGCCCCTGACTGGGCTGAATCTTGCTTTGAATAACTTCAAATTTTGTGGGAGAAACCCACAATTGCAGAAGATCACCTCTGACTGGGTTGATGATTGCTTTGAAGATGTTGTGGAAGATGCCCCTGATTGGGCTGATGATGGTCTTGGAAACCTTCAAGATTGATCCTGGACCTTGACTTGCATATATGAATGCTGGATGATAAATGATATTCTATATGAGTGGAGTGCAAATGCAAATGCTGACGCGCAGAGATGCAAGAGCTGGGGAAGTAAGGTATGATTGGAGCATGTATATGATGCAGGATACTTATGATAGTGAATGCCATGCGTATGATGCACATGATTGTAGACAGGTGATTGGAAATGTAGGGAGACGCCAGCAATGGTGGATTTCTGGTGGTTGCCAATGCAGATTGGACTTCGGGTGGTGGGAGGGATTGACTTCCTCGACACGCAGATTAAAGCAGAAGATGCTCTGGATGTCCCAAGTCTGGGTATTTGGTGGTTTGTTGTGAATTTCCTTCAGAGAAGGATGCAAATCTGCTTGATGATCAGGGTAACTTAGTTCTGCCCCAGTCTGATTATGGTAATGGTTTGCCCCTGCTCGAGCTCTTGAATGATTTGCCCCAACCTGTGGGCTTTAAAATAATATTGCCTCGTGTACGCCACTGAAATTCAAGTTCCTCCCTGATTGCCCTTTGCTGAAATATCTTTGGATACCTAGCACTGTTTTGTAGTTAAAATTGTACATTCACAAATGGTAATAATTAATGCAAAGTTCGATGCAAGTTTGAAAAAGTATCGTTTATTGAAGTGTTGTGATAGTGAGATGAATAGACCATTAGCCCAAACACTGTGCTACTTTTGATTGGTGTAGAGGATATAACAAGGATAATGACACCGATGTTGATGATTAGAAATCATGTGAGGAGTCAGGTTACGCAACCTTGCGATAGTATGCTTTCAGAATAAACCTCGCCTCAATTAGGTCTTTCGAGGGCTATAACGTGGTCTGGTTCACGGTTATGAAACAAAGGATGCTAGGCTCAAAGTGTAATTTGTACCCACCCATTCTTCTTAATGATCTCCAGTCCTACGCTCAGTTAATTCTACACTTGTCTGGACGGTGTAAGCTTGAAGGTTCAAGGTTCGCTCGACGTGGCAGTTGTTGCACCCCAAAATTTGCCCTCACAATACAAGACTTTGTGTTCCAAGAAGGTTCACAAGGTTCACAAAATTCATAATTGGTCAGAAGAGTTGACAATTCCCTCAGACAATGCACCTCCTAAGCAGTGCATCCAAAACTAGGGTTTTGACTTTAATCAGGCTAAATGGACTTCCAAGACTTCAAGTGAGCTTCATAACATCTTATATGTGTATAAGAACCCCCATGTCAAGTTTCAAGACTTTTCTCAAAAGTTTGCTCAGTCAGATGATCAGATAAGTCAAAAGCAGTCAATGCAGTTAAAAGGTCAAACTGAGGTCAACTGTGGTCAAACCAAAGTCAAACTTCATGATTTTTTTTTTGCCAACATCAAAGAGAGGTTGGGTGAGAAATATTATCATAATAACTGTAATACCCCAAATTTTTCCCTAAGATTTGTCGTCGCATTTCATTGCATTTAATCAATTACTAACAAATTTGTGTAGTCGTTTGACTTTTTGCAGGTAAATATCATATGGCATGCATTTTTTTTTCTAAAAAGTAAAAATGGCACAATTGGCAGGAGGACATGTGTAAGGAGTTATGAGTGTGAGAGGTTGAGAGTTCGAATCTCACCTTTGTCATTTTTTTTGTTTTTATTATTTTTACTCTAAATTTTTCTATCTTTCATTAAAAAAATAACAAAAATAGTTTTTTATTATTATTTAATTATTATTTTCGTATTTTAATTAAATCATTTTTTAAAATATTATTTTTTTCACTTTTTTCTAAATTATTCATAAAAATATCCAAAAAATCATAAAATAAAAAATATTGAAAAAAATTTTGTTCCTTTTATAATATTTTTTATTTTAGGAATCAATAGGATTATTAGTTTTTATTTTAAGTTTATTTTAATTATTTTAAATTATTTAAATTTTATTTTTTCTTAACTAATTATTTAGTTTGGGCTTTAAAATGGGCTTTAGGGACATTATTGACAATTTGGTGTTAACCCTAATTTGTTCCCTATATATACATGTGTTGCCTTGTTGGAAAAAGGGGGAGAATGAAAAAAAACCTAAGAGGAGTGAGTGCCGTTTGCCGTTATTTAGTTTTCTTCTTCATCCATTACTATTGTTTCTTTTTCTTCATCGTTTACCGTTATTTCTTTTCCTTCATCTATTACTGTTGTTTCTTTTTCTTCATCTTTTACCGTTATTTCTTTTTCTTCATCTATTACCGTTATTTCTTTTTCTTTATTTATTACTGTTACGTTTATATATATATAATTTTTAAATTGTTAGAGTTTATATATATAAGATTTTTGATCGAATTATGTCGATACGATGTTTGCACATTTGTGTGCATGACGCGTGACATTTGTGTTAGTTCGATCTGGTTGCGATGATCGCATTTTTGTGTGAGCAATAATACTATTTTTTGCTTAATTTCTTTTTCTTTGCGATAAATTTTGTTTCGTCCGATTTAGATCTGGTTGCGATGAGCGCATTTCTGCGTTAGCAACATTGTTGGGTTATTTGGCACATTTAAAATTCATTATTGCTTTATTATTATTATTATTATTATTATTATTATTATTATTATTATTATTATTATCATTATTTATTATTATTATCATTATTATCATTATTATTACCATTATTATTATTATTATTGTTATCATTAATTTATTAAAATTTGTTATAATATAAAAATCTGTTTTTTAAAATAAATAACATTAACATCTTTTCCAAATTAATATGAAAACCTATTATTTTTAAGAAAAACTTTTTTTTAGATAAATTTAAAATAATAACTAAAATCTTTTTTTTTAAAATAATAACTAGAACCGTTATTTATTTTATTTTATTATTGTTCAATGCAAATTTCATTATCATATTGTATCTGCTCCTCTCATGTAACCTCGCGAACTTAACAATCGCTCTTTAAATTCTGCCTTTAAATTTCTGCTTGCATGGTTTAAATTATGACATTATCTCTCTGTTTGCATGATTCAATTATCTCACGCGTTTACTATTATTTCTGTCACATTGCACACATCCGAAGGTTAGGTCTAACTGTTTGGCCGCCGCGCCAATAGTCCGTAAAACTTCACACATTCAATTTCAAATCCTCAAAACTACAAACTACAAACCCTAATTTTCACAAATGCCTCGCCGCAGGCAAAATTACAATTTTACCCTTAGCATTAGGTCAAAGAGCCGCCGCGCTCATTTTAGGGTTTCCCGCCGTGGAATCCCTAATTTAACCCTAATTACAACTTAACATTTCAACGTAGAGATTTGGAGTTTCTACACTCCACGTAAGCGTGTCCTTAAGATGCGTTTATTCCCCTTGAGACCTTTACCACAGTCAAGAAGTTTCTAACCTCCCTATTGAGGGGAACTACGATTACTCTGATTCCACTCCCGTAAGGATACGTAGGCACAAGATGCGATGTCTTGCCGAGTAAACTTAGAATTAACCCCCTTTATTATTTATTATTGCTTATTTATATTTTATTTATCTTTGCTATTTAATTATTTTGCTTATTATTTTGTAATTGTTTCTTGGATGTAAAGTTGTTTAAGTATTTAATTATTATTATGGTTAGTAATTAGGGAGTGTAACAACATGTATGTAATATTAAAATAAATTTAGATCATTTTAATATAAGATAATTAAATTAAACATTTCACACACGTAAGTCGATTTTAATCGCCGTCTCACTTCCTAAGGATATCCCTCAAGTTGCCTATGAATATTGGTTAAGTGGGGTGTATAAAGCAAGTCCCTCAAAAAGAAAATCATCAAAGTCCCTTATGGTTGCCTTTACGAATCGAGTCCCTTTCGAAAAATGATGATAGTCCCTCCAGTTTGCTTATTACACCCCACAATGGCCTTCAAAAATCCAATTGTCCCTCACATGTCCCTTAACATCCAAAGTAAGGACTACCTACTCCATTATAGTAGGGATAGTCTTACTAAGGAAAGGATAAAGAATAAGAAAGACCTTTAAACATTAGGGTAGGTTACTCCTAGGTGCTTGCTCACTTCAAAATTGTTTCGCACTTAAACAAATTTTCAACAAGTTTTCAAACAAGTTCTTAACACATCCTTACATGGATTATTTATTAACTATTCTGAAAATTTTCTATTCACACACTACAATTTCAAAACAATTCAAAAGTGAGCTTAAGTACCTAAGAGCCCATGGATAACCATGGATGAAAAGGATGCTAATACCTTCCCTTTTCATAACCTACCCCCCGGACCCAAAATATTCTCTAAGGTCTTTCCTGTTCTTTTATAACCTTTCCTTATGGATAAAATAAAAGTCGGTGGCGACTCTTGCTATCCGCAACATTGTTTAAAGTCAGTTCACCGGGTTACAGAACTGGCGACTCTGCTGGGGACTTATTTAAGAGGGGTACCCTTAGGAATTAAGATCACTTTAAATTGTTTGCCTTGTTTGCTTTATTATTATATTGTTGGGGTGCTCTTATGTGTGAAAGATCCTAACCCGGATCTAGTGTACCTTAGGTAAATGGCAATAGACCAAGGAAACTGTACGACGTATATCGATACGGTTGATCTGGTGGCCATAGTTAGTGCGACTTCTTGGTTGGTGCTTATATTCCTTAAGTCAAGTTGAGGATAATATTGAGGCTGCCATATGTTGTCAATGCACTAACTGACTTTTAGAACCCTAGTTAACTCATCTTGGCCTTTAGAAAGTAGTGAGGTAACCGGCTTTGGTGCAGACTGAAGTTGGTTGACACTCGATACTACGCTCATTGAGATCTTAAACTTGGAGGGTTTCGGTTGGCAAGTAAGTTGCCTTCTGAACAACCACCCTTGTGAAGGATCAATGATATTGAGATCCCTTAGAACCTGGTTACTTTTATAGGACAGGATGAACCATCTAACTTCAGGGGAGGGTACTTGCCTTTGAACCTCATGCAAGCCTTTAAACCTAGGGCTATGGTGTGACTTGTTTGTGTGTGCCACATGTTTGTGATTGAGCATGACATCATGACATCATCATGCATCATAAGCATATCATTCTCCCTAACCATTTCAAGGACCAAAGGATTTATCTTTGTTCTTTGTTGCAGGTCATGGCTTCTGCTCGTAGAAACACCATCAGGATCAACTTTGTAGGGATACCTGCTAAGCTCAAGGAGTTGGTTTCCCTAGTGCCTGATCATTCCCAGTTCAACAAGAGACATGGTCACTTATTGGATCTAGTTACTTCAGGGTTCAGTGAAGACATGATGAGTGTGCTGTTTCAGTTCTTTGACCCTAAGCACCATTGCTTTACATTTCCTGATTATCAGCTGGTTCCAACCATGGAGGAGTTCTCTAAACTTCTGGGTATACCTGTTCTTGATCAGAAGCCATTCACAGGCTTAGAGAAGGAGCTTAAACCAGAAGTTATTGCTGCAGCTCTACATCTGAAGAAGTCTGACATTGTTCTAGAGACGAGAAGTGGAGTTAAAGGTATTCTTGCCAAGGTATTAGTGGATAAAGCTCAAATGTTCTTGAAGGCCATGAGCTACGGTGCTTTTGAGGAGATCTTAGCCTTATTGATTTATGGCTTAGTGTTGTTCCCCAATCCTGATCAGTTCATAGACGTTCATGCCATCAACATATTCCTGAGTCACAATCCAGTGCCTACCTTACTTGGAGACATCCTACATTCTCTTCACACCCGTACTACAAGGGCAAGAGGAACTTTGATGTGCTGCATACCTTTACTTTCTAGGTGGTTTATTTCTCACATTCCTCGCTCAGTAATGAAGAATGAGCAAGGGTTCAGATGGTCCAAGAGGATCATGTCACTTTCTCACTCAGACATCCATTGGTGCTCCAGATCTATGGAGAACGTCACCATCATTGACCGTTGTGGGGAGTTTACTAATGTGCCACTTCTAGGCATAAGAGGAGGCATCACCTACAACCCATCTCTAGCTTTACGACAGTTTGGTTACGCCCGGAGCGATGGTCCACATGACATGTTGATTCAGGGCATTGTGTTTGACTACGACAACGATCTTCAGGGTTACCGTCAGAGATTCATACGAGCTTGGGGAAAGGTAAACAGGATTGACAGCAAGACACTGGAGCCTAAGTACACCATTCCTATGGGGGCTTATCTCAGATGGGTACGATTTCGTGCTCAGACACTCATGATGCCATATCCTGCCATCCTACCAGTTACCATGGAACCTGTTGCTGAAGGAGACACAGCTTATACCATCCTTCACCCAGACATGCCTACTGATATGGAAGACTTGCAGAGATCATGGATCCAACTGAAAGAGCAAAGGGATACTTTCTAGGCTCATTACAAAGCAAGCCAAGCAAGGATCCTAGAGCTAACAAAGCTACTTCATGAGGAACGAAACCTCAACTCATACCTCAACACAAAGAGGAAACGTCCATGGGAGACTTAAAACCCCATCTTTTGTACTTATTTCGTTTTCATTTTTTGTAAGCCTAAAAGGCAAAACAAGTTATTACTAATAAAAAGTTACTTTCTTGTTTGTTTAAGCAAATTTAAATCCTGCGGTCCTTGAAAACATTGCATATGCATTCCCATATCATTGCATCACAGGTTTATAATTGTGCACAGGTTTCTCATCTTCTCGCTGTTTATTTCAGCAATGGCTCTTGAACAATCAGTTAAGGATCTCCAGGCACAGAATGCACAGTTCCAAGAGCTGATCCTGAACCTATCCAAGGGGCAGGATGAATTGAAGACACTGCTGGCCAAGAAGACTAAGAAGGCTAGAAGGTCTGCTGGGTTGCTCAACATGGGAAGAAGGTTCAAAGGTCCTGTCAAGACCAAGGAACATGTTGAAGACTATGAATCTGAAGAATCTGAGCAGGAGAGAGGCAGTCTCCACAACACTATGGGGGACTCTGATTTTGAGGCTAACTACTACCATGAGCCTAACGAAGACAAATTCAAGATGCTGGTGGATAGAATGGATGCTATGGAATTACAGAAATCATCTGGGCTGGATTTTGAGGATTTGAGCTTGATATCTGGGGTGGTCATACCCATTGGGTTCAAAGTTCCTACATTTGTTGTCTATGATGGGGTCTCTTGTCCCAAATTGCATCTGAGGTCTTATGTCAGAAGAATGCAACCCCACACTGCTGATAAAAAGTTGTGGATCCATTTCTTTCAAGAGAGTTTATCTGGAGCCCAGTTAGAGTGGTATTATCAGTTGGAGAGTGTCAACATCAGAGATTGGAATGACCTTGCTGAAGCTTTCTACAAGCAGTATCAATACAATGCTGACTTAGCCCCCACTCGCATGCAGCTTCAAAGCATGTCTATGGGTGCCAAAGAAAGCTTTAAGGAGTATGCTCAGAAGTGGAGAGACTTAGCTGGAAGAGTTCAACCCCCTTTGACTGATAGGGAGTTGGTTGATATGTTCATGTGTACGCTGAATGGTCCGTTTTACAGTCATCTCATTGGAAGCTCATCATCTGGCTTCACTGAGTTGATCATGACAGGAGAGCGAGTAGAGAATGGTATCAAGAGTGGTAAGATCCAAGTGGGCACTTCTTCATTAGGTGCTGCAAAGAAGCCTCCCACTGGGAAGAAAGAATCTAATGCTGTGTATGGTCAGCCTGATCGTAACAGAAGGCATCAGTCTGTTAGTGCAGTTCATATTTCAAATCCAACTCCTGCAACAACAGAGCAGCCTCAAGGCAACCAACAGAGGGCTAGAAGACAGTTTACGAAGATCAACATGTCAATGGCTCAGGCATTGCAACACTTGTTGAAAGCTGAACTTATTACCCTGAGGGAGGCTCCTCAGAATCCCAATGTTACCTCTCCCAAGTACAATCCCAATGCACGATGTGCATATCATTCAAACTGTCCAGGACATGATACTAATAACTGCTGGGTCTTGAAGAACAAAATTCAGGATATGATTGATGCTGGAGAAATTGAGTTTGATCCACCAGGTACTCCAAATATGATTACAGCTCCAATGCCAAATCACGAGAAGACTGTCAACGCCATTGATGAAGATATTGATGAAGATCTGCATGTCTATTCAGTTATGGAGTTGAGCACACCATTGTCTGTTATCAAAAAGAGGTTAGTACAAGCTGGGATCTTTCCAGGTTGTCATGAAGATTGTCTATATTGTACCTATAAGCCGGATAGTTGCTTCATTTTGAGAGATGGGATTCAACGTCTCATGGATAAATATACTATAGCGTTTGAAAGAAGACCAGCATCTGTAGAAAGTATGGTGGATCATCTGACTCAGGGTAAGAAGATTGAAGAGGTTGACATGGTTGACAAAGTACCACTAAGAATCACTTCAAAGGGTCCCATTAAAATCACTCATCAGGGCCCAATCGAGATTACTGCTGAAGGTCCTGTGAAAGTTGTTGCTGAAGCCAGAGTAGCTCCTCTGATCATTACCACTCCTGGTCCTATTCCTTATACATCTGACAAAGCTGTGCCATGGCACTATGGGTCTGATGTTTACATCCATGGTGTCAAGCAGGAGCCTTTACCTGATATGCCTGTTGACATTGATAATATTGCTGGATCTAGCAAGATCACTCGTAGTGGAAGAGTCTTCTCTCCTCCAGTTGCTTCTAAGAGTGCAGTTACTCCTGCTGTTACTTCCACCACTGATGCTCGGGGAAAGGGTCCTGTTATTGAGCCTGTATCTACTGATGTGCCAGCTGCTGATGACCTCTCTAAGCAGATGGAAGAAGTATTGAAAATCATTCGCAAGAGTGATTATGATATTGTTGATCAGCTGGGGCATACTCCCTCAAAGATTTCTATGCTCTCCCTGTTATTATGTTCTGAGGCTCATGCCAAGTCATTGATCAAGTTTCTAAAGATGGCTCATGTACCCAGTGCAATTTCTGTGGACCAGTTTGAGAATTGTGTTGCTCACCTGACCTATGACAACGGGTTAGGATTTTCTGATGCTGACTTGACCCCTGCCAAGAGGGATCATAACAGGGCCTTGCATATTTCAATTGAATGCAGGGGCACTACCCTGTCTCATGTGCTGATAGACAATGGTTCCTCTCTGAATGTGTTGCCTAAGGAAGTCCTGAACAAGCTGAGTCCTGAAGATACGGTATTGAAGCCCAGTAATATTGTGGTAAAGGCTTTTGATGGTTCTAGAAGAGTAGTGCATGGGGAAATTGATCTTCCAATCAAGGTTGGCTCTCAGGTGTTCACTGCTACGTTCTATGTGATGGATATTCGTCCTTCGTACTCATGTCTGCTTGGTCGTCCCTGGATCCATGGGGCAGGTGCTGTGACCTCCACATTACATCAAAAATTGAGATATCCGGTGAATGGAAAAGTTGTTACTGTCTTTGGAGAGGAAGAATACTTTGTCATCCATGTAAACACTTTCAAGTATCTGGAAGTAGAAGGTGAATACATTGAAACTCCATGTCAGTCATTTGAAGTGGTTCCCTGGGCTGTTAAGGATTGTGTGACTCCTCCTGCTGTGAAGAGGGTTCCTGTGGTCATCAGAAACCCTCCAACAATGGCAATGGCCTCCCTCAATGATGCAAAAGCTGTGGTGGAAGAAGGTGGTTGTACTATTTGGGGTCAGCTTCCTGATATTCCATACAAGTCTGACAAGTTTGGTTTGGGTTTCACTGCAGAGTCCCAGAAGGCTGTCCGTCGTGCCCGTGCTGTTCGTATCACCAATCAAGGGGTTATCAATGCTGTGGGAGATCAAGATGAAGACTACAACCTGGAGGCATGGATTTTTCCTACTGTGGATGCTGGACTCAAATATTGGACAGGTGAAGATGTTATCCCTATCTCCTTTAGTCAGGAGTAAATACTATTACTGTGTTATGTTTTAAAATTTATAATTTCTGGAACAATTAAAACTTTCAAGCCATGTGCCTTACCCGGGGCACAATGGTGTGCTTGTTACGGGTTGTCATTTCATTTGCATACTTCATTCAATAAAATCAATGGACGTTTCGTTTTCGTAAATATTGTGTTCCTTGTCTTTCTTTTTCTTTTATTTTTGCTTTATCAGCTATGTGTTCTTACACACACCCACGTCACTAAAATGCAGATCCTCATCCACTCTGGATCCAGTTGATAACAGTTCTACTATTGCCAATTACAATTTCGAGAATCCGATCTATCAAACTGAAGACGGAAATGAGGACGATTGTGAAATACCTGTAGAGCTTGCTAGGTTGTTACAACAAGAAGAGAAAGCTATACAGCCACATGAAGAGCCAGTCGAAGTTGTGAATCTGGGAACTGAAGAAAACAGAAAAGAGGTCAAAATAGGGGCTGATTTAGAGAACATGTGTTGTCTTTGATCCCACATTTCAAAGAGATTACTTTTGGACATATTCCACGAAGAGAGAATCAGTTGGCAGACGCATTGGCCACCATGGCATCTATGTTTGAGATCAGCTGGGATGATGAAGCTCCCAAGATTACCATTGATAGATTTGAGAAGCCTGCATACTGCAATGAGATTGACACTAAAGGGGCAGAGGAGAAGCCTTGGTTCTATGAAGTGAAAAACTATCTTGAAGCTCAGGAGTTCCCTGAAGGGGCATCTGTCAAAGATAGGAAGTTCCTGAGAAGGTTTTCTGCTAAGTTCTTTCTGAGTAATGGCATTCTGTATAAGCGTAATCATGATTCAACTATGCTTCGTTGTGTGGATAAGAAGGAAGCTACAGAAATTATGGAAGAGATGCATGATGGGACCTTTGGCACTCATTCTAGTGGTCATACCATGGCAAAGAAGATTTTGAGAGCAGGTTACTATTGGTCTACCATGGAAGCTGATTGCTATCAACACTCCAGAACATGTCACAAATGTCAAATCTACGCTGATAAAGTACATGTACCTCCATCTCCATTGAATGTGTTGACTGCTCCTTGGCCCTTTGCCATGTGGGGCATTGATATGATTGGTGAGATCAAGCCTACTGCTTCTAATGGGCATCGTTTCATCCTAGTTGCTATTGATTACTTCACGAAGTGGGTAGAGGCAGCTTCATTTGCATCTGTGACTAAGAATGTGGTGGCTCGGTTCATTAAGAATAATCTCATATGTAGGTATGGTATCCCTGAAAGGATTATCACTGACAATGGCTCTAATCTGAACAACACTATGACTACTGATCTCTGTACGCAGTTCAAGATTAAGCATCACAACTCTTCTCCGTATCGTCCAAAGATGAATGGGGCAGTTGAAGCTGCTAATAAGAACATAAAGAAGATTGTACAGAAGATGACTATTACTTACAAGGATTGGCACGAGATGTTACCATTTGCTCTGCATGGCTATCGTACTACAATACGTACTTCAACAGGGGCAACCCCATTCTCCTTAGTCTATGGTATGGAAGCAGTTCTGCCTATTGAAGTTCAGATCCCCTCCTTGAGAATTATGAAGGATGCAGGCTTGGAAGAAGATGAGTGGATTCAGACTCGACTTGACCAGATAAATTTGATTGATGAGAAAAGGTTAGCAGCAGTTTGTCATGGCCAGATGTACCAGAAACGGATGATCAAAGCTTTTGACAAGAAGGTTAAGCCAAAGGTATATCAGGCTGGTGACTTGGTAATCAAGCGTATCATATTACCACAGGGTGATCCTAGGGGCAAGTGGACTCCAACATATGAGGGACCATTTGTAGTCAAGACAGTGTTCTCAGGAGGTGCCATGATACTGACTACAATGGATGGTGAAGACTTCCCACAACCTGTAAACGCAGACATAGTTAAAAAATACTACGCATAAAAAGAGACCCGCTAGGTTGACAGGCCTAGGCAAAAATAAGGGCATCCCGGCAAACCAAAAGGGTTTGGGCAAAAATTAGGGATATATATATAAAAAGATGTACACCCGGCAAGTCGAAAACCTGAAAAGGCGGCTTGGGCAAAAAAGGGTATCCCGGTGGATTGAAAACCTGAAAGGGCAATCCAGGCAAAAGTTAGGGATTAAAGCGTATGACTATGTCTCGTTTGGATCACTCATGAAACTGCAACCAGTTGTACTACTTACTCAAGCTCAAACAGATAAAGCTCAATCCAATCGTTTCCGTCTCAACAGCAAGAAGATGAGATACTTGAGTGGCAATAGTAGAATTGAAACTCAATAGGATTATTTCCCACATAGCTGATTCTTTTTGTAAAACTTCATGACAAAATTCTCTTACTAGGGTTTATGTCTCCTTGTACAAACTTACCCGTGTATGGGTCACTTTTGATATAAATAAATTCCATCTTTTGAATCCAGATTCACTTTTACCCTATTTACATAAGCGAAACGTCCATTGGTTGTGTTTGAATGTATGTATGCCTTTTAATATGATTGATGTTTACCAGACATGCATGAAAATGCAGTAATAGTATTTACTAAGGACGAACGAGGGAAGGATTTCAACGAAGCTTCGCCGGTTCATCTTTACAAGACAGTTACAAACCATCAGTAGGACTAATCCATTTTCACAAAGTCTAATCTCCCCTGGAATTTATATCCATCTCTTTTATCCTCATACGGATATACGGGAAATTACTTTCCAATAAGGGCACGATGAACGAAGACGGGATGTTATACTTATCCTACTATCAAACGAAAACGAAGGTTATCTATACCCTACTATCCCCAACAACGGGAGGTTATCTATACCTTGTTATCCCCAACAACGGGAGGTTATCTATACCTTGTTATCCCCAGCAGACGGAGGGTTATATATTCTTCAACAACGAATCGGGATTTATTTTCCTTGGCCAGCAGTTGTTATACAAGGATATCCAGACACTTCCAGCAGTGTCATAGCATACATACATCATTTACATCATACCATAACATATATGTCTATAGTACATTACCTAAGTGCATCATGTCATACATGCATACATAAAGCATAAACTAATGTTGTTATACAGAATGCTACCTTGTTTTCAGGTTAATTATCCAACAAACAATCTTATGATCTTTGGGACTGCTTTATTGTAACCTCAGGGTTACTTTATCCTCCTGATGAGCTTCTTATTACTTTGGGACTGCTTTATTGTAACCTCAGGGTTATTTTATCCTCCTGATAGCCTCTCATGACTTCAAGACTGCTTTAGAGCTACTGATTGCTCTATCCTCCTGAAATCATCCTATTACTTCAAGACTGCTTTAGAGCTATTCATTGCTCTATCCTCATGAGGTCATATTACTACTTCAAGACTGCTTTAGAGCTATTCATTGCTCTATCCTCCTGAAGCCATCTAATTATTTCAAGACTGCTTTAGAGTTATCCATTGCTCTATCCTCCTGAAACTACATTATTATTTCAAGACTGCTTTAGAGCTATCCATTGCTCTATCCTCCTGAAATCATTACTTCAAGACTGCTTTAGAGCTATTGATTGCTCTATCCTCCTGAAGACATATCACATTATTATTTCAAGACTGCTTTAGAGCTGTTGATTGCTCTATCCTACTGAAGCCATTCTATTACTTCAAGACTGCTTTAGAGCTATTGATTGCTCTATCCTCCTGAAGCCATTATTACTTCAAGACTGCTTTAGAGCTATTGATTGCTCTATCCTCCTGAGGTCAGATTTATCACTTCAAGACTGCTTTAGGGTTATCATTATTGATTGCTCTATCCTCATGAAGACATGCTGTTACATCAGTATTACTCCAGACTCCTGACAGTTCTCATTATACTACTGAAGAACTTTCCCCTAGTGGCATCTTTAAGCCCACTCAATCATGTTCAACCAACCATCAATATCACTCCATGCACTGGTGAGTGCAAATTTTTGGGCTTTTGTGTTCAATCCCCTTCAACCTTCCAGGTTACGACTGGCAAATATACCAATCTAACCCCTCAGGTTTCAGAAAATTGAACAGGGGCAGCTGTTGCACCCCAAAATTTGCCCTCACAATACAAGACTTTGTGTTCCAAGAAGGTTCACAAGGTTCACAAAATTCATAATTGGTCAGAAGAGTTGACAATTCCCTCAGACAATGCACCTCCTAAGCAGTGCATCCAAAACTAGGGTTTTGACTTTAATCAGGCTAAATGGACTTCCAAGACTTCAAGTGAGCTTCATAACATCTTATATGTGTATAAGAACCCCCATGTCAAGTTTCAAGACTTTTCTCAAAAGTTTGCTCAGTCAGATGATCAGATAAGTCAAAAGCAGTCAATGCAGTTAAAAGGTCAAACTGAGGTCAACTGTGGTCAAACCAAAGTCAAACTTCATGATTTTTTTTTTTGCCAACATCAAAGAGAGGTTGGGTGAGAAATATTATCATAATAACTGTAATACCCCAAATTTTGCCCTAAGATTTGTCGTCGCATTTCATTGCATTTAATCAATTACTAACAAATTTGTGTAGTCGTTTGACTTTTTGCAGGTAAATATCATATGGCATGCATTTTTTTTTCTAAAAAGTAAAAATGGCACAATTGGCAGGAGGACATGTGTAAGGAGTTATGAGTGTGAGAGGTTGAGAGTTCGAATCTCACCTTTGTCATTTTTTTTGTTTTTATTATTTTTACTCTAAATTTTTCTATCTTTCATTAAAAAAATAACAAAAATAGTTTTTTATTATTATTTAATTATTATTTTCGTATTTTAATTAAATCATTTTTTAAAATATTATTTTTTTCACTTTTTTCTAAATTATTCATAAAAATATCCAAAAAATCATAAAATAAAAAATATTGAAAAAAATTTTGTTCCTTTTATAATATTTTTTATTTTAGGAATCAATAGGATTATTAGTTTTTATTTTAAGTTTATTTTAATTATTTTAAATTATTTAAATTTTATTTTTTCTTAACTAATTATTTAGTTTGGGCTTTAAAATGGGCTTTAGGGATATTATTGACAATTTGGTGTTAACCCTAATTTGTTCCCTATATATACATGTGTTGCCTTGTTGGAAAAAGGGGGAGAATGAAAAAAAACCTAAGAGGAGTGAGTGCCGTTTGCCGTTATTTAGTTTTCTTCTTCATCCATTACTATTGTTTCTTTTTCTTCATCGTTTACCGTTATTTCTTTTCCTTCATCTATTACTGTTGTTTCTTTTTCTTCATCTTTTACCGTTATTTCTTTTTCTTCATCTATTACCGTTATTTCTTTTTCTTTATTTATTACTGTTACGTTTATATATATATAATTTTTAAATTGTTAGAGTTTATATATATAAGATTTTTGATCGAATTATGTCGATACGATGTTTGCACATTTGTGTGCATGACGCGTGACATTTGTGTTAGTTCGATCTGGTTGCGATGATCGCATTTTTGTGTGAGCAATAATACTATTTTTTGCTTAATTTCTTTTTCTTTGCGATAAATTTTGTTTCGTCTGATTTAGATCTGGTTGCGATGAGCGCATTTCTGCGTTAGCAACATTGTTGGGTTATTTGGCACATTTAAAATTCATTATTGCTTTATTATTATTATTATTATTATTATTATTATTATTATTATTATTATTATTATTATTATTATTATTATTATTATTATCATTATTTATTATTATTATCATTATTATCATTATTATTACCATTATTATTATTATTATTGTTATCATTAATTTATTAAAATTTGTTATAATATAAAAATCTGTTTTTTAAAATAAATAACATTAACATCTTTTCCAAATTAATATGAAAACCTATTATTTTTAAGAAAAACTTTTTTTTAGATAAATTTAAAATAATAACTAAAATCTTTTTTTTAAAATAATAACTAGAACCGTTATTTATTTTATTTTATTATTGTTCAATGCAAATTTCATTATCATATTGTATCTGCTCCTCTCATGTAACCTCGCGAACTTAACAATCGCTCTTTAAATTCTGCCTTTAAATTTCTGCTTGCATGGTTTAAATTATGACATTATCTCTCTGTTTGCATGATTCAATTATCTCACGCGTTTACTATTATTTCTGTCACATTGCACACATCCGAAGGTTAGGTCTAACTGTTTGGCCGCCGCGCCAATAGTCCGTAAAACTTCACACATTCAATTTCAAATCCTCAAAACTACAAACTACAAACCCTAATTTTCACAAATGCCTCGCCGCAGGCAAAATTACAATTTTACCCTTAGCATTAGGTCAAAGAGCCGCCGCGCTCATTTTAGGGTTTCCCGCCGTGGAATCCCTAATTTAACCCTAATTACAACTTAACATTTCAACGTAGAGATTTGGAGTTTCTACACTCCACGTAAGCGTGTCCTTAAGATGCGTTTATTCCCCTTGAGACCTTGACCACAGTCAAGAAGTTTCTAACCTCCCTATTGAGGGGAACTACGATTACTCTGATTCCACTCCCGTAAGGATACGTAGGCACAAGATGCGATGTCTTGCCGAGTAAACTTAGAATTAACCCCCTTTATTATTTATTATTGCTTATTTATATTTTATTTATCTTTGCTATTTAATTATTTTGCTTATTATTTTGTAATTGTTTCTTGGATGTAAAGTTGTTTAAGTATTTAATTATTATTATGGTTAGTAATTAGGGAGTGTAACAACATGTATGTAATATTAAAATAAATTTAGATCATTTTAATATAAGATAATTAAATTAAACATTTCACACACGTAAGTCGATTTTAATCGCCGTCTCACTTCCTAAGGATATCCCTCAAGTTGCCTATGAATATTGGTTAAGTGGGGTGTATAAAGCAAGTCCCTCAAAAAGAAAATCATCAAAGTCCCTTATGGTTGCCTTTACGAATCGAGTCCCTTTCGAAAAATGATGATAGTCCCTCCAGTTTGCTTATTACACCCCACAATGGCCTTCAAAAATCCAATTGTCCCTCACATGTCCCTTAACATCCAAAGTAAGGACTACCTACTCCATTATAGTAGGGATAGTCTTACTAAGGAAAGGATAAAGAATAAGAAAGACCTTTAAACATTAGGGTAGGTTACTCCTAGGTGCTTGCTCACTTCAAAATTGTTTCGCACTTAAACAAATTTTCAACAAGTTTTCAAACAAGTTCTTAACACATCCTTACATGGATTATTTATTAACTATTCTGAAAATTTTCTATTCACACACTACAATTTCAAAACAATTCAAAAGTGAGCTTAAGTACCTAAGAGCCCATGGATAACCATGGATGAAAAGGATGCTAATACCTTCCCTTTTCATAACCTACCCCCCGGACCCAAAATATTCTCTAAGGTCTTTCCTGTTCTTTTATAACCTTTCCTTATGGATAAAATAAAAGTCGGTGGCGACTCTTGCTATCCGCAACATTGTTTAAAGTCAGTTCACCGGGTTACAGCAGTCACCTTATTTTGATGGATGCCAGTGCCCCTTTGATCTGGGTGGCCACTGAATCTTTTTTGTTTTTGTTGAGGGTTTCGGGGTCCTCTTTTGCTTTTGTTTTTGATCCTTAACTTTTGCATGGATTGACTTTGCTTGTCCGATCCATCGGGATTGCCTTGATTTTGCCTAAGTCCCCTCTGAGGTGTCTGACTTAGCAGGCTTTTGATTCTTATTTTGTTGTGACTTCCATAACATGGGTCTTTGATGAACCATCGTCTTTAGGATTTTGCTTTATTGATTCAAGTGCGGGGTTGAATTAACTGAACACTACCCTGCCCCAGGTTGAGTGTAAAGGTTTGAATATCCGAAGGAAACTGCTACTTCTAGGCTCGAAGTGGTTTACTAGGGATTAACTCCTTATATCTCCGGTGTTTGGGGAATTGAAGCAATGCCTGTACATCATTGACGAGATTTTGTCTGAAAGCATACGGTTTGCAATTATGGGTATCTCGTTCTCATCATCCTCCCTCAAATCAAGCTAAACAACAGTGAATAGAGTGGAGTGAATAAATGTGTCGGTGATAAGTGAAAATGAGTGAATACGACATAACTAATTCAAAACATGCATAAACAATACATTAATGAAAACCAAATACGAATGGCAATTGTTCAAAGCATACAATACTTAAACAAACAAAGACAAAATATAAGAACTGCGAATAATGAAATGGCAACATGACTGCCTTCTTCGGGGAATGAACTTGACTGGAATTGATCTGATGTTGGCACTAGTTGACTGGTGGCATCGGATTGTTGATGATATTTGGAGACTTTCCATTGAAGTTGATAGCATCCCTATCGATCATGTCTTGAATTATGTGCTTGAAGGCTATGCAATCCTCAATGGTATGACCTGGAGCGCCCTTATGAAACTCACAATGAGCATTTGCATCGTAATCGGCAGGAATGACAGTTGGAGGAGCCAAATCTCTCGGAACAACAGCTTTCTTCTCCATCAACTGAGCAAAGATTTTGGCATATGTCATTGGTAGACGATCAAAGACTCTATCTGGTCTCCATGTTCTCTGCGGACGCTGTGGGCGAGTACCTTGTCGTTGCTGAGTAGCTTGCATCTGTTGTTGCTGAGGAGGATACTGATATCCTTGTTGGTTGTAGGCTTGTTGCTGAGGAGCCTGTTGCCGTGGCATCTGAGCTTGCACTGCTTGAACAGCTGGCTGATAAGGCATTGGAGCATATTGCGCAGCAGCAACATATGGATACTGATAGTAGGGAACTTGATAAGGCATAGGAGCGGGAGCTTGTTGAGAAGCTTGCCCTTTCTGCAAAAAGATGGCATTTGTTTCGCCTTCCTTCTTCTTGTATCCATTGAAAGGCTTCTTGGTGTTGGCCTGGTTGTTGGAACCTCCTGGTATCTTTCCGCTCTTTAACCCTTCTTCAATTCTCTCACCAACGATCACCAAGTCAGAAAATCCAGCAGAGACACTACCAATCAGCTTTTCATAGTACTGGCCTTGCAAGGTACCCATGAAAATGTCAATTAGCTCACGATCAACAAGAGGTGGATGAACCCTTGCGGCTAGCTCTCTCCATCGTTGTGCGTACTCTTTGAAGGATTCGTTGTCCTTCTGAGTCATACTCTGAAGCTGAGTACGATTCGGAGCAAGATCTGTGTTGTACTTATACTGCTTGACAAATCCATCGGCTAGCTCGGCCCAAGTGCACACACTATTACGTTCCAGCTGCATATACCGTTCGAGTGATGCCCCAGACAAGCTATTTGGGAGCAATGGATCATGAGCTTTTCATCTCTGGCATAGGCAGCCATCTTGCGACAGTACATCTTCAGATGAATATTTGGACAACTGAGACCTTTGTACTTCGAAAATTCCGGCACTTTGAACTTGGGAGGAATGACAACATCAGGCACCAAGCATAACTCCAAAGCACTGAAAGAATTCAAACTGTGCCCCTCCATGGCTCGGAGTTTCTCGGCTAGATCTCGGTACATCTTCATGGCTTCTGAATCCTGAACAGCAACAGGAGTGGAAATGGGGATAGCAGCATGGTAGTTCTGAACGTCGTTATAATGATCCATCAGAGTATCTTCGGTATGGGGAGCAGGGATTTGCACAGCAGTAGGCTGGGCCTGCGGGATAGCTCCAATGGTGACTCCGGTCGCTGGGGTTGGATGAGAAGTGTTCCCTTCGGCTGCGTTATTGAAGTTCAACGGCATCCCATGAGGATTTGGAATTGGAACCAAAGGGATCGCAGTAGACCCTTGTCCTTGACCATTGTTGTTGACGACAGCAGCGGCTTCACGCTGTTCTTCCTCTCTTCTGGCTGCGAGGATGGCTTCGAGGATCTGGTCGATCTTTCCTTTCATAGAATCCAACTCTTCCCTGAAGGTAGCTTGCTCCTGTTGAATCTGCTCCATCATTCGTCTCGTATTGGCTCTAGTTGCATACTGGTGTCGAGGACTCAACTTGATTTACTAGATATGAAGGAAAGAGAAACATGAGAAACTGATGAAGGAAGGAGAATGCAAGATGCACAACAAATGAGATGCAATGCAAATGATATGCGATGCAAGATGCAAGATCCAGGATCACAGGATCACAAATTCAAACAATTCTGAGATTATCTGGGTGAACGGTTCAAGGATCGCAGTCACTGCTCAAAGAAACCCCCACGGGTAGGATTCTAAAACGGGTAGGTGCCTAGAGTCATGGATATCTTTCAAAGATATTACTGCCATGACAAAGCCTCATCATGATGATAATATCCTCAAAAGAATATCCTCTAGGTGAGGTTCTCGTATCTTCCACGCGAGAAAGACTTCTCGGAGGCATCAACTACACAACCATCGACACACGGATTCTAGAAAAAGGTTCTCAGAGTCATAGATCGAGGTTGAAAATATTACTGTAAGAAAGTAATACGTTCAAGGGATCTCATCTGATTGGGGCGTTCGTATTAATTCACAAAGAATTAACACTACCAACCACCATGGATAAAACGGTTAATGGTCCTTGGGATCAACGACTCAAACTCGAAAACATTATTGTCGTGGCAAAGACTCACCACCACAACAATATCTCCAAGGAATCTACTCCAAGCGGGGTTTTCGCTTCAACTCAACGTGAAAGACTCCACACAAGTCTCCACTACACAACCACCATCCTAATCCTAGGGTTATACTCGGACTCGTGTGTAGAGCCATCTCACAAAATAACCATAAGCAGAACAACCCCACAATGCCACAAGCGCAAGTAACCAAGATAAGGATACAAATAGAAAGCGAGAAGAAATAAAAACAACAAGCTAACAACTCAAACTAAGATAGGCTTGACTCTCTCTTGCATGGAGCAATAGTCCCCAGCAGAGTCGCCACCTGTCGCACCTCGAAAATTCATTTTGAACATACGACCCTCGCGCAAAAGGCGCGGAATTGCGGTTCGACAGAGTCGCCACCGAACTTTATTTTCCCGAATGAGCGGGAAAGGAAAATATCGAGAAAACCTCATAGACACGGAAGGAACACGGCCGTCGCAACCATATTCCTGGGTTCGGGAGTCGGTTACGCGAGGGGAAGGTATTAGCACCCCTCACGTCCATCGTACTCGACGAGAACCTCTTAATTCGAGTTAATGGATGTTAGCTAGACTTAATTATTCTCTTCTCGCTACTAAATGCTAAAGGATACTATAAGGGGATAAAGACACTAGGGGAAAGGGGATGGTTAGAAGATAGGGTGCTCGCCAAGGATTGGGGCCCTTGTGCCTACGTATACTCATTCGGACGAGAATGAGAAATCAGAGCGTCGTAGTTCGACTACGGGAAATGATGGGGGAAAATGGAAAATGGAGGGGATTGTGCTCGCCAAGATCATCGCAATCTTGTGCCTACGTATCTTACATTCAAGAGTGAATGAAGAATCAGAGTGTTCGTAGTTCGTGGTAACGACCATGAAAGAAACTGGATTCGAATTGGATTTGAAGTGGGTACGGATGACGACTACTTGAAGCTTAAGAAAGACTTCTCGGACCCAAGTAATCGGGAGAGTGAACCAAATACTTGGAACACTCTCTTTTTCATCATGAAGGAATGATATGTTTGAAAGGATAAGGTTGAAATGATGACGATCACTTGAAGCCTAAGAAAGAATTCACAGACCCCAAGTAAACGGGAAAGCGAACCAAAGACTTGGAACACTCTCTTTTTCATCGTAAGAGAAGTTGTGTTTGAAAGGATGAGGTTGAAATGATGACGATTAATTGAAGCTTAAGAAAGACTTCTCAAACTCCAAATAATCAGGAGAGCGGACCAAAGACTTGGTACACTCTCTTTTTCATCGTGAAAGGAAAGTTGTTTGAGTTGGAAATAGTTGAACGATGTCGAGTTGTTAATGTTATTTAGAGGCGTCAATTGTTCACACCCGAATAAGACAACTCGCATGTAAACAACTAAAAGCAAGATCAAAGACTTGAACCTACCTTTTACACCTTGAAAATAATTAAATAGTTGTTAATTGATTGATGGTTTGTTTTGAAAATCCGCTTGACGTTGGATCAAGGGTTTGACTCGTTATCACGTGCAAAGCGTGTTGAAAATGAAATTGTTTGAAAAAGAGACCGACTTGACTTACGCATCAAGGGTCGAGTTGTAATAGGTTGATGGCGAATGCGTATGAGCACTCGACTTACGGGTTGTTTGAAAGTGGCTCGATGATGAATCAAGAATTAGTTTGAAAATAGTTTGATCCGCTCTAGTCCCTATGGGTGCTCCTAGGAGATAAACTAATAATCAAATAAATGCGAAACATACATCGGAATGGGGAAGGGATACATGTAATTTACACGGGATTGCACGAAATAAAGGGGTCTCATTGTCAGGTAGCCCAAGAGAAAGCCGTGTGTGTGCATTAGTGTTCTAAACTACGCCTTGAGCAAAGTCGGGCACGACTTAAAATTAGGATACCTGCAAATGACCAAAGATCCAACAGTCCACCAATTTGGCTTTTAGGAGTTTCGATAATTTATTAAGTATTTTCAAATATGGGTGAGTGAGATATGAATAATGAGATATGATAATAATTAATATGAATAAATATGATAATATGAAATAATATGAATAAAGTTATATAACAATGATATCCACAATAATATTCAACAGAAATTAAATTTAATATTAGTTTACCGAAATAAAATCGAAAGAAGAAAGGTGGTCTCGGATCCTTTGTTTCACGCCACCAATGTGACGGTTAAACGGTGGAAGTCTCGTCATCGACCCAAACGAGGAAAGAAAAAAATGGGACAAATTGCCCAATAACAAAAGAGAATTGAATTCAACTTCTAAATTGAAATAAAGTTCTAATAAACTCTAAAAGAAATATTAAAAGAAATTGGAAAGAAAATAGAATATAAATTCTATATATTTAATATATACAAAATATAGAAAATAAAAATAAAAAATAATACTATAATATTCTAAAAGAAAAATAGTAAGGTATTACTAAAATATATTTTCAAAATATAATACATAATTTAAAATGTATTTACAAAATAAAAATCTAAAAAATAAATGGAAATGAAGGGGGTAACAGCAGTAAACAGGGATATAGTGTAGCACACAATGGTTGGGCCTTAAGCCCAAAATAATCATAAGCAGCCAGCAGGGGGCACAACATTGAACAGGGGGTTCAAAGAGGAATCCGGTTGGGCTTTAAGGTTGAAAGCCCAAGTAAAAAAAACAAACGGATAAGGGGGTACGAAAAGTAAACAGGGGTGTATAGCCCCAAAACGGAATGCTGGGCCCAAGGCCCACTAACCTCAAACTGAAACAAAACCCTAAACAAAACTTTCTTCGAAACCCTAGCCCTCTCTCTCTTCTTCCCACCGGCCGCCGTCGGTTTTACGACCTTTCCCCGTCTCCGACCTCTCCTCTATCTGCTCCTCAGCAAAAAACTTCTTCTGACGAACCGAGATCCCTTTTTTTTGACTTCATATTTATCTCCTGTTCAAACAAAACAAACAACAAAAACAAACAGATGAAAAAAATCATGTTGAACGCGATGATCTTCGTATCATGGAAGACGACGGACGTTAATCAGGAGATGTGTTACTGCGAGGATGTTAAAAGTTCATGAGTTAAGGATGGTTGAAGACGTTCTTCGAGATCCGAGTACGAAAACGAGAAATCGATGGTGAATGTGGTGTTGTTTGATTGTTGTTTCACGAAGGTGAAAATCTGGACTGTGGAAGAAGCTTGCTGTGAAAAAGATCTATGGCTATGTGAGTTCGTAAGCTTGAAGATGGAAGATCTCAAACAGTGAAGATGATGAAGGTGCTTGAAGACGATTGATGATGCAAACAAGTTGCGGATCCGGTTTAGTGTGTTCGTGATTTTGTCATTACCGTTGAATCTGAGTTTGGGAAGTTTGCAACAATAGTTCGTACGATGAGTAGATGATGTTGTGTTTGGATATGGAGATCTGGTTGATGATGTTTGAAGCTTATTCTTCAAAGTGAAACAACTCAAGTTCTTCCGATCTGAAGTTGATAGTTTGTGTTTGAGTGTTTGAAAGAACAAATCTGGAAAAAGTTATAAGCAAATGATGAATGTGTAACGAAATCTGGAAAAAGGTTTAAAGGAGGATGAATTTCATGAAGGAATCTGGAAAAAATGTAAGAACATGATGAAGTTATTGAGTTTCTGAAAAAGTGCATGAAGGAGACGGATGAAGTTCGTAGCGTTTCACGAAGAACATGGATGAACACAGATTAATTCTGGAAAATATGTTGAATATTGAAGAACTTTGGATGAGTTTTCCGGCGGTATTCCTGTGAGTTTGGGCCATGTTTGATGTCTCAGGAGAGTCTCCGGTGGGTTGGATCGTGTTTGCATGTGAGTGGTGAGAGAATGACACGCATGGGGGAGAGAGAGGGTGAGGTGTCACCCATGCAGGAGGGGTAGGGACGCGTGGTCAGCAGCTAGGGTTAGGGATTCCCCTAGGTTTAGGGTTTGGAGGCTGCTGAAGGGTTGTTCCGAGAAAGGAAACAGTAAATAGTGCCTGTATTTATAGGGGGACGACATGTGGCATGATTGGCTTTAATTGACTGATTTGTTGACTGATTTTGATTAATGAGTGCTTAAACCAAACAAAACAAGCTGATGGCACCGTTACCGACTTTAATTAAGACAAATTAAATAATACAATAACAATAAACATCTAAACTTAATTAACTCTAAACTAAGACTCTAACTAACTAAATTTAAATAACCAACTAAATTAACTCTAAATAATTAAATCCTAATTAAATGAAATCTATACTAAATTAAATATAATATTAATTTAATAATAAATAAAACTATATAATTCTGAAAAACTATTAAATAAATAAAGGAAAATAAATTTAATAAAGTAAAAATCTAAAAATAAAGTAATATAAAATCTATTTAAATATCTATTTTCTAAAAACTGTTTAAAACCTATAAAAAAAATCTAAACCACTAAACTATTTCTATTTAAAAAAATCTACATAACTAGACAATAGCCATAAAAAATGAAAAAACAGGCGAACACCGAAATGTCGCCGAAAATACCAGCATGGACCGGACCAACAGAATGAGAACAAACTCCACTCGATTCTAAAATAAATCCCCTTATTCGAACTGATTTAAATCGCCTGAAACGCGAGAGAATGGGTTATAATCTCGATAATTCGTTCTGACTGACAAAATGCATTGTATACGAGAAATTATATGTAAATGCAAATGAAATGAAACATAAGCCAAATGGCGAGAAACGATTGGTCAAATTTTAGGGTGCAACAGGTAGGACAAATTTAGGGTACGACAACGGCCAGCCAAGAATAAAATCAACAGTAAAATCGGATAGAAAAGAAACGAGGAGAGAAAATCACAAACAAATGAGAATAAATTCTACTCCTAAAATTAGCAATTAATTTCTAATAGAAAATATTCTTAAAAAATACAAAGAAATTGCATAATGGAAAATAGCATAAAAAAATTCTATCTAACTCTAATAATATCCTATAAGAAAATAGAGTGAAAATTCTATACAAATCTATATATTCTATGATTCTATAATTTCCTAAAAACAAAAGAAATATAAATTCTACAATATAAAACCTATATTAAAAATATGCAATAATATTCTAAAACTATAAACTATAATCCCTAAGAGAAAATAGAAAAATAGAAATTACAATTATTACAAGCATATGTCCAATACAAGAGAAATTGAAAATTGTAAGGGGAGGGGGGTACATCCTGAAAACTGGGGTGAAATGCAGAAAAAACAGGGCCCAGCCCACAATACAATGGTCAGAAAAAAATAAAAACAATAACACTAAGGGGGTGCGCGCAGGGAAATAGGTGTATAGTCAGTAAAAAAAATGCTTGGGCCCAGCCCAACAACCAATTGCAGCAAAAAACGGAGGGGCGTAATAGTAAACTGGGAGGTGCAGACTTCAGCAATCAGTTGGGCCCAGCCCAACAAGAACTAAAACAACCAAACAAAAAAACAAACGGAGGGTGAATATGGAAACGGGGGGGGGGGGGGGGGGGGGGGGGGATGATCCAAAGAGATAATCACTTGGGCCAAAACAAGCCCAATAACCCGTCCACGCAGTCCCCCCAAAGAACCAGAGCCTCTTCTTCATTTTTGCCAAAGGAAACCCTAGCTCTTCCGCCGTCGTCTCCCTTACCGTCTCCTTCCTACCTCTGTCTATTCCTCCTCATTCAGCTTCTAACCCTAAGCTTTCTCCTCACCTTCCTTACTCACCCTCTCCGTTCAATCTCACCGGCCGCTGTTTGGTATCTTTTTCTTCCAACTAAACACCACAAATCCTGTTAAGAAAATGCGAAGAATCTTCTGGCGGAAGCTGATGCAGGTGAATGATGTTCTTAAATCTGGTGAATTTGGAGATGATGAATGTTCTTCGTGAAAACAGTGATGAACGGAGATGATGAAATCTTGAACAATTTCTAGAATCATGCAAGAACCGATGGATGAACACGATGAAGGTCTTGAAGATTCGCTGGGAAATCGGATGATGAAGTTTGTTATGAATCCTGAAGAATGTGTACGCTTGATGAACGCCAATGATTTCTGGGGGAATTTGGTGAACACGTTGAACATGGAGGTTTATTGGAGTTTGTTAATGAAGGTTCTTGAAGGAATTTTTCTTGGTTTTACGTGGAAGGTGGTTGAGGATCTATGGATCTTTGAAGGCGGTTTGACGAACAGATCATGTAGGCTGAACGGATTCTGAAGGATCTGGAGAATGATGAACACGGTTGGATGTTCTTTGAACGGATCTGATGAACAACCGAAAAACGCTTTGAAGATCCAGGAAGAATCTTGAGGATCTGGTGATGAAGGTTGAAGAACACGGTGATGGAAGATGAATGTTATTACAGATCTGGAAAATCTTGGATGAATATGATGAATCTTTTGGTGGAAATTTGCAGTTTCCGGCGAGCAGTTATGAATTCCGGTGAGAAGTTACGGCGAGGTTTGATTTCACCGGTGAGACTCCGGCCGTTTGCATGGCCAGCGGCGAGGAGGAAGTGGTGGGAGACGTAGCGACGTACATGGAAGGGGAGAGAGATAGTGGGACGTGTGGCAGTATGTGAGGGTGTGAGGTGTCAATAAGGGAATGTAGTGGAAAAGTGAGGTGTCCAGAAGTGAGTTGGCAGAGAGAGAATGACACGCGTGGAAGGCTCTTATACTGCCAAGTGGCAGTGAGAAACGAATTGGGCTCTAGAATTGGACATCTGGCCCACCAGGACTTGATTAGACTCAAATAATGGCAATTAAAACTGGGTTAACCTCTGATTAAGCTCAATTAACTCCTAATTAACCACAACTAATTAAAATGATTAAAATTCAACTAAACAAATTAAAAGGTGGATTAAAACTGGTTAAAAACTAAACGACAATTAAGACTCTTTAACCCAACTAATTAATATCTCTAATTAAAAAAGGATTATCCTAATGACTAATTAAAACTATCGATCTAATTAAGAGAAAATGATTAACATCCTAATTAATGTCTAATTAATTCTAAGAATTTATCTTCTTAACATCTAATAAAACTAGTTCCACTATTAATTTCTAACACCAATAAAAAAGAAAAATCTATTAAACCTATTTATCATATCTAAACAAAATTGATTAGTATCTAGAAAGAATTAAGTCTATAAAATGCTAAAACCAAATTAATATCTAAAGAAAGATTTAAAACCTATTAAATTCTAACCCTATTATATCTAAACAAATTTGATTATTCTAGAAAGACAACCAATTAAAATTCTTGAAAGCAATTAAATCTATTAAAATCTATTTAAAAGACCATTTAAAATTCTAGAAAATAAGGGGAAAATCTAAAAATGCAAGGAAGGTCAATTAAACCGATTAGGAAACCGATGCGCGACTATAGCGAAATATACGGTAAAAACCGGACACCTAAATGTCCTCAAAAATAACAGCGAGAGCTGAAAACACTAGGACGAGCACCAATTCTCAAAACAAATCCTGCTTATTTGAACTGGCCTGAAATGCCTGAAAAGTGAGAAGAGGCTGTAATCCCGATAAAATCAATCTGACTGTAAAAATGCAATGTACGCGATATACAGATGCAATATGCAAAATGAATAGAAACATAAGCCAAATGCGATAATTGGTTGGTCAAATTTTGGGGTGCAACACTTATGCTTCAGATGCTTATGTTTGAAAATGGCGTAATGCTCCATACGAAATGTAAATGCTACGCATTTGGGAGGATGCTAATGCAAAATGCGAATGCAAAAGAACCAACCTAGCAAAATAAATGCTAGGGAGAAAAGATACACACCCCGCCGGGGAGAGAGAACAACCCTGCCAGGAAGAGAAATCCACGCCGCCGGGGATCAAATCTTCTGGGGACTTGAAAAGCTTAGCTGGAGCACAAGCAATTATGTGCTTAAATCAAACCCTTTCTGCTGAGGGAACTATCTCTGCGGGGAAAAACAATCGACCACCAAAGATTGACTTTATCCTGCTCCAGAAACCAGCTCTGAACGACATTCCTGAAAACTTTATCCTGCTTGGGGAGAAAATCCACTCTGCTTGGGATTACATCAAACATCGACCTGTCTTACCAAGGAATATCAGATACTTCTACTCTACGGGGAACATGAATCTATTGGGGAAATCCCTGACTCCTGTTCTACCACTTACTCTGTTGAGAGAATTAGCACTGCACTCTGTGGGGAAAGGGCGTCACCAACTTTACCTCCGCTGGAGAAGAAAACTGGTTTACAAACCACCATGCCATTGAGGGAAACACTGCTCCGCTGAGAACAAACTCCACCCTGCTGGGGACTCACTTTCTCACGAAGATAAAGCTTTGTTCTATTGGAGATACAACATTTCAAACTTGATAATCGGACTCTGCCGGAGATAAAATGACCACTTCACTGGGGAAGTGAAATCTCTGCTATGGGAAGCATACCTACTCATTGCTCATGCCTGACTGCACTTACTTGTGGGGAACAAGTCCATTCTACCGGAAGTATCACACTTAATCCACTGAGAATACCCGGCTGACAACAACTGCTACTTGTTGCGACTCGAACTGCTGAGGATACGGGAATCTCACCCGGCTGTGATAACCCTGTTGACCTGCAACAAAGAAAAACACCAGAAAGGTTCTACGTGTGAAATGGTTACCTTAGTTACCATCCATGATACTTGCCGATCAAGCAAAGTCAGCGCTTTCGTTATGCTCTGTACAACCTCTTGCGTTTACCTGCAATGCTTACCAAAATAACATACATTTCACAAACAAAATAGTAAAATGGACAAGAAAAAGAAAGCTCTTTGACTGAAGTGAATACTTTATTGATGAAAGGCCTGTAAATAGGCAAATTACAATTCAGATGCAATTCTTGAAAAGAGGTAATTGCTCAAAACCAAGAAAACAAATACAATATAAATGTCGGCAATGTGGAAACAGACAACCACCATGTGTCGATTTGGATATGACCTGTATGTCTTGGATGTTCCCCACGCTTCGTCTTCTGACAAGACTTACTGGACTGATTCCTTTCCTTCGGGATAACTGCTCACAAGCTTACAGATCGAACGCAGACCGTGATCATTTGCTTCTTAAATCCCTAACTTTTGCCTGGATCGCCCTTTCGGATTTCCAATCCACCGGGATACCCATTTTTGCCAAAGTTGCCTTTTCAGGTTTTCAACTTTGCGGGTCCATCTTTTTCTTTTATCCGTAATTTTTGCCCATACCTTTTCTTTTTATGGTTCGCCGGGATGCCCCATTTTTGCCTGGACTTTTATTTTTGTGTCCAGCGGATCTCTTTTAAGCAAAGTATTTTTTAACCACGTCCGCGTTCACAAGGGACGAAAAATCTTCACCATCCATAGTAGATAGAAATAAGGCTCCGCCAGAGAAAACTTTTCTTACCCCATACAAACCTTCATAGTTAGGAGTCCATTTTCCCCTGTGATCTGTCTGAGGAGGAAGGATCCTTTTCAACACCAAATCACCTGTTTGGAAGCACCGAGGACGCACTTTCTGATCAAAGGCTTTCTTCATCCTACTCTGGTACAACCGGCCATGAGCAATGGTGGCCAATCTCTTCTCATCAATCAAACTTAACTTATTCAACCTGGTTCGCACCCATTCGGCTTCGTCAATGTTGCACCCCAAAATTTGCCCAACATTTCTTTACATTAGCATTATCATTTGCATTTCATTGACATGTATGCAGGAGATCAAGAGGTATGATTACCAATCAAGGGCTACACAAGACTTTGAAGCTATCTAGAGAAAGTTATTCAAGTGTTCAAGGGTTGATATCCTTGTCAGAGAAGTTAAAAGATCCTCAGAGGGAGTGATTGAAGCAAAGAGGGTGTGTCTCCTAACTTGAAAGTTGTGGAAAGCCATTAGATGATTCTGAATCCATGAGGTTGTACTTAAGGTCTAGAGAGAGCTCATGAGAAGTGTTGAAGATCACTTTGAGGCCTAGACAGGTCATTGTGCAAGATTAAGAAGGCTCGGCCATGAGTGGTGCAATTAGGGTTTGACTGGGTCAACCCTAAGTCAACTGATGATTTGAAGAGGATTGAGACTTGATTCAAGAGCCATGGGATCAAGGATTGATGCATTGAGATTTCATAAAGATGATTCCAAGGTTAACTCATCATGATTGAAGAGTTTGAGAAGTTTCAAGCTAGGGTTTCTAAGGCTTGACAGTGTAAAATCCCCTAGTTTGACCCCTATCTTCAAGGCAATGTAGCTCAAGATGTGATTGTAATCTCATCTTACCCCCAACATGATTGTTTTAGAGCATGGTCTTAGCTTTAATTTGAGTTCTAGAAGTCCTTCATAGGATTTGTAGAACTCAAGTTATGACTTTGACAAGTTACAAGTCATCTGAGGAATGCGAATTTGGAGCTTGAAAGTTACCCAACTTGCATGATACCTTTGCCCTATAAGGATGATTCCTATGAACATTTTGTCAAAATGAATGTTGTTCCTTATCCTCTTAGCTTTCTATAGAGTACTAGAAGTCCTTGATAGGATTTGTAGAACTCAACTTATGGCTTTGACAAGTCAAGGGTATTTTGGACATTTGGTGATTATAGGTCATTTGTGATCATAGGCCATTTTCACCAACTTAGAGGTCTCAAATGGATTTTTGTTCAACATGAAAGTTGTTCAAAATGATGTTTTTAGCTTGTCTAAACATCAAGTGTCCATTTATATGGATTATATCAAGCATTGGTTGAAGAAACTTCTCATAAAAGCCATTTTAATGAATTAAAGTGAGAAAATTCAAAATAAATGAGATCAACATGTTTCCAAGTCAAATTTGTGGTCATTTTGAATGGAATTGATGTTTTAGAAAGATTGGCATTGCCACATTTTTAATTTGAGGTCCATAACATAGTCATTTGGATGGTTACTTCACAATTAAGAAACATATCTTATACATTCCATATGTTGAAACCAAAGGAAGAAAACCATTACATCACACTCCTTAATGATTAAGTGAATGGTTTGGACTAAGTTTAGAGCATGAGTAAGGCTTGAAGGCACACATCCATGTTGAAATTTGTAAGGAAAAGTGAAGATCCAAAATCCATAATTGGGCCTAGTTTGGGCTTCATATCCATCTAAACACATTATAAATGGGATTTGGATCATGATAGGAAGGTTCTAGTGGAGAATTCTGTTGAGAAGCCATTGGAGTGAGGTGAAGGAAAAGCTTGAAAATTGAAAAATCGTTTTGGAGAATCAGGAAGTTTCAACCAGAATTAAGCATCAAGAATCATCCACCATTACTCCTTGAAGGATTCTGCAGAGTTTGGAAGAGAATTGAGGCACATAACCATTGCAATCCAAGCTTCAAGGTTGGTTCTAATTTCTTGAAATATCTCTCTGATTATGCACTTTTAATCCATTAGAAGCATGTGGTTATGTTCCCCTTAGGATGTAGATGGATTCTGGTTATTTAATTTGATGGTTAGAGACAAGTTAGGGTTCATGCCATTTTCGGTTGAGATCTTGTTTTTGCAAACCATGCGTTTTTAGCATAAACTAGTGGCATGATTGAATTCCTGGGGAAATTCTGGTCAACTTTCATCAAGGCATCGTGGCCAATGGTTGAGTGTAGAGGGATCTAGGGTTGCACAGGGGTGACCGGAGGAGTCACCGGCGACGACCATGGTTGCGCGCGTGTTTTTGTTATTTGCAAAAATTCAAATGGAGAAGATACAATCTCCATCGTCCATGCTTGATGAGAAGTAGACTTGGTCAAGCGATCCAACATCCATTGAGTGAGCCACGCGTCCATCCCCCAAAATGCACCGTTTCACTTGCACTTTGAATGGACTGAGTGAGCGTGAGTTCGAACCATGGCGTGTGTGTTTTGCTCTCGTTTTAATTGCTGAAGAAAAAGACTAATGGATCCAAGCGCCTGGGCCTATGAAATCCTTGCTTTTCACACTCCCCTTTTGGGCCCAGCATTGAATTGAACTAGAAATATTTGCTATTTACCACGCACGCTTATCAATTTCTCTTGTTTTCCATTTTATTTTCTTCATTTTACATAGTTTAGTAAATAATCCATAAAAAATTGAAAACTAGCTCAATTAATTCCATTCTTTTTTCCATTGATTCATGATTGAATCTAGTTTTTTTTAGATAAAAAATATTAATATTTCATGCATTTTTGATTTTATTTGCATTTGTTGAATTTTAATTGATATTAAAATAACCATGGTTGATACCTTGTTTTGATGAATTTGGTTTGATCATTTGATGATGATTCTTGCCTTGATTGTTTGTGTGTAGCTATCATAGATATGCATGTTCCCCTCAGATTTTTCTCACATTTTTGTGATGAATTTAGGTAGTGTTTTTAGGTTGAAACTTTAGGAGCTTCATTTTTAGGGTTTATGGTTAATACCTTATGATTTAGGTTTTATATCTAGAACTTGGTGGATGATTCAACCTCTGAATTTTGTATGGTAGATTCATGATTGAATTAGGGTCCCTTAGGAATTTTTGTAGGAATTTACAATGTAGTTTACTATTTTTGTTTGATTTTAGTTTAGGTGCTAACTTTGGATGATTCTAATGCACCAATTCAACTAGAATGACTTCTTTAGTTCCCTTAGATTAGGGTTTTGTCTCTCTTGCTCTTGGATGATATTGAAGACAAGCTTGGGCTACCATGGAATGCTTGAAGAAGTTTGGATGTGAAGATCTTCCCTTCTTTTGGTGTAGTGTTGATTAGGTGTTAAGATTAGGGTTTGCAGGCGAGCTTCTAGATAGATTCTCTTCTTTCATAAACATGGAAGGTGTTGATCACTTCCATTCTTCCCTATGATGCAAGGTCCCCTGTGAAGGCCTCATCCCTCCTTTGGTAGGATGTGTGGCTCTTTACAAGTTGGTAGAACCTTTGAGGGTCCCTTTCCCTGATGATAGGATACTTAGTGGTGACCTTTGGTCTTCACTCTGCTACCAATAATCCAAACCTTGCTTTTGTTAGATGAATCTTTCTCCCTTGCCAGAGGATGGAGTTCCTTGCTTGAAGAAGATTGAAGGCTAGAAGCTGACACTTCTCTGTGTTTGAAGACTGCCATTGAAGCTGAAGCTTGTAGATCAGGAAGAACAAGTTGATACTTGTGTGAAGAAGATCAAATTGGAGATTGAATGAAGAAGCTAAAGCTTGAGATTGGAAAGCAAGCTGATACTTGTGTGATTAATACATTGAGTCCCTGGGGGAGCAAGTTGATACTTGCAGTTAGGATTCAAGCTTGAAGGTGGAGTTCACTTTGGAGCTGAGGCCTAAAGAAGAGAGAATAAGTTGATACTTATGTTTGATAGTTTAGGAGCTTGAAGAAGCAAGTTGACACTTGCTATTGAAGATGATAGCTTTGAAGAGCAGTTGTAGACTGATGACTGAACTGATGTCAGAAGAGCTTTGCTGTGAAGCTGTGGAAGCTGTTGATCTGCTTTCTTTCCTGTCTGTTTTCTTTCTGTGCAACTGTATTGATGTGACTTGTTTGATTTGCTTGATGCACTAGAATAAGTCCATATCTAGACTGATTTAAGCTAGGAGCATGATTGCACTAGAGGTTGAGTTGTTCCCTCTGCTTGTATTGTTACTTTATGGCTTTGCTTGCGGGTATTCGGTAGAGCCCAGCTCCCTTGCCTATGTGGGTTGTAATTTGCTTGATGGCATTTTATTTCATTTCTTCTGTATTATTACAGTCACTTATGTTTTGCTTGATAGCATGTTATTTTCTGTATGATTACAGTTATTCATATCTGGCTTGAGGTTGAGATGAGCTTGTGGAGGCTGTTGTCCCACACACATTTCCTCCCTCACTTGCATTGCATGCATTCTACAGTCGTTTACTGTATGTCTGTTTACTGTTTAAGCTGATACTTTATATGTTTCTGTTTATCATTGACATGATCCCCTAGGAATCTCACTTCCTTTGATAAGGAAGTGATGATTAGAACTTTAGGTTGAAACCTATGCATGATAACTTCTAGGAGTTCCCTGTTTCAAACCTCAACCATAGGATGAATCCTTGGCATGACAACAGTAGGACTTGATAGTCTCCCCTTAGTTGAGCTTGTTCTCTCTTCTCATCTCAAAACAAATCAAAATACAGTAATAAAGGTTAACTGACGTCGTACGTTACGAGCCTTAAGCTATCTGAGAAAGGATTGTTGGAGAGTTTCTTTTCAACAGTCTGGATGTTTAGTATGGCACCCTTTGGGTGACATGCGACACATTCACTCTCAGGTCATAGTCTCTAGTGCGATATTGGTTGCAAACATCCATAAAAAACAGTTCTTCCGTAAAAGACAGAAAACAAACTTCAAACCTTTTTGCCCCGTGGGCCCGTAATCCAAAGGAAGCTTTTCTGAAGAAAAGAGTGTCGTTAACTCCCAGTTCTACCGCAAACGGTAACACCTAAGTCTCCAAGGGTCGAGCCGCGTACACCAAACTGCTGGAATTGTCTGTTAACCCTACTCGATAAAACAGATGAATCTGAATTCCCGTAATCCGTATTATCCCGAACTACATAAGCTCTGATCTCTCATATCTGTTGAGAGTACGTAGGCACAATAATGATGTATTGGCGAGCCACCTTCCCCGTAACCCGTAGTTAGGTGAACTATGTTGACTCTGATTTCTCATTCTCTGATGAGAATACGTAGGCATAAAGTGCGACGCTTTGCCGAGTCATTTTCTTTTCTTTTTCAGACCAGCCTGTAGGTAGATAGTTAAACCAACCCGTCAGATAAACACAACAAGCATGGATCCCATCGAGTACGATGGACGTGAGGGGTGCTAATACCTTCCCTTTGCATAACCGACTCCCGAACCCAGACAATAGTTGCGATGACCTTGTCTTATACCTTTTTTGTCAGGTTTTTCGGATCGTTTCCTTTCCCGTTCTGAGGGATAAATAACGAAAGGTGGTGACTCTTCTGTTTTGCCGGCACCTTATTTTCACGGTAGCGACAGCTGGCGACTCTGCTGGGGAATTGGTAGTTTCCTGGGATTCAACGTCCCTTATGCGAGTCAATGTGGGGATCCAACGTCCCCTGCGAGAGTCAATCCTAGCGCTTGTATAATTACTTGTTGGGTTGTGTTTGTTTATCGCATTTTATTTCTCGCATTTTATTTTTAGTATGATATAACTATCTGTGCTGTTGTGGGAGGGGCATTCTGATGAGTGAGAAGCCAGACCTAGGCTTGAGTGTACCTAGCATTAGTTGTGGAAATTAGTGGACGCGTGCTTGCTTTGCAGGCACTAGTGTCTCATGAAATCCACGCTCAGACGAGGTTCTCCCGGTTGACTTCTTTTCCGGCCCTTTGGGCCTGAGGGGTTGTTGGTTTGGAGGATTGTCGACTCTGAGGACCGATCATTTGGAATTCAGCTAAGTGAGGCCGCTTCAGGAGATGGTGATGCCACACCTTCTGGGTATCGTATCATCCCTCTTGAATGTCTGTGACGCTGATGACCGCATAGGATGCCGAACTTGTGTCAGTTTAGGTCCATACCTGTGAGCAGGGTTTGGTTTGTTGCAGGACACCTTAACCTTCAGACTACCTGGTTTTCTTGATAGTGAATCAGTTTTGTTGGTATCAGAGGTTCTCAGCATCAGACGTATATTTGTTCTTGACAGAGCAGATTTGTGGTCCTGTATCAGAGGTCCTTATCTTCAGAGATGTATTTGTTCTTGATAGAGCAGATTTATGGTCCTGTATCAGAGGTCCTTATTAGCAGATATGTGTGTTCTTGATAGAGCAGGGTTATGGTCCGATATCAGGGTTTTCTTCTCATCAGAGATAGGGTTGTTCTTGACAGAGCAGTATTGTGGTTTTGTTGACACAAAATCTTCACCTTCATCTCCTCAACAGCACAGTCGTCTTGATCTCCTGCTGCATGATTGCATTTTGCATTGTTTTGCATACTCATTTGCATTTCATTATCGTGTGTCTGTGTTACAGGTACCGTTTCCTTCTGATTCAGGTTTTCTTGCATTCAATTGTGCTACTATGGGTTCTCTGAGGAAGACTATGGCCTACAAACTCCCTGCTCCTAATGTTGTTCAGCTGACTGGTTTGATTGCTTTGGCAGATGATTCTGTGAGAGGTGAGCTCATAAAGGCTTATGGGAAACTGCTCAGCTTGGTTCGTAAACCCTCTGTGTTTGAGTTGAATGGGTTGCACGCCTTGCTGCAGTTCTACGATCCTCCTTTGAGATGCTTTACTTTCCCGGACTTTATTCTCGCACCCACACTGGAGGAGTATGCTGATTTGTTAGGTGTGCCTATCAAGAGTCAGATGCCCTTTGTTCATCTGGATGCAGAGCCTAATCTGGCTAGTCTAGCTCCTTCACTTCATCCGGATGCCTCCGAGTTGGTTTTGTCTAGTTGGAACAGGGTTCCCGGTTTCTCCCTGCAGTTCTTAGTGGGAAAGGCCCAGCAGTGTGCCAAAGACAGATGTTGGATCGTGTTCAACGCCATCCTTGCTCTGTGCATATATGGCATCATTCTGTTCCCCAATATGCCCGACTTTGTAGACTTCGATGCCTTCTACATCTTTGCATCAGGGAATCCGGTCCCTACCTTGATTGGAGATGTTTACCATTCCGTCCACTACAAAAACGAGAACAGAAGGGGTAAGAACGTCTCATGCTGTGTGCCCCTGCTCTATAGATGACTTGATAGTCACCTACCCAAGAAGGGTCCCTTTGCTTCGTCTGCAGCCACAGCTGAGTGGCCTGAGCGCTTGATGAGTCTATCAGCGGAGGATATTTCCTGGTTTGACAGAGATAGGTTGGGTACAGAGATTATCTTCAGCTGCAGCGGGTTTCCGAATGTGCCTTTGATAGGCAGGAAGGGTTGTATCAACTATAACTCATCTTTGTTGGTCCGACAGTTTGCTTATGCTTTGAGAGCTCCGCTGAGGGATGAAGAGGTGCAGGAATCTCTGTACCTCACTGGTCTTCTAGAGGGGGATATGTTATCTAAGCTTCAGCGCGCTTGGAATGGTATCAGTAAGAGGGGAAAACCGTTGTTGGGAAAAAGTAATAGTCAAGCATATGCTCCGTATGTGACCTGGATCAGAGCCAGAGCAGATATCATAGGGATGCCGTTTCCACCTGCCCAGCCAGAAAGCCCTCCAGTGATTGAAGAGCCTACCACCGTGCCTATTCAGCAGCATAATCAGGTGTTAGCTGAGAGAGATGAGCTGAAGAAGGCAAATGAAGAACTGGAGAAAGAATTGGCTCAACTCAGAAGCGAGAGGAGCGAAGCCGTCCATTCCTTCAAGAGGCAAATGGAGCTGGTGAACCAGTTAAGGACGGATTTGACTAAGCAGATGGCTGAGCGTGAGCGCTTGGGTCGAGACTTCAAAGCTGTCAATGACGTATTGGCCACTAAGAAGCAGCACTTGGATGAAGCGTACCGGAGAATATCCAAGTTTAATCAGCATTAGAAGGCCACCCTAGCCAACAACAAGGAACGGGAGGATAAACTGAAACAGCATATCTCCAAGTTGAAAGCCCAGGTGAAGGCTAGTGAGAAGAGGTTTGATGAAGAGACCGCTCGCAGATATGCCGCTGAAGGCCTGCTCAACAAGGCTCTTGCTAACCTGAAGGAGCGCAAACTGATGTTTGAATCTAAGAAGCGGAAGCTAGAAGATTGTTTCGGCGAAGGAGCATGGGAAGACTCAGTTGAAGGTCTTCAATACACTATTACACAGAGGGAGTTACTCGTCGAAGGGTTGCTCACTCGGCCTGATCATCCAGAAACAAGGAATCTGTTAGAAGAGTTCCGAGCCCGTGGCCGTGCTTGACTATATTTGTAATCCTTTTGTGTTGATCATTGTTGTATGCTGACCATCACCAGGCTTGTTGGTCAAGGTCATGCCATTGATTCTGCTTGTACTCAATGACGTTGTGTACTGCCTTGATGGGCTTTCTTTATACATATGAGATTTTATTTCCATGACTGGGCTCGAACTTCTTCTTATCAGCACTGGCACTCAGGCACTAGGATCGGGGGAAATCTCCCTCACGCACAGACACACGTTTGCATTTGCATGAAGCATCTGCATAACGAGCACTTTGTCGTTTTTTCTAACCCTTTTGTGTATGCAGGTTGTTTCAGGTTGTTCCAGGATTGATCAAAGACCAATCCACCGCTATACGACCAGAGCAAATCAAGCTAGAGCAATGGAGCAAGTGCAGACTGATGTTCAAGAACTCCGAGAGAGGATGGACCACTTCATGGAGCTCATGCAAGTGGTTGCCAACGGCCAAGACCAGCTCAGAACATTGGTCCAGCCTCTGATTTCAAGGGTTGACAGCAATGGTGTACTCCATGGTGGGACTGTTCCAACCCCTCCACCCGTTGAAACTCCTCATAACGGCATCCCCGTGACCGAGGGGAATGGTAGCGGTAGCGGTAATGTGATCGCTAACATGGGGCTCAATGGTAATACAACTAGCATCGGTAATGGGAATTTCGAAGCTAATGTCAATGTTGGACTGGGCAACGGCAACACAGGTTTTGGAAACCTGTATGGGCCTTAGCCATGGTTAGAAGACCGTCAAGAAGACTTGTTCTCACAGAAAGGTGCTGAAGGAGAGCTGACTGTTGAAGCACGTCTGAGGTTTAAGGCACTCGAGGACAAGATGAGGAATTTCGAAAACCTGAACACTATGGGTGTTGACATGTCCAAGTTGGGACTGATTGCTGATTTCAAGGTGCCTCCCAAGTTCAAGGTACCCGACTTTGAGAAGTAAAAGGGCACCACCTGCCCTCGCGTCCACCTGAGACCATACTACCGGAAAATGTCCGCTCACTCTGAAGACGAGAAGTTGCTGATGCACTTCTTTCAGGATAGCTTGTCCGGGCCATCCCTGGAATGGTACATGAGTCTGGAGCCTACCAGTGTGCGCACGTGGAAGGAACTTGCTGAAGCATTCGTGCACCATTACCAATATAACAGCGACTTGGCTCCGAACCGGGTCCAACTGCAGAATTTGTCACAGAGGAACAACGAAGGGTTCAAGGAATACGCCCAGCGGTGGCGTGAATTGGCAGCTAGGGTTCAACCGCCGATGGTTGAACAGGAGCTTGTTGAAATGTTTTTAGCCACCCTCCTAGGGGTCTATTACGAGTCAGCAGTATGTCTGGAAGCTTCTCAGATCTCATCATCACCGGCGAGCACGTTGAAAATGGGATCAAACTGGGGAAAATTCAAGGTGATTTATCCTCAGCTGAAGGAGGAAAGAAACCGTATGGTGGCAAGAGGCGGGAAGGAGAAACGAGTGACGTGTCCAATGCTCGAAGGAAAGGTAAAGGCCCTCACCAGCAGATGGCTAGCATAACCATCCTCGATGTCCAACAACCCCAGCCACAGCAGCAGCAGCGGTAGCAGCCGAATCTGCAAGGGTACAGGAAGTATCAGAACAGGGCACCTCTGTCGAGTCGCCACCTCGAGACGCCGCCCATGTCTTATGCTCAACTGTTACAGACTCTGCTTCAGTTACAGCTAATCCAGAAGAGAACCCTGGCTCCCTTGACAGGGGCACCTCCGCCAGGTTATGATGCGAATGCAACTTGCGAGTTTCACTCAGGGGCACCAGGCCACACGATAGAAAATTGCAAAGCCTTCAAGCACAAGGTGCAAGATATGGTGGACGCCAAGATCATCAACTTCTCAGAAAATGTGCCAAATGTCACGAAGAACCCTATGCCGAATCATAGGGGAGGTGGAGTAAATGCCATTATTGAAGACGAGAGCTTAGATTTGTTGACTGATGTCAAGGATCTGAAGACACCGCTTAGCTTCGTCAAAGCCAAGCTGATGAAGAGAGGTTTCTTTCCGGGTTGTGGAGAACTGTGTATGGGCTGTGCGACTAGTCCTGATAGATGTGAACAGTTGATAGAAGCGATTCAGAGTCTGATGACCGAAGGAATCTTGCAGTTTAGCCGAAGGGCCGAATGTGGATCTGGAGAGGTAATGCTGAAGCAAAATGATGAGGTTGCCACCATCCCCATCCCTCGCCGGACTATCACTATTTCTGCACCCAGACCGCCCATGATTACCATCACCAAGGCTGGGTCAATACCTTTTGAAAGCACTAATGCTGTCCCGTGGCACTATGGGGCAGACGTCTACTGCAATGGACAGAAGTTAGAGCTGGAACCATCTGGGTCGTCTGTGGATAACCTAGTGGGCATTGGCGGAATCACGCGAAGCGGGAGAATATTTGCTCCACCTGAGGTTGTGGCGGACAAAGCAGACAAAGCTGATGTAACAGACAAGGGAAAGAGTAAAGTCATTGAGGAAACCTCTCGTGGGGTAGAAAAGGAATTACTTGTAAAGGACGCTGAAGAGTTTATGAGGTTGATTAAGAAGAGTGACTACAAGATCGTGGATCACCTCTATCAAACACCATCGAAAATTTCCCTCCTGAATTTGTTGTTGTGTTCTGAGGCACATCGTAACGCGCTGTTAAAGGTTTTGAATGCCACATATGTGCCGCAGGAAATATCGGTCAACCAATTAGAAGGGGTCGTAGCCCACGTGAATGCTGGAAACGGGTTAGGGTTCACTGACCTGGAGCTGACGCCAAAAGGAAGAAACCACAACAGCGCCCTGCACATCTCGATAGAGTGTAGGGGAACGATTATGTCTCATGTGTTGGTGGACACTGGGTGTTGCGGTGGAAATAGGATATCAAACTATTAATTAGTTTGAATCACAATTCTTGATTCACAACCGCTCTTTGATTTATCCGAAGGAAAAGGTCAAAAAGGGAAAACCTATTTTTGCATCGTAAACACAATGCGGGGAAAGATCTAGGGTTCGGGGGTTGGTTAAATTTAGGGAAGGTATTAGCACCCTAAATTTCTGTAGTACTCTACAGGAACCTTTTGTTCAAATGTTTACTATTTGCTTTATTTATTTGCTTAAGGTATATGTACAAAGGGATTAAAAGTGAGAAAGGAGACCTAAGGGGTTAATTCTAAGTTTACTCGGCAAGACATCGCATCTTGTGCCTACATATCCTTACGGGAATGGAATCAGAGTAACTGTAGTTCCCCTCAAAAGGGAGGTTAGAGACTTCTTGACTGTGGTCAAGGTCTCACGGGGAATAAACATGTCTTAAGGACACGCTTACGCGGAGTGTAGAAACTCCAAATCTCTACGTTGAATTGTTAAGTTGTAATTAGGGTTAAATTAGGGATTCCACGGCGGGAAACCCTAAAATGAGCGCGGCGGCTCTTTGACCTAGTGCTAGGGGTAAAATGGTAACTTTGTCTGCGGCGAGACATTTATGAAAAATTAGGGTTTGTAAGGGTGTAGTTTTGAGGTTTTGAAGTTGAGGACTATTGACACGGCGGTCAAATGCTAGACCTAATTCCTTCGGAGGTGCGTGCAGTGTGACAGAAATATTGCAATACATCAGCAGAAAATTTAAACCATACATTAGCGGAAATTTAAATGCGAAAAGTAAACGCGATTATTAGGTTCGCGAGGTTACAACTGAGAAGCAGATACAAATATGAACGAAACTTGAATCGAGAAATAAATAACGGTAAACATGACAAGCTGCAAAACCAATGAGCAATGTTAGTAGGCAAAGTCAACCGGCTATCAGATGAACTACGAGGCAATGAAGAAAATGAGATACAAACTTGAGACAGTTTTATTTAGTATTTAATAATTTAACTTACAAAAGAAATTTTTAAAAAAGTTTTATTTTTGCATTGTTAAAAAAGGAGTTTTTTATTATTTTATATTTACAAAAGTAAAAAGTTTATAAAAGATTTCCATTTATTTTTAATATTTATATTTTTTTTTAAAGTTTTTCTTTTATAATTACAAAACTAGAATATTATATTATTTTTTTAAGATTTTTTCATTATGAAAATTAAAATATTAATGTAGTTTTTTTTTTAAAACATAAACAAATTAAATTAAAACAAATGAAATAAAGAAAGAAAGAAAAAAAATAAAAAAGGGGGGGGGGGGGGGGGGGGGGTTGGGCCGGTCACCACATCCGGACCCAACCCGGTTATTAACTTAATTGAAACAAAAAAATTAGGGTTCTGGGAACCCTAATACTTCTTCAGCGCCGTTCGCACCTTCCTCTTCTCTCATCTCTTTCTCCTCTCTTCTTCCTCGCGCCGTTCGCACCTTCCTCTTCTCTCATCTCTTTCTCCTCGCGCCGTGACCTTCTCTGTTCCTGAAACAAAATACGAACCACGAAACTATGTGAGATAACACGTTTACCTTTGATTTGGCCGATGATGCTGAAGCTGAGGCCGTGGAGTTGATTGCCCGTCGTTCTTCGTGAACGATGAAGGTGATCTCTCGGGGTGTTATGGATTCGCGTTCAGTGATGGTGATCTCTCTGAGCGATGATGACGATTGCTTCGTCTGAGCTCACGCCGTTTAGGGTTTTCTGCGTGCGATTTCTTCGCTAGGGTTTCTCCTCCTCTGGCGCATCAGGTTGTATTCCCCTATTTATAATTTCTTTTATCTCTCTTTTTGGGCCTTAAACTAGCGTTATTCTGAGATTTGATTTTGTGGTGATATTATTTGATTTTGATTTTCCAGATTGAGTTCTAATGCGATGCTTTCTGAGACGATTGGGATCTCAATTCATTTTTCTGGTATGAATTTGATACTAGTTCGTTGATTGATCCAAAATACATTCCAATGGGATACGATTTGGTTCTTGCTGATACATGATTGAATCCTATTTCTCCTTTTAGGATTTGATTGGGATTTCTCTTGATATGATTCTGAACTCGTTTTGATTCATTTGATACGATTTATTCCATCCCTGATTTGGAATTGATATCGATGTCAAATTTGTTTTCTGTTTTTCTCTGATACAGTTTGCCCTACTCCTTCATACCTTCCTTTTCCAGAATTCCTTGATTGATTCGATTTTGTTGGATTTTTGCAGATGTGGATTGGATTGCCTTTGGATTTCTGTTGACCTGTTTGATATCTGAATTAATTCGAACTGATTTGCTTGATTTCGAACTGATTTGTTTTTGGACTGATTTGTTTGATTGATTCAGATTGGGGATTGATATCAAATCAAAATCTTTCTATTGTTTTTCTGATATGATTTGCCTTCAGATTGGATTGATTGATATCTGATTTTGATTCACAGAACTCCTTGAAGGATTCGTTTTTCTGTTCTGTTGTCGATCTCGAACTGATTCGTTTTTTGATTGATTCGTTTCTTTGATGCAGCTCAGATTCTTTTCCTCTTCTTCTTTCAGAGAGGGCTTGATGTTGTGTTGGTCTTAGCCGCCGAGACGGGTACGCGGTAATGATGACGCTGAGTCTGAACCATTTGGAGCAGTATACTATAATCCTAGTTTTTCGCTTATGTTACTGCTTCTGATTGAATTGGTGGGGACGATTAGCTATCATGTTGAGCTGAGCCGTGTATTTGTTTGTTTGTGGCTACCCCTGTGATTTTGCCGGATATCTGTTTCGTCTTGGTTAACTGGATTTTTTATTCTGATTCCATTTGAACTGCTTCGTGATAAACTGAATCATTCTTCTCTGATTTGCTCGAACTCAATTCTTCTGATAGGGGTTGTTGTGTTCGTAGCTCGCCTCGCTTGCTACCTGTTTGTGACTGATATTGATTGTACCGCTGTTGGTGTTACTAATGGTTGCTCTTGAAATTGTTTGCAGATGCTAGTCGACTTGTTTTGCTTGCAATTGATACCTGCAGATGTTGAACTGGTGTTGCTCGCTGTGTTGCAGTCGGCGTTGTTTGCAACTGATATCTGTTGCTGCTATTGTTTGTAGCTCAGAAATTGCTATTGTCGGGGGGAACTTGAAACGGTGATGATGATTCGTGAATCTGAACCGTTTGTTAGAGGCTATTGTTGCAATGTTGGTGCTTGCGAATGATGCTTGCTCGTAGCTGATATTGTTGATGTGAAAAAACCTGTTGTTGTTGCACTGTGATGCTTACAGCTGATACTACCTTGTTATTGCAGGTTGTAACTCGTGTTGCTTCTCTTTGCTTGCTGTAGTTGATATTGGTTCTACGGTTTTGTTGCCTGTTTCTTGAACTGAACTGTTTTAAACTCTGTTATGAAATTGGGGTTGCTGAATCTTTTGATACCTTGTCCCATGTTATTTTGCCGCAGCTTGTTGTGTGTCTCATTCTTCTGTACATGGTTCAGAACTGATGCTGCTCATGAACTATTTAGGCTTTGAGTTCCAAATTCTGAATCTGACATTGATGCGTTTGTGGCTTTTCAGGTGTTGGAAACTTCGGAACCAAAGCGACTCAGACCTGCCGGCATCCGGGTCTGAGTCCAAACTTGCCCATGTTGCCTTATTCTCGTATCAGTTTGGAAATCCAATCGCGGCAAAACAAATCAGCCCCACTTCTTTTATTTTTTCTATCTCTCGGATGTCCCGTATCGATAAGAACAAGCATTACCTGATCTGACGCCCACGGCGCGGATCGGTAACGGGGGTAGGACGCAGCTTCGGTTGTGCCACTCCCGGCACTCGATGATGACATTGTTCTGAGAGTGTCAAGAAACTTCTAACATTTTTTCTACATTGTTTGTTTTCTTTTTGATGTGCAGGTTAGTCGAGATTTGCGGCGAAACTTAAAGACAGCATGAAGACCCTTAGGAACTTTTAGGATTTAGGATAGATGCTTATTGACTTAATGTAATTCCTTGTGAAACAATTCAAATTCACTTATCAATTTGTAAATTATAAATATTTATGAAATGAAATTCAACAAATATTCATATTTACTTTCTCACTTGTAAATTCAAATTATCCATGAATACTAAATTCCTTCTTGAGTTGTAGCTTATAAGTACTTATGAACACAAAGTTCAAACTTACTTCTCTTTTGCCTTTTATAAATGATATCCTGCCATATAGTTATATCCAAACAAATTCAAATTAAAATCTCGCTGATCACATCACTTCTCAAAATAACCATAACAGTGCCCACTTCTTTTTTCAAACCAACTTCATCTTATTAAGAGGAAACAAAACTGCTTTAGAAATGTTTCAACATCATAGAAGACGCGGTCCCGAGTCCAATCATATTTCTGACAAAACATACCGGCACCTTGACCCAATTGGCAAATAAATGCCTCAGAACGTAATAACAGCCCGTTTTCAAAGAATTGGTAGAATTTGTGTAAAATGACCAAAATACCCCTGAGACCCAATCTGCAAAACAAAAACCTTCATAATTTGTTAGTGGTTAGCAAATGTACATATGAGATGATATGCGAAATGACTGACTAAATATAAGGGTAAAATTTGGGGTATTACAGTTGCCCCTATTTAAATAGCTACCCCGGACGATTTGAGTGACAGAGACTCGAGGAATCGTGGTGGAGAGATTTAAATATAGATAACCGAAAATTTTGCCCTTATATGCGACGATATGCAATGCTATGGACAAAACTGGAACGACTTAACGCAGATGATGCCATGACTATGATATGACGCGTATGCTGGAATAATGAATGCGAAAATGCTGCCGAACATGACGACACCGGGACAGACGCTAACGAGAAGAACTCACTGGGGAAAAAGACACGCTGAGATACAGTACAACACTGGGGAAATCTAAAAATGATAGTCAACTGGTGCGAATGACCAATTGTCACTTTTAGAAAAGGAATGAGATCCTCGAATGGAGATGGTACCTATGAGACGGCCTCCACTGGGGAATCTAAAAATAAAACTGGATCACGTATGATTGCAAAATCGATCACAGAATGCATGGAGCATTGAGCAAAGAATAACATCCAAGCTTCTGTAAACTATCTCTCGTGACACGATCAAACGGACTTTTCGGAACTCCGTAGCAAATATACAGGGTAAAGACTGACTGTATGCCATAATAAATGGACTTTGATGGGAATTGCCCTGATAAGCTTCTCGGGCGAGGACTGTCACTTATCGTTGGAAGGGACTTATGTGCAAAAAAAAATGGATAAGCGCTCAAATACAGAGGCTGCTGCTTATCTGATAAATAAATCTTCTCGCGTTCTAAGGTCGGCGCCTGGAATACGATTCTGATTCTTCTCTTACTGAAGGATAAATAGACTTCTTCATGCTTCAAGATCGTGCTCTCCTGAACATGAAAAGGGTAAACTGAACTTCCTCATACTTCAGAATCGTGCTCTCCTGAATATGATTTGGCTCTTTCTTGTAAATGAAATTTTTCATAATTCAGAATCGTGCTCTCCTGAATATGAAAAGAGCTAATTGAACTTCCTCATAACTCAGAATCGTGCTCTCCTGAATATGATTCGGATAAAGGGTAAATGAAAATCTCCATATTTCAGAATCGTGCTCTCCTGAATATGAAAAGGGCTGACTGAACTTTCTCATACTTCAGAATCGTGCTCTCTTGAATATGATTTGGTTGTAAATGAATTTTTCCATACTTCAGAATCGTGCTCTCCTGAATATGAAACTGGGTAATCGAACTTCCTCATAACTCAGAATCGTGCTCTCCTGAATATGATTCCGCTCCTTCTTTTACTAAAGGATAAATGAACTTCTTCATAACTTCAAAATCGTGCTCTCCTGAATATGATTTCGCTCAAACCTTCCCGTAACTCAAGATCGTGCTCTCCTGAATACGAATTGGTTCGTACCTCAAGACGGCAGGTAAATGGAAGCCCAACTGCTCCATGGAGATGGCCATTTGCTGCGAGTAATAACGAGGATATGATCGACTTCTTAGGTGAGAAATGTCGTATGTTGATGCTGTAAGATGTAAGATTGTAAAGCGTTGTAACATGTAGGATTGTAAAGTGTTGTACTGATATATTTCCCAGGCGTGAACTGGCGTGTATCTGTAAATGATTGTAGTTGATTTTCTTGAAAGATAGTGCAAAATAAATGCACGTCCGGTTGGGCTTGACTACCGACAAGACTGAGATTCAATCTAGGATCGAGCTAGAGAGAAAACTGGTAATCAAGACTCCATCGAGGGAATGATCTCGGAGGGTAAATATCTTATCCTGGTGAGGAAAGATAGCTGAAGTAACCGTCATCCACGAGGATCGAGCTCTGTGGGGAAACTGGAAACAAGTAAGTATTTTATGCTTATGGCTGACAATCTATTTGGAGAGAATGGGCAAACCCCAGTTACTCGGCGGTAACGACCAATATTGGAGACACGATGAACCTGTGCATGTTATCGCGTATGTTAATGAATATGTTAATGTGAATGTATGTTAATGTTTATGTATGCAAGATGTTATGAAATGAGTATGTAATGAGTATGTAATGAATATGTAATGAAATAGGCATGTGATGCTTATGCCCTTGCGTATGCTGACGAAACAGACTAGAGACAGGACGAGAGATGAAATAAACATCTCGACGGAAATACCCTGCGCTTTCTGCAACCAATACGTCAATCATGGGCAAGAAAGCTCAATGGTAGAACCAAATCTGGCTTCAAAATTCTGAATTCTCTGGGGAGAAAGGTAATCTGCTTGGGTGTACAGTATCACGTCTTCACATGGGGAGAAGAAAACCTGAGGGACACTTTTGAGTTACCCAAGAAAAGGTTGTCAGCTCATAGTCTCTCTGGGGACTATCACTGGGCAATGGTTTGAAAGTGTTTCTGCAATAATGATATTTCCGGGGAATGAAGAGATCCTGTCGGAATTTCCACTAGTCAAAGTAATTTATTACATTTCAAATTTGTTGTTTTTGAAAAACAATTTTGAAAAATCTACAATGCACCTTTCATTTTCAAATTTTAAGAATAAGCGCATTTTGCATAACAAAAAAAAATAAAGAGCAATGCACCAAGGAATGTAAGTAACGAGATGGTATCTTTTATTAAAGGGTGGTTGCTTGCTGAAGGCATAGCTCCACAGATGATTACATTTTGAAATTGGCAACATGGGCAAAAGGTTACATCGAATCCAACGACACCTACTGACACTAATAAGTAAGACTAATCCAGAATCCTGCTTTGGGCAAGAATGACAGAACTGAAACATGGCTCTTATGCGGAAAGTGTGTTTGAGATAATCAGTGTCTTCTGATGCAATGAAATGCCTTTGTCCCTAACTTTTGCCTGGACCGCCCTTTCGGGTTTTCAATCCACCGGGACGCTCTTTTTTGCCTAAGCCGCCCTTTCGGGTTTTCACCTTAGCGAGCTTTTGTTATTATATTTTTTTTTTTCAACCCTTACTTTTGCCTAAGTCGCCTTTTGCAGGTTTTCGACTTAGCGGGTTTTTAGGCATAATATTTTCGGACTGCATCAGAATTCACGGGATGTGCTAGTTCTTCACCGTCCATTGTCGTAAGTATTAGAGACCCTCCGGAGAAGACAGTCTTTACAACGAACGGGCCTTCATAATTGGGCATCCACTTTCCACGCATATCTTTGTGTATTGGCAAGATCTTTTTGAGTACGAGCTCTCCTTGACGGAACTCACGGATACGAATCTTCTTATCAAACGCTCTCTTCATCCGTTTCTGATATAATTGCCCATGGCACATGGCTGTCAAGCGCTTCTCGTCAATGAGATTCAACTGATCCAATCTGTCCTGAACCCACTCAGCTTCCTCAAGTTCAGCCTCCATTAACACTCTTAAAGAAGGTATCTCTACTTCGATGGGGAGCACGGCGTCCATTCCATATACCAGTGAGAAAGGTGTTGCCCCTGTCGAAGTTCTTACTGAAGTTCTGTATCCATGCAAAGCAAACGGTAACATCTCATGCCAATCTTTGTAGGTCACAACCATCTTTTGCAGGATCTTCTTGATATTCTTATTCGCAGCTTCAACGGCCCCATTCATCTTAGGACGGTACAGAGAAGAATTGTGGTGAGTGATCTTGAAATTGTCACACAACTCTTTCATAGTCTTATTATTCAGATTGGTGCCATTGTCAGTTATTATCCGGCTTGGGACTCCATAACGGCAAATAATCTCTTTTCTGATGAATCGGGTAACCACTTGCTTGGTCACGTTAGTGTAGGAGGCAGCCTCTACCCACTTGGTGAAATAATCAATGGCAACAAGGATAAAACGATGTCCATTAGAAGCTTTCGGCTCAATTGCCCCAATCATGTCGATGCCCCACATAGAGAACAGCCATGGTGAAGACAACACATTCAACGGCGATGGAGGTACATGCATTTTATCAGCATAAATTTGGCACTTATGGCATTTTCTAGCGTATTGGATGCAGTCGGCTTCCATGGTTAACCAGTAATACCCAGCCCTTAACATCTTCTTGGACATAGCATAACCATTGGCATGGGTTCCGAAGGCCCCCTCATGAATTTCCTGTAGTAACATGTCCGCTTCCCGTTTATCAACACATCTGAGCAGGACCATGTCGTGATTTCTCTTGTATAACACGCCATTACTGATAAAGAATTTGGACGCCAGTCTTCTCAATGTCTTTTTGTCCAGACCAGTAGCGCCATCGGGATATTCCTGCTTGACGAGATAGTTCTTGATATCGTGAAACCAAGGCTTGTCATCCACCTCAACTTCTTTGACCAACTGACAATAAGCGGGCTCAACCTTGCGCTCAATATGGATAAGAGGTGCTTCATTAACGAATTTAACTTTCCACATAGATGCTAACATGGCTAATGCATCAGCTACGTGATTCTCGGATCTAGGAACATGCTCGAACTCTATCTCGTCGAAATACTTGATCAGCTCAATAATGTAGTCCTTATAAGGGATTAACTTCTCATTCTTCGTTTCCCATTTGCCCTGTACCTGGTGAATAACCAAAGCTGAGTCACCACTTACTTTAAGAAGTTTGATTCGGAGGTGAATCGCCGCTTCGAGGCCGAGGATACACGCTTCATACTCTGCGACGTTATTAGTACACTCAAAGTCCAACCTTGCTGTAAATGGAGTAAATCCACCCTTTGGGTTCATCAAAACGGCGCCTATACCATGCCCATTGAAATTTGAGGAGCCATCAAACATCATCTTCCACCAAAGACCTGGTTCTGGACCTTCGCTCAGATCTGGCTCTTCACAATCTCTTTTAATCAACAAAATATCCTCATCAGGAAAATCGAGCTTAAGAGGTTCATAATCTTCTACTGGCTGGTCTGCAAGATAATCAGATAAAATACTACCCTTAATCGCCTTCTGGGGTACATACTGGATGTCATATTCGGATAACAACATGTGCCAACGGGCTAGCCTCCCGGTTTGAGCAGGTTTTTCAAAAATATACTTGATCGGATCCATTTTAGAAATCAATAACGTGGTATGACAGACCATATACTGCCGAAGGCGCTTAGCGGCCCATGCCAATGCACAACAAGTTTTCTCTAATGGTGAGTATCTGTTTTCGCAATCGGTAAACTTCTTGCTCAGGTAATAAATTGCATGTTCCTTTTTCCCAGCCTCATCATGTTGTCCAAGCACACCACCCATAGACTTCTCGAGAACAGTAAGGTACATAAACAACGGTCTTCCAGGTACGGGCGGGATCAGAATAGGGGGATCTTGCAAATAACCCTTAATCTTCTCGAACGCTTTCTGACAATCAGGGTTCCACTCAACTGTCTGCCCCTTGCAAAGCAACTTGAATATCGGTTCACAAGTAGCGGTCATATTAAAGATAAACCTGGAAATATAATTCAGACGTCCCAGAAAACCTCTAACTTGCGTCTCTGTTCGCGGAGCTGGCATATCCCGAATGGCTCGGACTTTGTCAGGATCCACCTCAATCCCTCGCTGGCTAACAATGAAACCAAGCAATTTTCCGGATCTGACACCGAAGGTACATTTTGCAGGATTCAATTTCAACTGATATTTCCTGAGTCGTTCAACCAGCTTCACCAAATGGTCTAAATGCTCCTCTTCACTCTGAGATTTGGCTATCATATCGTCCACATACACCTCAATCTGTTTGTGCATCATATCATGAAAAAGAGTGGTCATAGCACGTTGGTAAGTTGCCCCTGCATTCTTTAAACCGAAGGGCATGACTTTGTAGCAGAAAGTTCCCCAAGGAGTAATGAAAGTAGTCTTCTCTCGATCATCGGGATCCATCTTGATCTGATTATAGCCGGAGAAACCATCCATAAATGAGAACAACGCAAAACTGGCTGTATTGTCTACCAGTGTGTCAATATGTGGCAAAGGGAAGTCGTCTTTCGGACTTGCTTTGTTCAGGTCCCTGTAATCCACACACATTCTAACCTTACCGTCCTTCTTGGGCACTGGCACAATGTTGGCAACCCAATCTGGATATTTCGCGACTGCCAAGAAACCTGCATCCAACTGCTTTTTAACCTCATCTCGAATCTTCAAAGCCATGTCGGGTCTCGTTCTTCGAAGCTTTTGTTTGATAGGCGGACAATCTGGCTTAAGCGGCAACTTGTGAACAACAATATCCGTGTCTAGGCCCGGCATATCTTGATACGACCACGCAAACACATCAATATACTCTTTTAACAACTCAATCAACCTCGGCTTAATCTCCGTCCCAAGCATTGCACCAATCTTGACCTCTTTCTTGCTCTCATCTGTACCGAGATTAATTAGGTCCACCTGCTCTTTATGCGGTTGAAGCTCTGTGTACTCGTACTCAATCAATCTTGTCAGTTCCGCGGGTACTTCAAAATCTTCTTCACCCTCGTCCTCAGCTTGATTGATGGGTGCATCCCAGTCAGGAGTGTCAACAAAGTCATTGGATCCAACAAGGTTTACGATATCTCTGCATGAGGGAAGGCTTACTTAATTAAAATGCTCGAAGATATGTAAGAATGAAATGCTGTTTTTTATGTTATTATTTTTTGGAAGAAAGGTTGCCAATTTCATTTTTAAAGGTGAAAACGAAAAACGCAAATGAACCAAAGTGGAATTGAACAAAACTGCTTTTATTAATATCTTTTTAGAAATGAAAGGTGGCCCGACAAAACAACCCTATAGCCTTGGGCAGAGCTACAGATTTTTATTTGAAAATGTAAATGAAACTTTTTTAAAAACAATTACTTCGACAAGGGAAACATAACAGGGATCTCTACGGCCTCCCAGTTGTTCAAGACTGCATCACTCTTAAACACCAGGTTGCTCAGCTCTTCATTTTTCTCACATTCACTGATGGCATTGACTTGGAAGCCTCCGCTGACAAATACCTCTTGGATAACCTTCGGACGCCCTTCGACGGTCGTGGCAGCTCCATTCTGAGTTGGTTTGTAACCCAACCCAGAGCGATCAGTCTTGGTCTTGACATCAATTACCTCTCCCCAACCTTTAGGGATGCCCCTGTCAATTGTTGATTTGGTGCTCTTCAGAGATGCAAAAGATGGATTACCCTGACCCACTGTCTCTTCGACCTCCAGCAGAACAGCATTGGCGATCTCAAGTGCTTGAAAGGAAATGTCTAAAGCATTCTCGTCGGCCTCGATGTAACGGAAAGAAGACAGGTTACTGACCATCAGATCCTCCTCACCGTGTATAATAACCAACTTTCCCTCGATCACGAATTTCATCCTTTGATGTAACGTTGAGGTCACTGCCCCAGCGGCATGAATCCACGGCCTTCCGAGTAAACAACTGTAGTTGGGATTAATGTCCATGACTTGAAACGTGATATTAAAAATTTGCGGACCAATCAGGATAGGAAGCTCAACCTCCCCCATTACCGACCGGCGAGAGCCATCGAAAGCCTTGACAACCAAAGGAGTAGGTTTCAACACAGTCTCTTTACAAGCCAACTTATCGAGAACTCTCTTGGGTAGCACATTCAGAGAAGAGCCGGTGTCTACTAGCACTCTCGCTAAATTGTCTTCCTGACATTTTACCGATATATGTAAAGCACGATTATGGTTCGGACCCTCCTTCGGTAACTCTTCATTGCTGAAACTGAGGGTGTTACAGGCGGTTAAATTGGCAATCACACTATTAAATCGACTGGTGCTAATATCTTGATCCACATGTGCTTGAGTCAAAACCTTCTGCAAGGCCATCCTATGAGCGGGTGAATTCATTAACAGAGATAGAATTGAGATCTTGGAAGGAGTCTGATGAAGTTGATCAATAACTTTATAGTCACTTTTCTTGATGATCCTCAAAAATTCGGCATCTTCATCATTCGTGACGGCTCCCTTACCTTTGTCTTTGGCAGGCACAGGGATGTTAGTGGTCTCCTTAGGTGGATCCTTATTAGGATGGGGAGTGTACACACGGCCACTGCGAGTCATCCTGCTTGCCTCTGCGATATTGGTCACAGTGTCCTTAACCTCTTCCTTTGGAATAACCTTCCCAGACTCCTTGTCAATCATCGTCACGTCATATTTCCAAGGCACAGCTTTAGGATCACTGAAAGGAAACGGACTCGGTCTTCGAATAACTATAGGCTTAGGCTGATTCACCTCAGGGATATACGACCTCGGTATATCGAACACGAGGTTGGCGGAGCCTGCCCCTGATAAATTAAACACTGGTACCTTACCCTTTGATTCAGGCTGATGGAAGACAGGCTCAATCACAGCGACTACATCCTTCTTGGCTTGGCTTGTCACTTGTAAAACACCCTCATTAATTAGCCTCTGAACATCATTCTGAACCAACACACAACCCTTGCTACTGGCTTCACAACTTGCGCATGCAACGTGGGAAGTATCTACCAAACCGGCTTCAAACAGTTTCGAATGGAACATCTTAAGAGGAGTCTTAATCTGTTCAACATCAAGGGCATAACCTTCCTCTGAATCAGCACTAATGGCATTGACACTCTCATGGTTAGGAAAAGGGTTCTTCTTAACATTTGGTTGAGGATCTTCAAATGTCAAAATCTTCTTTTCCAATAAATCCCTGACAATATTCTTGAGAGCATAACAATTTTCCAGATCGTGACCAGGCGCACCCTCATGAAATAAACAATGAGCGGCGGCGTTGTAATTGGCGGGTAGAGGATTAGGAGGCGGACCCAAAGCCCGAGTAGTGATGAGACCCTGCTTGACCAAAGAGGGATACAACTCGGTAAAAGTCATCGGGATCGGCGGACAAGGTTTATACGTTCTTCTGTTCGGCATATTCTGGCGAGGGGCCGGACTCTTTGGCTGTTGAGGAGCAGGAGCGTTGGGTGCCTGTAGGTAGTTGACAGGAGGCGGATAAACAGGAGGTTGTTGCATAGGTTGATACATGGGAACCTGTTGATTGAAAGAAGGTGTAATAGCTGCCACATAGGGTTGTTGAGCATATTGGACTGGGTACCCTTGAGGTTGAGCATAACCTTGCGGATGTCGATAAAAGCGTTCTCTTGGTCTACCAGAGGATATAGCATTAGTCTCACCCTCCTTCTTTTTCTGGGAGCTATACGGAGGTTTCTTCGGCTGATCCTTAGAAGTACCATGATTATTTGTCATTTTACCACTCTTCATACCCAATTCAATCTTGACACCCACAGCAACGATGTCGGAGAAATTTGAAGTCACACTACCCACCATTCTCTCGTAAAATTCTGGACGGACAGTGTCGACAAACCAATCAGCTAACTCTTTCTCGGTCAAAGGAGGTTCTACCTGCGAAGCAGTCTCTCTCCACCTTTGAGCATACTCTTTGAATGACTCAGAATTCTTTTGTGACATACTCAGCAACTGTCTTCTGTCAGGAGCCAGATCCATATTGTACTTGTAGTGTTTGATGAAAGCGTCAGATAAATCTTGAAAGCTCTTAACGCGGGATTGGTCTAAAGTTAAATACCACTTGGAGGAAGCACCCTTCAGACTATCTTGGAAGCAATGAATCATCAGTTTATCATTCTCAACATGGGCAGCCATTTTGCGATAATACATGATCAAATGACTCTTAGGACAGGTGGCGCCTTCATAGCGATCGAAGTTCGGAGTTTTGAACTTCGGGGGAATAACTAAACCTGAGACCAAACAAACATCCCTTGCAGCGGTCCCAAAAATTTGATCACCCTCTACCTTTTTCAATCTCTGGACGATGGTGTTTACTTCCTCACGAAGCTTATCATGTTTCTCATAACCCTCAACATTCTCATCAAGATTATCAAAAACTGTCTCATCGAAGTACGGTTGCGCACGAGTGTGTACAACAGGTGGCGCAAAGATAGGAGCCCCCCTAGAAACTTCAGAAAACAAGGGCACGGCTTGCTGAGCAGGTTGATTAATCGGAACAGTGGCTTGAGGAGGCACAAAACCTGGAGCAAGACCATAAGGTGGGTCCTTTGCTACGGTCACACTTGGTGGAGGGTCCATAGTAACGCCGGTAATCTCAGAAACAACAGTGGGCTGGGTATCCATTTTAGCATTCATGACATGTAACAATTCCATCATACGCCCCATACCCCCTCGAAGGTCTTCGAGTTCATTGCTAAGGCGATCAATCTCTTTTGCCTGATCCTCCATTCTTTTCCGAGTTTGAGCTCTGGTGTTGTATTGGTGCCGAGAACTCAGGGTGACGAAACTGGAAGGTGAGAGAACCGAGTGTGAGAAATCGGGAGACACATGCAATGCAAAAAAGTAAATGATGCTAAAATGTGGATGAAGATGAAGATTTCATGGAATTCAAAACATTTACTAATGTCGTGGGGTACCAAGGAAATCTTTTTTCTTGTTTTTTTCATTTTATTTTTTTTTTATTCATGGTATCCCGCGATATCCATAAATGGTATTTGAACTCCATGAAATACAATGCAATGAGATGCTTTATGGATGCAATGCATGAAAACACACAAAGTCCTAGGTTAAAGGCTTGCATGAGGTTCAAAGGCAAGTACCCTCCCCTGAAGTTAGATGGTTCATCCTGTCCTACAAAAGTAACCAGGTTCTAAGGGATCTCAATATCATTGATCCTTCACAAGGGTGGTTGTTCAGAAGGCAACTTACTTGCCAACCAAAACCCTCCAAGTTTAAGATCTTAATGAGCGTAGTATCGAGTGTCAACCAACTTTAGTCTGCACCAAAGCCGGTTACCTCACTACCTTCTAAAGGCCAAGATGAGTTAACTAGGGTTCTAAAAGTCAGTTAGTGCATTGACAACATATGGCAGCCTCAATATTATCCTCAACTTGACTTAAGGAATATAAGCACCAACCAAGAAGTCGCACTAACTATGGCCACCAGATCAACCGTATCGATATACGTCGTACAGTTTCCTTGGTCTATTGCCATTTACCTAAGGTACACTAGATCCGGGTTAGGACCTATCTCACAGCACAAGGAACAGTCCCACAATCAAAGCGCAAATATATACATGCAAATGAATAATAACACAGATAGTAATAAATATGAACAGGTTAGGGATAACCCTCAAAAGTTAGGGGTTCCCCAGTGAAGTCGCCATTTTCTGTTGCGGTGGAAATAGGATATCAAACTATTAATTAGTTTGAATCACAATTCTTGATTCACAACCGCTCTTTGATTTATCCGAAGGAAAAGGTCAAAAAGGGAAAACCTATTTTTGCATCGTAAACACAATGCGGGGAAAGATCTAGGGTTCGGGGGTTGGTTAAATTTAGGGAAGGTATTAGCACCCTAAATTTCTGTAGTACTCTACAGGAACCTTTTGTTCAAATGTTTACTATTTGCTTTATTTATTTGCTTAAGGTATATGTACAAAGGGATTAAAAGTGAGAAAGGAGACCTAAGGGGTTAATTCTAAGTTTACTCGGCAAGACATCGCATCTTGTGCCTACATATCCTTACGGGAATGGAATCAGAGTAACTGTAGTTCCCCTCAAAAGGGAGGTTAGAGACTTCTTGACTGTGGTCAAGGTCTCACGGGGAATAAACATGTCTTAAGGACACGCTTACGCGGAGTGTAGAAACTCCAAATCTCTACGTTGAATTGTTAAGTTGTAATTAGGGTTAAATTAGGGATTCCACGGCGGGAAACCCTAAAATGAGCGCGGCGGCTCTTTGACCTAGTGCTAGGGGTAAAATGGTAACTTTGTCTGCGGCGAGACATTTATGAAAAATTAGGGTTTGTAAGGGTGTAGTTTTGAGGTTTTGAAGTTGAGGACTATTGACACGGCGGTCAAATGCTAGACCTAATTCCTTCGGAGGTGCGTGCAGTGTGACAGAAATATTGCAATACATCAGCAGAAAATTTAAACCATACATTAGCGGAAATTTAAATGCGAAAAGTAAACGCGATTATTAGGTTCGCGAGGTTACAACTGAGAAGCAGATACAAATATGAACGAAACTTGAATCGAGAAATAAATAACGGTAAACATGACAAGCTGCAAAACCAATGAGCAATGTTAGTAGGCAAAGTCAACCGGCTATCAGATGAACTACGAGGCAATGAAGAAAATGAGATACAAACTTGAGACAGTTTTATTTAGTATTTAATAATTTAACTTACAAAAGAAATTTTTAAAAAAGTTTTATTTTTGCATTGTTAAAAAAGGAGTTTTTTATTATTTTATATTTACAAAAGTAAAAAGTTTATAAAAGATTTCCATTTATTTTTAATATTTATATTTTTTTTAAAAGTTTTTCTTTTATAATTACAAAACTAGAATATTATATTATTTTTTTAAGATTTTTTCATTATGAAAATTAAAATATTAATGTAGTTTTTTTTTTTAAAACATAAACAAATTAAATTAAAACAAATGAAATAAAGAAAGAAAGAAAAAAAATAAAAAAGGGGGGGGGGGGGGGGGGGTTGGGCCGGTCACCACATCCGGACCCAACCCGGTTATTAACTTAATTGAAACAAAAAAATTAGGGTTCTGGGAACCCTAATACTTCTTCAGCGCCGTTCGCACCTTCCTCTTCTCTCATCTCTTTCTCCTCTCTTCTTCCTCGCGCCGTTCGCACCTTCCTCTTCTCTCATCTCTTTCTCCTCGCGCCGTGACCTTCTCTGTTCCTGAAACAAAATACGAACCACGAAACTATGTGAGATAACACGTTTACCTTTGATTTGGCCGATGATGCTGAAGCTGAGGCCGTGGAGTTGATTGCCCGTCGTTCTTCGTGAACGATGAAGGTGATCTCTCGGGGTGTTATGGATTCGCGTTCAGTGATGGTGATCTCTCTGAGCGATGATGACGATTGCTTCGTCTGAGCTCACGCCGTTTAGGGTTTTCTGCGTGCGATTTCTTCGCTAGGGTTTCTCCTCCTCTGGCGCATCAGGTTGTATTCCCCTATTTATAATTTCTTTTATCTCTCTTTTTGGGCCTTAAACTAGCGTTATTCTGAGATTTGATTTTGTGGTGATATTATTTGATTTTGATTTTCCAGATTGAGTTCTAATGCGATGCTTTCTGAGACGATTGGGATCTCAATTCATTTTTCTGGTATGAATTTGATACTAGTTCGTTGATTGATCCAAAATACATTCCAATGGGATACGATTTGGTTCTTGCTGATACATGATTGAATCCTATTTCTCCTTTTAGGATTTGATTGGGATTTCTCTTGATATGATTCTGAACTCGTTTTGATTCACTTGATACGATTTATTCCATCCCTGATTTGGAATTGATATCGATGTCAAATTTGTTTTCTGTTTTTCTCTGATACAGTTTGCCCTACTCCTTCATACCTTCCTTTTCCAGAATTCCTTGATTGATTCGATTTTGTTGGATTTTTGCAGATGTGGATTGGATTGCCTTTGGATTTCTGTTGACCTGTTTGATATCTGAATTAATTCGAACTGATTTGCTTGATTTCGAACTGATTTGTTTTTGGACTGATTTGTTTGATTGATTCAGATTGGGGATTGATATCAAATCAAAATCTTTCTATTGTTTTTCTGATATGATTTGCCTTCAGATTGGATTGATTGATATCTGATTTTGATTCACAGAACTCCTTGAAGGATTCGTTTTTCTGTTCTGTTATCGATCTCGAACTGATTCGTTTTTTGATTGATTCGTTTCTTTGATGCAGCTCAGATTCTTTTCCTCTTCTTCTTTCAGAGAGGGCTTGATGTTGTGTTGGTCTTAGCCGCCGAGACGGGTACGCGGTAATGATGACGCTGAGTCTGAACCATTTGGAGCAGTATGCTATAATCCTAGTTTTTCGCTTATGTTACTGCTTCTGATTGAATTGGTGGGGACGATTAGCTATCATGTTGAGCTGAGCCGTGTATTTGTTTGTTTGTGGCTACCCCTGTGATTTTGCCGGATATCTGTTTCGTCTTGGTTAACTGGATTTTTTATTCTGATTCCATTTGAACTGCTTCGTGATAAACTGAATCATTCTTCTCTGATTTGCTCGAACTCAATTCTTCTGATAGGGGTTGTTGTGTTCGTAGCTCGCCTCGCTTGCTACCTGTTTGTGACTGATATTGATTGTACCGCTGTTGGTGTTACTAATGGTTGCTCTTGAAATTGTTTGCAGATGCTAGTCGACTTGTTTTGCTTGCAATTGATACCTGCAGATGTTGAACTGGTGTTGCTCGCTGTGTTGCAGTCGGCGTTGTTTGCAACTGATATCTGTTGCTGCTATTGTTTGTAGCTCAGAAATTGCTATTGTCGGGGGGAACTTGAAACGGTGATGATGATTCGTGAATCTGAACCGTTTGTTAGAGGCTATTGTTGCAATGTTGGTGCTTGCGAATGATGCTTGCTCGTAGCTGATATTGTTGATGTGAAAAAACCTGTTGTTGTTGCACTGTGATGCTTACAGCTGATACTACCTTGTTATTGCAGGTTGTAACTCGTGTTGCTTCTCTTTGCTTGCTGTAGTTGATATTGGTTCTACGGTTTTGTTGCCTGTTTCTTGAACTGAACTGTTTTAAACTCTGTTATGAAATTGGGGTTGCTGAATCTTTTGATACCTTGTCCCATGTTATTTTGCCGCAGCTTGTTGTGTGTCTCATTCTTCTGTACATGGTTCAGAACTGATGCTGCTCATGAACTATTTAGGCTTTGAGTTCCAAATTCTGAATCTGACATTGATGCGTTTGTGGCTTTTCAGGTGTTGGAAACTTCGGAACCAAAGCGACTCAGACCTGCCGGCATCCGGGTCTGAGTCCAAACTTGCCCATGTTGCCTTATTCTCGTATCAGTTTGGAAATCCAATCGCGGCAAAACGAATCAGCCCCACTTCTTTTATTTTTTCTATCTCTCGGATGTCCCGTATCGATAAGAACAAGCATTACCTGATCTGACGCCCACGGCGCGGATCGGTAACGGGGGTAGGACGCAGCTTCGGTTGTGCCACTCCCGGCACTCGATGATGACATTGTTCTGAGAGTGTCAAGAAACTTCTAACATTTTTTCTACATTGTTTGTTTTCTTTTTGATGTGCAGGTTAGTCGAGATTTGCGGCGAAACTTAAAGACAGCATGAAGACCCTTAGGAACTTTTAGGATTTAGGATAGATGCTTATTGACTTAATGTAATTCCTTGTGAAACAATTCAAATTCACTTATCAATTTGTAAATTATAAATATTTATGAAATGAAATTCAACAAATATTCATATTTACTTTCTCACTTGTAAATTCAAATTATCCATGAATACTAAATTCCTTCTTGAGTTGTAGCTTATAAGTACTTATGAACACAAAGTTCAAACTTACTTCTCTTTTGCCTTTTATAAATGATATCCCGCCATATAGTTATATCCAAACAAATTCAAATTAAAATCTCGCTGATCACATCACTTCTCAAAATAACCATAACAGTGCCCACTTCTTTTTTCAAACCAACTTCATCTTATTAAGAGGAAACAAAACTGCTTTAGAAATGTTTCAACATCATAGAAGACGCGGTCCCGAGTCCAATCATATTTCTGACAAAACATACCGGCACCTTGACCCAATTGGCAAATAAATGCCTCAGAACGTAATAACAGCCCGTTTTCAAAGAATTGGTAGAATTTGTGTAAAATGACCAAAATACCCCTGAGACCCAATCTGCAAAACAAAAACCTTCATAATTTGTTAGTGGTTAGCAAATGTACATATGAGATGATATGCGAAATGACTGACTAAATATAAGGGTAAAATTTGGGGTATTACACTGGGTCATCGCTCAATGTTCTTCCAAAGAAAGCATTGATGAAGTTAGACACTCGAGGATTAATTTGCACACCCAGTGATCTGGTGGTGAAAGCGTTCGATGGAACCAAACGTCATGTCTTTGGAGAGGTAACGTTGCCAATCCAAGTGGGGCCGGAAACATTCGACGCAGTCTTCTATATCATGGACATCATGCTCGCCTATAGCTGTCTCCTAGGCCGGCCATGGATCCACTCTGCTGGCGCCGTGACATCCACGTTGCACCAGAAGCTTAAGTATGCTGTCGGAGGTAGCATCGTGATTGTATGTGGCGAGGAAGACATAATGGTGAGCCACTTGTCGTCCTTCAAATACGTTGAGATGGATGGGGAAATCCATGAAACCCTATGTCAGGTGTTCGAAGCTGTTAAAGTCAAGAACGTAGCTCCTGTAATCACTGAGAAACCGGAGATGACTCTCTCTTCCTTCAAGGAAGCTCAGGCTGTTGTTCAATCTGGCGCCGCCCCAGGCTGGGGTCAAGTTCTAGAAATACCTAACAAACAGGACAAGTTTGGGTTAGGATACTCTCCTACGGCTGAAGCCTCTTCGTCTCACAGTGCTTCGCAAGGTAAAGGGCCGATCCAGTTTACCAGTGGCGGGGTGATATTTGAAAGTGTCAACGCAGTGTCTGAAGACGGTGAAGATAGTGATTGCGACCTAGACTCTTGGATCCAGCCAAGCAAACCAGGCGGGGGCCTCAACAACTGGTCCATCAGGGATATCATCCAAGTGACAGGAAAAGAGTAATGATTTACTTTCTCCAATCATTGTACAACCCTATGTCCTACCCGGGGCATAGTGGTTTTATTGTCAGGGCCTTGTTTGATTATGTACATGCATTTTACCGATAAATCAAAAGGCGTTTTTCGTATTCAAATGTTGTGATCTGTGTTATTCCTGTTTTATATTTGTTTTGAAAAACAATAAAATGGCAATAGGGTTTGTGCTAACCTGCATATCCTTGTTTTAAGCTTAACCCTTGTTATTGCAGGATCCACATAGCAGATGACATCGACTCTGGACCTTCTACGACTCACTTTGACTTTGATTGCCCGATCTATCAAGCTGAAGAAGAGATTGATGAAGACGAAGCCCTTCCCGAAGAGTTGGCCCGCTTGTTGAAACAAGAAGAGAAAGTTATTCTGCCTCACGAAGAAGAGATTGAGATTGTGAATCTGGGTTCTGAAGAACTTGTCAGGAACGTCAGGATAGGGGCCGCATTACAGAGTGATGTCAAGCAGAGATTGGTCGAAATGCTAAGAGAGTATAGTGACGTCTTTGCTTGGTCATACGAAGATATGCCCGGACTTGATACTGACATCGTGGTCCATCATTTGCCGCTGCGAGAAGATTGCCCTCCCGTTAAGCAGAAGCTTAGGAGGACGCAACCAAATATGGCCGTTAAGATCAAAGAAGAAGTGCAAAAGCAGCTTGATGCTGGCTTCTTAGCGGTCACTACTTACCCTCCGTGGGTCGCCAACATAGTGCCTGTACCGAAGAAGGACGGTAAGGTACGTATGTGCGTCGATTACCGGGATTTGAATAGGGCGAGCCCTAAAGATGATTTCCCGTTCCCTCATATTGATGTGTTGGTCGACAATACAGCTCAGTTCTCCGTGTTTTCGTTCATGGATGGCTTCTCCGGCTACAACCAGATCAAGATGGCGCCGGAGGACATGGAGAAAACTACGTTTATTACACCCTGGGGAACCTTTTGCTACAAGGTAATGCCTTTCGGTCTGAAGAACGCAGGGGCCACTTACCAACGAGCAATGGTCACTTTGTTTCATGATATGATTCATCATGAGATTGAAGTCTATGTTGATGACATGATTGCGAAGTCCCAAACGGAGGAGGGACATCTGGTCAATTTGCTGAAGCTTTTTGAGAGGCTTAGGAAGTTCAGGTTGACGCTGAATCCTAACAAGTGTACTTTCGGAGTACGGTCTGGAAAACTACTGGGGTTTATCATGAGTGAAAGTGGCATCGAGGTTGATTCTGCGAAGATAAAAGCGATACAAGAAATGCCAGCGCCAAAAACAGAAAAAGAAGTTTGTGGTTTCCTGGGCAGAATAAACTACATTGCAAGGTTTATTTCTCAGCTCACGGCCATGTGTGAACTGATGTTCAAAATGTTAAAGAAAGATCAGGCGATTATCTGGAACGAGGATTGCCAGAAGGCATTTGATAAGATAAAGCAGTATCTACAGGAACCTCCGATCTTGATACCCCTAGTGGCCGGACGACCCTTAATCATGTACTTGACAGTTCTTGAGAATAGTATGGGGTGTGTTCTCGGTCAGCACGACGAGACGGGCAGAAAGGAGCATGCCATTTACTACTTGATTAAAAAGTTCACAGACTGTGAATCTCGATACTCGATGCTGGAGAAAACGTGTTGTGCACTAGCCTGGGCTGCCAAACGTTTACGACAGTACATGCTCAACCACACCACCATGCTAATTTCAAAGATGGATCCGATCAAGTACATCTTCGAGAAGCAAGCGCTTTCGGGCAGGATCGCCAGATGGTAAATGGTGTTGACAGAATATGACATTCAGTACGTTTCTCAAAAGGCCATTAATGGCAGCATATTGTCTGAATACCTGGCCGAACAGCCGATCGAGGATTATCAGCCGATGAAATTTGAATTCCCTGATGAGGATATCATGTTTCTTAAAGTGAAGGATTGCAACAAACCGTTGCCCGACGAGGGTCCAGATAGAAAATCCCAATGGAAATTGATATTTGATGGGGCGGTTAATTCTTACGGAAGTGGCATTGGGGCGATCATCACGACTCCCCACGGATCCCATATCCCATTCACTGCGAGACTGACGTTTCCGGTCACCAATAATGAAGCGGAGTACGAAGCATGCATCATGGGTCTAGAAGAAGCGATTGATTTGAGAATCAAGAACCTAGATGTATATGGTGACTCGGCGCTTGTGATCAACCAGATTAAAGGGGAGTGGGAGACTCGTCATTTGAATTTGGTGTCGTACATGAACTATGCCAGAAGGCTACTTCCGTTCTTTGATCGAGTGGAACTCCATCATGTGCCCCGGGCTGAAAATCAGATGGCTGATGCCTTAGCCACGTTGGCTTCAATGTATAAAGTCAATTTTTGGAATGAAGCTCCAAGAATTGTCCTTTCTCGTCTTGATAGACCTGCATTCGTCTTTGCGATCGAGGAAGCCTCCGGTGGCAAGCCATGGTTCCATGACATCCAGACCTTCCTTAGGACTAAGGAGTATCCTGCGGGAGCGTCAACCCAGGATAAGAAGACTCTGAGGAGGTTGTCTGGAAACTTTTATCTCAATCTTCATGGAGTTCTATATAAAAGAAACCACGATCTCGTGCTACTCAGATGCGTAGATGAGAAAGAAGCGAGTATGCTCATGGAAGAAGTCCATGAAGGCACATTTGGTACACACGCCGGCGGGCATGCTATGACAAGAAAGATCCTGAGAGCAGGATACTACTGGCTGATGATGGAGTCGGATTGCTTTAAATTCGCGAAGAGATGTCATAAATGTCAGATTTATGCTGATAAGATTCATGTGCCGCCGTTCCCGTTAAATGTCATGTCCTCCCCATGGTCGTTCTCCATGTGGGGCATCGACATGATAGGAAAGATCGAGCCCACCGCATCTAACGGTCATCGCTTCATTCTAGTAGCCATTGACTACTTCACCAAGTGGGTGGAGGCAACCTCGTATGCTAACGTGACCAAGCAGGTGGTGGCTAAATTTATGAAGAGGGACATCATCTGTCGTTACGGAATTCCCGAGCGGATCATTACTGATAATGGTTTGAATCTGAATAACAAGATGATGAAGGAGCTGTGCCAGAGTTTCAAGATTGAACACCACAACTCATCTCCTTACCGGCCGAAGATGAATGGCGCCGTTGAAGCGGCCAATAAGAACATCGAGAAGATTGTACAAAAGATGGTTGTGACCTACAAGGATTGGCACGAGATGTTGCCATTTGAACTGCACAGTTATCGTGCAATGGTACGTACATCAACCGGGGCAACTTCTTTCTCCTTAGTGTACGGTATGGAAGTTGTCCTACCTTTAGAAGTTGAGATTCCTTCTTTACGATTTTTGGTTGATGTGAGACTCGACGAGGCAGAATGGATTAAGAACCGACTAAACCAACTCATCCTGATGGACGAGAAGAGGTTAGCATCGATTGCGTATGGTCGTCTGTACCAAAGTCGAATGAAGAAAGCTTATGATAAGAAGGTGCGTCCTAGAAGCTTTCAGACGGGTGATCTCGTCTTGAAGAAGATTCTTCCTCCATACTCCGATCACCGGGGCAAGTGGACTCCTAATTACGAAGGTCCGTACGTCGTCAGCAAGGTCTTCTCAGGAGGAGCCTTGTTGTCATCCACGATGGATGGCGAAGATTTTGCATCCCCGGTGAACGCGGACGCAGTTAAAAAATACTTTGCTTAAAGAATGACTCGCTGGAAAGAAAAAGAATATCCAGGCAAAAATGGGGCATCCCGGCGAACCATAAAAAAGGGAAAAAGGTTCGGGCAAAAATTAGGGATGTAAAAGAAAAAAAGGTACACCCGCAAAGTCGAAAACCCGGAAAGGCGACTTTGGCAAAAAAAAGGGGTATCCCGGTGAATCGAAAACCTGAAAGGGCGATTCAGGTAAAAGTTAGGGATTTGAAAAAGCAAATGACTGCGTTCCGCGTGTGGACTTTCATTGTTTAGTGGTTTGGAGGACCTGAGGGCCGTTTATCTGAATCAATCTCTTCTGAAGCTAAAGCGTCGGAGAAGTATCGAAGTCGAGTGGGTCATAGAGGGATCAACTCATGGTGTTCGTCTATGCCTCATTGCCGACATTTGTGCATATACTGATGTATATTTATGTTTTATTTTTACGCAGCTTCCTCATTCCAGGAGCTTGCATATGTTGTAAAACATTTTCACCCATTCAGGGGTTCATCATCAATAAAATATATACTATTCATCAATTCTATTTGTTTGTTTAGCATGTATCTGTTTTGTTTGCGAAAGAGAACGCCGATGTTTTTGATAAAATGTGCATACATAAACTTACTAGCCTAGGCCCCTGATTGTTAAAACAATGAATTACTTGAACATTGTCACAAGATGATAACCTTGATAGGTCCCTTTGAGAAGGGTATCTTGTTTGTTTGTTTGTGTTGTCACAGTTATAGCATATTCCAGGCAGTGCGTCGTATGCGTCCCCAAGCAGGATGATTCCTTCTTCCCCCAGCAAATGTAGCAGCATCTCCCCATGGAGTTTGAACATGAGACCGTAAGCATCGATATGTCTTCCCAAGCAGAGAAGATTCTCTCCCCAATCAGATGCATCCTGAAGGATCGTTGTCTCCCCAGCTGAGCCATATACTGAAGTGTTCAGCCCTCGATAGCGCAGACTGAAGTCTCCAGCGGAATTGGAATTCCCCACAGAGTCGTACTCTCCCCTGTAGGCAGGATGATTCCTTTTTTCCTCAGCCGAGTTTGCAGCTCCCCAAGAGAGCCGAGTCCTAGGAAGCCGTTGAAGCCATGATTGGTTCTCTCCAGTAGAGTGTTGAATAGCTGATGCTGTATTTCCCCATCGGGGTCGTTATCTCCAGGAAAGTTTTATCTGCGAAGGCCGTGCAGTTTATTTCCGCGATTGACATTGTTTTCCTCAGCAGTTGTGGTTCGTATGCCTAGCTGAGCAGGTCAGGTTCTCGTAGAACTCTGTTCCCCTGCGGCAATCGTCTGGAGTTTGTTTCCCCAAGCGGAGTCCAATTGAGATTGGTGTGACTTCTCTCCTTGGCAGGATGAGTCCTTCCTCCACCAGAGTGGTCCTTTCTCCTTGACAGGAGGATTCTCCCTTCAACATTTATTTTGCTGATAGGGTCATAGCATCTTGCATGATTGCATAGCATTTACCCTAAACGCGTAGCATTTCCACCGCGTGGAGCATTGCGCCATTGTCAAAGCATAAGCATACGAAACATGAGCTAGGTCGTTACCATTCTTGTTTTGCAGATGTTCCTCCGCAGAATGGTTTGCTCAAGATGATTCTTGAATTCCCCAGCGAAGTTGATTGTTTAAGATGATTCTTAAAATCCCCGGTGAAGTCGCCAGAGTTGGTTGCTCAGGATGATTCCTGAAATCTCCCACAGAGTTATTGGGTCAGGATGATTCTTGAAGTCCCCGGCGAAGTTGTTTGTCCAAGATGATTCTTGAAGTCCTCAGCAGAGCTGATTCACCCAGAATGATTTCTGAATCACCCGAAACAGAATTACTTGATAGTTATCCAGAATCCCCAGCGGAGATGTGTCATCCCCAACATGTCTTAAACATAGAAGTTGAAGTTTCCCTTGAAGACTTGATGATTGAAGTCTGGCAGTAGTGCCAAATTCCCTGACTTACTGAGGAAGTTCAACTGCAATGTCGAAGTAGTTATCTCAGCTAACGCGGAGTGCCTAACAGCAAAAGATTGTATATCCTTATTTGGTTCATGATTAACCAAGAATTTTATTCCCGACTTACTAACGAAGTCCGGTTGACGCCCGAGAATTTCTTTGAATGCCCGATGGCATGATTAACTTGATTGTTAAAAAGTTCCTGATGACCTGATGAGTCCCGAGGAATTCTTCTGCAGCAGTGCCGCAGAATGTCTGACAGCAATATCAGCTATGTATCACCAGTTACCGTGTGACCCATTCCCCAATAGAGTTGTCGTGCAACTGTCATGCTCAGTTTTGGAAGATGTTCCTACCCATCGGAGTACTGTTTACCCGTACGGTCGGCAAATCGCCTGTTGCCGTGTAACCAGTGATCCCTCGATGATTTTAGGACGCAATGATATCAGATAAATTATAGAATCATCCTGACGGAGGTTCAGATCATTATTTCTCCAGCTAGTTGTCGTGCAGCTATCATTTCAGTTTCCGAAGAGATTCGTTCCCATCAGAGTACCGTGTACTTGTGCAGTTGGCAAATTTTTGGGTTTGTTGGTATTCAACCGTCTTTTACCTTGATTTTTTGAGAGTCGTTCGCTTCTCACCCAGTCAGGTCCAAGCCGTTTGAATAGGGGCAGCTGTTGCACCCCAAAATTTGCCCAACATTTCTTTACATTAGCATTATCATTTGCATTTCATTGACATGTATGCAGGAGATCAAGAGGTATGATTACCAATAAATGGCTACACAAGACTTTGAAGCTAGCTAGAGAAAGTTATTCAAGTGTTCAAGGGTTGATATCCTTGTCAGAGAAGTTAAAAGATCCTCAGAGGGAGTGATTGAAGCAAAGAGGGTGTGTCTCCTAACTTGAAAGTTGTGGAAAGCCATCAGATGATTCTGAAGCCATGAGGTTGGATTGAGGTCTAGATAGAGATCATGAGAAGTGTTGAAGATCACTTTGAGGCCTAGACAGGTCATTGTGCAAGATTAAGAAGGCTCGGCCATGAGTGGTGCAATTAGGGTTTAACTGGGTCAACCCTAAGTCAACTGATGATTTGAAGAGGGTTGAGACTTGATTCAAGAGCCATGGGATCAAGGATTGATGCATTGAGATGTCATAAGTATGATTCCAAGGTTAAATCATCATGATTGAAGAGTTTGAGAAGTTTCAAGCTAGGGTTTCTAAGGCTTGACAGTGTAAAATCCCCTAGTTTGACCCCTATCTTCAAGGCAATGTAGCTCAAGATGTGATTGTCATCTCATCTTACCCCCAACATGATTGTTGTAGAGCATGGTCTTAGCTTTAATTTGAGTGCTATAAGTCCTTGATAGGATTTGTAGAACTCAAGTTATGACTTTGACAAGTTACAAGTCATCTGAGGAATGTGAATTTGGAGCTTGAAAGTTACCCAACTTGCATGATACTTTTTCCCTAGAAGGATGATTCCTATGAACTTTTGGTCAACATGAATGTTGTTCCTTATCCTCTTAGATTTCTATAGAGTACTAGAAGTACTTGATAGGATTTGTAGAACTCAACTTATGGCTTTGACAAGTCAAGGGTATTTTGGACATTTGGTGATTATAGGTCATTTGTGATCATAGGCCATTTTCACCAACTTAGAGGTCTCAAATGTATTTTTGTTAAACATGAAAGTTGTTCAAAATGATGTTTTTAGCTTGTCTAAACATCAAGTGTCCATTGATATGGATTATATCAAGCATTGGTTGAAGAAACTTCTCATAAAAGCCATTTTAATGAATTAAAGTGAGAAAATTCAAAATAAATGAGATCAACATGTTTCCATGTCAAATTTGTGGTCATTTTGAATGGGATTGATGTTTTAGAAAGATTGACATTGCCACATTTTTTATTTGTGGTCCATAACATAGTCATTTGGATGGTTACTTCACAATTAAGAAACATATCTTATACATTCCATATGTTGAAACCAAAGGAAGAAAACCATTACATCACACTCCTTAATGATTAAGTGAATGGTTTGGACTGAGTTTAGAGCATGAGTAAGGCTTGAAGGCACACATCCATGTTGAAATTTGGAATGAAAAGTGAAGATCCAAAATCCATAATTGGGCCTAGTTTAGGCTTCATATCCATCTAAACACATTATAAATGGGATTTGGATCATGATAGGAAGGTTCTAGTGGAGAATTCTGTTGAGAAGCCATTGGAGTGAGGTGAAGGAAAAGCTTGAAAATTGAAAAATCATTTTGGAGAATCAGGAAGTTTCTGTTAGAACACAGATTGGTTCTCAATAATAACTCTTTGTTTTGATGATAACTGTTAGGAAATTTTATATTTAAGAATTATATACTCTAAAATTTGTTTGAGAGTTTTACTGCAGATTGAAATGAAATTAACTCTCTAGAAGCAAATCTGTATTGTATACAAGAAGTTATCCTGACTCTGAAGCGCCAGATGCATCTTACAGAAGATTCTGATTGCTCTTTACAGAAGATCCTGAGCGTAGTCTCCAGAAGGATCTGAAGCAAGAAGCTCTAGAACATTCTGAGTCAGAAGCATCTGAAGCTAGTCAGAAGCATCTGAAGCTGAAGCATCTGAAGCAAAGAAGAATATTGATTGAAGAGTTTCTCAAAGCATAACTCTACAGAAGTTTCTGAAAGTACTAACGCTGCCAAGTACTGAAGTTCTGTGTCAAATATGCTCTGATGATCAACACGCTGAAAGCACACATGCTGCAGAAGACTCTGATACAGCAAAGTTCTGAATATCATTAGAAGACTCTGATCCATTCAGACTCTGAAGAACTTGCTGAAAACTAAAGAAGAAATATTCAAGAATATATCTGTTGGAGTAAATCAACGTCTCTTTCCTCATTTGTGCTAGACACAATTACACAGACAAAAAGGACTTTTCTGTGTTATCTACTTCAAGGAAAGGTCACTTGATGTGAAGACAAAAAGGCTCAGACCTTTTTGGGACTCTCTTTTCAACACTCAGCATCCTTGGATCAGCTGCCTATAAAAGGAGAACTCCACCACATTCTTCAGTTACACAATTTGCTGAAAAGAAATCATATTATTCTAAGCTCTCATTATTTCATATTCTTCTTAGAATTTCTTGTACTTAAACTTAAGAGAAAAATCACTGTTGTGATAAAAGCTTTATAGAAGCATTAATACTCTTGTATTTAATTTACATTGATTGTAAAGGTTTTTCCTTAAGAGGATTCAGTTGGAATCAGTAGCTCTTGAGAAAACTAAGGACAGTTGTTCTTAGGTGTTACTATTGTAATCAGTTTGATTTAATAGTGGATTAAGTCCTTGTTGAGAAAGGCAAATCACTCTAGGAAGGGTGGACTGGAGTAGTTGTTTAAACGAACCAGGATAAAAATAATTGTGTGATTATTTTTTAAGTCTTAATCTTTCATACTTATTCAACCCCCCCCCCCCCCTTCTAAGTATTTTCTCACCTTCAGTTGGTATCAGAGCTCCGGTTCTGAGTGTGCTACCACTTAACAGTGTCAGTAAAGATCCAGAGAGAAATACTTTGATATATATTTATTTGTTACCATGGCTGATAATTCAATGTCCAATATTAACAATAAATATGAAGAAAGGGATAGGATCAGCACCAAACCCCCAATGTTTGATGGGGAGAAATTTGACTACTAGAAAGACAGAATTGAGAGTTTTTTCCTAGGATATGATGCTGATCTATGGGATCTAGTCATAGATGGATATGTCCATCCCACAGATGGGAATGGCAAGAAGATTGACAGAAAATCTATGACAGATGCTCAGAAGAAAAATTTTAGAAATCACCACAAAGCCAGGACTATATTATTGAATGCAATTTCACATACAGAGTATGAGAAAATTACAAACAGGGAAACTGCTTTTGATATGTTTGAATCCCTAAAGATGACTCATGAGGGAAATTCTCAAGTTAAGGAGACAAAAGCTCTGGCTCTGATCCAGAAGTATGAGGCCTTCAAAATGGAAGACTCTGAATCTGTTGAAGCCATGTTCTCCAGATTTCAGATACTCACTGCTGGGCTAAAAGTTCTGGACAAGGGATACTCTACATCAGATCATGTAAAGAAAATCATCAGAAGTCTGCCTACCAGATGGAGACCAATGGTGACTGCCTTGAAGATGGCTAAAGATCTAAACAAGATCTCTCTAGAAGAACTCATCAGCTCACTAAGGAGCCATGAGATTGAGCTTGAGGAAGATGAACCTCAGAAGAAAGAAAAAGGTAAATCTGTTGCATTAAAATCTAACAAAACTGCTAAAGCTTTGCAGGTCATTCAAGAAAGCTCTAAAGAATCTTCTTCTGAAGAAGAAGATGAGTTATCCATGCTGTCCAAAAGGATCAACAGACTCTGGAAGCACAAGGGAAAGAAGTTCAACAACTTCAGAAGATCTGATAATAGAAAGGAATCTTCTGGACACAGAAGATCTGCCAAGAAAGAAGTTGTGTGCTATGAGTGCAAAGAACCTGGGCACTACAAAAATGATTGCCCCAAACTTCAGAAAGAAAAACCCAAGAAGAAGTTTAACAAAAAGAAGAAGGTTCTGATGGCAACATGGGATGACTCAGATGAATCTGAATCATCTTCTGAATCAGAAGAAGAATGTGCCAATGTTGCACTGATGGCCAGCACAGAGGATCAAGAGGAAGGTACCTCAGGATATGAATCAGATTCTGAATCTGATGATGACGCAGAAGAGGTAATGGCTAAACTTACCAAAGAAGAACTCATAAAAGTTTTAACAGAAGTTCTTAAAAGTTATAACAATATCAAACTAAAATACAAGAAGCTGAAAAGCAATCTTGAATCTGAGATTGATCTTCTGAAGACAGAACTTGTTGAGCAAAAAGAAATTAATCTGAAAATCAAAAATGACTTTGAAATAACTCAACAAGAATCTGAATCTGAGACTGAGTCATGTGAAAACATTTTAGAAAAATATGACTCTAGCTTTCAGAGATTTCTTACTAAGAGCATAGACAGAAGCAAGATGGCTTCCATGATCTATGGTGTTAGTGGAAACAACAGAAGAGGTATTGGATATGAATCTTCATCTGGAAGCAATCCAAAACCTGTTGACAAACTTTTCATCAAGAAGACACCTCTGTATTCTCAATTTAAATTTGGTCACTTAAATGACAGTAAACACACAAGCTCTGAGAAGAATACTTATGTGTTTAAACCCAAGGCAAGTCAGAATAAACATTATGTTGAAAAACAAAAGTTTAGACAAACCTACAAACCAACTAACCCCAAAGGACCCAAGAAGATCTGGGTACCTAAAAACAAAATAATTCTTGTTGCAGATGTTCTTAGCAGCAAGGTCAGGACACCAATCATGGTACCTGGACTCTGGATGCTCACGACACATGACAGGAGAAAAGTCTATGTTCCAAAGCCTGGAACTTAGATCTGGAGGTGACGTGAAGTTTGGAGGGAACCAGAAGGGCAAGATCATTGGATCTGGCACTATTGGAAATGGTAAACTTCCCTATATTACTAATGTTTTACTTGTTGAAGGGTTAAAGCATAACTTATTGTCCATAAGTCAATTAAGTGACAATGGTTATGATATTACCTTTAATCAAAAATGTTGTAAAGCTATTAGTCAAAAGGATGGCTCTATCCTATTTAGTGGTAAGAGGAAAAACAACATTTATAAAATAAATCTTTCAGAACTTAAAGTTCAAAATGTTAAATGCCTCTTGTTTGTTAATGAAGAGCAATGGGTCTGGCACAGAAGATTGGGTCATATTAATATGAGACGTATATCTCAGATTAATAAACTTAATCTTGTCAGAGGACTCCCTAATCTGATGTTCACTTCAAATGCTCTTTGTGAAGCATGCCAGAAAGGGAAGTTTTCAAAAACATCTTTCAAATCAAAAAATGTTGTTTCTACTTCTAAACCACTAGAACTACTTCATATTGATCTGTTTGGACCAGTGAAAACTGCATCCATCAGAGGCAAAAAGTATGGATTAGTCATTGTTGATGACTTTAGTAGATGGACATGGGTAAAGTTCTTAAAACACAAGGATAAGTCACATTCTGTGTTCTTTGACTTCTGCAAGCAAGTCCAGAATGAAAAGAATTTCAAAATTATAAAAGTCAGAAGTGATCATGGTGGTGAATTTGAAAATAAATTTTTTGAAAAATATTTTTCTGAAAATGGCATTGCTCATGATTTTTCCTGTCCTAGAACTCCACAACAGAATGGGGTTGTAGAGAGGAAAAACAGAACTTTGCAAGAAATGGCCAGAACCATGATCAATGAGACAAATCTGGCAAAACATTTTTGGGCAGAAGCAATCAATACAGCATGTTACATTCAGAACAGAGTGTCTGTTAGACCTCTTCTGAAGAAGACTCCTTATGAACTGTGGAAGAACAAAAAGCCCAACATTTCTTATTTTCATCCTTTTGGATGTATTTGCTATATGTTAAACACTAAGGAAAATCTGAGAAAGTTTGATTCCAAAGCACAAAAGTGTTTCATGCTTGGATATTCTGAACGCTCTAAAGGCTATAGAGTATACAACACTGAGACACAGATTGTGGAAGAATCCATTCATGTTAGATTTGATGATAAGCTTGACTCTGAAAAGCCAAAGCAGGTTGATAACTCTGCAGATAGGGAAGTAGTCTTTATTGACTCTAAAGTTCCAGAAGCAAACAAAATTCAAGTGAAGGAACCAGAAGCAACTCCAGATGCTACTCCCTTAACTTCTCAAATGAATAATCTTAACATTTATGAAGAGTCAACTATTAGAGGATCATCATCCAGAATTAAAGCTTCTCATCCAGAGGATGTCATTATTGGAAAGAAGGATGATCTCATCAGAACAAGATCCTTTCTAAGATCATCTGAAGCATCACTATTTGGACTAGTGTTAGAAATTGAACCATCTTCTGTAGAAGAAGCTCTGCAAGACAATGATTGGATTATTGCCATGCAAGAAGAGCTAAATCAATTCAGCAGAAATGATGTATGGGATCTAGTTCAGAGACCTCAAGGGTTCAATATAATTGGTACAAAATGGGTCTTCAGAAATAAGCTAAATGAGAAAGGAGAAGTTAAGAGGAATAAGGCAAGGCTGGTTGCTCAAGGGTACAATTAGCAAGAAGGTATTGATTACACTAAGACATATGCTCCAGTGGCAAGGTTAGAATCTATACGCCTTCTTATTTCCTTTGCTGCACAAAATAACATCACTCTGTATCAGATGGATGTTAAAAGTGCCTTTCTTAATGGTATTATAGAAGAAGAAGTTTATGTCCACCAACCTCCTGGTTTTGAAAATGAAAAATTTCCAGATCATGTTTTCAAATTAAAGAAATCTCTATATGGATTAAAACAAGCTCCCAGAGCTTGGTATGAGAGATTGAGTAATTTTCTTCTGGAAAAGAATTTCATCAGAGGCAAAGTGGATACAACACTATTCTGTAAAACAATTAAGAAAGATCTTCTAATTTGCCAAATTTATGTAGATGATATTATTTTTGGATCAACAAATATTATGCTTGGAAAGGAGTTTGCTACATGTATGCAGGCAGAATTTGAAATGAGCATGATGGGAGAACTCAGATTCTTTCTAGGAATCCAAGTTAATCAAACTCCAGAGTGCACCTACATACATCAGACAAAGTATGTTAAATAACTTCTGAAGAAATTCAACATGTCTGACAGCAAGCTGGCAAAGACTCCAATGCATCCTACTAGCTCACTTGGCAAAGAAGAGGTAAGTAAGAAAGTAGACCAGAAGCTCTACAGAGGTATGATTGGCTCTCTTCTTTATCTTACTGCTTCTAGACCTGACATATTGTTCAGTGTTTGTCTGTGTGCTAGATTCCAATCAGATCCTAGAGAATCACACTTGACAGCTGTCAAGAGGATTTTAAGGTATCTGAAAGGTACTTCTAATGTGGGTTTGTGTTACAGAAAATCTGATGACTTCAAATTAGTTGGATTCTGTGATGCTGACTACGCTGGAGACAGAGTGGAAAGAAAAAGTACTTCTGGAAGTTGTCAATTTCAAGGAAGAAATCTAATCTCCTGGTACAGCAAGAAGCAACCCACAATTGCACTTTCAACCACAGAGGCTGAATACATTGTTGCTGCTGGATGTAGCATGCAGATGCTCTGGATGAAGAGTCAACTAGAAAATTATCAAATTTTTGAAAGTAACATTTCTATCTTTTGTGATAATACTTCTGCTATATGTTTGTCCAAGAATCCCATTTTACATTCTAAGGCAAAACATATAGAAATTAAGCATTATTTCATCAGAGACTATGTTCAGAAGGGAATCATAAATTTAGCCTTTGTTGATACAGATCATCAATGGGCAGATATTTTTACAAAACCCCTTGTTGAAGATATATTCAATTTTATTCTGAAAAATATTGGTATGGATTTTTGTCCAGAATGATATTTATCAGAAGCAAATTGTTACAGATGCAAAAAAATGCTTAATGCTCTGAAGTATTTCTTCTGATTGCTTATTTTATTCTGATCATTATTTCTTTTGTGAAACTCTGAACTAACAATCTTTAGAAGATCTGAACGTTGGCTAACGTTTCATTTCTTAAGAGAATTCAGAACAGCATGCAAGTAAACACGTGTCACACAAAATCTGAAGAGGTGGCGTGAACATAACTGAAGAGACGTTTGAGGTGAAGTTTGAATAGTAAGAATCTTGGTTTTCCCCCCAAATTGTCAGAAGCAATTAATGTTTTGAAATGATTTTTATTCTCTTCATTTATTACTTGTTCAAACGTGCATTTTTCTGACTGTTGATGTGCCTAAGTGTTTTAGTATAAATACTTGTCTTGTATTCACTTTCACACTTTTCACTCTCTCAGAAATTACATGCGTTTTCATCTCCTATTTTCTCTGCATAAAAACCCAAAACCTAAGTGTTTGACAAAGCATTCTTCAATGGCAACTTCATCATCAACAACTGCTCAATTCCAATCTACTATGGCTGCTGTGACTTCAGAAAACTTGGGTGTTGCTCCATATTCTCCTCCCAAAAGAACACTTCTAACGCCTGTTGATAAACTGGAAGTTCTATGTGAATCTATGGTTGAGTTTGATCCTCTGGCAGACAATGGGTTTGAGTTTCGTTCCATAATTAGAGCTCAAGGATGGGTTAAGTACTTTGATAGGCTCTTTGGACCAGTTTACCCTCTCCTTGTGAAAGAATTATGGATTCATGCATCAGTTTACCCCAAGTTCATCTTATCTTCTGTGCTGGGAAAAGAGATTATTATCACAGAAGATCTGATAAGAAGATTGATAGGATATGAAGAAACAAATGGTGTTTCCCACTTGCCAGCTGGGCGTGTGGACATGGATGAAGTTTATGAAGAAGTTATGACTGCTGGTCAAGCTTCTAACAAATTCAAAGATCTGAAGCCTGATTACAAGATCTGGGCCAAGATCTTCATGGGATGCATCCACCACAGGAAGTCAACCAATTCTCCAGACTATGTCAATAATGAACAACTCTATTTCATGTATTGCCTTAGTCAGAGCACCAAGGTAGATCTTCCATACATTCTGTTTATGCATCTGTGGAACCATATCAATGCATCTAGAGAATATGTGAAAGAGAAAGGACAGAAGATCAGAACTTGGATCCCCTTTGGAAGGTTGCTCTCAGATCTTCTTACTGAAAATGGCTTGGTAACTGCTCTGTACGCTGCTGGAGTTACAGAGGAATTAGAGTTTATAATGGGAAAGCCTCTGAATGCTAAAAGTCTTCTGAGACTCAAAATTGTTGATGAACTAACAACAACTCCCAAGAAGCTGAATATGTCTGAATTGAATAAGAGGGTTCCTGTAGATGACTTTCCTTTATTCTTTGCTGAAGAACCCAGACATATAGTGCTTATGTATATTGAAGAATGCAAGAAGGAAGGAATACTTGTTCCTGCTAATATGTTTCAGCTAGTTAAACAACCACTACCAGATGCAGGAGAAGAAGAAGCACCACTCCAGAGGAAAAGGACTCAGCCTGTAGAAGAATCTGAACCTGTTCAGAAGAAGGTCAAGATTGCTGAGAAGCCCAAGAAGCTCTTGAAGAGAAAAGATTCTGAAGAAGCTGCCTCTATACCTGCCAAGAGGATTAAAGTAAAAGGTACTAAGTCTTCTGTAACTTCTGCAAATCTTGTTATTAATGATTCAAATGTTAAGTCTGTTCCACAACCACCTGCTACACAAACCACTTCTGTTACTGCTCCCAGTTCTGTTTCACCACAAAAACAAACACCTGTTCCAACTCAAATTCCAACACAAACAACAACACCAACAGTTTCTGTACCAAAACCTTCTCAACCCAAAATTCATATCAAACATTTTATTCCACGACCTCAACCATCAGAACAACAACCATCAGAACAACAACCATCAGAACAACAACCATCAGAACATCAACCATCTGAAAAACAAACATCTGATCAACAACAAACCTCTGAACATCCAGAGAACCAACCAAAAGAAGTTCAACCAGAAAAAGCCTCTGACAATCCACCATCAAATAATCCACCTTCTGAACCTATTGCACCTGTTACTTCTGAACCTACAAAAGTAACCTCCGCTCCTGTTTTATCAGAACCTCCATCCAATCAATATGATATTCCTTTAGAACCTACCAATACATCTGAACCTCACATCCCTGAGACAGAAGTTCTTGATGTCACACCTTTAAAAACAGTGTTTCAAGTATCTTCTACCTCTTGTACACCTACAACATCCTCCAACTCATCAGAATCAGAAATCCACCCAGATTTTCTAATCTCTCCATCTGACAAATACTCTGAGATAAACCAACCTGAACCTGAACCTGAATCAACCATACCTTCTAAAACTCCCATTCCAGATCCCATGCCTCCACCTGCACCATCATCTGAGATATTAATCCCCAACTCCAATCCAACATCTTCTATATCTTCTGCCCATGTTTCTTCTCTTTTTCATAATTTATCTTATGGTTTCAAACTAAAAGATTTTTATGACAGAGTTGAACCTTCTGAACCCCTTAACCCTCTGAAACCAAAACTCAAACAGGCTCTTCCATCTGTGCTTGTTTCATATATTCAATAAATGACCAATGTAGGATCTTTAGCAACTATATCTGCAACATCTAGTAAAGCTGTTGTTTCAGCTCTGCAAATTGCATCTGATAACACTGTTGCATCTGTTGCACCACCAAAATCTGCTTTCAAACCATACTCAAATGCACCTTTTGATGTTGTTTACCATCACACAAGACCAAAACCTCATTTGCTTAATGATTTAGTCAGATCTAAAGAAAAAGCTCCTGAGATACCCTTCATTCCATATTATCCTCCTCCTCTGATTTCCATCCAAAAATATTGATCATTTATTTCAAACATTTTTGCAAGAAATACAGATGTCTTTAGGTACTGTTCAGAAGAAATGTTCAGAAACAATGGATGCCAAAGAATCTGACATCATCTGGAACGGATTCATCAACAGATTCAACACTGTAGCTTCAAATATGAAGAACGTCTGTTTTGATGAGGCAAAGCTCAGAGCTGAAAGGACTCTATTCTGGACTGTCAACAAAACTGAACCTCTGCTTCGTTTAGATGCTCCTCCACCTTCAACAGAATCTACTGCTAATGCATTGACTATGACTCTGGTAGAACCCTCTTCAGGATCTACAGAACCAATGGCAATTGACTCTGTTCAGGCTACAGAACCTCCTAATTCTTCATCTGAGATAAAGATAGAACATCCAGACTTTGAAGACAAGATTGCTGCTCTGGAGGCTGGACAGTCAGAGATAAAATCCTGGATGGCTAAGCAGGATAAGAAGTCTGAGGATATGACAGAATGGATGTCAAAGCAAGATGAGAAGAATGAAACTATGACTAAGTGGATGTCCAAGCAAGAGCAATCCTCCTCTGAGATTACAGATCTATTGAAGATGCTTTTGTCCAAACACTCTTAGATTTTTTTCATTCTAACGTTTTTGCATCTGTTGTTTGCATCTGTACCTTATTGCTATATCTTCTGATGATTATCTATGTACTCTTGCTCTTATATTTTGAATGAATCACAGTTTTCTCCATTGAATTATCTTATTTATTGTTCCTTTTCTTTGTCTTTTTAAAAGTTTTTACTTTTTGCTTATGACAAAAAAGGGGGAGAAAATATAGATTTGAACTGTTTAATATAACTTCACCAGAATGAATCTTCAGACATATCTATTCTATCTAACATTTATCTGACTATTTCAGAACATTTGATAAGTACACTCTATAAAAGAAACTCTGAGTCTCTCAGATCATTTGTCTATTATCAAACTCTGAATCTTATATCTGCAAGACATTCTGACCCTAAAATGTTATAAGAACAAACAAGATCTAACTCTGAAGATTACTCAAGACAAAAGGGAAGTTTCTATTCCTTTTTCTTATTTAACTCAGGGGGAGATTCATCATCTCAGGGGGAGTTATAATTCTACATGCTCAGTTAAATAAAATTTCTGATACTTTTTGTCATCATCAAAAAGGGGGAGATTGTTAGAACACAGATTGGTTCTCAATAATAACTCTTTGTTTTGATGATAACTGTTAGGAAATTTTATATTTAAGAATTATATACTCTAAAATTTTTTTTAGAGTTTTACTGCAGATTGAAATGAAATTAACTCTCTAGAAGCAAATCTGTATTGTATACAAGAAGTTATCCTGACTCTGAAGCGCCAGATGCATCTTACAGAAGATTCTGATTGCTCTTTATAGAAGATCCTGAGCGTAGTCTCCAGAAGGATCTGAAGCAAGAAGCTCCAGAATATTCTGAGTCAAAAGCATCTGAAGCTAGTCAGAAGCATCTGAAGCTGAAGCATCTGAAGCAAAGAAGAATATTGATTGAAGAGTTTCTCAAAGCATAACTCTACAGAAGTTTCTGAAAGTACTAACGCTGCCAAGTACTGAAGTTCTGTGTCAAATATGCTCTGATGATCAACACGCTGAAAGCACACATGCTGCAGAAGACTCTGATACAGCAAAGTTCTGAATATCATTAGAAGACTCTGATCCATTCAGACTCTGAAGAACTTGCTGAAAACTGAAGAAGAAATATTCAAGAATATATCTGTTGGAGTAAATCAACGTCTCTTTCCTCATTTGTGCTAGACACAATTACACAGACAAAAAGGACTTTTCTGTGTTATCTACTTCAAGGAAAGGTCACTTGATGTGAAGACAAAAAGGCTCAGACCTTTTTGGGACTCTCTTTTCAACACTCAGCATCCTTGGATCAGCTGCCTATAAAAGGAGAACTCCACCACATTCTTCAGTTACACAATTTGCTGAAAAGAAATCATATTATTCTAAGCTCTCATTATTTCATATTCTTCTTAGAATTTCTTGTACTTAAACTTAAGAGAAAAATCACTGTTGTGATAAAAGATTTATAGAAGCATTAATACTCTTGTATTTAATTTACATTGATTGTAAAGGTTTTTCCTTAAGAGGATTCAGTTGGAATCAGTAGCTCTTGAGAAGACTAAGGACAGTTGTTCTTAGGTGTTACTATTGTAATCAGTTTGATTTAATAGTGGATTAAGTCCTTGTTGAGAAAGGCAAATCACTCTAGGAAGGGTGGACTGAAGTAGTTGTTTAAACGAACCAGGATAAAAATAATTGTGTGATTATTTTTTAAGTCTTAATCTTTCATACTTATTCAACCCCCCCCCCCCTTCTAAGTATTTTCTCACCTTCAGTTTCAACCAGAATTAAGCATCAAGAATCATCCACCATTACTCCTTGACGGATTCTGCAGAGTTTGGAAGAGAATTGAAGCACATAACCATTGCAATACAAGCTTCAAGGTTGGTTCTAATTTCTTGAAATATCTCTCTGATTATGCACTTTTAATCCATTAGAAGCATGTGGTTAAGTTCCCCTTAGGATGTAGATGGATTCTGGTTATTTAATTTGATGGTTAGAGACAAGTTAGGGTTCATGCCATTTTCGGTTGAGATCTTGTTTTTGCAAACCATGCGTTTATAGCATAAACTAGTGGCATGATTGAATTCCTGAGGAAATTCTGGTCAACTTTTATCAAGGCATCGTGGCCAATGGTTGAGTGCAGAGGGATCTAGGGTTGCACAGGGGTGACCGGAGGAGTCACCGGCGACGGCCATGGTTGCGCGCGTGTTTTTGTTATTTGCAGAAATTCAAATGGAGAAGATACAATCTCCATCGTCCATGCTTGATGAGAAGTAGACTTGGTCAAGCGATCCAACGTCCATTGAGTGAGCCACGCGTCCATCCCCCAAAACGCACCGTTTCACTCGCACTTTGAATGGACTGAGTGAGCGTGAGTTCGAACCATGGCGTGTGTGTTTTGCTCTCATTTTAATTGCTGAAGAAAAAGACTAATGGATCCAAGCGCCTGGGCCTATGAAATCCTTGATTTTCACACCCCCCTTTTGGGCCCAGCACTGAATTGAACTGGAAATATTTGCTATTTACCACGCACGCTTATCAATTTCTCTTGTTTTCCATTTTATTTTCTTCATTTTACATAGTTTAGTAAATAATCCATAAAAAATTGAAAACTAGCTCAATTAATTCCATTCTTTTTTCCATTGATTCATGATTGAATCTAGTTTTTTTTAGATAAAAAATGTTAATATTTCATGCATTTTTGATTTTATTTGAATTTGTTGAATTTTAATTGATATTAAAATAACCATGGTTGATACCTTGTTTTGATGAATTTGGTTTGATCATTTGATGATGATTCTTGCCTTGATTTTTTGTGTGTAGCTAGCATAGGTATGCATGTTCCCCTCAGATTTTTCTCACATTTTTGTGATGAAGTTAGGTAGTGTTTTTAGGTTGAAACTTTAGGAGCTCCATTTTTAGGGTTTATGGTTAATACCTTATGATTTAGGTTTTATATCTAGAACTTGGTGGATGATTCAACCTCTGAATTTTGTATGGTAGATTCATGATTGAATTAGGGTCCCTTAGGAATTTTTGTAGGAATTTACAATGTAGTTTACTATTTTTGTTAGATTTTAGTTTAGGTGCTAACTTTGGATGATTCTAATGCACCAATTCAACTAGAATGACTTCTTTAGTTCCCTTAGATTAGGGTTTTGTCTCTCTTGCTCTTGGATGATGTTGAAGACAAGCTTGGGCTACCATGGAATGCTTGAAGAAGTTTGGATGTGAAGATCTTCCCTTCTTTTGGTGTAGTGTTGATTAAGTGTTAAGATTAGGGTTTGCAGGTAGAGCTTCTAGATAGATTCTCTTCTTTCATAAACATGGAAGGTTTTGATCACTTCCATTCTTCCCTATGATGCAAGGTCCCCTGTGAAGGCCTCATCCCTCCTTTGGTAGGATGTGTGGCTCTTTACAAGTTGGTAGAACCTTTGAGGGTCCCTTTCCCTGATGATAGGATACTTAGTGGTGACCTTTGGTCTTCACTCTGCTACCAATCATCCAAACCTTGCTCTTGTTAGATGAATCTTTCTCCCTTGCTAGAGGATGGAGTTCCTTGCTTGAAGAAGATTGAAGGCTAGAAGCTGACACTTCTCTGTGTTTGAAGACTGCCATTGAAGCTGAAGCTTGTAGATCAGGAAGAACAAGTTGATACTTGTGTGAAGAAGATCAAATTGGAGATTGAATGAAGAAGCTAAAGCTTGAGATTGGAAATCAAGCTGATACTTGTGTGATTAATACATTGAGTCCCTTGGGGAGCAAGTTGATACTTGCAGTTAGGATTGAAGCTTGAAGGTGGAGTTCACTTTGGAGCTGAGGCCTAAAGAAGAGAGAATAAGTTGATACTTATGTTTGATAGTTTAGGAGCTTGAAGAAGCAAGTTGACACTTGCTATTGAAGATGATAGCTTTGAAGAGCAGTTGCAGACTGATGACTGAACTGATGTCAGAAGAGCTTTGCTGTGAAGCTGTGGAAGCTGTTGATCTGCTTTCTTTCCTGTCTGTTTTCTTTCTGTGCAACTGTATTGATGTGACTTGTTTGATTTGCTTGATGCATTAGAATAAATCCATATCTAGACTGATTTAAGCTAGGAGCATGATTTCACTAGAGGTTGAGTTGCTCCTTATGCTTGTATTGTTACTGTATGGCTTTGCTTGCGGGTATTCGGTAGAGCCCAGCTCCCTTGCCTATGTGGGTTGTGATTTGCTTGATGGCATTTTATTTCATTTCTTCTGTATTATTACAGTCACTTATGTTTTGCTTGATAGCATGTTATTTTATGTATGATTACAGTTATTCATATTTGGCTTGAGGTTGAGATGAGCTTGTGGAGGCTACTGTCCCACACACATTTCCTCCCTCACTTGCATTGCATGCATTCTACAGTCGTTTACTGTATGTCTGTTTACTGTTTAAGCTGATGCTTTATCTGTTTCTGTTTATCATTGACATGATCCCCTAGAAACCTCACTTCCTTTGATAAGGAAGTGATGATTAGAACTTTAGGTTGAAACCTGTGCATGATAACTTCTAGGAGCTCCCTGTTTCAAACCTCAACCATAGGATGAATCCTTGGCATGACAACAGTAGGACTTGATAGTCTCCCCTTAGTTGAGCCTGTTCTCTCTTCTCATCTTAAAACAAATCAAAATACAGTAATAAAGGTTAACTGACATCGTACGTTACGAGCCTTAAGCTATCTGAGAAAGGATTGTTGGAGAGTTTCTTTTCAACAGTCTGGATGTTTAGTATGGCACCCTTTGGGTGACATGCGACACATTCACTCTCAGGTCATAGTCTCTAGTGCGATATTGGTTGCAAACATCCATAAAAAATAGTTCTTCCGTAAAAGACAGAAAACAAACTTCAAACCTTTTTTCCCCGTGGGCCCGTAATCCAAAGGAAGCTTTTCTGAAGAAAAGAGTGTCGTTAACTCCCAGTTCTACCGCAAACGGTAACGCCTAAGTCTCCAAGGGTCGAGCCGCGTACACCAAACTGCTGGAATTGTCTGTTAACCCTACTTGATAAAACAGATGAATCTAAATTCCCGTAATCTGTATTATCCCGAACTACGTAAGCTCTGATCTCTCATATCTGTTGAGAGTACGTAGGCACAATACTAATGTATTGGCGAGCCACCTTCCCCGTAACCCGTAGTTAGGCGAACTACGTTGACTCTGATTTCTCATTCTCTGATGAGAATACGTAGGCATAAAGTGCGACGCTTTGTCGAGTCATTTTCTTTTCTTTTTCAGACCAGCATGTAGGTAGATAGTTAAACCAACCCGTCAGATAAACACAACAAGCATGGATCCCATCGAGTACGATGGACGTGAGGGGTGTTAATACCTTCCCCTTGCGTAACCGACTCTCGAACCCAGACAATGGTTGCGATGACCTTGTCTTATACCTTTTTCGTCAGGCTTTTCCGATCGTTTCCTTTCCCGTTCTGAGGGATAAATAACGAAAGGTGGCGACTCTTCTGTTTTGCCGGCACCTTATTTTCGCGGTAGCGACATTCAAGCTCCACATCCGACAAAATCCTTAAAGAAGGAATCTCAACTTCTAATGGCAGGATTGCTTCCGTACCATACACCAGTGAGAAAGGAGTTGCCCCAGTTGATGTACGCACCGAAGTACGATAACCATGAAGAGCAAAAGGCAACATCATGTGCCAGTCTTTGTAGGTTATAACCATTTTCTGCACAATCTTCTTGATATTCTTATTGGCTGCCTCAACAACACCATTCATCTTCGGGCGATATGAAGAAGAATTGTGACGTTCGATCTTGAAACTCTGACACAGTTCCTTCATCATTTTGTTATTCAAATTTGAACCATTATCAGTAATGATTCTCTTAGGAATTCCATAACAACAAATGATGTCCTTCTTTATGAATCGGGTGACCACCTGTTTCGTGACATTGGCGAAGGACGCTGCTTCTACCCACTTTGTAAAGTAATCAATTGCGACCAGAATGAAGCGATGTCCATTAGAAACAGTCGGCTCAATCTTTCCAATCACATCGATTCCCCCCATGGAAAAAGGACAAGGAGATGTCAACCCATTCAGAGGAGCTGGTGGCACATGCAACTTATCCGCATAAATCTGGCATTTATGGCATTTTCTGGCGTATTTGAAGCAATCGGATTCCATAGTCATCCAATAATATCCAGCTCTCAACAACTTTCTAGCCATTGCATGTCCACCGGCGTGAGTACCAAAAGAACCCTCGTGGACTTCCTCCATCAATAGGTTTGCTTCAAGTTCATCAACACAACGCAGCAAGACCATGTCGAAATTTCTCCTGTAGAGCACACTGTCCTTGTTCAGATAAAAATTACCGGCTAACCTCCTCAGAGTCTTCTTATCTTTGCTGGATGCCCCAGATGGGTACTCTTGAGTCTTGAGAAAATGCTTGATATCGAAATACCAAGGCTTTCCATCGGATGCTTTCTCAACGGCAAACACAAAAGCATGTCTATCAAGACGCATGATGGTGATAGTAGGAGTTTCATTCCAAAAATTCACTTTATACATCGAAACGAGCATGGCCAAGGCATCTGTCATCTGATTCTTAGCCCTTAGCATATGATGGAAATCAACTCCATCAAAGAAAGGCAGTAGTCTCCTTGCATAATCTCTATAAAGCACCAGGTTGGCCTAACGAGTTTCACATTCTCCTTTGATTTGGTTAACGACTAATGCTTGTCGCTTCCGCGAAAATAAGGTGTCGGCAAAACAGAAAAGTCGCCACCTTTCGTTATTTATCCCTCAGAACGGGAAAGGAAACGATCGGAAAAACCTGACGAAAAAGGGTAAGACAAGGTCATCGTAATCATTGTCTGGGTTCGGGAGTCGGTTACGCAAGGGGAAGGTATTAGCACCCCTCACGTCCATCGTACTCGATGGGATCCACGCTTGTTGTGTTTACTGGACGAGTTGGTTTATTTATCTACCTATCAAGGCTGGCTTAAAAAGGAAAGAAAAACGACTCGGCAAAGCGTCGCGCTTTATGCCTACGGACTCTAATCAGAGAATGAGAAATCAGAGTCAACGTAGTTCGACCTACGACGGGTTATGGGGAAGGTGGCTCGCCAATACATCAGTATTGTGCCTACGTACTCTCAACAGATATGAGAGATCAGAGCTTACGTAGTTCGGGATATTACGGATTACGGGAATTCAGATTCATCTGTTTTATCGAGTAGGGTTAAACATCAGTTCCAGCAGTTAGGGACAAAGCCTGTTTGCGTTGGCGCTGAAGTTTAACGACACTCTTTTCTTCAGAAAAGCTTTCCTTTGAATTATGGGCCCACGGGGCAAAAAGGTTTGAAGTTTGTTTTCTGTCTTTTACGAAAGAAGTGTTTTTTATTGTGTTTGCAATTTCAATCGCACTAAAGACTATGACCTGAGAGTGAATGTGTCGCATGTCACCCAAAGGGTGCCATACTAAACATCCAGACTGTTGAAAAGAAGCTCTCCAACAATCTTTTCTCAGGTGGCTTAAGGCTCGTAACGTACAAAAGAGATCATTCATGATTACTGTATCTTAAGCTGTTTGAGATGAGAAGAGAACAAGCTCAACTACGGGGAGACTATCAAGTCCTACTGTTGTCATGCCAAGGATTCATCCTATGGTTGAAGTTGGAAACAGGGAACTCCTAGAAGTTGTCATGCATAGGTTTCAACCTACAGTTCTATCATCATTTCCTTATCAAAGGAAACGAGAGTCCTAAGGGATCATGTCAATGATACACAAAAACAGATAAAGCATCAGCTTAAATAGTAAACAATAAACGACTGTAAAATGCATGCCATGCAAGTGAGGGAGGAAATGTGTGTAGGGCAGCAGCCTCCACAAGCTCATCTCAACCTCAAGCCAGAATGAATAATAGTAATCATACTGAAGAAATAAAATAAAGTGTTGTCAAGCAAAATATAGTAAACTGCAATCATACAGAAGAAAAATGAAATGCTGTCAAGCAAGATAAACCACATGGGCAAGGGAGCAGGGCTCTACCGAATACCCGCAAGCAAAGCCATACAGTAACAATACAAGTAGAGGGAGCAACTCAACCTCTAGTGCAATCATGCTCCTAATTTAAAGTCAGTCTAGTCATGGACTTATTCTAATGCATCAAGCAAGTCAAATAAGGCACATCAGCACAGAAAAGAAAACAGACAAGAAAGCAGATCAACAACTCTCTTCCCATTCCAAGCTTCAGCTCTTATGACAGCAATCCAGTCTTCAGACCTCAATCACCCTTCAAGGCTATCATCTTTCATGACAAATATCAATTTGCTTCTCCAGGTTTCAACCCTTCAACATAAGTTTCAACTTATTCTCCTTCTTCAGGCTTCAGCTTTCCAGTCAACTCCACCTTCAGGCTTCACTCTTAATCACAAGTATCAACTTGACTCCTTCAGGCTCTCAATGCATCAGTGTAAGTGTCAACTTATCTTTTATTCCTCAAGCCTCAGCTCCACACTCAATCTCAATTGAATCCTCTTCACAAGTATCAACTTAGTCTTCAAGCTTCAGCTCTCTTTGCTTTATCAGTATCAACTTGGTCTTCTCCTCTTTATCTACAAGCTTCAGCTTCTCAAAGTAGTCTTCAATCACTTAGAAGTGTCAACTTCATTCTTAAATTCTTTTTCAAGCAAGGAACTCCTCAATCTTCATTCAATCTCCATTGGATCTTCAAGTATCAACCTGCTCTTCTTGCTCTTCAAGCTTCAGCTGCAATGGCAATGCTCAAGGAATCATCCTCTTCCACACTCTTCAATGAAGTCCTTATCTTCAAACTCAAGTCCAACATCTTTCAAGATACTCAAACCAGAGGATAATTGATTTAACAAGATGAGGGGAAATGATAAACAGCTTATTGGCAACCAAAGGAAGCCTGTAAGGGTTCATCATTTATGAGAGACTGGTTCCCTCAAAGTTCTACTTCCCAGATAAAGCCACTCTGTAACAGCCCAAATTTCATTAAATAATTAATTGTAGTAATTAATTGATTTAGTGGGATTTTTATTAATGTTGGAAATTAATTTTTATTAATTGGAATTAATAGAGAATTGAGAAGGAAATTGGAAGGAAGGAAAATAAAGGAATATATAAGAGAGAAAGAAAAGAAAAGAAAGATAGAAAACATTTGGAAAGAAAGAGGAAAGAAGAAGAAAGGAGAGAAAGAGAAGAGAAGAAGAGGAAAAGTGGAATTCATCAAGAACCAACATCAAAGCTCCGATTAATCGAGGTAAGGGTGAGAAATGTTTCTATTTGATCATTGTATGATGTTATGTATGTTGGGTTGGGGCTTTGGTAGAGTTTTCATCACTTTCCATTTAGGGCAAAATGTTGGATAATCGGTAGATTAATGATTTAATCGGTTGAAACGGAGTAGTAATGCCGTAGAATAGTCGGGTAACATGTATTGATGTTGTTTATACTGATTTGGATGTGTAAGAGAGGGTTGATGATGGATTGGTGAAGGAGGAACAGAATAGGGTTCTGTTCTGCGCAGGTTCGCTGGCTCTCGCCAGGCGAGCGAAGGCGAAGCTTCGCCAGGCGAAGCCTAGCGAATGTTGGCGAGTAATTATATAAGTCCCAGTGGACTTCGCTGGTGGGTTCGCCAGGCGAAGGTGGATAGCGAAGGTTCGCCCAGCGAAGGTGCTGGCGAATGGGGGCGAATGAAGTCAGTAGCTACTGACTTGGGCTCGCTGGGAAGTCTCGCCAGGCGAAGCCTAGCGAGTGTTCGCTGAGAGGGTTCGCCAGGCGAAGGTTCGCTGCAGGGTCTCGCCAGGCGAATGTGGGCGAGTTTGACAGCACTTTTCTTTTGCTGTGTTGATCATGTGGAGATGGTTTGGTTGTTTCACATAGGTGGATAACTTATGATAAGGATATAGATATGATCTATTATGGTAACATGTGTTGTGGGTAGCCTTCGGGCGTGAATCCTAGAGTTGTGATATGAATGATTAATTGTAATCGGTTAAAATACATGAGAACATAATGATGATTATGTGTGTATTAATTGATGAGTTGTGAATGTTTGATTGTTGTGTACAATTATGTAATGAGTATGCATGAGAACATTTTGAATATGTGTGCATAACTTATAATTGTATGATTGGTATTGCGATGTGAATACCTTGATTGTTGTGATAATTAGAGATACATGGGAATACAATGATGAATGTATGTGTATTGTCTAATGAATTGTGAATGCATATTTATATGCGATTGTTGTGTAAATGCATGGGAACATATGTGATATGTGTGCATTGTTGTTGATTATGATGATGATGTGTGAAATGAATACATTGATAAATGTTTGATATATGTTGTATGTGCAATCATGATGAAATTCTCGAAGGGGTGAATTATTTGAATGCATGAGATTAAGATGTCGGTCTTAAGTGCATTTGTTGTGGTTGATTGTACATGCATCATTTAGTCAAGAGGCAATGTCTGTTAGTTTCGTGGAAACTAGTGGCTTGTCCCAAACCTAGAAGTGTGGGTTTGAAGGCTTAGAGGACGGGCCTTTGTGGTTATCGGTCTAGAAGTGTGGACCCGGTTTAATGTAAAAACCGAAAAAAAGATAACGGGTTATCGGTCTAGAAGTGTGGACCCGGTTTAATGTAAAAACCGAAAAAAAGATAACGAGAGTCGGTACCGCATTGCATGAGTTGCATTGAGTTGTTGAGTCACATTAATATATGACATATGCATGAAGTGATGCTTATGTGTGAATGATGAGATTGTGAAATTGTGAGAGTATGCGTGATGTGGAAATGCTTTACAAATATTCGTGTTGTCATTATATGTGTGGCAAATATATATGACTAAGAAATTGAATTGTGGTGAGAAATACAGAGTGGAACTTGTATTGATTACCTATATATATATATATATATATATATATATATATATATATATATATATATATATATATATATATATATATATATATATATATATATATATAATCTTATGCTTTGATTATTATGGTTATATTTCTCACCCTTCTGCTATTTTATAATGCTCTACGAGGCATTGCAGATTAGGATGCTGGAGTCCTTTTGTGAAGTTAGTCTTCATTCTTTTGAGTCGGCTGCTCTGATATGTAACACCGGGTAGTTAGACTAGTATAGTCATTCTTTTGTGATACATTGCGATGTATCAGCTGATGTGGTTTTGTAATCTAACTGATATGATGTATTAATCTGGATGACTTATGTGCATTTAAATTAATATTTTGGAACTGCTTAAATGATTTGATCTTCCGCTTACTTTTGAAAATGTTACATATTTTATGGAGCAAAATGTTAAAGTGTTTTATTGGTGAAGTTGTGACATTCTTCTTTTATACCTTATTCTAAAACTTTTACTCTGATGAATTTGTATGTGCTTAATTGTTTTATATGCATTTATTTGGGGTATAAAAGGGGGTGTTACAATAGTGGTATCATAGTAGGTCGGTCCGTCCGGCCAAATTGTTAGAGTGTTTTCTTCCTGTGTGTTATTGATATGCGTGTGTTGCATTATCAATATTGGTTGTTCTTACGTGGTTCTGTTGCTGGAATTAGTAAGATGGTTGCAGGAAGGAACGAAGAAGCGATTGCGGAGGCATTGACGAGATTGGCGGGGGGCAATTGGGCAGAATCCTCCGGCCAATGTGAATGTGAGGAATCATGCTGATGATGGATTCCGTGCTTTGGGGAAATTCCAAAAGAATAACCCTCCGGTTTTCAAGGGAACTCATGAACCGGACAAGGCACAAATTTGGTTGAAAGCTGTGGAAAAGATTTTTCGAGTTATGAATTGCTCGGATGCACAGAAGGTGCAGTTTGGGACTCATATGCTCGAAGAAGAAGCTGAAGATTGGTGGGGTAATACTCGCCAAATATTTGAGGAAGATGATATTGTGATTACGTGGGATTTGTTTAGAGAAACTTTTCTGGAGAAGTACTTTCCAGAGGATGTGCGGGGGAAGAAAGAGATCGAATTTCTTGATGTCGAAGCAAGGTAATTCGACGGTTGCTGAGTATGCGGCGAAATTTGAGGAGTTGATCAAATTTTGTCCTCACTATAATACTGGTAATGCTGAGAGGTCTAAGTGCCTCAAGTTTGTGAACGGTTTGAGACCCGAGATATCAGGAAATCAGGCAGTTTTCTGAGTTGGTTAACAAGAGCAGAATCTATGATGAAGACAATAGGGCTAGGTCTAGCCACTACAAGAGCCTAAGTGATAAGAAAGGAAAAGGACAATTCAGAGGAAAACCTTACGTAACTCCTGCTGATAAGGGGAAACAAAAGGTTGGTTTTGGCAAGAAGCCAAGTGGGGGAGTTTCTACCCGGGTCAGGTGTTACACTTGTGGTGAAGCGGGGCATCGTGCTCCGGAGTGCAAAAGTGTTGAACAGAGGTGTTTTAAGTGTGGCAAGCCAGGCCACAAGGCTCTAGAGTGTAGAAGCGGTGCGGGTGTTACTTGTTGTTGCGGTGGAAATAGGATCACAAACTATTAATGAGTTTGAATCGCAATTCAATTCACAACCGCTCTTTGATTTATCCGAAGGAAAAGGTCAAAAGAGGGAAAACCTATTTTGCATCGTAAACACAATGCGGGGAAAGATCTAGGGTTCGGGGGTTGGTTAAATTTAGGGAAGGTATTAGCACCCTAAACTTCTGTAGTACTCTACAGGAACCTTTTGTTCAAAGGTTTACTATTTGCTTTATTTATTTGCTTAAGGTATATGTACAAAGGATTAAAAGTGAGAAAAGAGACCTAAGGGGTTAATTCTAAGTTTACTCGGCAAGACATCGCATCTTGTGCCTACGTATCCTTACGGGAGTGGAATCAGAGTAATCGTAGTTCCCCTCAAAAGGGAGGTTAGAGACTTCTTGACTGTGGTCAAGGTCTCACGAGGAATAAACGCATCTTAAGGACACGCTTACGCGGAGTGTAGAAACTCCAAATCTCTACGTTGAAATGTTAAGTTGTAATTAGGGTTAAATTAGGGATTCCACGGCGGGAAACCCTAAAATGAGCGCGGCGGCTCTTTGACCTAATGCTAGGGGTAAAATTGTAATTTTGCCTGCGGCGAGGCATTTGTGAAAATTAGGGTTTGTAGTTTGTAGTTTTGAGGATTTGAAATTGAATGTGTGAAGTTTTACGGACTATTGGCGCGGCGGCCAAACAGTTAGACCTAACCTTCGGATGTGTGCAATGTGACAGAAATAATGGTAAACGCGTGAGATAATTGAATTATGCAAACAGAGAGATAATGTCATAATTTAAACCATGCAAGCAGAAATTTAAAGGCAGAATTTAAAGAGAGATTGTTAAGTTCGCGAGGTTACATGAGAGGAGCAGATACAATATGATAATGAAATTTGAATTGAACAATAATAAAATAAAATAAATAACGGTTCTAGTTATTATTTTAAAAAAAAGATTTTAGTTATTATTTTAAATTTATCTAAAAAAAAGTTTTTCTTAAAAATAATAGGTTTTCATATTAATTTGGAAAAGATGTTAATGTTATTTATTTTAAAAAATAGATTTTTATATTATAACAAGTTTTAATAAATTAATGATGACAATAATAATAATAATGGTAATAATAATGATAATAATGATAATAATAATAAATAATGATAATAATAATACTAATAATAATAATAATAATAATAATAATAATAAAGCAATAATGAATTTTAAATGTGCCAAATAACCCAACAATGTTGCTAACGCAGAAATGCGCTCATCGCAACCAGATCTAAATCGGACGAAACAAAATTTATCGCAAAGAAAAAGAAATTAAGCAAAAAATAGTATTATTGCTCACACAAAAATGCGATCATCGCAACCAGATCGAACTAACACAAATGTCACGCGTCATGCACACAAATGTGCAAACATCGTATCGACATAATTCGATCAAAAATTAATCTTATATATATAAACTCTAACAATTTAAAAATTATATATATATAAACGTAACAGTAATAGATAAAGAAAAAGAAATAACGGTAATAGATGAAGAAAAAGAAATAACGGTAAAAGATGAAGAAAAAGAAACAACAGTAATAGATGAAGGAAAAGAAATAACGGTAAACGATGAAGAAAAAGAAACAATAGTAATGGATGAAGAAGAAAACTAAATAACGGCAAACGGCACTCACTCCTCTTAGGTTTTTTTCATTCTCTCCCCCTTTCCAACAAGGCAACACATGTATATATAGGGAACAAATTAGGGTTAACACCAAATTGTCAATAATGTCCCTAAAGCCCATTTTAAAGCCCAAACTAAATAATTAGTTAAGAAAAAATAAAATTTAAATAATTTAAAATAATTAAAATAAACTTAAAATAAAAACTAATAATCCTATTGATTCCTAAAATCAAAAATATTATAAAAAGAACAAAATTTTTTTCAATATTTTTTTATTTTATGATTTTTTGGATATTTTTATGAATAATTTAGAAAAAAGTGAAAAAAATAATATTTTAAAAAATGATTTAATTAAAATACGAAAATAATAATTAAATAATAATAAAAAACTATTTTTGTTATTTTTTTAATGAAAGATAGAAAAATTTAGAGTAAAAATAATAAAAAACAAAAAAAGTGACAAAGGTGAGATTCGAACTCTCAACCTCTCACACTCATAACTCCTTACACATGTCCTCCTGCCAATTGTGCCATTTTTACTTTTTAGAAAAAAATGCATGCCATATGATATTTACCTGCAAAAAGTCAAACGACTACACAAATTTGTTAGTAATTGATTAAATGCAATAAAAATGCAATGAAATGCGACGACAAATCTTAGGGCAAAATTTGGGGTATTACAGTTGCCCCTATTTAAATAACTTCACCGGGTGATTCGAGCAACGGAGACTCGAGAAATCATGGTGGAGGGATTTAAATACAGATAACCAAAAATTTTGCCTTTAGACGCAGTGCTATGCAATGATATGGACAAAGCGAGAACAGGTTAATGCAGATGATATGATGCGTATGCTGGAATGATGAATTGTGAAAATGCTGACGAATGCGACGACACAGGGACGGACGCTACGAGAAGAAACACACTGGGGATAATGACGCGCTGGGACACAGTACAACCCTGGGGAATTCTAAAATGATGGTCAACTGGTGCGAACACGACCAATTGTCATTTTGGGAACGAGATTCTCAAATGGAGATGACACCTGTGAGACGGCCTCCACTGGGAATCTAAAAGTAAAACTGGATCAAGTACGATTGCAAGATCGATCACAGAATGCATGGAGCATTGAGCAAAGAATAACATCCAAGCTTCTGTAACCTATCCCTCGTGACAGGATCAAACGGACTTTTCGGGAATCCGTAGCAAAAATACAGGGTAAAAACCGGCTGTATGCAAAAATAAATGGACTTTAATGGGAAATGCCCTGATAAGCTTCTCGAGGGAGAACTGTCACTTATCGTTGGAAGGGACTTATGTGCCAAAATGAATAAGCACTCAAATAAAGAGGCTGCTGCTTATCTGATATATCAATTTTCTCATATTTAAGGTCGGCGCCTGGAATACGATTCTGATTCTTCTTTTACTGAAGAATAAATGAACTTCTTCATACCTCAAGATCGTGCTCTCCTGAATATGATTCGGCTCCTTCTTTTACTAAAGGGTAAATGAACTTCCTCATACTTCAAGATCTTGCTCTCCTGAATATGATTCCGCTCCTTCTTTTACTAAAGGGTAAATGAACTTCCTCATACTTCAAGATCGTGCTCTCCTGAATATGATTCTGCTCCTTCTTTTACTAAAGGGTAAATGAACTTCTTCATACTTCAAGATCGTGCTCTCCTGAATATGATTCTGCTCCTTCTTTTACTAAAGGGTAAATGAACTTCTTCATACTTCAAGATCGTGCTCTCCTTAATATTATTCCGCTCAAACCTCCCCGTACTTCAAGATCGTGCTCTCCTGAATACGATTTGGTTCAAACCTTCCCATACTTCAAGACGACAGGTAAAATGGAAGCCCAACTGCTCAATGGAGATGGCCATTTGCTGCGAGTCATAACGAAGATAGGATTGGCTTCTCAGGCGAGAGATGTCGCTTATTTTGCAAGAGTAGCAATAATAAGCCTCTCATGTAAGAACTGCTTGTAGAGGTGATAACAGATGATGATAAGCTTCTCTGGTGAGAACAGGCGTGTATTGTGTTGTGTAAGGTTGTCATATCGATAGGTTTCTCAGGCGAGAAATGTATCATACCGATGCTGTAACAATGTAGGATTGTAAAGTGTTGTACTGATAGATTTTCCAGGCGTGAACTGGCGTGCATCTGTAAAGGATTAGTTGAAAGATAGTGCAAAATAAATGCACGTCCGGGTACAGTGATAAACTTCTCGGGCGAAAACAGTCGCGTATCTGCCATGGTATGGTGAAAATCTTTAGATGGTGCAAAATAAATGCACGTCCGGTTGGGCTCGACGACCGACAAGACTGAGATTCAATCTAGGATCGAGCTAGAAAGAAAACTGGTAATCAAGACTCCATCGAGGGAATGAACTCGAAGGGTAGATATCTTATCCTGGCGAGGAAAGATAGCTGAAGTAACCGTCATCCACGAGGATCGAGCTCCGTAGGGAAACTTGGAAACACATATGTATTTTATGCTTAGAGCTGACAATCTATTTGAAGAGAATGGACGAACCCAGTTACTCGGCGGTAACGACCAATGATAGAGACACAATGAACCTGTGCATGTTAACGCGTATGTTAATGAATATGTTAATATGAATGTATGTTGATGTCTATGTATGTAAATATGCAGGATGTTATGAAATGAGTATGTAATGAGTATGTAATGAATATGTAATGAATATGTAATGAAATAGGCATGTGATGCCTATGCCCTTGCGTATGCTGACGAAACAGACTAGAGAGGGGGCGAGAGATGAAATAAACATCTCGACGGAGATACCCTGCGTTCTCTGCAACCAATACGTCAATCATGGGTGAGAAGGATCAATGGTAGAACCAAATCTGGTTTTAAAGTTCTGAATTCTCTGGGGAGAAGGTAATCTGCTTGGGTGCACAGTATCATGTCTTCATATGGGGAGAAGAAAACCTGAGGGACACTTTCGAGTTACCCAAGAGAAGGTTGTCAGCTTATAGTCTCTCTGGGGACTGTGATGAGGCAATAGCTTAGGAGCCTGTTGCAACACTGAGATTTACTGGGGAATGAAGGCCGCCGTGAGTAAAATCCATCGGATACATGAAGAGAGTTGTGAAACCACATGGTTTTGATCTTGAAGGACCTTATAGTAGTCGCCATTTGTTTCCTTTAAAAAACACGGTGCCCCAGGATATTTGCGTTGTGAGGTATGGTCATCTCAAGAGGATTTTATAGAGAACACGGAGTCTGGTTGCCCCACTGTTTTCAAATTCTTTGAGAGATGCGTCAGGTCTCGACGTGACTGGCACAACTTAATCGTGTCACGATGAAATCTTTGAGAAATAGCTCTTAAGAACGTCAGCCTCGCATTGGTAAGCGGACCGGGAAGCTGCCTGCCCCTGTTCTGCAGGATCTTCAAGTTCCACGGGTTATGTCCATATGTAAATCTCTAAGATATCAAGCAAAGTCGTCATGCCTGAAATGCCTATCTTGAGCTTGTCAATGTACACATATATTTGTCTTGAATTTTTGTTTTGAAAAAGATATCGCAAAAACTTGTGACCGAAATCACTAGTCAGAATATAAGTTTTTAATTATAATGCCAACATGAATTTTTGAGCATAGCTCATAGGAGTCAGGAAACATGGTCTTGTCGAGTATGCTTTCAACCGAAGTCCTACTTCAATTAGGTCTTTTAAAGGTTGTACCGTGGCTCGGTTCACGGTTTAAGAAACAAAGGATAAAGGCTCAAAGTTATATTTGTACCCACCCCTTCTTCGTGATGTTCTCCAATCCTAATTCAGTTAATCGGATACGAACGCTCATATCTCAAGCGGATTTGCTATAGTCGAGAACTTATCAAGGCTTTGGACATGGCAGTCACTCACCTATTTCTAATGGCAATTGGTCACACGACTTTGTTCTTTATTGGGGTTCTAAAAAAACTACTGGTTTGTTGTTCTTATTCCCTAACTTTTGCCTGGACAACATCTTTTGATTTGCCTTTGGAGTCCAGCGGGATGCCCCAGTTTTGCCTAAGTCCCCTTCATAGGTTTTGACTTAGCGGGATCTTATTTTTTTGAATATTCTTTTATGCACAAGTCGTGTAAATCTTTTGAAAGGCTCGTGACTGCCCCACTCCTTAGGTAACTGAGGGATAGTCATTGTATTGGACTTCTTAAGATGCTAAGGATAAATTCTCGAAGGTTTGCTCTTCCTTTTTGAGGATCTAAGCGCTCGATCGGCTTAACTGAAACCTACCCTGCCCCAGGTTAGGATGAGGGTTCTAAAAAAGAAAACTCCTACTTCAAGGCTCAAAGAGGTTAACGAGGGATTAACATCCTTATATCTCCAGTGTTTGGGATTTGAAACAATGCCTTACATCATCAGCGGATTTCAATCGAAGCATACGACAAGAGATTTGACGTTTCTGGTTCATCATCCTCCCCCCAATTCTCCATCAGAACAAGAGATCGGGTAAAGTTGGCATTATGATTTATGAAAACGTTTTTTGAATGAGTGAAACGAATGGATTTATTCAAGACAAACATATGCGTTGCATTAATTAATCAAAGATAAACAAGTTCGTGCATGCTAAATATGCTTAATTGAAGAGAAATACATATAAATAAACAAATGAACTGTCGGAAAAATCCTTCTAAATGTTTATGAAATCTTGCATTCAAGAGCAACAGTTTCCTTTGGCAGAGCCTCAATGGAAAGGACGTCTGGTTTATGATCACTGTGAGTCATCATGGCTTGCCCCAGTTATGCCGGTCACATCTTCAACAGTTTTCAGTCGTTGCTTCAAAATAACTTTCCCAGATTCTTTGTTGATCCCGGTCATATCATCTTGAGGGTTACTGAAATGAAGCGAGCTAGGCCTTTGAATAACTACTGGATTCGACTGATTTGCTGAGAGGTCAACATACTTTGCAGAATCTAAGCTTGACAAGCGGGGAACCCCGAGAGGAGTCTCGATCTTCGGCTGAGCATTGCTAAAAGACAACTTCTTCGTTTCTAGCAAATTTCTGACAAAGTTATTAAGAGCGTAGCAATTCTCTAGATCATGGCCGGGCGCACCCTCATGAAATAAACAATGAGCGGCAGCGTTGTAACCTGCAGGTAACGGATTAGGCGGAGGACCCAAAGCACGGGTGGTAATCAGACCTTGTTGTACCAAATGGGAGTATAACTCAGTGAAAGTTATCGGAATTGGAGGGCAAGGCTTATACTGACTCTTACGGGGATAAGGAATCTGATCCCGTGATTGTTGGTGAACAGGAGCGTTGGGCACTCGTTGACTGCTGACAGGAACTTGCATGGGCGGATAACCGGAAGGTTGTTGATAAACCGGTGCTTGATATACCAGAGCGGACTGCACAGGCTGGTATGTAGGAAACTGCTGATCGAAAGGAGGTGCAACAGTAGCTACATAGGGTTGTTGAACATATGAGAGCGGATAACCTTGAACATAACTCTGGTGATGTTGCCAAGGTTGAGGAGTAGCCATTTTGCGGTTCCTCGAACGTGTAGGTCCTTTACCATGGTCGGAGTTAGGAGTTTTGCACTTGGGAGGGGTAGCTCGTCGAACTGGTTGAGCACTAGGAGGCACCAAACCAGATTGAAGACCATGAGGAGGTACATTCTCGACAATAACAGCTTGTTGAGGTTCCATAACGGTATTAGTGGTCTCAGAAACAACAGTAGACTGAGCATCCACCTTCACACTAAGAGCCCGTAGCATTTCCAACATTTGCCCTACACTTCCTCGAAGATCTTCGAGTTCATGGTTGACACGGTTGATCTCTTGGTTTTGATCTTCCATCCTTTTCAAGGGTCGTATTGATGCAGAGAACTTAGGGTGACAAAACTGGAAGGTGAGAAAACCGAGTATGAGAAACCGGGAGACACATGCAATGCAAAAGTATGATGCTAAAATGTGAATGCAAATGAAGATTTCATGGAATTCAAATATTTACGAATATTGCGGAATACCAAGGAAACTTTTAATAATTTATTGAAGACAAATTACAAATAATATTCTTGCAACCAAAATAGCTAAATAAAAGCCTAGAAAATCCTAGAGAAGCATCTTCCACAACTTCAGTGAGCAGACGGAGATCCGGAGGAAAATAAATATTTGTAGAGCCTCCTCTTCTTGTAGGATTGTATCTCATCATTCTTCGACTGAATCTGCTTTTGAAGTTCTTCATACTCGCTGACCATCACATGGTATTTGTTCTTCCATGCTTCTGCTTCGCGTTGTGATCTCTTCAAAGTGATCTTCAAAGTCTCAGCTTCAGTCGTGAAATACTGAACAGTTTCTTCTCTTTGAGGTAAAGGATCTTGGCGAGAGTAGGGCATTTTCAACTCAATAGCTCTTCCTCGGACCCATTGAAGGTATGGTTCCATGGACACACAATTAGGTCTTCCCAAACTTTCTTTGTCTTTCCTATGCAGACGATTCCAAGAAGATAGAATCTGATCTTGAAGCTTTTTGTCGTCTTTGAAAAAGATTTTCTCCACATGAATACCTTTAGGCGGTTCCTTCAAGGGGTATCCCAACTGTCGGCGAGCTAAGACTGGATTGTAGCTAATTCCTCCATTGAAACTGAGCAAAGGCACATTGTTGAAGTTTCCACAACTATTAATGATCGATATCCCATCGTACATGCGATTATACCAATCAATATCAGAGTGAGTTAAAGCCATAACTTTTTGCGACCAATGTTCTTGATTAGAGCTCCAGAACGGACTGGACTTGGGTAAGTGAGAAATAAACCACTTGTATAGCAATGGCACACAACATGTAATCATTCCTCCACCATGAAAGTTTCGGAGATGTACTGAATGATAAGTATTACCCAATAGTGTCGGAACTGGATTTCTCCTCATGAAGGTCTTGATTGCATTAAGGTCCACAAACCCCTCAAAACTAGGAAAAAGCAGCAACCCATAAATAAGCAAAGCAAAAATTGTCTCGAAGGCAAACATGTCTTTATGATCGGCATAAAATTGGGCTTTCTTAATTAGGAAGTCCCTGGGAAAACCGGAGGTCCCCCCTTTGGTGATCATATTGTTTTTGACATCGGATATCCTTAGACAAATGGCTTTAGCAATATCTCGTTCTTTAGGGTCTTCCTCCAAGAAAGGGAATGGAGACTTATCCAAGATAGGTGATCCCACCAACTGAGAGTACTCTTCTAAGGTAGGTAAAAGCTGATAATCTGGAAAGGTGAAGCAGTGATAATCTGGATCATAAAACTGTAGCAAAGTCGCAAGAAGTCCTTCGTTTACTTGAACCTTCAACAAAGACAATAGCCTTCCATATCTGTTTTGGAACTCTTCTTGATCTTGAACCAAATCCCTTAGCTTCTCTAGGACTTCCAAATTAAAACCCTTAAAAGAAAATTTCAAAGTATGCCTTCTATGGTGATCCATGGTATCCTGGAATATTCATAAATAGAGTTTGAATTCCATGAAATCTTAATGCGATATGATGTTTTATGAATGCAATGCATGAAAACACACAAAGTCCTAGGTTAAAGGAACGTGAGTGGAGTTAAGGTCTACCCATCCCCAAAAGGAGTGTACTATAGGTTAATTGTACCTGCAGAACAAGGTTCTAAAAAGTGCCCAAAGTCATCAGCCCATCTTTCGGATATTATCAACCTTCCGATTGACTTGGGGGTTAATAATATTCTCAAGAGAACCTCTTTTGAGTGTAGTATCGCGTAGCAACCATTGTAGGACTACTCCCACATAGTTCCCGCACTACGTCCTAAATAAGGCCAAGGTGGTGTTAAGGTACTACGGTCCTCAATATCACAGACTCCAATCGACCATGGAAAAAGTTTTCGCGATTACTCGTTCAACCGAACCATTTTCGAAAAGGTCTCAACTGAGCGGTGATTCTCGAATCAGCTTGATCGGGATTCAACTCCCTATAAGCCTCATCGAATATATCCCCATCCTATAATAATGTCACTAGTCCGGGCGTAGGACTTATCTCACAGCACAAGGAACAATCCCACAATCAAAGCACAAATATATACATGCAAATGAATAATAACACAGATAGTAATAAATATGAACAAGTTAGGGATAACCCTCAAAAGTTTAGAAGACTCCCCAGTGAAGTCGCCATTTTCTGTTGCGGTGGAAATAGGATCACAAACTATTAATGAGTTTGAATCGCAATTCAATTCACAACCGCTCTTTGATTTATCCGAAGGAAAAGGTCAAAAGAGGGAAAACCTATTTTGCATCGTAAACACAATGCGGGGAAAGATCTAGGGTTCGGGGGTTGGTTAAATTTAGGGAAGGTATTAGCACCCTAAACTTCTGTAGTACTCTACAGGAACCTTTTGTTCAAAGGTTTACTATTTGCTTTATTTATTTGCTTAAGGTATATGTACAAAGGATTAAAAGTGAGAAAAGAGACCTAAGGGGTTAATTCTAAGTTTACTCGGCAAGACATCGCATCTTGTGCCTACGTATCCTTACGGGAGTGGAATCAGAGTAATCGTAGTTCCCCTCAAAAGGGAGGTTAGAGACTTCTTGACTGTGGTCAAGGTCTCACGGGGAATAAACGCATCTTAAGGACACGCTTACGCGGAGTGTAGAAACTCCAAATCTCTACGTTGAAATGTTAAGTTGTAATTAGGGTTAAATTAGGGATTCCACGGCGGGAAACCCTAAAATGAGCGCGGCGGCTCTTTGACCTAATGCTAGGGGTAAAATTGTAATTTTGCCTGCGGCGAGGCATTTGTGAAAATTAGGGTTTGTAGTTTGTAGTTTTGAGGATTTGAAATTGAATTTGTGAAGTTTTACGGACTATTGGCGCGGCGGCCAAACAGTTAGACCTAACCTTCGGATGTGTGCAATGTGACAGAAATAATGGTAAACGCGTGAGATAATTGAATTATGCAAACAGAGAGATAATGTCATAATTTAAACCATGCAAGCAGAAATTTAAAGGCAGAATTTAAAGAGCGATTGTTAAGTTCGCGAGGTTACATGAGAGGAGCAGATACAATATGATAATGAAATTTGAATTGAACAATAATAAAATAAAATAAATAACGGTTCTAGTTATTATTTTAAAAAAAAGATTTTAGTTATTATTTTAAATTTATCTAAAAAAAATTTTTTCTTAAAAATAATAGGTTTTCATATTAATTTGGAAAAGATGTTAATGTTATTTATTTTAAAAAATATATTTTTATATTATAACAAGTTTTAATAAATTAATGATGACAATAATAATAATAATGGTAATAATAATGATAATAATGATAATAATAATAAATAATGATAATAATAATACTAATAATAATAATAATAATAATAATAATAATAATAATAATAATAATAATAATAAAGCAATAATGAATTTTAAATGTGCCAAATAACCCAACAATGTTGCTAACGCAGAAATGCGCTCATCGCAACCAGATCTAAATCGGACGAAACAAAATTTATCGCAAAGAAAAAGAAATTAAGCAAAAAATAGTATTATTGCTCACACAAAAATGCGATCATCGCAACCAGATCGAACTAACACAAATGTCACGCGTCATGCACACAAATGTGCAAACATCGTATCGACATAATTCGATCAAAAATTAATCTTATATATATAAACTCTAACAATTTAAAAATTATATATATATAAACGTAACAGTAATAGATAAAGAAAAAGAAATAACGGTAATAGATGAAGAAAAAGAAATAACGGTAAAAGATGAAGAAAAAGAAACAACAGTAATAGATGAAGGAAAAGAAATAACGGTAAACGATGAAGAAAAAGAAACAATAGTAATGGATGAAGAAGAAAACTAAATAACGGCAAACGGCACTCACTCCTCTTAGGTTTTTTTCATTCTCTCCCCCTTTCCAACAAGGCAACACATGTATATATAGGGAACAAATTAGGGTTAACACCAAATTGTCAATAATGTCCCTAAAGCCCATTTTAAAGCCCAAACTAAATAATTAGTTAAGAAAAAATAAAATTTAAATAATTTAAAATAATTAAAATAAACTTAAAATAAAAACTAATAATCCTATTGATTCCTAAAATCAAAAATATTATAAAAAGAACAAAATTTTTTTCAATATTTTTTTATTTTATGATTTTTTGGATATTTTTATGAATAATTTAGAAAAAAGTGAAAAAAATAATATTTTAAAAAATGATTTAATTAAAATACGAAAATAATAATTAAATAATAATAAAAAACTATTTTTGTTATTTTTTTAATGAAAGATAGAAAAATTTAGAGTAAAAATAATAAAAAAACAAAAAAAGTGACAAAGGTGAGATTCGAACTCTCAACCTCTCACACTCATAACTCCTTACACATGTCCTCCTGCCAATTGTGCCATTTTTACTTTTTAGAAAAAATGCATGCCATATGATATTTACCTGCAAAAAGTCAAACGACTACACAAATTTGTTAGTAATTGATTAAATGCAATAAAAATGCAATGAAATGTGACGACAAATCTTAGGGCAAAATTTGGGGTATTACACTTGCTATAACTGTGGTGAGCGAGGGCACATCAGTACCAAGTGCGATAAGCCGAAGAAGAATCAAGGGAGCGGGAAAGTGTTCGCTCTATCTGGATCTGAGACTGCTAGCGACGATCGATTGATCCGAGGTACGTGCTTCATTAATGGTACACCTTTGATCGCTATAATTGATACCGGAGCTACGCATTCTTTTATTTCTTTAGATTGTGTTAGAAGGTTAAATCTTGAGTTGTCTGTGATTGGTGGCGGTATGGTTATTGATACTCCTGCTATGGGTTCGGTAACTACACCGTATGTTTGTTTGAATTGCCCGTTGAGTATTTTCGGTAGAGATTTTGGGATCGATTTAGTGTGTCTTCATTTGGATCAACTTGATGTCATTCTTGGAATGAATTGGTTAAAATTCAATCGTGTGTATATTAACAGTTTTGACAAAACGGTTATTTTTCCCGATTCGGAAGTTGAAAGGGAATTGTTTATGACGAGGAAACAATTGAAGGAATCGGTACAAGATGGGGCTAAGGTATTTATGCTTATGGAAACTTTGAGGACTAGTGAAAGTGAAGAGATTGATGTTGTGCCCATTGTTAGAGATTTTCCGGAAGTATTCCCTGAAGAGATAAAGGATTTACCGCCGGAGCGAGAAGTGGAGTTTTCGATAGATTTGATTCCTGGAACTAGTCCGATATCGATAGCTCCATATCGTATGTCGGCCTCGGAGTTAAAAGAGTTGAAGAGTCAACTTGAGGATTTGCTTGAAAAGAGGTTTATTCGTCCGAGCGTGTCACCGTGGGGTGCACCGGTCTTGTTGGTTAAGAAGAAAGAGGGTTCTATGAGGCTCTGTGTGGATTACAGACAGTTGAACAAGGTGACTATTAAGAATAAGTATCCACTTCCAAGGATTGATGATCTGATGGATCAGTTGGTTGGTGCAAGCGTGTTCAGCAAGATTGATTTGAGATCTGGGTATCATCAGATCCGTGTGAAAGCTGAGGATATTCAGAAGACGGCCTTTCGGACGAGGTATGGACACTATGAGTATTCCGTGATGCCATTTGGTGTGACTAATGCACCAGGTGTATTTATGGAGTACATGAATAGGATTTTCCATCCATATTTGGATAAGTTTGTGGTGGTGTTTATTGACGACATCTTGGTTTATTCGAAGAGCGAAGGAGAGCATGTCGAGCATCTGAAAATTGTGTTATCTGTGCTGAGAGAGAAGCAGTTGTTCGCGAAGCTTTCTAAGTGTGAATTTTGGTTGAAGGAAGTTAGTTTCCTTGGTCATGTGATTTCTAGTAGTGGGGTTGCGGTCGATCCGTCGAAGGTTGAAGCGGTGTCGCAATGGGAGACTCCGAAGTCAGTTTTTGAGATCAGAAGTTTTCTTGGTTTAGCCGGTTATTATCGGAAGTTTATTGAAGGATTTGCTAAGTTATCGTTGCCGTTGACGCAGTTGACTAGGAAAGGTCAAGCCTTTGTTTGGGACGCCAAGTGTGAAGCGACTTTTCGAGAACTTAAGCGAAGGTTGACGACAGCTCCTGTTTTGATTCTGCCAAATCCAGAGGAACCATTCGTTGTGTATTGTGATGCTTCTTTGATGGGTTTAGGAGGTGTGTTGATGCAGAATAACCAAGTTGTAGCTTATGCTTTGAGGCAACTCAAAGTGCATGAGAAGAATTATCCGACGCATGACTTAGAGTTGGCCGCCGTTGTGTTCGTGTTGAAACTTTGGAGGCATTATTTATTTGGCGCAAGATTTGAAGTGTTTAGTGACCACAAGAGTTTGAGATATCTTTTTGATCAAAAGGAATTGAATGCGAGACAAAGAAGATGGCTTGAACTTTTGAAGGATTATGATTTTGGCTTGAACTACCATCCGGGTAAAGCGAATGTAGTAGCGGATGCATTGAGTCGGAAATCATTGCATATGTCGGCGTTGATGGTGAAAGAGTTAGAATTGGTTGAGCAATTTCGAGATTTGAGTTTGGTATGTGAGAGAACTTCTTTTGGATTTAAGTTGGGTATGTTAAAGCTTACAAGTGGTATTTTGGATGAAATTCGAGAAGGACAAAAATCGGATTTGAGCTTAGTTGATCGGTTGACTTTAATCAACTAAGGCCAAGGTGGTGATTTTCGGATTGATGAGAATGGGATTATGAGATCTCGGGATCGAGTTTGTGTTCCAAATGTTGTTGAGCTGAAAAAGAGTATCCTTGAGGAAGGACATCATAGCGGATTGAGTATTCATCCGGGTGCTACTAAGATGTATCAGGATTTGAGGAAAGTATTTTGGTGGCCTAGTATGAAGAAGGATATTGCGGAATTTGTGTATTCTTGTTTGACTTGCCAGAAGTCGAAGATTGAGCATCAGAAGCCATCGGGTTTGATGAAGCCGTTGTTTATTCCTGAGTGGAAATGGGATAGTATCTCCATGGATTTTGTATTGGGTTTGCCGAGGACGCCGAGTAATTTTGAGGCTATTTGGGTTATCGTGGACAGGTTGACTAAATCTGCTCACTTTATTCCTATGCGTATGGATTACCCTTTGGAGAGGTTGGCTAAGTTGTATATTGAGAGGATTGTGTGTCTGCATGGTATTCCGTCGAGTATTGTTTCGGATAGGGATCCGCGGTTTACTTCGAGATTTTGGGAGAGCCTGCAGAATGTTTTGGGTACTAAGTTGCGTTTGAGTTCAGCGTATCATCCTCAGACTGATGGTCAGACGGAGAGGACGATTCAGTCGCTTGAAGATCTTTTGAGAGCTTGTGTATTGGAAAAAGGAGGAGCTTGGGATAACTACTTGCCTTTGATTGAGTTTACCTACAACAACAGTTTCCATTCAAGTATTGGTATGGCACCATTTGAGGCGTTGTATGGTAGGCGGTGTAGGACACCATTGTGTTGGTTCGAGTCCGGAGAGAGTTCTGTTGTTGGACCCGAGTTAGTTCAACAGACTACTGATAAGATCAAGATGATTCAAGAGAAGATGAGAATTACTCAGAGTCGTCAGAAGAGTTATTATGACAAGAGAAGGAAGGCACTTGAATTTCAAGAGGGAGATCATGTGTTTCTTCGAGTCACTCCGATGACAGGTGTTGGTAGGGCACTGAAGTCACGCAAGTTGTCGCCGCGTTTCATTGGTCCTTATCAGATTTTGCAAAGGATAGGAGAAGTGGTCTATCGTGTGGCTTTACCACCGTCGCTTGCTAATCTTCACGATGTATTCCATGTATCTCAGTTGAGGAAATACATTGCGGATCCGTCTCATGTAGTCCAAATAGATGATGTGCAGGTGAGAGATAACCTGACTGTTGAGACATCACCTATGTGGATAGAGGATCGGAAATTGAAACAGCTTCGAGGTAAAGAGATTGCTTTAGTGAAGGTCGCTTGGGGAGGACCGGCTGGTGGAAATGTTACGTGGGAGCTTGAGAGCCAGATGAAAGAGTCTTATCCAGAGCTGTTTGAATCAGGTAACATTTTCGAGGACGAAAATTCCTAAAGTGGGGGAGAGTTGTAACAGCCCAAATTTCATTAAATAATTAATTGTAGTAATTAATTGATTTAGTGGGATTTTTATTAATGTTGGAAATTAATTTTTATTAATTGGAATTAATAGAGAATTGAGAAGGAAATTGGAAGGAAGGAAAATAAAGGAATATATAAGAGAGAAAGAAAAGAAAAGAAAGATAGAAAACATTTGGAAAGAAAGAGGAAAGAAGAAGAAAGGAGAGAAAGAGAAGAGAAGAAGAGGAAAAGTGGAATTCATCAAGAACCAACATCAAAGCTCCAATTAATCGAGGTAAGGGTGAGAAATGTTTCTATTTGATCATTGTATGATGTTATGTATGTTGGGTTGGGGCTTTGGTAGAGTTTTCATCACTTTCCATTTAGGGCAAAATGTTGGATAATCGGTAGATTAATGATTTAATCGGTTGAAACGGAGTAGTAATGTCGTAGAATAGTCGGGTAACATGTATTGATGTTGTTTATACTGATTTGGATGTGTAAGAGAGGGTTGATGATGGATTGGTGAAGGAGGAACAGAATAGGGTTCTGTTCTGCGCAGGTTCGCTGGCTCTCGCCAGGCGAGCGAAGGCGAAGCTTCGCCAGGCGAAGCCTAGCGAATGTTGGCGAGTAATTATATTTAAGTCCCAGTGGACTTCGCTGGTGGGTTCGCCAGGCGAAGGTGGATAGCGAAGGTTCGCCCAGCGAAGGTGCTGGCGAATGGGGGCGAATGAAGTCAGTAGCTACTGACTTGGGCTCGCTGGGAAGTCTCGCCAGGCGAAGCCTAGCGAGTGTTCGCTGAGAGGGTTCGCCAGGCGAAGGTCAGGCGAAGGTTCGCTGCAGGGTCTCGCCAGGCGAATGTGGGCGAGTTTGACAGCACTTTTCTTTTGCTGTGTTGATCATGTGGAGATGGTTTGGTTGTTTCACATAGGTGGATAACTTATGATAAGGATATAGATATGATCTATTATGGTAACATGTGTTGTGGGTAGCCTTCGGGCGTGAATCCTAGAGTTGTGATATGAATGATTAATTGTAATCGGTTAAAATACATGAGAACATAATGATGATTATGTGTGTATTAATTGATGAGTTGTGAATGTTTGATTGTTGTGTACAATTATGTAATGAGTATGCATGAGAACATTTTGAATATGTGTGCATAACTTATAATTGTATGATTGGTATTGCGATGTGAATACCTTGATTGTTGTGATAATTAGAGATACATGGGAATACAATGATGAATGTATGTGTATTGTCTAATGAATTGTGAATGCATATTTATATGCGATTGTTGTGTAAATGCATGGGAACATATGTGATATGTGTGCATTGTTGTTGATTATGATGATGATGTGTGAAATGAATACATTGATAAATGTTTGATATATGTTGTATGTGCAATCATGATGAAATTCTCGAAGGGGTGAATTATTTGAATGCATGAGATTAAGATGTCGGTCTTAAGTGCATTTGTTGTGGTTGATTGTACATGCATCATTTAGTCAAGAGGCAATGTCTGTTAGTTTCGTGGAAACTAGTGGCTTGTCCCAAACCTAGAAGTGTGGGTTTGAAGGCTTAGAGGACGGGCCTTTGTGGTTATCGGTCTAGAAGTGTGGACCCGGTTTAATGTAAAAACCGAAAAAAAAGATAACGGGTTATCGGTCTAGAAGTGTGGACCCGGTTTAATGTAAAAACCGAAAAAAAGATAACGAGAGTCGGTACCGCATTGCATGAGTTGCATTGAGTTGTTGAGTCACATTAATATATGACATATGCATGAAGTGATGCTTATGTGTGAATGATGAGATTGTGAAATTGTGAGAGTATGCGTGATGTGGAAATGCTTTACAAATATTCGTGTTGTCATTATATGTGTGGCAAATATATATGACTAAGAAATTGAATTGTGGTGAGAAATACAGAGTGGAACTTGTATTGATTACCTATATATATATATATATAATCTTATGCTTTGATTATTATGGTTATATTTCTCACCCTTCTGCTGTTTTATAATGCTCTACGAGGCATTGCAGATTAGGATGCTGGAGTCCTTTTGTGAAGTTAGTCTTCATTCTTTTGAGTCGGCTGCTCTGATGTAACACCGGGTAGTTAGACTAGTATAGTCATTCTTTTGTGATACATTGCGATGTATCAGCTGATGTGGTTTTGTAATCTAACTGATATGATGTATTAATCTGGATGACTTATGTGCATTTGAATTAATATTTTGGAACTGCTTAAATGATTTGATCTTCCGCTTACTTTTGAAAATGTTACATATTTTATGGAGCAAAATGTTAAAGTGTTTTATTGGTGAAGTTGTGACATTCTTCTTTTATACCTTATTCTAAAACTTTTACTCTGATGAATTTGTATGTGCTTAATTGTTTTATATGCATTTATTTGGGGTATAGAAGGGGGTGTTACACACTCATCCTTCCAAAGGAGGGATGTGAATATCTGAGAAGGACTTTTAGTCATTGGGAGGAATGGAAGCACAAGATGCTTTCCATGTTTGTGAAAGAAATCATTCTAACTACAAGGCTCTCCCTATGTCCTATCTCCTAATCTTCATCAGACACCTTCAGGCACAAAGAAATCCAAAGCTCCAAGCAACTTCAAGCAACTTCAAGCATCCTCACCTTATCTTCAACTTGTCTTCAATCTCAACCAAAGGCAAATCAAGCACAAACCCTAATCTAAGGGAACTAGAGAAGTTAAACTAGTTGAATTAGTAAATTAGGATCACCTAAAACCTAATACTAGTGTTAGTCCTAACTAAAATACAAAAATCAATTGTAAAATCCTACAAAAATTACTATGGGAACCTAGGTCAATCATGACTCTACCACATTAGTTTCATAGATCAAACCATCAAATTAGACCTAGAACTAAATCCTACATTCTAAGGTATCAAACCTAAACCCTAAAAAGGAAGCATCTAAATATCAATCTAGAAAGCACACTTATTTTCATCACAAAAATGTGAAAAAAATTCTATGGGATCATACATGTCTAACCTAATCACACACAAAAAATTAGGCTCAAAAACATCACCAAGTGATCACACTAAATTCCACAAAAATATGCATCAAACATAATCATTTTAATATCAATTAAAATACAAAATTCCAATTAAATCAGAAATTACATGAAATGAAAATATTTTTTCTCAAAAAATAATAGACTCAATCATGAGTAAAATTCAAAAAGAATGGGTTTAATTGGATAAATGTTCAATTAATTATGATTTCTACAAAAACCATGAATAAAATGAAAAAAAAAGAAGAAGAAAAGCCAATTAAAATAAACAAACACACGGTGTAAGTAGCAATCAGACTCAGTTAAAAGTTTGGGTTGGGCCATCAGGGGGGTGTGAATAACACTGACTTCACTAAGCCCAAAACTAGCTGCTAAATGAAACGCAGCGTTTCATTTATTCTGATCCTTCACAAATTCAAATTGAAACGTGGCCCTTGGATCAGCTTCCAGTCAAAGGTCAAAACAAGATCCAATGGTAATAACTTCATCTCCTACCTTTCAAACGCCTGAATTTCGCGCCCAGCTCCGGCCACCACCGGTGGAGCTCCGATCATCCCCTTTAACCCTAGTTCTCCCTAGAGGCCTCCAATCCAAGAGGTCAAAACATGAAACTCATCCAAAATCTTGCCACGAGTTCAACCATACCATTAACTTCCTCTGAAACCTCAAGATTCATCATATTCCAATCTCAACTGAAAATGGTAGTTCTCCTATTTTGTCTCTAATTCATCAATTAACTATCTGAAATCCATACTACACCATTCTACAACCAATCTAGCACCTTAATTCAACCTAATTCTACCTAAATCATGCTAGGGGAAGAGAGTTACCAACCTGAGAATCTTGGTTGAACAGATGCACGAATCCTCCAAATCAAGCTCCCTACTCTTCTGGACACGATCAAGGAACCTTCTTCTTGCTTCTGTATGCAAAAGAACCAATTGAAAGTGCTTCAATCTTGAAACCCGATGGTGAGTTGCAGGTGCTGAAAATCACTTGCTCATACACGATCTAGCCACCAATTCTTCTTAAAAATGATCTGGAATCACTCCTTGACATTCATGGAAGAAGTATCAATCAAGAAAATGGAAGGAAATTGAGGAATTTGGTGAAACCGATTGCACTTGCAAGCTATGGAAATTCAATCTCAAACTAAGCTCAATCCTTCAATGATCACCAACCCCTTCAATGGTTCATCTCTACTCCTTATATAGATGAAGTTTGAATGATCTAGAACCCTCTAGATCCTTCAAATGAGATTTTCCACTTCTCATGTCATGAGATTTTCAATTATGTATCATGCCATGCTCAATTCTGTTTGTAGCTTGAAATTCATCTCAATCTCTTTCAATTTATCCCCTAGTGACATTTTGGAAGGGTTTAGCTTGCCAAGCTCCTTGCTCATGCCTTGATTGAGTTATGCATATGTTACTTAATATGCAAGCAAGTGCTTTTCAAAGCAAGTCCACAATTTAGACCTCAAATCAAAAGTGTGGCTAAACCAATGTTCTTAAAATGTTTTCTAGAGTCAAAATGATATATTACATGCCATGGTTTGGATGTGTAGGTTGAAAATATCAATTTCCAACTTTGGTTTATTTAACGTATGCCCTTATTTTAGGTCATTTTTGCAACTTTGAGCTACAAGCCTTTCCATCATATCATGACCTCCTTACTAGCATTAAAACATCATTTTGAACAAGTTTGATGTTGAAGATGTTTCCATTTGAAGCTTGGAAATAGGAGTTATGGCCTTATGCTTGAAATGACCTGTAACCTCCAAATGACCAAAATGCCCTTGACTTGTCAAAGCCATAACTTGAGTTCTACAAATCCTATCAAGGACTTCTAGTACTCTCTAGAAATCTAAGAAGATAAGGAAAAACATTCATGTTGACCAAAAGTTAATAGGAATCATCCTTCTTGGGAAAAAGTTTGATGCAAGTTGGGTAACTTTCAAGGCCCCAGATTCACATACCTCAGATGACCTGTAACTTGTCAAAGTCATAACTTGAGTTCTACAAATCCTATCAAGGACTTCTAGTGCTCAAATTAAAGCTAAGAGCAATCTCTACAACATTCATGTTGAGGGCAAGATGAGATGACAATCACATCTTGGGCTAAACTACCTTGAAGATAGGGGTCAAACTAGGGGATTTTACACTGTCAAGCCTTAGAAACCCTAGCTTGAAACTTCTCAAACTCTTCAATCATGATGAGTTGACCTTGGAATCATCCTTATAACATCTCAATGCATAAATCAATGATCACATGGCTCTTGGATTAGGTCTCAACCTTCTCCAAATCCTCAGTTGACCTAGGGTTGACCCAGTCAAACCCTAATTACACCACTCAGGGCTAGGTCTCTTTAATCTTGTACCATGACCTGTCTAGGCTTCATGATGGATTTCAAGACATCCCATAAGCTCTCTCAAGGCTTCAAGTCCACATTCCTGACTTCAGAATCATTTGATGGCTTCCCATCACTCTCAAGTTAGGGGGCACACCCTCTTGGTTTCAACCAGTCTCTCTGAGGATCTTTTAACTTCTCTGACAGGGATATCAACCCTTGAACACTGGAATAACCTTCTTAGCTAGCTTCACAGTCTTGTGTAGCTCTTGATTGGTAATCATACCTCTTGATCTCCTGCATATATGTCAATGAAATGCAAATGATAATGCTAATGTGAATGAAATGGAACATAAGCTAGGTAAAGAAATGTTGGTCAAATTTTGGGGTGCAACAGCTGCCCCTATTCAAACGGCTTGGACCTGACTGGGTGAGAGCGAACGACTCTAAACCAATCAAGGTGCGAGACGGTTGAATACCGACAAACCCGGAAATTTGCCAACTGCACAAGTACACGGTACTCTGATGGGAACAAATCTTCGAAAACTGAAATATTAGCTGCACGGCAACTAGCTGGGGAATTGGTCACACGGTAACCGGTGATACATGGTCGATCATGCCGTCAGGCATCAAGATTCCTCGGGACTCATCAGGTTAACAATCAAGCTAATCATGCCATCGGGCATTCAAAGAAATTTTCTGGCATCAGTCGGACTTCATCAGTAAGTCGGGAGTAGAATTCTCAGTCAATCATGAACCAATTGGGGATATCCAACTTCTACCATCAGGCGCTCCGCATCCGCTGGGAGAACTGCTTCGTCAATACAGTTGGACTTCAATCATCAAGTCTTCAAGGGAAGTTTCAACTTCGCTGTTCAGAAACCTGCTGGGGATTCTGGAGAACTATCAAGTAGCTCTGCTTCGGGGGTCCAGAAATCATTCTGGGTGAGTCATCTCTGCTGAGGACATCAAGAATCATCTTGAACAAATAACTCTGCAGGAGATTTCAGGAATCATCCTGAGCAAACGCTCTGCCGGGGATACTAAGCGTCAACTTGAGCAACCAACTCTGGCGACTGCACTGGGGATTTTAAGAGTCATCTTAAGCTAACAACCTTGCTGGGGGGAATTCAAGAATCATCTTGAGCAACGAATTTGCGGAGGAACACCTGCAAAACAAGAACGGTAACGACCTAGCTCATGTTTAGTATGCATATGCCGCAATGCTCCACACGGTGGAAATGCTACGCGTTTATGATAAATGCTATGCAATCATGCAAAATGCTGCGATCCCGTCAGCAAAATAAATGCTGAAGGGAGAATCCTCCTGTCGAGGAGAAGGAACCACTCTGGTGGAGGGGAGGAATCATCCTGCCATGGAGAAAAGGTCGCGCCGATCTCAATCGGACTCCGCATGGGGAAGCAAACTTCAGTTGACTGCTGCAGGGGCACGAAGCTTTACGAGAACCTGGACCTGCTGAGGAAAGCGATATCAATCGCGGGAATAAACTGCACGGCCTTCACGGCTATCCTTCCTGGAGATAACGACTCCGGCGGGGAAATACAACATCAGCTATTCAACACTCTACTGGGGAAAACCACTCATGGCCCGATCGGCTTCCAAGGACTCGACTCTCTTGGGGATCTGCAAACTCGGCTGGAGAAGAAGAAATCATCCTGCTTACAGGGGAGAGTACGAATCTATGGGGAATTTCAATTCTGCTGAAGACTTCAGCCTGGAACTATCAATTGCTACACACTCCAGTGAACAGCTGGGGAGACGACATTCCTTCAGGATGCATCTGATTAGGGAGAGAATCTTCTATGCCTGGGGAGGCGTATCAACGCTTACGATTTCACGTTCAGACTCTGCGGGAGAGGATGCTGAACTTTGCCGAAGAAGGAGGAATCATCCTACTTGGGGAAAACATATCAATGCTCATGATTCCACGTTCAGACTCTGCGGGGAGAGGCTGCTGAACTTGCTGGAGGAGGAGGAATCGTCCTGCTTGGGGAAAACATATCAATGCTCATGATTTCACGTTCAGACTCTGCGGGGAGAGGCTGCTGAACTTGCTGGAGGAGGAGGAATCATCCTGCTCGGGGAAAACATATCAATGCTCATGATTTCACGTTCAGACTCTGCGGGGAGAGGCTGCTGAACTTGCTGGAGGAGGAGGAATCATCCTGCTCGGGGATGCGTACGGCGTACTGCCTGGAATATGCTGCACCTGCAACAACACAAACAAACAGACAATATACCTTTCTCAAAAGGGACCTATCAAGGTTATCATCTTGTGACAATGTTCAAGTAATTCATTGTTTTAATAATCAGTGGCCTAGGCCAGTAAGTTTATGTATGCGCATTTTGTCAAAAACATCGGCGTTCTTTTTCGCAAACAAAATAGATAAATGCTAAACAGACAAACAGAATTGCTGAATAGTATACATTTTATTGATAACGAACCCCTGAATGGGTAAAAATGTTTTACAACAGAGGCAAGCTCCTGGGATGAGGATGCCGCGCAAAAATAAAACATAAATATACATCAGTATATACAAATGTCGGTAACGAGGCGTAGACGAACACCATGAGTTGATCCCTCTATGACCCACTCGACTTCGATACTTCTCCGACGCTTCAGCTTTAGAAGAGATTGATTCATATAAACGGCCCTCAGATCTTCCAACCCACTAAACAATGAAAGTCCACACGCGGAATGCAGTCATTTGCTTTTTCAAATCCCTAACTTTTGTGTGAACCGCCCTTTGCGGGTTTTCAGTTCACCGGGATACCCTTTTTTGCCAAAGTCGCCCATCCGGGTTTTCGACTTTGCGGGTGTACATTCTTTTCAATTTATATCCCTAATTTTTGCTCGAACCTTTTTCCTTTTTTATGGTTCGCCGGAATGCCCCATTTTTGCCTAGATATTCTTTTTCTTTCCAGCGAGTCATTTTTTAAGCAAAGTATTTTTTAACTGCGTCCGCGTTCACCGGGGATGCAAAATCTTCACCATCCATCGTGGATAACAACAAAGCTCCTCCCGAAAAGACCTTGCTGACGACGTACGGACCTTCGTAATTGGGAGTCCACTTGCCCCGGTGATCGGAGTGTGGAGGAAGAATCTTCTTCAGGACGAGACCACCCGTCTGAAAGCTTCTAGGGCGCACCTTCTTATCATAAGCTTTCTTCATTCGGCTTTGGTACAGACGACCATGCGCAATCGATGCTAACCTCTTCTCGTCCATCAGGCTGAGTTGGTTCAGTCGGTTCATAATCCATTCTGCCTCGTCGAGTTTCACATCAACCAAAACTCGCAAAGAAGGGATCTCCACTTCTAACGGTAGGACAGCTTCCATACCGTACACCAAGGAGAAAGGAGTTGCCCCGGTTGATGTACGTACCGTTGTACGATAATCGTGCAGTGCGAATGGCAACATCTTGTGCCTATCTTTGTAGGTCACAACCATCTTATGAACAATCTTCTTGATGTTCTTATTAGCCGCTTCAACGGCGCCATTCATCTTCGGCCGGTAAGGAGATGAGTTGTGGTGTTCAATCTTGAAACTCTGGCACAGCTCCTTCATCATCTTGTTATTCAGATTCGAACCATTATCGGTAATGATCCGCTCGGGAATTCCGTAACGACAGATGATATCCCTCTTTATGAATTTAGCCACCACCTGCTTGGTCACATTAGCATATGAGGCTGCCTCCACCCACTTGGTGAAGTAGTCGATAGCTACTAGAATGAAGCGATGACCGTTAGATGCAGTGGGCTCGATCTTGCCTATCATGTCGATGCCCCACATGGAGAACGACCATGGGGAGGACATGACATTCAACGGGCACGGCGGCACATGAACTTTATCAGCATAAATCTGGCATTTATGACATCTCTTCGCGAATTTAAAGCAATCCGATTCCATCGTCAGCCAGTAGTATCTTGCTCTCAGGATCTTTCTCGTCATAGCATGCCCGCCGGCGTGCGTACCAAATGTGCCTTCATGGACTTCTTCCATGAGCATACTCGTTTCTTTCTCATCTATACATATGAGTAGCACGAGATCGTGGTTTCTTTTATACAAAACTCCATCAGGATTGAGGTAAAAATTTCCAGACAGCCTCCTCAGAGTCTTCTTATCCTGGGTTGACGCTCCCGCAGGATACTCCTTAGTCATAAGGAAAGTCTGGATGTCATGGAACCATGGCTTGCCGTCGGCGGCTTCCTCGATCGCAAAGACGAATGCAGGTCTATCAAGACGGGAAAGGACAATTCTTGGAGTTTCATTCCAAAAATTGACTTTATACATCGAAGCCAACGTGGCTAAGGCATCAGCCATCTGATTTTCTGCTCTGGGTACATGATGGAGTTCCACTCGATCAAATAACGGAAGTAGCCTTCTGGCATAATTCATGTAAGGCACCAATTTCGATTGACGAGTCTCCCACTCCCCTTTAATCTGGTAATCACAAGCGCCGAGTCACCATATACGTCTAGTTTCTTGATTCTCAAATCAATTGCCTCTTCTAGACCCATGATGTATGCTTCGTACTCCGCTTCATTATTGGTGACTGGAAACGTCAGTCTCGCAGTAAATGGGATGTGGGATCCGTGGGGAGTCGTGATGATCACCCCAATGCCACTTCCGTAGGAATTAACCGCCCCGTCAAATATCAATTTCCACTGGGATTTCCTATTTGGCCCCTCGTCGGGCAGCGGTTCATCGCAATCTTTCGCTTTGAGAAACATGATATCCTCATCAGGGAATTCAAATTTCATCAGCTGGTAATCCTCGATCGGTTGTTCGGCAAGGTAATCAGACAATACGCTTCCCTTGATGGCCTTCTGGGACACGTACTGAATATCATATTCCTTCAACACCATTTGCCATCTGGCAATCCTGCCCGAAAGCGCTTGCTTCTCGAAGACGTACTTGATCGGATCCATCTTCGAAATTAGCATAGTGGTGTGATTGAGCATGTACTGTCGTAAACGTTTGGCAGCCCATGCTAGTGCACAACACGTCTTCTCCAGCATCGAGTAACGAGATTCACAGTCAGTGAACTTTTTACTCAAGTAGTAAATGGCATGCTCCTTTCTGCCCGTCTCGTCGTGTTGACCGAGAACACACCCCATACTATTCTCAAGAACTATCAAGTACATGATTAGAGGCCGTCCAGCCACTGGGGGTATCAAGATTGGAGGTTCCTGCAGATACTGTTTTATCTTGTCGAATGCCTTCTGGCAATCGTCGTTCCAGATAATCGCCTGATCTTTCTTTAGTAGTTTGAACATCGATTCACACGTGGCTGTGAGCTGAGAGATAAACCTTGCAATGTAGTTTATTCTGCCAAAGAAACTACGAACTTCTTTTTCTGTTTTTGGCACTGGCATTTCTTGTATCGCTTTAATCTTCGCAGGATCAACCTCGATGCCTCTTTCGCTCACGATAAACCCCAGTAACTTTCCGGACCGTACTCCGAAAGTACACTTGTTAGGATTCATCCTCAACCTGAACTTCCTAAGCCTCTCAAAAAGCTTCAGCAAATTGACCAGATGTCCCTCCTCCGTTTGGGACTTCGCAATCATGTCATCAACATAGACTTCAATCTCATGATGAATCATATCATGAAACAAAGTAACCATTGCTCGCTGGTAAGTGGCCCCTGCGTTCTTCAGACCTAAAGGCATTACCTTGTAGCAAAATGTTCCCCAGGGAGTAATAAACGTAGTTTTCTCCATGTCCTCCGGCGCCATCTTGATCTGGTTGTAGCCGGAGAAGCCATCCATGAACGAAAATACGGAGAACTGAGCTGTATTGTCGACCAACACATCGATATGAGGCAGCAGGAAATCATCTTTAGGGCTCGCCCTATTCAAATCCCGATAATCGACGCACATGCGTACCTTACCGTCCTTCTTCGGTACAGGCACTATGTTGGCGACCCACGGAGGGTAAGTAGTGACCACTAAGAAGCCAGCATCAAGCTGTTTCTGCACTTCTTCTTTGATCTTAACGGCCATATCTGGTCTCGTCCTCCTAAGCTTCTGCTTAACGGGAGGACAATCTTCTCACAACGGAAAGCGGTGGGCCACGATGTCAGTGTCAAGTCCGGGCATATCTTCGCATGACCAAGCAAAGACGTCACTATACTCTCTTAGCATCTCGAACAATCTCTGCTTGACATCGCTCTGCAATGCCGCCCATATCCTGACATTCCTGACGAGTTCTTCAGAACCCAGATTCACAATCTCGATCTCCTCTTCATGAGGCAGAATGACTTTCTCTTCTTGTTTCAACAAGCGGGCCAACTCTTCAGGAAGTTCTTCGTCTTCATCAATCTCTTCTTCGGCTTGATAGATCGGGCAATCGAAGTCGAAGTGAGTCGTAGAAGGTCCAGAGTCGATGTCATCTGCTATATGGATCCTGCAATAACAAGGGTTAAGTTTAAAACAAGGATGTGATGGTTAGCACAAACCCCATTGCCATTTTATTGTTTTTCAAAACAAATATAAAACAGGAATAACAGAGATCACAATATTTGAATACGAAGAAAAACGCCTTTTGATTTATTGATAAAATGCATGTACATAATCCAACAAGGCCCTGACAATAAAACCATTATGCCCTGGGTAGGACATAGGGTTGTACAATGATTGGAAAAAGTAAATCATTACTCTTAGCTTGTCATCTGGATGATATCCTTGACGGACCAATTGTTGAGGCCCTCGCCTGGCTTGCTTGGCTGGATCCAAGAGTCGAGGTCGCAGTCACTATCTCCGTTGTCTTCAGACACTATGTTGGCGCTTTCGAACATCACCCCGCCACTGGTAAACTGGATCGGCCCTTTACCTCGCGACGCACTGCTAGAAGAGGAGGCTTCAGCCGCAGGAGAGTATCCCAACCCAAACTTGTCTTGCTTGTTAGGTATCTCTAGAAACCGCCCCCAGCCTGGGGTAGATCCGGCTAGAACAACGGCCCGGGCTTCCTTGAAAGAAGAGAGAGTCATCTCTAGTTTCTCAGTGATCACGGGAGCTACTCTCTTGACTTTAATAGCTTTGAACGCTTGACATAGGGTTTCGTGGATTTCCCCATCCATCTCAACATACTTGAAGGACGACAAATGGCTCACCATTATGTCTTCCTCGCCACAAACAGTCACGATGCTATCTCCGACAGCATACTTGAGTTTCTGGTGCAACGTAGAGGTCACGGCACCCGCAACATGGATCCATGGCCGGCCCAAGAGACAGCTGTAGGCAGGCATGATGTCCATAATGTAAAAGATTGCGTCGAACGTTTCCGGCCCGACTTGGATTGGCAGGGTCACCTCCCCGAAAACATGGCGTTTGGTCCCATCGAACGCCTTCACCACCAGATCACTGGGTGTGCAAATCACTCCACGAGTATCTAACTTCATCAATGCCTTCTTCGGAAGAACATTGAGCGACGAACCCGTGTCCACCAACACGTGAGACATAATCGTTCCTCTACACTCTATCGAGATGTGCAGAGCGCTATTGTGGTTCCTCCCCTTCGGCGTCAGCTCTAGGTTAGTGAACCCTAAACCATTTCCAGCATTCACGTGGGCTACGACCTCTTCCAGCTGGTTTACCGATATTTCCTGCGGTACATATGCGGCGTTCAACACCTTCAGCAGCGCGTTGTGGTGTGCTTCAGAACACAGCAACAGATTCAGGATGGAAAATTTTGAGGGTGTCTGATGGAGATGATCCACAATCTTGTAGTCACTCTTTTTAACCAACCGCATAAACTCCTCGGCGTCTTTAACAAGTAAGTCTTTTTCTACCCCACGAGGGGTCTCTTCGACGACTTTACTCTTACATTTATCAGTTGCATCAACTATGTCCGCTTTATCCGCCACGACCTCAGGTGGTGCAAACACTCTCCCGCTGCGAGTAATACCACTGATTCCCGTAAGGTTTTCCACAGACGACCCAAACGGTTCTAGCTCCAACTTTTGTCCGTTGCAGTAGACTTTAGCCCCGTAATGCCATGGGACAGCATTAGTGCTTTCGAACGGTATTGGCCCAGCTTTGGTGATGGTAATCGTGGGCGGCCTGGGTGCAGAAATAGTTATCGTCTGGCGAGGGATGGTGATGGTGGCAACCTCATCATCTTACTTCAGCACTACCTCTCCCGATCCGCTTTCAGCCCTCCGGCTGAACTGTAAGATCCCTTCAGTCATCAGACTTTGAATTCCCTCTACCAACTGTTCACATCCATCAGGACTAGTAGCACAGCCCATACACAGCTCTCCGCAACCTGGAAAGAAACCTTTTTTCATCAGCTTAGCTTTAACAAAGCTAAGCGGCATCTTTAGATCTCTGACGTCAGTCAACACATCCAAACTCTCGTCCTCGATAATGGCGTTTACTCCACCTCCCCTATGATTTGGCATAGGGTTTTTCGTGACATTTGGCACATTATCCGAGAAGTTGATGATCTTAGCGTCCACCATGTCCTGCACCTTATGCTTGAAGGCTTTGCAGTTTTCTATTGTGTGGCCTGGTGCCCCTGAGTGAAACTCACAAGTTGCGTTAGCGTCATAACCCGGCGGAGGGGCCCTTGTCAAGGGAGCCAAAGTTCTCTTCTGGATCAACTGTAGCTGAAGCAAAGTCTGTAATAGTTGCGCGTACGACATGGGCAGTGTCTCGAGGTGACGGCTCGACAGAGGTGCCCGATTCTGATACTTTCTGTACCCTTGTTGATTCGGCTGCTGCTGCTGCTGCTGTGGCTGTTGAACTGCCGGGATAGTTATGCTGGCCACCTGCTGGTGAGGGCCTTTACCCTTCCTTCGAGCGTTGGTCACAGCGCTCGTTTCTCCTTCCCGTCTTTTGCCAGCATAAGGTTTCTTTCCGCCTCCTCCAGCTGAGGATGACTCACCTTGAATTTTCCCGAGTTTGATCCCATTTTCAATGTGCTCACCCGTGATAATGAGATCTGAGAAGGTTCCAGACATACCGCTGACCAATTTCTCATAGTAAACCCCTGGGAGGGTGGATACGAACATTTGCACGAGCTCACGTTCAACCATCGGCGGCTGAACCCTGGCTGCCAACTCACACCACCGCTGGGCGTATTCCTTAAACCCTTCGTTGTTCCTTTGCGACAAATTCTGCAATTGGACTCGGTTCGGGGCCAAGTCACTGTTATATTGGTAGTGGTGCACAAATGCTTCAGCAAGGTCCTTCCACGTGCGCACACTGGTAGGCTCTAGACTCATGTACCATTCAAGGGAGGGCCCGGACAAACTGTCTTGAAAGAAGTGCATCAGCAACTTCTCGTCCTCAGAATGAGCGGACATTTTTCTGTAATACGATCTCAGGTGGACGCGAGAGCAAGTGGTGCCCTTGTACTTTTCAAAGTCAGGTACCTTGAACTTGGGAGGCACCTTGGAATCGGCAATTAGTCCCAACTTGGACATATCAACGCCCAGGGTATTCTGGTTCTCGATGTTCCTCATCTTATCCTCGAGTGCCTTGAACCTTAAACGTGCTTCAGCAGTCAGCTCCCCTTCAACACCTCTCCGAGAGAACACATCGTCCTGACGATCTTCTAACCACGGCTGAGGCCCATACAAATTCCCAACACCTGCATTGTCGTTGCCCAGCCCAGAATTGACATTAGCTTCCAGACTCCCATTACCGACGCCCGTCGTATTACCATTGAGTCCCATGTTAGCTATCACATTGCTGTTGGCACTTTCGTTTCCCCCGGTCACGGGGACACCATTCTGAGGAGTTACAACTGGTGGAGGAGTAGGCACAGTCCCACCATGGAGTATGCCGTTGCTATCGACCCTTGAAATCAGAGGCTGAACCAAGGTTTTGAGCTGATCCTGGCCATTGGCGACCGCTTGCATGAGCTCCATGAAGCGATCCATTCTTTCGCGGAGTTCTTGAACATCAGTTTGCACTTGCTCCATGATTCTGGTTTGATTTGCTCTGGTCGGATAGCGGTGAATAGGTCTCTGATCAATCCTGGAACGACCTGAAACAACCTGAAAACACAAAAGGGTTAGGAAAAAACGACAAAGTGCTCGTTATGCAAATGCTTCATGCAAATGCAAACGTGTGTCTGTGCGTTAGGGAGATCTCCCCCGATCCTAGTGCCTGAGTGCCAGTGCGGAGGATAAGAAGTCTGAGTCCAGTCATGGAAATAACAATCTCATATATAAAGAAAGCCCATCAAGGCAGTACACAACATCAGTGAGTACAAGCAGAATCAATAGCATGACCTCAGCCAACAAGCCTGGTGATGGTCAGCATCCAACAACGATCAAAACAAAAGGAATACAAACATAGTCAAGTACGGCCACGGGCGCGAAACTCTTCTAACAACTCCTTCGTTTCTGGATGATCCGGCCGAGTGAGCAACCCTTCGACGAGTAACTCCCTCTGCATAATGGTGTATTGAAGACCTTCGACCGAATCTTCCCATGCTCCTTCGCTGAATCAATCTTCTAACTTCCGCTTCTTGGACTCAAACGTCAGTTTGTGCTCCTTCAGGTTAGCGAGAGCTCTGTTGAGCTGGCCTTCGGCGGCATATCTGCGACCGGTTTCTTCATCAAACCTCTTCTCACTAGCCCTCACCTGGGCTTTCAGCTTGGAGATCTGTTGCATCGGCTTATCCTCCCGCTCTTTCCTGGTGGCTAGGGAGGCCTTCCAGTGCTGGTTGAACTTGGATATCCTCCGATACGCTTCGTCCAAGTGCTGCTTCTTCGTGGCCGGTACATCGTTGACGGATTTGAAGTCTCGACCCATGCGCTCACGCTCGGCTATCTGCTTATTCAGGTCTGTCCCCAGCTGGTTCACCAGCTCTGTCTGCCTCTTGAAGGAATAGACAGCTTCGTTTCTCTCGCTTCTGAGCTGAGCCAATTCTTTCTCCAGTTCTTCATTTGCCCTCTTCAATTCATCTCTCTCAGCTAACACCCGATTATGCTGCTGAATAGGCACGGTAGTAGGCTCTTCAATCACTGGAGAGCTTTCTGGCTTGGCAGGAAGAAACAACATCCCTATAGCATCTGTTCTGGCTCTGATCCAAGTCACATACGGAGGGTAGGCTTGATTATTACTTCTTCCCAGCAATGGGTTTCCCCGCTTACTGATGCCATTCCAGGCGCGCTGAAGCTTAGACAACATATCCCCTTCTAGAAGACCAGTGAGGTACAGAGATTCCTGCACCTCTTCATCCTTCGGCGGAGTTCTCAAAGCGTAAGCAAACTGTCGGACCAGCAAAGACGGATTATAGTTTATACAGCCCTTCCTGCCTATCAAAGGCACATTCGGAAACCCCCTGCAGCTGGAGATAATCTCGGTACCCAACCTATCTCTGTTAAACCAGTCAATATCCTCTACAGATAGACTCACCAAACGCTCGGACTACTCAGATGTGGCTGCAGATGAAACAAAGGGACCCCTCTTGGGCAGATGACTATCAAGCCATTTATAAAGCAAAGGCACACAACACGAGACATTCTTGCCCCTTCTGTTCTCGTTTTTGTAGTGGACGGAATGGTAGACATCTCCTATCAAGGTAGGGACTAGATTCCCTGAAGCAAAGATGCGAAAGGCGTCGAAGTCTACAAAATCGGGCATATTGGGGAACAAAATGATGCCATATATGCACAGAGCGAGAATGGCGTTGAACACGATCCAACATCCGTCTTTGGCGCACTGCTGAGCCTTTCCCACTAAGAACTGCAAGGAGAAACCGGGAACCTTGTTCCAATTAGACAATACCAACTCGGAGGCATCCAAATGAAGTGAAAGAGCTAGACTAGCCAGATCAGGCTCAACATCCATATGAACAAAAGGCATCTGCCTCTTGATAGGCACACCTAACAAATCAGCATAATCTTCTAGTGTGGGTGCGAGAACAAAATCCTGGAAAGTAAAGCATCTCAACGGAGGATCGTAGAACTGCAGCAGGGCGTGCAACCCATTCAACTAAAACGCAGAAGGTTTACGAACCAAACTGAGCAATTTGCCGTAAGACTTTCTAAATGCGTCTCTCATAGAATCATCTGCTAAAGCAATCAAACCTGTCAGCTGAACAACATCAGGAGTGGGGAGCTTGTAAGCGACGGTCTTCCTCAGAGAACCCATAACGATACCACAGGATGCAAGAAATCCTGAATCGGGGAAAACGGTACCTGCAACACAGACACACGTTAATGAAATGCAAATGAGTATGCAAAGCAAAGTAAAATGCAACCATACAGCAGGAGATCAAGGCAACTGTGCTGTGGAGATTCTGTATCAATAAAACCATAATCCTGCTCTATCAAGAACAACCACTATCTTGATAAGAAGAAAACCCTGGTATCGAACCACAAATCTGCTCTGTCAAGAACAACCATCTGATAATAAGGACCCCTGATACAGGACCAAAATTCTGCTCTGTCAAGAACTAACATCTGATAATAAGGACCTCTCATACAGGACCATAGATCTGCACTGTCAAGAACAAACATACATCTGCTGATGAGACCCTCTGATCCCAATCATAAATCTGCTCTGTCAAGAACACATACACATCTGCTGATGAGATCCTCTGATCCCAATCAAAAACCTGCTCTGTCAAGAAAAAACATCTGGTAATGAGATCCTTTGATCCCAACCATAACTGATTCACTGTCAAGAAAACCAGGTAGTCTGAAGGTCAAAGTTTCCTGCAATAAACCCAACCCTGCTCACAGGTATGGACCTAAACTGACTCAAGTTCGACATCCTATGCGTTCATCAGCGTCACAGACATTCAAGAGGGGTGATATGATACCCAGAAGGTGTGGCATCACCAGCTCATGAAGCGGCCTCACTCGGCTGAATCACAAATGATCGGTCCCCAGAGTCGACAATCCTCCAAACCAACAACCCCCTCAACCCAAAGGGTTGAAAAAGAAGCCAACCGGGAGAACCTCGTCTGAGCGTGGATTTCATGAGACACTAGTGCCTGCCAAGCAACAGGTTTGCTTCAAGTTCATCAACACAACGCAGCAAGACCATGTCGAAATTTCTCCTGTAGAGCACACCGTCCTTGTTCAGATAAAAATTACCGGCTAACCTCCTCAGAGTCTTCTTATCTTTGTTGGATGCTCCAGATGGGTACTCTTGAGTCTTGAGAAAATGCTTGATATCGAAATACCAAGGCTTTCCATTGGATGCTTTCTCAACGGCAAACACAAAAGCAGGTCTATCAAGACGCATGATGGTGATAGTAGGAGTTTCATTCCATAAATTCACTTTATACATCGAAACGAGCATGGCCAAGGCATCTGTCATCTGATTCTTAGCCCTTAGTATATGATGGAAATCAACTCCATCAAAGAAAGGCAGTAGTCTCCTTGCATAATCTCTATAAAGCACCAGGTTGGCCTAACGAGTTTCCCATTCTCCTTTGATTTGGTTAACGACTAATGCTTGTCGCTTCCGCGAAAATAAGGTGCCGGCAAAACAGAAGAGTCACCACCTTTCGTTATTTATCCCTTAGAACGGGAAAGGAAACGATCGGAAAAACCTGACGAAAAAGGGTAAGACAAGGTCATCGCAACCATTGTCTGGGTTCGGGAGTCGGTTACGCAAGGAGAATGTATTAGCACCCCTCACGTCCATCGTACTCGATGGGATCCACGCTTGTTTTGTTTACTGGACGAGTTGATTTATCTATCTACCTATCAAGGCTGGCTTAAAAAGGAAAGAAAAACGACTCGGCAAAGCGTCGCGCTTTATGCCTACGTATTCTCATCAGAGAATGAGAAATCAGAGTCAACGTAGTTCGACCTACGACGGGTTATGGGGAAGGTGGCTCACCAATACATCAGTATTGTGCCTACGTACTCTCAACAGATATGAGAGATCATAGCTTACGTAGTTCGGGATATTACGGATTACGGGAATTCAGATTCATCTGTTTTATCGAGTAGGGTTAAACAGCAGTTCCAGCAGTTAGGGACAAAGCTTGTTTGCATTGGCGGTGAAGTTTAACGACACTCTTTTCTTCAGAAAAGCTTTCCTTTGAATTATGGGCCCACGGGGCAAAAAGGTTTGAAGTTTGTTTTCTGTCTTTTACGAAAGAAGTGTTTTTTATTGTGTTTGCAATTTCAATCGCACTAAAGACTATGACCTGAGAGTGAATGTGTCGCATGTCACCCAAAGGGTGCCATACTAAACATCCAGACTGTTGAAAAGAAGCTCTCCAACAATCTTTTCTCAGGTGGCTTAAGGCTCGTAACGTACAAAAGAGATCATTCATGATTACTGTATCTTAAGCTGTTTGAGATGAGAAGAGAACAAGCTCAACTACGGGGAGACTATCAAGTCCTACTGTTGTCATGCCAAGGATTCATCCTATGGTTGAAGTTGGAAACAGGGAACTCCTAGAAGTTGTCATGCATAGGTTTCAACCTACAGTTCTATCATCATTTCCTTATCAAAGGAAACGAGAGTCCTAGGGGATCATGTCAATGATACACAGAAACAGATAAAGCATCAGCTTAAATAGTAAACAATAAACGACTGTAAAATGCATGCCATGCAAGTGAGGGAGGAAATGTGTGTAGGGCAGCAGCCTCCACAAGCTCATCTCAACCTCAAGCCAGAATGAATAACAGTAATCATACTGAAGAAATAAAATAAAGTGTTGTCAAGCAAAATATAGTAAACTGCAATCATACAGAAGAAAAATGAAATGCTGTCAAGCAAGATAAACCACATGGGCAAGGGAGTAGGGCTCTACCGAATACCCGCAAGCAAAGCCATACAGTAACAATACAAGCAGAGGGAGCAACTCAACCTCTAGTGCAATCATGCTCCTAATTTAAAGTCAGTCTAGTCATGGACTTATTCTAATGCATCAAGCAAGTCAAACAAGGCACATCAGCACAGAAAAGAAAACAGACAAGAAAGCAGATCAACAACTCTCTTCCCATTCCAAGCTTCAGCTCTTATGACAGCAATCCAGTCTTCAGACCTCAATCACCCTTCTTTCATGACAAATATCAATTTTCTTCTCCAGGTTTCAACCCTTCAACATAAGTTTCAACTTATTCTCCTTCTTCAGGCTTCAGCTTTCCAGTCAACTCCACCTTCAGGCTTCACTCTTAATCACAAGTATCAACTTGACTCCTTCAGGCTCTTAATGCATCAGTGTAAGTGTCAACTTATCTTTTATTCCTCAAGCCTCAGCTCCACACTCAATCTCAATTTAATCCTCTTCACAAGTATCAACTTAGTCTTCAAGCTTCAGCTCTCTTTGCTTTATCAGTATCAACTTGGTCTTCTCCTCTTTATCTACAAGCTTCAGCTTCTCAGAGTAGTCTTCAATCACTTAGAAGTGTCAACTTCATTCTTCAATTCTTTTTCAAGCAAGGAACTCCTCAATCTTCATTCAATCTCCATTGGATCTTCAAGTATCAACCTGCTCTTCTTGCTCTTCAAGCTTCAGCTGCAATGGCAATGCTCAAGGAATCATCCTCTTCCACACTCTTCAATGAAGTCCTTATCTTCAAACTCAAGTCCAACATCTTTCAAGATACTCAAACCAGAGGATAATTGATTTAACAAGATGAGGGGAAATGATAAACTGCTTATTGGCAACCAAAGGAAGCCTGTAAGGGTTCATCATTTATGAGAGACTGGTTCCCTCAAAGTTCTACTTCCCAGATAAAGCCACTCATCCTTCCAAAGGAGGGATGTGAATATCTGAGAAGGACTTTTAGTCATTGGGAGGAATGGAAGCACAAGATGCTTTCCATGTTTGTGAAAGAAATCATTATAACTACAAGGCTCTCCCTATGTCTTATCTCCTAATCTTCATCAGACACCTTCAGGCACAAAGAAATCCAAAGCTCCAAGCAACTTCAAGCAACTTCAAGCATCCTCACCTTATCTTCAACTTGTCTTCAATCTCAACCAAAGGCAAATCAAGCACAAACCCTAATCTAAGGGAACTAGAGAAGTTAAACTAGTTGAATTAGTAAATTAGGATCACCTAAAACCTAATACTAGTGTTAGTCCTAACTAAAATACAAAAATCAATTGTAAAATCCTACAAAAATTACTATGGGAACCTAGGTCAATCATGACTCTACCACATTAGTTTCATAGATCAAACCATCAAATTAGACCTAGAACTAAATCCTACATTCTAAGGTATCAAACCTAAACCCTAAAAAGGAAGCATCTAAATATCAATCTAGAAAGCACACTTATTTTCATCACAAAAATGTGAAAAAAATTCTATGGGATCATACATGTCTAACCTAATCACACACAAAAAATTAGGCTCAAAAACATCACCAAGTGATCACACTAAATTCCACAAAAATATGCATCAAACATAATCATTTTAATATCAATTAAAATACAAAATTCCAATTAAATCAGAAATTACATGAAATGAAAATATTTTTTCTCAAAAAATAATAGACTCAATCATGAGTAAAATTCAAAAAGAATGGGTTTAATTGGATAAATGTTCAATTAATTATGATTTTTACAAAAACCATGAATAAAATGAAAAAAAAAAAGAAGAAGAAAAGCCAATTAAAATAAACAAACACACGGTGTAAGTAGCAATCAGACTCAGTTAAAAGTTTGGGTTGGGCCATCAGGGGGGTGTGAATAACACTGACTTCACTAAGCCCAAAACTAGCTGCTAAATGAAACGCAGCGTTTCATTTATTCTGATCCTTCACAAATTCAAATTGAAACGTGGCCCTTGGATCAGCTTCCAGTCAAAGGTCAAAACAAGATCCAATGGTAATAACTTCATCTCCTACCTTTCAAACGCCTGAATTTCGCGCCCAGCTCCGGCCACCACCGGTGGAGCTCCGATCATCCCCTTTAACCCTAGTTCTCCCTAGAGGCCTCCAATCCAAGAGGTCAAAACATGAAACTCATCCAAAATCTTGCCACGAGTTCAACCATACCATTAACTTCCTCTGAAACCTCAAGATTCATCATATTCCAATCTCAACTGAAAATGGTAGTTCTCCTATTTTGTCTCTAATTCATCAATTAACTATCTGAAATCCATACTACACCATTCTACAACCAATCTAGCACCTTAATTCAACCTAATTCTACCTAAATCATGCTAGGGGAAGAGAGTTACCAACCTGAGAATCTTGGTTGAACAGATGCACGAATCCTCCAAATCAAGCTCCCTACTCTTCTGGACACGATCAAGGAACCTTCTTCTTGCTTCTGTATGCAAAAGAACCAATTGAAAGTGCTTCAATCTTGAAACCCGATGGTGAGTTGCAGGTGCTGAAAATCACTTGCTCATACACGATCTAGCCACCAATTCTTCTTAAAAATGATCTGGAATCACTCCTTGACATTCATGGAAGAAGTATCAATCAAGAAAATGGAAGGAAATTGAGGAATTTGGTGAAACTGATTGCACTTGCAAGCTATGGAAATTCAATCTCAAACTAAGCTCAATCCTTCAATGATCACCAACCCCTTCAATGGTTCATCTCTACTCCTTATATAGATGAAGTTTGAATGATCTAGAACCCTCTAGATCCTTCAAATGAGATTTTCCACTTCTCATGTCATGAGATTTTCAATTATGTATCATGCCATGCTCAATTCTGTTTGTAGCTTGAAATTCATCTCAATCTCTTTCAATTTATCCCCTAGTGACATTTTGGAAGGGTTTAGCTTGCCAAGCTCCTTGCTCATGCCTTGATTTTGAGTTATGCACATGTTACTTAATATGCAAGCAAGTGCTTTTCAAAGCAAGTCCATAATTTAGACCTCAAATCAAAAATGTGGCTAAGCCAATGTTCTTAAAATGTTTTATAGAGTCAAAATGATATATTACATGCCATGGTTTGGATGTGTAGGTTGAAAATATCAATTTCCAACTTTGGTTTATTTAACTTATGCCCTTATTTTAGGTCATTTTTACAACTTTGAGCTACAAGCCTTTCCATCATCTAATTACCTCCTTACTAGCCTTAAAACATAATTTTGAACAAGTTTGATGTTGAATATTTTTCCATTTGAAGCTTGGAAATAGGAGTTATGGCCTTATGCTTGAAATGACCTGTAACCTCCAAATGACCAAAATGCCCTTGACTTGTCAAAGCCATAACTTGAGTTCTACAAATCCTATCAAGGACTTCTAGTACTCTCTAGAAAGCTAAGAAGATAAGGAAAAACATTCATGTTGACCAAAAGTTCATAGGAATCTTCCTTCTTGGGCAAAGGTTTGATGCAAGTTGGGTAACTTTCATGGCCCCAGATTCACATACCTCAGATAACCTGTAACTTGTCAAAGTCATAACTTGAGTTCTACAAATCCTATCAAGGACTTATAGTACTCAAATTAAAGCTAAGAGCAAGCTCTACAACATTCATGTTGGTGGCAAGATGAGATGACAATCACATCTTGGGATAAACTGCCTTGAAGATAGGGGTCAAACTAGGGGATTTTACACTGTCAAGCCTTAGAAACCCTAGCTTGAAACTTCTCAAACTCTTCAATCATGATGATTTGACCTTGGAATCATCCTTATAACATCTCAATGAATCAATCCATGATCACATGGCTCTTGGATTAGGTCTCAACCTTCTCCAAATCCTCAGTTGACCTAGGGTTGACCCAGTCAAACCCTAATTACACCACTCAGTGCTAGGTCTCTTTAATCTTGTACCATGACCTGTCTAGGCTTCATGATGGATTTCAAGACATCCCATAAGCTCTCTCAAGGCTTCAAGTCCACATTCCTGACTTCAGAATCATTTGATGGCTTCCCATCACTCTCAAGTTAGGGGGCACACCCTCTTGGTTTCAACCAGTCTCTCTGAGGATCTTTTAACTTCTCTGACAGGGATATCAACCCTTGAACACCTGAATAACCTTCTTAGCTAGCTTCACAGTCTTGTGTAGCTCTTGATTAGTAATCATACCTCTTGATCTCCTGCATATATGTCAATGAAATGCAAATGATAATGCTAATGTGAATGAAATGGAACATAAGCTAGGTAAAGAAATGTTGGTCAAATTTTGGGGTGCAACAATGCTGAGTCACCATATACATCCAGATTCTTAATCCTCATATCAACGGCCTCTTCTAAACCCATAATGCAAGCTTCATACTCGGCTTTATTATTGGTGCAAGCGAATGTCAATCGAGCGGTGAACGGTATATGAGAACCGTGAGGAGTAGTAATGGTCGCGCCGATTCCATTACCATATGAATTAATCGCTCCGTCGAAAACCAGTTTCCACTGAGATTCTCTCTCAAGACCCTCGTCAGGTAAAGGCTCATCACAATCTTTCATTCTCAAAAACATGACGTCTTCATCTGGAAAGTCAAACTTCATCGGCTGATAATCCTCAATCGGCTGTTCCGCTAGATATTCCGACAGGACGCTTCCCTTAATGGCTTTCTGGGAAACATATTGAATATCATACTCTGTTAACACCATTTTCCAACGGGCAATCCTTCTGGAGAGTGCTTGTTTTTCAAAGACATACTTGATTGGATCCATCTTCGAAATCAATAGGGTAGTGTGGTTTAACATGTACTGTCTCAAACGCTTAGCGGACCAAGCGAGTGCACAACATGTTTTTTCCAGCATCGAGTACCTCGACTCATAATCGGTGAATTTCTTACTCAGATAGTAGATGGCGTGTCCTTTTCTACCTGACTCGTCTTGTTGACCGAGCACACATCCCATTGAATTCTCAAGAGTCGTGAGATACATGATCAGTAGTCTCCCTGCAACTGGAGGCATGAGTATTGGAGGTTCTTGTAGATATTCTTTTATTCTTTCAAATGCCTTCTGGAAATTTTCATTCCACCTGTTCGTTTGATCTTTTCTTAAAAACTTAAATATTGGTTCACAAGTGGTTGTAAGATGAGATATAAACCTTGCAATGTAGTTTAATCTCCCCAGGAAACCACGAACCTCTTTTTCCGTTCTCGGCTCAGGCATTTCTTGTATAGCTTTTATTTTGGCAGGATCTACCTTAATACCTTTCTCACTGACAATGAAACCCAATAAATTTCTAGATCTCACCCTGAAGGTTCACTTGTTAGGATTCAGCCTCAGCTTAAACTTCCTCAGCCTTTCAAACAATTTCAGAAGATCGACCAGATGTCCCTCTTCCGTATGTGACTTTGCAATCATGTCATCAACATAGACTTCCACCTCGTGATGAATCATATCATGAAACAAAGTGACCATCGCCTGCTGATAAGTTGCCCCTGCATTTTTCAATCCAAAAGGCATCACCTTATAGCAAAAAGTCCCCCACGGTGTGATGAAAGTAGTTTTCTCCATGTCTTTTGGGGCCACCTTGATTTGTTATACTCATAGAAGCCATCCATGAAAGAAAACACAGAATACTGAGCGGTGTTATCAACCAACACATCGATATGAGGGAGCGGGAAATCGTCTTTCAGGCTCACTTTATTCAAATCTCGATAATCAACGCACATCCTAACCTTGCCATCCTTCTTAGGCACAGGAACAATATTAGTGACCCATGGAGGGTAATTCGTGACAGCAAGAAAGCCAACATTTAACTTCTTCTTTGATCTTGACTGCCATGTCAGGCCTTGTCCGTCTCAACTTGTGCTTGACTGACGAGAATTCTTCTCTGAGAGGTAACCGGTGTACCACAATATCTGTATCCAGCCCAGGCATGTCTTGGTAAGAACAAGCGAAGATATCCTTATACTCACGGAGCATTTCAACCAATCTTCTCTTGACACTGTCTTCCAATGCACCCCCCATTTTGATCTCTTTCTTGTCATCCTCGGTACCCAGATTGATAATCTCAATATCCTCCTGATGAGGCACAATGACCTTTTCCTCTTGCTTGAGAATCCTGGCTAACTCTTCAGGTAGTTCACAGTCTTGGTCAGTCTCATCTTCAGCTTGATAAATGGGATTATCAAATTCATACGAAGTCATAGCTGAACCTGAATTGATGGCATCTGATAGAAAAGACCTGCATGAGGATGTTATGTTTATTATGCGATGCAACAAACAAAACACATTTCCATTTTTCTGTTTAATATAAATGTAAAACAAAAACAAGAAAAACAGGGATCACAAAATTTGAATGTGAAACGTCTTTTATTAATGATAAACTGTAAATAACAAGAAGGCCCCACAAATGGGTCACTACGTCTTGGGCAGAACGCAGGACTAAACATAATCAAAACAATGAACATTACTCTGCAGCAGTAACATGAATGACTTCTTCGGCAGTCCAGTTGCACAGCTTCTGGCCGGGAGTACATGGACGGATCCACGCATCCATGTCGCAGTCACTGTCACCTTCATTGTCTTCAACGGTGTTGATTCTGTCAAATATCACACCACTGCTGGTGAACTGAACAAGTCCCCTGTATCTCGGAATGCTCTGAGAAGAACTAGAGGGTTTGTATCCCATGCCGAACTTGTCCTGCTTGACAGGAACTTCAAGAACTTGGCCCCTCTTCTGAGACGAGCCGGATTTTATGATAGCACAGGCTTCCTTGAGCGACGACATTGAAACCTCTGGGCCTTTGGCTTATACAGGAGATTTATTTTGAATCTGAACTGTTTCGAATGCCTAGCAGAGCGTTTCATGGATCTCACCATCCACTTCTACATATTTGAAAGATGACAGATGACTAACCATAATCTCCTCTTCACCGCACACGGTAACTATCCTCCCTTCCACCATGTATTTTAGATTTTGATGCAACGTTGAGGTAACTGCCCCAACAACATGTATCCAAGGTCGGCCAAGCAAACAACTGTATGCTGGATGGATATCCATAATATAGAAAGTTGCATCAAAAATCTTCGGCCCTATCTGAATAGGCAATGTGATTTCTCCCAATACTGATCTCTTCTTTCCATCAAAAGCCCTCACGACCAAATCACTTGGCGTGCACAACAAACCCTGAATGTCCAACTTCATCAATGCCTTCTTCGGAAGCACATTGAGGGATGATCCCGTATCAACCAAGACATGTAACATCAGAGACCCTCTACACTCCAAAGATATGTGCAGAGCACGATTATGGTTCCTCCCAGCAGGAGTCAGGGCTAAATTAGTAAAGTCGAGACCATTGTCGGCATTCACGTGAGCGACTACCCCCTCCAACTGAATAACAAAAATCTCCTGGGGTACGTATGCTGCATTCAAGACTTTCAACGGAGCATTGTGATGCGCCTCCGAACTCATCAACAATGACAGGATAGAAATCTTTGAAGGAGTTTGATTCAAGTGATCCACAATTTTGTAGTCACTCTTTCGAATTAACCTCATAAATTCCTCTGTATCCCTTGAAAGATCATCAGTAACAAACTGGGGTTGGGCATTCTCTTCAATCACATCCTTACGCTTACCCCTGTCATTATTATCAGCAATAACCTTTGGTGGAGAGAAAACCCTACCACTTCTGGTAACACCTCCAGCACCGACTATGTTCTCAACCGACGAACTTTCGCTTGTCGATTCTATCCATTCTTGTTTCTGCCCGTTGCAGAACACCTCTCCTCCATAGTTCCATGGGATAGCTCTGGTGCTCTCATACGGTATGGGTCCAGGTATAGTAATGGTCACCGGAGCTGGCCTAGCAGGCGCTGAAATATTGATAGTCCGGTATGGGATGGAAATAGTAGCAACTTCGTTCCCGTCATCACTAACTTTGTGATCGACATCTTCTTTCACGACTTTGTCAAACTGCAAACAACCCTCTTCAATCATTCTCTGAATAGCCCTCTTCAAAAGATCACAACCCTCAGGCTGTGCTTCACATTCTGAGCAGTCAGCAGAACAACCAGGAAACACTTCCTTCTTCAACAAGCAAGCTTTCACAAAACCCAGTGGAGTTTTTAAATCTTCAACCTCAGTTATCATATTCAACATTTCACCCTCAATAATGGCATTGGCTCCTGCCACCCCATGATCCGGCATCGGGTTTTGAGTAACATTGGACCCTTCGTTGGTGAAATTGATAGCTTTAGAATCAAGCAAATCTTGGACCTTATGCTTAAAAGCTTTACAATGGTCAATATCATGGCCTGGGGCGCCAGAGTGAAAATCACAATGAGCGTTTGCATCGTAGCCAGGAGGCGGTATACCTGTGAGAGGAGCCAAGGTCCTCTTCTGAACCAACTGTAATTGCAGCAACCGCTGTAACAACTGAGAATATGGTATCGGAGGATTTGTGAACTGTCTATCAGGCATCTTGCACCTAGCAAGATAAGGTCACGGAGCGTTACCTTGCTGCGGAACTGCAGCAGGGATATTTATGGTAGCAACTTGGTGATGCTGACAAGACTGAGATCTAACCTTACCTTTATGCGAGATATAATTTGCATCCCCCTCCCTTCTCTTTGGGTTTGTAGAACACGGCTTCTTCATTCCTCCCGAAGAGGATCCACCACCATTGGAAATCTTACCAGATTTGATCCCACTTTTAATTCGCTCACCGGCAATTACCAAATCAGAAAACCCTGCAGACATGCAGCCTATCATCTCCTCAAAGTACACACCTGGTAGCGAAGCCATGAACAAGTCAATCAACTCCCTTTCCACCATAGGGGGTTTTACCCTTGCTGCCAGATCCCGCCACCTCTGGGCGTATTCTTTGAAACTCTCAGAATTTTTCTACGACAGAATCTGTAATTATACTCGATTGGGTGCCAGATCACTGTTATATTGATAGTGACGCACAAAAGCTTCATCCAATCCCTTCCAGCTATGAATATGGGTTCTCTCAAGCCCCATATACCATTCCAACGAAGCCCCTGCCAGACTATCCTGGAAGAAATGCATCAGCAGCTTTTCATCACTGGAATAAGCAGACATTTTTCTGAAGTACACCTGAATGTGTACTCTGGGACAAGTCGTCCCTTTGTACTTATCAAAACCGGGCACCTTAAATTTGGGGGGAATCCTGACCCCAGGAACCAAACCAAGATCATACATATCCAAGCCCAAAGTGTTCTGATTCTCCAATGATCTCATTTTCTCCTCAATCAGTTTGAACCTTCGGTCAGCTTCAGTCGGTAAACCCCCCTCCAGATCTTTCACAGAAAATATATCATCCTGATTATCCTCCCAATGAGGACCAGCAACCCCGTGCACAGTGCACACACTGCCATTACCAGCAATATTACCGTTCTCACCAGCAACTCATCCGCCCAGAGGTACAACAACAATAGGAATGCCCTGAGGAATAGATCCACCAACCGGAGGATGAACAACACCAGCTCCTCCGTGCAAAACACCGTCTTCATCAACCCGCGCTATCAACGGTTGGACGAGAGTTCTCAACTGTTCCTGTCCACTAGCAACAGTCTACATCAATTCCATGAATTGGGCCATACAAGCCCTGACCTCCTACAATTCTCTCTGAAACTGATCCATCACCTTCTGCTGATTCCTCCGAGTAGAATACATGTGGAAGCTGAATTCCTCAATCCTAAACTTAAGAAAACCAAGCAGAGATAAGAACACAAGGCCACCAAGAACAACCTGCAATGCAAATGAGAATGCAAGAGGAAAAATTCAAAAATGTCATTGTATCCACAGGGAGATCTTCCCCCTTAATTCCGGTTTCAATAAACAAGAGCAGCAAAGATGGATAAGAACACCACAATAAATCTTCTCATATATCAATTAAAGCTGAAACAATACAACCAAATGAGAAATATCTGCATACAAAGAAGTATTGATCTCATCCAACATCTCTGGTGATGATCAAAATACAAAATCAAATGAAACTACAAAAGATTAAACTCCTAGTAGCCATGATCTCTACACCACTCCTGAGACTCCTCAAGCATCTCCTTTGTATCTGGATTGTCTGGCCTCTCCATCAACTCTCGGATAAGGACATCCCTCTTGCGTATCACATCCCAGAGATAATGACAATGATCTTTCCAAGCATCTTCGCCGAAGGCATCCTCAAGCCTGGGTTTCTTCACCTCTACCCGAATCTTGAACTCTTCAAGTGCTGGCAAAGTCTCTTGGTATTTTTGCTTAATCGTACTTCTACGAAACGTTTCTAGCAATACCTCTCTCTCCTTAGCCTTGAATTGCGCTTTAAGCTTATCAACCTGAACACGAAGCTGATCTTCTCTACTCTTGTTGGTAGTCAAGGTAGCACTCCACTGCTCATTGAATTTGGATATCTTCATATAGGCTCTATCTAAATCCTCCTTCTTACTCTTTAGAATGTTACAAGTGCTATTCAGATCAAGACCGACTTGCTTCCGTGCTTGTACCTGATCAGCAAGTTCTTCCTTCAACTTAACCAACAGTTCTGCATTTGTCTTGGCCAAATACAAAGCTTCACCCTTATCATGTTTCAGCTGACTGATCTCCTGCTTCAGCTCTTCATTCTCTTTGCGCAGCTCTTCCTTCTCTGCCCAAAGCTTGGTATATCTCAGGATATCAACGGTCGTCGGCGGCTTGATGACTAAAGGATACAGTGGTTCTTCAACAGGAAATGGCAACAATACCTCTTCAACTCTCTTCTGAATCCAATCCGAATATGGATCATAGGCTCTACAATCTCCTTTACCTTAAGAAAGCTTTCCCTTCTTGTGAATCTTACCCCAAGCGTCCATGAATCGGACCGAGATACAAGGATTAGCTACACCTATGAAGTACAGAGATTCCTGCACTTCCTCTTCTTTCGGAGGTCCTTTTAAAGCATAACCGAATTGTCTCACAACAAGAGAAGGATTATAATTGATACCACCTTTCCTCCCCATCAAGGGCACATTAGGAAAGCTACCACAACTAAAGATAAGCTCACGACTCAGTAAGTCTCGATTGAACCATACGATATTCTTCTCCGTTAAACCCATAAGGCTCTTCGACCATTCAGATGAGTTCGCGGAATCCACAAAAGCTCCAGAGCGAGGAAGGTGATCAACAAACCACTTATGCAACAGCGGTGCGCAACAAGAAACCATCTTTCCTCTTCTTTTCTCGTTCTTGTAATGCACTGAATGATACAAGTCTTCTAGAAGAGTAGGTACGGGATTCTTGGAAGCGGAGATATGAAAAGCATCAAAATCCACAAAGTCCGGTACATTGGGAAACAACATAATGCCATAGACACACAGAGCCAAGATAGCACTGAAAACCACCCAACAACCTTTGTCAGCATACTCTCGGGCTTTGCCGACCAGGAAGGGTAAAGTAAATCCAGAAACTTCGTTTCTGCTAATAACATGACCTACCAAGTCAGAGGCGCTCAAATAAAGAGCGGTGGACAACTTCTCGAGATTAGATTCTTCCTCGGAACTGAAGAAAGGCACTTTGTTCAGGATCTGAACACCCAAGATATAAGTGAATTCCTCCAAAGTCGGAACCAACACATAGTCCGGAAATGTGAAGCATCTCAGCGGAGGATCATAAAACTGCAACAGGGTATGAATAGCTTCATGCTCATAAGTCGTAAGCTTACGGACAAACTTCAGAATTCCACCATAATGTTCTCTGAAAGCTGCAAGAACACCAGGATCAGCCATGGAAATCAGACCAAATAAAGGTTCCAACTCAGGTGCCGGAAACTTATACACAACAATCCTCTTTCTGCTAACTTCCATCTCTGAAGAAAACCAGTACCAGAATCAAGGGAAAGACGAGAACCTGTAACACGCATAAACATGCAATGTTAAATGCAAAATGATTAGGCAAATGCACACATGGGATCAAGGTATCCAATGCTCAAATACGTTCGTTGACTAAATTCAACCAGAGCTCCGCTCTAATCAGAACACTGAGATAACACACTGAATAGAACACTCAGGATCCAAATTCTGCACTGATGAGAAAACCAGGGTTGGTTGAAGGCCAGGTTTCCTACAAAAACCCATCCTTCTCACATGTGGGTTCTAGTATTGAAAGGTACGGCATCCTATGCGGGTGGTCAGTGTCACAGACTTTCGAGAAACGATGATACGTTCACCGTTTCTAGTTTGGCATCATATTCTAACGAAGCGGCCTCACTTAGTTGACTCCCCAAATGAACGGTCTCCAGAGTCGACAGTCTCTCTAAGTCAATATTCCCTCAACTGCACCAGACGCGTAGGATAGAATATTTCCAAAGAACAACCTCGTCTGAATGTGAATTTCACGCGAGCTATTGCGCAGCCAAATGCCACACAAGCTCCCGCTAATCTCCACTATAATCCTATGTGTATACTCAAGCTCAGGTCCGACTTATCTCTCGGTGGAACAACCCAACCCACAGCACAGCAGTAACAAGAATGCAATGCAATAATATACAACAGATAATGTACATAAAGCAAAAAACTGTACAAAAGTAAACACCCAAAGACGTAACCAAACAAGCGCTAGGAGTGACTCGCATAGGGAACTAGAGTCCCCATCTGTCGCAACTACGAAAAACACTCGGCGGAGTACAGAAGAGTCGCCACCTTTCGTTATTTATCCCAAAGAGAGAGAAAGGAAACGATCGGAAAAACCTGACGAAAGGGAAAAGACGAGGTCATCACAACCAAGTCCTAGATTCGAGAGTCGGTTGGGGAAGGTTTAGCACCCCTCACGTCTGTCGTACTCGACGGAATCCATGCTTGTTGTCTATCTAAGGGTGTGTTTAAACTATCTACGCTACAGGCTTCAGGACAAAAAGAAAAAAGAAAAGAGACTCGGCAGAGCATCATCGCTCTGTGCCTACGTATTCTCTCGTGCAATGGGAAAGTCAGAGTCAACATAGTTCGGCTAACTACGGGAGAGAAGGGGGGAAGGGTTGCTCGCCAAGACATTGTGTCTTGTGCCTACGTACTTTCATCTGGTATGAAAGATCAGAGCAAATGTAGTTCGGGCACACACGAAACCACAGGTTGATTAAGTGTTTTAATCGAGTAGGGTTAAACATCTGTTCCAATAGTTAGGGACTAAGCCTGTTTGCGGTAGAACCGAAGCTTAACAACACTCTTTTCTGAAAAAAGAAGTTTGATTAATCCCAAAGGAAAAGTTTGAACTTTGTTTTGTGTTTTTTAGTGAAGTGAATTAATTCGGTTTGTGATTCACGTTGCACTAAAGACTATGACATGGAGGTGAATGCGTCGTATATCGCCCCCAAAGGGACGTATACTAAACATTCTAGATAAGCGAGAGGAGACCCCTCACTCATCATTCCCCATGTAGCTTAAGGCTCGTAGCGCGCAAACTTTATCGCCTTTATTAGATGAGTTAGCATGATTTTGAGATGAGAAGAGAGACGTACGAAAGGTCTAAGGGAAACTCGACCCTAACATTGTCGTGCAAAGTGGTCCTAAGATTCGGATAAAAATGGGAAACATCTACCCTAATGTTAGCATACTTGGATTGAGCACCTAATGTCTCTCCTACTCCCATACTAAACGGAGGAACTAGGAATCCTATGGGGATCATGGCAACAAAGCACAAGAAGAACAAAGGAAGGATCAATCACAAGTAGAAAATGCAAACATGAAAATGCACACTTAGAATTGTGGGAGGGAGGAAAAAATGTGTGGGGCAGCAGCCACCACAAGCACGTCTTGACCTTAACAGCGATGCAAGAATGATGCAATCATGTGGGGAAAACAAGAGATGAAAGCAAATGAACATGCAAATGAATGATCAATTCGAACCACATACACAAGCATGTAAACAAATGGAAGAATGAACAGACATCTCATCAAAATCATGATTAATCAACCACAAACAGTGACAAATAGCCAAAACAATTCGATTATAATGCATCACATTGATCTATGATGATTCAAATCGATACGGTATGCGAACAAGAAAGCAAAACAGCAAAATAGCATTCTGGCACAATGTTAATTGGTTAACCCCTGGGGTTAATCGGTTAACACCTTAAAAAGTTCAGAAAAAACTGAAGTTTTGAACAGGTTAATCGGTTAACCATATGCGTTAACCAATTAACACTGTTAACGTTTGAAAATATTTTGGAATTTTGAAATGGTTAACCGGTTAACCATATAGGTTAACCGATTAACACTGCACCAGAAGCTAAAAACAGCAGCAGAAAATCACTTCCAACACCAAAACAGCTTATCGAAGGTTCCAACAGATCAACTTATTAATTAAGCACGAAATTAACAGCACAAAACAGATATCCAACAGCATGGATACATAATTACACAACAATATCACAAATCGAACGGATCAAAATCAACAAAATTCAATCGAATATGAAGATTAACATGATAAGCTCAAAAATTAAATCAGATCAAGAATTCCAACCTTCGAAGTGGAGATTTGCTTCGGTAAATGTTGATCAACTGAATTTGAGTAGATCAAATGCTAGAAATCTAAAAAACTTCAAGATCCACAATAATTGTTGTTGTATGAATGAAGATCCACCAAATTTGAGTCAAAAAGCTTCAAATAATCACTTCTAGATCCAACTCCAGATTCAGATCCAAGCTTGCACGAAAATTGAAGATGAAAATTGATCTAATGATGATGGTAAATGGAGGCTTATGCTCAAGAATCCATTGATTCCATTAAAGATTCAAGAATTCCAATGAAAAAGAGCTTTGAGTGAGTTTTGGAAATGGAGAGGTTGAGAGAATTTGAGAGAGAATTCTGATCAATTCTGAAAAATAAATGTGAGAAATGAAAATTGGATGGTGAGGTTTGGAGTGAATCATTTAAATATCACTTAGGTTTGGGATCCAAAGAAAGGATTGGGATTTGGATTGGAAATCAAGGCTTGGAATGTGGAATGGGGTTTTGGAGGGAAATCTGAAATTTAAAAGTGTTCTAGATCCTTCCCAAGTGAAAATTTGAATTCCAAAGTGATCAAAATTGGACCCCAAGTGCATTTGGCTTGCAAAATCACGTACAGGGAAAAATCTGTTATGGTTAACCGATTAACCATATGCGTTAATCGGTTAACACTGTTAAAGTTCCAAATTTGGGCTAATTTTCCTTTGGTTAATCGATTAACCATATAGGTTAACCGATTAACACCTTCAAATTTTGAATTCTAGCGCCTTTTGGTGGGAAATCTGTTCATTTGCCCTGTTTCAACTGTCTGGAGCTCTGTTTAGCTGCTGAACCTCATTTTTGAACATTATCACTGTGAAAATGCTTGTTGTGAGCCTGAGTGCTGATTTCTGATCTGAAATTAACCTGCAAAATAAAATCGGTCGCCCGACTGCTGGAAAAAATAAATGTCCGAGCCTCTTGTTAGAACACAGATTGGTTCTTAATAATATCTCTATGTTTTGATGATAACTATTATGAAATTTTGTATTAAAGAATTATATACTCTAAAATTTGCTTGAGAATGTTTGCTGCAGATGTTAAAGTAAATATTACTCCAGAAGCAAATTAGATCTGAAGATAAGAAATATGCAAGGCTCTGAAGCGTCAGAACCATCTCTTAGAAGATTCTGAATGCTGCCTCCAGAAGATTCTGAGCGCATAAGCTACAGAATCTGAAGCATAAGCTGCAGAAGAATCTGAAGCAGAAGCTACAGAAGAATCTGAAGCAGAAGCTACAGAAGAATCTAAAGCAGAAGCCAAAAGCATCTGAAGTAATGAGGAATTCTGTATGAAGAGGTTTCAAGCACAGTTAATTCAGAAGACTTTGATAGTACTAACACTGCCAGTACTGAGGATCTGATCCAAAACTCTGCTCTGAATATTTACACGCTGAAAGCACACTTGCTGCAAAGACTCTGATTCAGCAAACTCTGATGAACATCAGAAGGCTCTGACCAATTTAGATTCTGATGATTCTTGCTGAAAATTGTTGAAGAAGATTTCAAAGTTATGTCCGTTGGAATAACCAAACGACTCTTTCCTTATTTATGCTAGACACAAGAGCACAGACAAAAAGGATTTCTCTGTGCATTCTTCTTCTGGGAAAGGTCATATGATGTGAAGACAAAAAAGGCTCAAACCTTTTTAGTACACTGTTCTCAACGTGAAAGACTTCATGGACCTTTGTTGCCTATAAAAGCAAGACTCCATTCATCTTCTTCATTTGACGAAACACTTGAAAAGAATTCATTACAAAGCTCTCATACAACTCATACATTTTTACTAGAATTATTTCATTGTTCTTCATCTTAAGTGAAAAATCACAGTTGTGATAAAGCTTTATTAGAAGCATTTTTAACACTTGTATTATTATTACATTTGATTGTAAAGGAACCTTAAGAAGATCCAGTTAGGATCAGTAGTTCTTGAGAAGACTTTGAACAGTTGTTCTTAGTGCTTACTATTGTAATCAGTTGATTAAATAGTGGATTAAGTCCTTGTTTGAGAAAGGAAAATCACTCTAGACAGGGTGGACTGGAGTAGTTGAGTTCAATGAACCAGGATAAAAATCCTTGAGTTTTTATTTCTAAGTTTGATCTTCATACTTATTCAACCCCCTTCTAAGTATTTTCTCACCTTCAGTTGGCATCAGAGCTCCGGTTCTGTGTGTGCTACCACTTCACAGTGACAGAAAAGATCCAGTGAGAAAAACTTTGATATATATTTGGTTGTTATTATGGCTGATACTTCAACATCTAACATTAACAACAAATATGAAGAAAGGGACAGAATCAGCACTAAACCCCTTATGTTTGATGGGGAGAAATTTGATTATTGGAAGGACAGGATTGAAAGTTTCTTCCTTGGTTATGATGCTGATTTATGGGACTTGGTCATAGATGGGTATGTTCATCCCATTGATAGAAATGGCAAGAAAGTAGATAGAAAATCTATGACAGAAGCCCAAAAGAAGGAGTTTAGAAATCACCACAAGGCTAGAACAATACTGTTAAATGCAATATTTCACACTGAGTATGAAAAGATCACAAATAGAGAAACTGCATTTGACATGTTTGAGTCCTTGAAGATGACTCATGAAGAAAACCTTCAAGTAAAAGAGACCAAGGCTCTGGCGTTAATACAGAAGTATGAAGCGTTCAAGATGGAAGAATCTGAGTCCATAGAAATTATGTTCTCTAGATTCCAGATTCTTACAGGTGGTCTAAAAGTTCTGGACAAGGGCTACTCAACTGCTGATCATGTGAAGAAGATCATCAGAAGCTCGCCTATCAGATGGAGACCTATGGTCACTGCTCTGAAGCTTGTCAAGGATCTGAACAAGATCACTCTGGAGGAGCTAATCAGTTCTCTAAGGAGTCATGAAATTAAACTTGAGGAAGATGAGCCTCAAAGGAAAGGTAAGTCTATTTCCTTAAAATCTAACAAATCTGTAAAAGCTTTGCAGGTGTTAGAGGAAGGCTCTGAAGAATCTTATTCCGAAGAAGAAGATGAATTATCCTTGTTGTCCAGAAGAATCAACAGACTCTGGAAGCACAAGCAAAGTAAGTTCAAGAACTTCAAAAGACCAGATCAGCGCAAGGAGTCCTCTGGACCAAAAAGATCTGGAAAGAAGGAAGTTGTCTGCTTTGAATGCAAAGAACCTGGCCATTACAAGAGTGAATGTCCAAAGCTTCTTAAAGAAAAGCCAAAAAGGAAGTTTGACAAAAAGAAGAAGGTTCTAATGGCAACTTGGGATGACTCTGATGAATCTGGATCCTCATCAGAATCTGAAGATGAATGCGCCAACATGGTTTTGATGGCAGGCATAGAAGATCAGAATGAAGAATCATCTGGATCTGAGTCTGATTCTGAATCTGACTCAGAAGAGGTACTTTCTGATCTCACTAGGGAAGATCTTATTAAAGTCTTATCTGAAGTCTTGAAAAATTATAATCAGATTAAGCTCAAATGTAAGAAGATTAAGTGCAATCTTGGCTCTGAGAATAATTTTTGAAAATTAGAAATTGCTGAGCTAAAAGAAAACAATTTAAAAATAAAAGTTGATTTTGAAATAGCTCAACAAAATTCTGAATCTGAAAGTAAGTCAAAATGCAAAAATATTTTAGAAGAATATGACTTTAGCTTTCAGAAATTACTTGCTAAAAGCATAGACAGAAGCAAGATGGCTTCTATGATCTATGGGGTTAGCAGAAATAACAGGAAAGAAAGGATTTAAATCCAATGCTCGTTGATAAACTTGTTATCAAGAAAACTCCCTTGTACTCTCATTTCAAGTTTGGTCATCTGAATGACATTAAACACACACGTTCTGATCAGAACTTTCCTGTGTTTAAGCCAAAAGTAAGACAGAATGATATTGTTGTAAAAAGACAGAAGTTCAGACCAACTTTTAAGGCAACTAACCAAAAAGGACCCAAAAAGATCTGGGTACCTAAGGATAAGATTATCCCTGTTGCAGATGTTTTTAGCAGAAAAGTCAAGACGCCAGTCATGGTACCTGGACTCTGGCTGCTCACGTCACATGACGGGAGAAAGGTTTATGTTCCAAAGCCTAGATCTTAAATCTGGAGGAGAAGTGAAGTTTGGAGGGAATTAGAAGGGCAAGATCATTGGCTCTGGTACTATTGGTAATGGTAACCTTCCCTCTATATCTAATGTTCTTCTTGTAGAAGGATTAAAGCATAACCTATTGTCCATAAGTCAATTAAGTGACAATGCTTATGATATAATCTTTAATCAACAATGTTGTATAGCTGTTAGTCAGAAGGATGGCTCAATCCTATTCAATGGAAAGAGGAAGAACAACATTTACAAAATAAATCTTTCAGAACTTAAAGTTCAAAATGTTAAATGCCTCTTGTCTGTTAATGATGAGCAATGGGTCTGGCACAGAAAATTGGGGCATATTAATATGAGACGTATATCTCAGATTAATAAACTCAATCTGGTCAGAGGACTTCCTAAGCTGAAGTTCAACTCAGATGCTCTTGGTGAAGCATGTCAAAAGGGAAAGTTTTCAAAATCCTCTTTTAAATCTAAAAATGTTGTATCAACCTCAAGGCCATTAGAATTACTTCACATTGATTTGTTTGGACCAGTGAAAACTGCATCCATCAGAGGCAAAAAGTATGGATTAGTCATTGTTGATGACTACAGCAGATGGACATGGGTAAAGTTCCTAAAACACAAGGATGAGTCACATTCTGTGTTCTTTGACTTCTGTAAACAAGTCCAGAATGAAAAAGATTTCAAAATTATAAAAGTCAGAAGTGATCATGATGGTGAATTTCAAAACAAATATTTTGAAAAATATTTTAATGAAAATGGCATTGCTCATGATTTTTCATGTCCTAGAACTCCACAACAGAATGGGGTTGTAGAGAGGAAAAATAGAACTCTGTAAGAAATGGCCAGAACCATGATCAATGAGACTAATCTGGCAAAGCACTTTTGGGAAGAAGCAATCAACACATCATGTTACATTCAGAATAGAGTGTCTGTAAGACCTCTTCTGGAAAAGACTCCCTATGAATTGTGGAGGAACAGAAAGCCCAACATTTCATATTTCCATCCTTTCGGATGTACTTGCTATATGTTGAATACTAAAGAGAATCTGAACAAGTTTGATTCTAAAGCACAGAAGTGTTTCATGCTTGGGTATTCTGAACGCTCTAAAGGCTACAGAGTATACAATACTGAAACACAGATTGTGGAAGAATTTATTCATGTTAGATTTGATGATAACCTTGGCATTGAAAAGCCAAAGCAGTTTGAAAGTTCTGCAGATAGAGAAGTAATTCTCGCAGACGCTGAAGGCTCAGAGGCAGACAAAGCTCAAGTGAAGGAACCTGAAGCAACACCAGATGCAATTCCTTTAGCTTCTCAGATGAATAACTTAAACATTTCTGAAGAATCAACTGTTAGAGGATCATCTTCCAGAATCAAAGCCTCTCATCCAGAGGATGTGATCATTGGAAAGAAGGATGACCCTATCAGAACAAGATCCTTCCTCAGATCATCTGAAGCATCATTATTTGGGTTGGTGTCAGTAATTGAACCAACTTCTGTGGATGAAGCTCTGCAAGATAATGACTGGATCATTTCCATGCAAGAAGAGTTAAATCAATTCACAAGAAATGATGTGTGGAATTTAGTTCCAAGACCAAAAGGATTCAACATGATTGGTACTAAATGGGTCTTCAGAAACAAGCTTAATGAGAAAGGAGAAGTTGAAAGAAATAAGGCAAGGCTTGTTGCTCAAGGTTATAGTCAGCAAGAAGGAATTGATTATACAGAGACTTATGCTCCTGTAGCAAGGTTAGAGTCTATTCATTTACTCATTTCTTTTGCTGCATAGTTTAACATCACTCTATATCAGATGGATGTTAAAAGTGCCTTTCTAAATAGTGTTATAGAAGAAGAAGTTTATGTTCATCAACCTCCTGGTTTTGTAAGTGAAAAGTTTCTAGAACATGTTTTCAATCTAAAGAAATCTCTTTATGGTTTAAAACAAGCTCCCAGAGCTTGGTATGAGAGATTAAGCAATTTTCTTCTGGAGACAAATTTCATCAGAGGCAAAGTGGACACAACACTCTTTTGTAAAACATTTAAGAAAGATCTTCTAATTTGTCAAATATATATGGATGATATTATATTTGGATCTACCAATATTATGCTGGGAAAGGAGTTTGCTCAATGTATGCAGGCAGAATTTGAAATGAGCATGATGGGAGAATTGAGATTCTTTATGGGAATTCAAGTCAACCAAACTCCAGAGTGCACTTACATTCATCAGATCAAATATGTTAAAGAGCTTCTGAAGAAGTTTAACATGACTGACAGTAAGATGGCAAAGACTCATATGCATCCAACTAGTACACTTGGTAAGGCAGAGGTAAGTAAGAAAGTAGATCAGAAACTCTACAGAGGTATGATAGGATCTCTTCTCTACTTAACTGCTTCTAGACCTGACATTTTGTTCAGTGTATGCTTGTGTGCAAGATTCCAATCAGATCCTAGAGAATCACACTTAACAGCTGTTAAGAGGATTCTAAGGTATCTGAAAGGTACTTCTAATGTGGGTTTGTGTTACAGAAAATCTTATGATTTCAAATTAATTGGATTTTGTGATGCTAATTACGCTGGAGACAGAGTGGAAAGAAAAAGTACTTCTGGAAGTTGTCAATTTCTAGGAAGAAATCTAATCTCTTGGTATAGCAAGAAGCAACCCACAATTGCACTGTCAACTACAGAGGCAGAATATATTGCTGCTGCTGGATGTAGCACGCAGATGCTCTGGATGAAAAGTCAGTTAGAAGACTATCAGATTTTTGAAAGTAATATTTCTATATTCTGTGATAATACTTCTGCTATATGTTTGTCTAAAAACCATATTTTACACTCTAAGGAAAAACATATAGAAATTAAACATCATTTCATCAGAGACTATGTTCAGAAGGGTATTATAAACTTAGCCTTTGTTGATACAAATCATCAATGGGCAGATATTTTCACAAAACCCCTTGCTGAAGATAGGTTCAAATTTATTCTGAAAAATATTGGTATGGATTTTGTCCAGAATGATATTTATCAGAAGCAAATTTCTCAGATGCAAAATGTTTAAAACTCTGAAGTATTTCATCTGTTATTTATTTGACTTATTCAATTATTATTATTTGTGTATCTGAACTAATCAATCTTAGAGGATCTTAACATTGGCTAACGTTTCATTTCTCAAGAGAATTCCGAAGCACATGCAAGCAAACACGTGTCACTCTGAATCTGAAAAGATTGCGTGTACACTACTGAAGAGACATTTGAGGTATGGTTTGAATAGTGAAAATCTTGATTTTCCCCCCAATTTGTCAGAATCAATTAATGTTTGAAATGATTTTTATTCTCTTTCATTAATTGTCATTTAATGCTATGTGAAAACGTGCTTTGTGTGTCTGTTTGATTGCCTTAAGTGTTTCATCTATAAATACCACATTTCACACCAATTTCACACTTTTCACATCACAAACAAGTTTATGCATTTTTGTCTTCTATTCTCTCTTCACAAAAACCCTAAACCCTCGTTCAAATCATCTTCATCCTCTTCAATGACAACTTCATCTTCTACAGCAGCTCAATTTCAATCAATTATGGCTGCAGTTACTTCTACAAATATGGGTGTGACTCCATTCACGGTTCCTAAGAGGACTTTGTTAACCCCTGTGGACAAACTTGAAGTTCTCTGTGAATCAATGGTGGAATTTGATTCGTTAGCTGAAAATGGGTTTGAATTTCGTTCAATAATTGATGCACAAGGCTGGGTTAAATATTTTGACAGATTATTTGGACCAGTTTACCCTCATCTGGTGAAAGAATTCTGGATACATGCATTTGTTTATCCAAAATTCATCTTGTCTTCTGTTCTGGGAAAGGAGATCATAATAACTGAAGATCTAATCAGGAAACTCATAGGGTATGAGGAGACTGATGGAGTATGTCATCTGCCATCTAGGAGTGTGGACATGGAGGAAGTTTATAAGGAAGTCATCACTTCTGGACAGGCCTCTAACAAATTTAAGGATCTTAAGCCTGACTACAAAATCTGGGCAAAGATTTTTCTGGGATGCATTCATCACAGAAAATCTAACAATTCTCCAGATTATGTGAACAATGAAAAACTCTACTTCATGTACTGTTTAAGTCAGAGTACAAAGGTAGATCTTCCTTACATTCTATTTATGCATTTATGGAACCATATCAATGCTTCAAGAGAATCTGTAAAGGATAAGGGTCAGAAGATCAGAACATGGATCCCCTTTGGAAGGTTGATTTCAGGCATTCTGACAGAGAATGGTCTAGTGACTGCTCTGTATGAAGCTGGAGTTAATGATGAACTTGAATCCATTATTAGAAAAGCTCTGAATGCAAAGAGTCTTCAGAGACTAAAAATTGTAGATGAACTCACAGCAGCACCCAAGAAATTGAATATTTCTGAAATCAATCAGAAGAGAATTCCAGTTGAAAATTTTCCACTGTTTGGTGCTGAAGAACCAAGGGATATCATTGTGAGATATATTGATTCATGCAAAGCAGATGGAACGCCTATTCCTGCAGATATTCTAAAAAGAGCAAGAGAACCAATGCCAGATGTATACAATGAGAACATGAGGAAAAGAAGTCAGTCAGAAGCAGAAGAAGCTGCTGCTCAGAAGAAGCCAAAAGTTGCTGACAAGCCACAGAAGCAGATCAAGAGAAAAGCCTCTGGAGACGTTCCCTATGTTCCCACAAAGCGTAACAAGATTAAAGGTACTAAAACACCTGTGTCTTCTTTCTCTAAAATTGTTATAAATGAATCAACATTTAGCTCTATTCCAAAACCCCCTCCCACTCAAAAACAATTTATTCCTGCTCCATCCCAAAAATCTGAACCATCAAAAATTCCTTCCCCACAAAAATCATCTGATCCTATTTCCACTACTCCACTAAAAACTTCTGTTATTCCACCATCTGAACCAACAACAACAACAACATCAGCAAACAAAATTCCAACACCTATAACAAAAACAACAGAACAATCTGCACCACAACAACAACCAGAAAAACAACAATCAGACACATCTGAACATATACAATCTGATCCTATTGCATCTGAACAAGTTGTTTTTGAACCACCTATTTCTGAACCACTTGTATCTGAACCTCCATCAAAACCTTCTGAGAATCAACCAAAACCAACTAATTATCCTGAAATAAATATCCCTGAGACAGAAGTTCTAAACGTTACACCTCTCAAGACTGTGCTTATCAACAATGGATGCAAATGAATCTGATGCTATCTGGAATAGCTTCATCAACAGATTCAATACTCTAGCCTCAAATCTAAAGAATGTATGTTCTGATGATGCGAAGCTCAGATTTGCTGAGACTGCTAGAAGCTTGCTCTGGACTGTTAAAAGATCTGAACCATTGCTTCTTGGAGATGTTCCTTCATCCTCTGAAGTATGTGATACAGAAGTGAATGCTGAATCTGCATCTGAAGAAAACCCTCTGGCTATGACTCTTGTGGAACATCCATCTGGATCTATTGCTCTTGACTCTGCATCTTCTATGGAAATTGACTCTGTTCCTGCTTTAGGCTCTGCCCCACCTTCTTCATCTGAGGTCAAGAAAGAGAATCCAGATCTTGAAGATAAGATTGCAGTTCTGGAAGCTGGTCAATCTGAGATTAAGTCATGGATGGCCAAGCAAGATCAGAAGTCTGAAGACATGGCTCAGTGGATGTCCAAACAAGATCAGAAGAATGAAACCATGGCTAAGTGGATGTCAAAGCAAGAACAGTCCTCCTCTAAGATCACTAACCTGTTGAAGATGATTTTGTCCAAACAAACTTAGCTTATTTTTTTTTCATCTGATGTTTGTGCACCTGTACTTGTTGTTTATCTGATGTTTGTATTATTTGCTCTAAATGAATGAATGACTCAGTTTTTTTTCATCTGAGGTTCTGTATTTCCTTTTATTTGTCTTTTAAAGTTTTACTTTTTGATTATGACAAAAAAGGGGGAGAAAATGGATCTGATTGTTCAATAAACTCTAAATGAAACTTCAGACATATCAATTCTAACTAAACTCTTAGTGTTTCAGAACGCTTGATAAATCTGACATATTCTTTAAAAGAAACTCTGAGACTCCCAGATCATTTTTAAATTATCAGACTCTGACTCTGAAACATGCAAGATCTAATGATTGGAACATTCAGGATCTAATTCTGAAAAGAATACTCATGCAAAAAGGGAGGTTTATATTCCTTCTTAGTATTTAATTCAGGGGGAGATTCATCATCTCAGGGGGAGTTATAATTACTCTATTTTCTATTGAACAAAATTTCTTATGTTTTTGTCATCATCAAAAAGGGGGAGATTGTTAGAACACAAATTGGTTCTTAATAATATCTCTATGTTTTGGTGATAACTATTATGAAATTTTGTATTAAAGAATTATATACTCTAAAATTTGCTTGAGAATGTTTGCTGCAGATGTTAAAGTAAATATTACTCCAGAAGCAAATTAGATCTGAACATAAGAAATATGCAAGGCTCTGAAGCGTCAGAACCATCTCTTAGAAGATTCTGAATGCTGCCTCCAGAAGACTCTGAACATAAGAAATATTTTTGGCAGATGGCCGATTTTTGTATATATGATGATGTATATATACGTATTATGTGGTTTATGATAGACTATGTTTATTTTTCCGCTGCAATATTACTGAAAATTATTTTGAAAAAAATGATTTGTGGAATTTGGATGGAAATTGTGACATCCCGTTGTGGGAGAAACTATGATATGTGTTTATTTTAATCATTTTATTTTATTTTGGGAATCGGGGTGTTACAAGTTGGTATCAGAGCAGGTCGGTCCGTCCGCCCAGGTTGTCTAGTGTTGTGTATCCCTGTTGTGTGTGACATGTGTGGAAACACTGTCGTTACATGGTTGTTGTTTAATCTTTGTCTGCAGGTGTGAGAATAATTAAAGTGGGGGAGGAGCTCGTGCTTCTCCCGGGTGCTGCAATATGGAGTTGTAGCTCGGCGTGTGGTTGAACGCTCTTATAGTTTCGCAAGGATGGTTTAGTCCCCATCATAATTTCGGCTGTCTATTGACAAATTGAGGAACTGATCACCCTTTATCTGTTGTTGGTAGCAGTTGGGATTATGTTGGATGGGATGGACGTGTCTTGCAAGCTTAGATGGCGTGAGCAGTGAATTGTCTGGAGTTCAGCTGGGTGCTTGAGAATTGTTTGGGCGGGTCGGCTCAGAACAGTGTTGAGGTGTTTGAATTTTGATGGAAATCTTCGAGTTATAATGGAGGTGGGAAAGTTGGCGATTTGTCGATTGACTGTGGTTGTTTGAGAATTATCTTGACAAGGTAGTGATTAGCAGTCAGAACTTGAAGTGGAGTTATGACCGACTCAGTTACGGGAACCGGTCCGAGAGTGAGGACTCCATATGATATGTTTGTTTGGATGGACAAGGATTGAATCGAGGGAGTAGTTTTGAGACTGGTATCGAGCGTGTGTGCTATGACGACAGATTGTGAAGCCGAGTATGTAAGTATGGATAGTGACATCTGGTGGATGTTAAAGAAAGTAAGAATGTGGAGTGCAAATCAGTGTAACTCGGCCTTTAAGTGTTCCAAGAGTTGAGGATGTGTTGAATGGTCTTTTAAGAGTGAAATTGTTGTAGTACGTCGAATTCCGAGATTGCAGCTTTTTAAGGAATCGAAATCGGACACTCAAAAGTCAGGTAACGGTCGAAAATGAGATTTCGGACTGTCATGTTCACCAGACCCTTCGCCTAGCAAGCATGCTAGCGAACGACTCGCTACTATGTTCGCCTGGCGAGGAAGTCCTGGATAGAGAAAGTTGTTTTGGTGTTTTTGTCGTAACGAGAGAACCGTAACTCGGAATGACGCACGGTTCGAAGCGTTGGAAAGCTAGTCCAAAGATCTAGATGATGGTGAAGTATTGGGATGGAATTAAGTTAATTATTGAAGGACTATTTTTGGATTTTGTTGTAGATGCAGAGCGTGTGGTGTGTGTTTCCGCCATAACTTGTGAGAGTGAGTATCCGTTTGGCATGGGATTTTCCCTACTTGATGGAGGGAGGAAATGGTTGTGTTAACCTATGATATTTGGTATATTCAAATAAGATATGGAATCGTGTTGAGCATAGGGAACTTAAGTTACAAGTGTGAGAGGAAAAGCAGTTTTTATGCCAAGGAGAAGAGGGTTTCAAAGAGTTTTCGGAGAGCTGTCAACAACTCGTGTATGGATTGTGCCGAACTCGATAGAATTGTTTGTTGTGTTGTGTGAAGCTCTGTTGGTATGGTTGGAAGATGTGTTCAGTGCAACATCAGCGAGTTGCGGTCATGCTTTACGGCAACTTGGAGTACGTAAGAGTAATCGTCTGACAAGTAAATTGGAGTTGGTTACTGTTGTGGTTGCGCCAGAGTTGGGGGCTTCAATTGGTTAATTTAAGAATTAAAATGTTTGGTGACCGCCAGAGCTTGAGATATCTGTTTAATTTAGAAGCGTAGTATATGAGGCAGAGAAAATAATTGAGAACTCTAGAAGGATTATGGTTTTAGATTGAAATTATCATCCGGGAAAGGATAATATGGTAGCTTATGCTGTAATTTGAAGATCCTTACATATGATGAAGAGGATGATAGAGAGAGTTGGGACTGATTAAGCAGTTTTGCGATATGAGTTTGGTTATGAGGAGACTTCTTGTGGAGCTTAGTTTTGTGTATTGGACCTTACTAAGTGACATTCTTGATGAGATTCGATGAGGTCAAAGCGCTGGGGTGAGTTGGTAGACTGGAAGAATTTGAGGAATCAAAAGTTGAAAGGACAATTTTCAGATTTATGGAAATGGTATCCTGATATGTGGTGATAAGAGTTTGTGTTCTAGATATTATTGAGTGGAACATGAGTGATGAAGTAGATGGGGTATTCACCATGGTGCTATGAGGATGTCCAGTGTTTAGAGGGTTTATGGAGAGCCTGTGTGATCGAGATGGATCGTAGAATGGTTAATTATCGTAATTGAGCTACCTAGAATGACGGTTACCATTCTGGTGTCGGAATGGCGTTGTGTGAGGACTTGTGCGATAAGAGGATTAGGACTCCTTGTGTTGGAATGAGTCGAGCGATAGTGTAGTGTTCGGATCTGAGAATTGGGCATGAGACGACTGGGAGGATCAAGAGGACCCAAGAAAAGATATGTTTTGAGAATTACGCCGGTGACCGATGTTGGTCGGATTTTTGGAGTCTCAGAAGCTCGCACCGTGTTCGGTGGTTTATATCAGAGTGGCGCAGCGGAAGCGCGGGAGAAATAGCATGTTAGACCATTTTGCTACTGTCGCTCGCGATTAGTATGGTGTGTTCCATGTGTCTCCGTTGAGGGAGTACATTAATTCAGATGGATGATGTGCAAGTAAGAAACGATTCGATGGTTGAGGCATTGTTAGTTCATATTAATGAACGAGAAGCGACTCAGAGAGAAAGAGATAACCTTGGTGAAAGTGGCTTGGGGAGGTGTTGCAGGAGGCAGTGTGACCTGGGAATCGGGAAGCAGGATGCGGGATGCGTATCTAAGATCGTTTCCATCAGGTATTTTCGAGGACGAAAATAATTGAAGTGGGGGAGAGTTGTAACGCCCATTTTAATTATTTTTGGTTTCAGTGTTATTTTACTCACGGGTGTGTTTTGGTGAAATGACTTGGAGGATCAAGAACTCATGATATTGGTATGCAATGATAAAAATGTGATAATTAATAGCAATGTAATATTATTATTAATTATTATCATTATTATTACTAATATTAACATATGAGAAAAATATAATTAAATGGAGTTTTGGAAATTAAGTGGATTTTGTGAATTAAAGGAAATAAGAGGATTATTATTATTAATATGGGAAATTATATATTATTTGGAATAAGGTGAATTTTGGGGGTATTGAGGGTAAAGGTGGAATATTGGAAAAAGGAGAAGAAGAGAACACGCATGAGAATAGGAAACACGGTCTAAGGAGAAGAACACGATCAAAGCAGGAGTTGAAACTTGAGCAAGGGGATCATCAAGACTATAAATTTGTGTGGATTTGTAAAGGTTCATCATCATCAGAATTACTTCGAGGTAAGGGGGGATTGATCGGTTAAATTCAGTATTGCATGAAAAATTGGTAGAACGGGGGATTCCCTAAACCCCATAGATGAATGATGAAATTATGTTGTTGCACGTTGTTGATTTCTGTTGTAATTGTGATTATTGTGTTTGAGTTCATTGCATGTGCTATGGAATGGTTGTTTGATGATTTTGGGTTTCCAGTAAATTCGGAGTTAATGCCGAAAGTTGGAGAATTGAGTAGAATTGAGGATTTATCGAGTAAGAACTAGGATAATCGGTGTAGTCTTGTGGGATAGTACTGTACTGGTATAGTGTAGGATTTCGTGGGATTTAATCGGACAAAATCGGAGTGTGGGGCTGTTTCTGAACAACAGTTTTTCTGCAGAATTCGTGTGCATTCACTGGGCGAATGGGGGCGAGACTTCGCCAGGTTTCGCCAGGAGAATTAGGCAGCGAATGCTTCCTGTTGCTTCTGTTTGGCTTCGCTAGGGGTTTCGTCGGGCGAGTCCCAGCGAGTGTTCGCTACGGGGCTTCGCCAGGCGAATGGCAGCGAGCATGACAGCATTTTATGGTTTTTATGCTGTGTTGTTCCGTTTCTCGCGTGGTTAGACCCTTGTTGGTCGTGAGCGAGTACGTGGTTATCGTGGATCGGTTGAGAGCATGAAGGTGATGTAGGGAGCGTGTGCTTTAATATTCATTGATATGAATGATTGAATCGAAGTACGCTGTGATGCCTAAAGTGGCTATATATCCTTCGATTAGGAATGAATATGTGTGATACGGGAGTGTGATTCTCGTGGTAATTGTATAACCGAATAAATGACCTGATATACGTTATGAGTGTATGTGATATTGTAAGAAACTCTTGAGATGTGGTTGTATGAGATTCAGGTGATAGGTGGAGAGCATAGCATAACCTTGTTTTCCCTGGAACTGTGTGCAGCTGTGATTGCTGAGCATGGCCAGTCTGAAGTACCGTGATGATTTATGGGTGCTGGGTGTATGTTTGGTGTTAGAGGGCTATGTGGCCGGCGTTTAACGCATTCGACGTGATCGGTGGATTATGTGGTATAATTATATGTGTGTGCTATAAGTTGGGTGACCATGGATCAGTAGGATCGATACGCCTTGTGTGCGTTGTGAATGTGTGTTATACGTTGATGGATCAGTAGGATCGTGTGCACCGTGAGTGTTGTGTTGATGAGTGAGATGTCTTTGATATATGATAAATTGTGATCAGTAGGATCGATACGCTTTATATGCGTTGTGATTATATGTTGTTGTGTGATGAGTGGATCAGTGGGATCGATATGCCTTATATGCATAGTGTGTGAAATGTTGTAGTGATGTGTTGTGGTGAGTGGATCCGTAGGATCGATACGCTTGTTATGCGTTGTGTTTGTACGTTGTGAGATGGATGTGGATCCGCAGGATCGATACGCTTTATGTGCGTTGCGTTTACGTACTGTAGTATGAAGACGGGATCAGTAGGATCGTTACGCCTAGTGCGCGTGGTATTGATGTGTTGTGTGCGAGATATGAGGATCAATATGATCGTTACGCCTTGAGTGCGTTGTGCTGGTGTGTTGTGGTGAGTGGATCCGTGGGGATCGGTACGCTTATTATGCGTTGCGCTTATGTGCGGCTATGTGATATATTTGGGTCAGATGGACCAACATGCCTTGTGTGCATTGTATGTGATAAGTTGTATGGTGAATGGATCTGTGGGATCGACGCACTGTGTGTGCTTGTTATGTATGTATTTTATGTTGTGATGAGAGGATCCGTAGGATTGATACGCTTTATATGTGTCGTGTTTATATGTTGTTGTGATGATTGGGTCAGTCGGACCGGTATGCCTTAGGTGCATGATGTGTGATATGTTGTGTTATGAGTTGATCGGTAGGATCGATGCACTTTGTGTGCTTGTGTATGTATGCATATTATGATGCGATGGACTAGTGGGGTCGTGTGCACTGTGTGTGATGTGTGTTTATGCATTGTGTCTTGCATAGCATGTGGACGTGAGACCTGTGTGTCTCACGTGCTCCAAATGGGGAGCGTGTGGACGTGAGGCCTGTGTGGCTCACGTGCTCCAAATAGGGAGCGTGTGGACGTGAGGCCTGTGTGGCTCACGTGCTCCAAATGAGGAGCGTGTGGACGTGAGGTTTTGATGTACTCACGTGCTCCAAGTGGGGAGTGTGGACGCAGTGTATGATTCACTGGCGTGCTCCAAGTGGGGAGCATGGACGGGATTTGGATCGTTGCTCGGATGGAGTGTATGCGACCACCCGTGTCCCAAGTGGGGGACGTTGATGATTTGATTATATGAGCTTAGGAGGAGCGTGGTAGGGATAGATCGTTGCTCAGAAGGAGTGTATGCGATCTATCCTGAGTTGAGTCGGTACCGCATTTTGTGGAGTCCAGTGCATGTGTTGCATAGTGAGTTGTGTGTGTGTTGTAATTGTTGATGATGGGACAGTAGGTCCGGATATGTGGTATATGAAATAAATGATTTATTGTTTTCTGCCTTTTATTTCATGTATGTTTATACCGTTAATATTTGATTGTGAATCTCACCCCTCTGTTGTTGTTGTGGTCTGTGCTTCTTCGGAAGTACAGACAATCCAGGTGTTTAGCTAGCTTGGATTGTGGCGTCGTCGTAGGGTTGCTCTGATACGTAACACCGGGGCTTTTTGGGGAGTTATTGTTTATTGTTGATTATGTGTGCCCCTGTGGTGTATCTGGTTTTTGTGGGATATGTGATGATGTATGATGGATATATATATATATATATATATATATATATATATATATATATATATATATATATATATATATATATATATATATATATATATATATATATATATATATATATATATATATATATATATATATATATATATATATATATATATATATATATATATATATATATATATATATATATATATATATATATATATATATATATATATATATATATATTGGGCAGATGGCCGAATTTTGAATATATGATGATATATATATATACGTATTATGTGGTTTATGACAGACTATGTTTATTTTTCCGATGCAATATTACTGAAAATGATTTTGAAAAAAATGATTTATGGAATTTGGATGGAAATTGTGACATCCTGTTGTGGGAGAAACTCTGATATGTGTTTATTTTAATCATTTTATTTTATTTTGGGAATCGGGGTGTTACAGATTGCATTTCATATCAAGAATTTTCAACAAGCATTTAAGCAAATATAGAATTAAGCATAGGAAAGCCACACCTTACCATCCATTGACTAGTGGCCAGGTAGAGGTATCCAATAGAGATATCAAACAAATTTTAGAGAAAACGGTTTCTATATCGAGAAAAGACTAGTCTCAGAAGCTGCAAGATGCATTATGGGCCTATGGAATTGCCTTCAAAACCTCTATTGGAACGACTCCTTACCAATTGGTCTATGGAAAGTCCCGTAATCTACCCTTTGAGTTAGTACACAAGGCTTATTGGGCCATAAAGACCCTAAACTTTGACTATTTGACTGTTGGAGAAAACCGCGTCCTTGATATTCATAAACTAGAAGAACTCCGCCAATCCTCCTACGAAAACGCCATCATATATAAGGAAAGAAACAAGACCTGGCACGACAAAAAGATCGTAAAGAAAGATTTCCATATAGGAGACCATGTTCTCCTATTCAATTCTAGATTGCGACTCTTTCCTGGCAAGCTTCGTTCAAGGTGGATAGGTCCTTTCACAATTATTAAAGTCTTAAAATCAGGAGCAGTCGAGATCCATAGCCAATCATGTAGCCCATTCGTTGTAAACGAGCAGAGATTGAAATACTACGAAGGAGGTGACATTCCCGATGATTACTCCAGCCACACCTTGATTGATCCACCACTGTCTACTTCAACCACATAGGTTCTACTCGTCAAGCTAACAACGTTAAACAAGCGCTTCCTGGGAGGCAAACCACGGTTTTATTTACTTTTCTTTACTTATCTTTTATTTTATTTTATTTTCCTTCAGTAATTATTATTTTGTTATGTGTCAACTAACTGTTTATGATGCTTGTACTTTCAGGTCTCATTTTCGAAATTTTACTTCCAGGATGCAACCTCTTAACGACATGCACGTCGCCTTTAGGGACGACAACCAGAGACAGAGATACTTAATTCTTCAGCAGCGTCCTATGGCACCTACTCGGTACCCAAATCAGGCCTGCATGAAAGCCTTGGGCATTGAGCCCAGCATACAATTTCTCTGTCATCAGCTCCAGTGGGATGTATATGTTAATGAGTTACACTAGACCTACAGGCACCTTACTCTAGAGTTCCTTAGCTCTTTTCGCCATGAGCCATACGTTGGTCAAAACGGAATGACCACATTCAGAATTTTCGGGACAGAGTATGCCTTTACCATGAAAGAGTTCGGCGATCTGCTCATATTCCAGACCACCCTATATGTTATACCTGATCTATCGATGGGTTATTTTATGAGTCGAGACATCGATCAATTATAGAGTGACATCACAGGCAGAGGAAACCTCGATCCATCCACTCAGTTATCTCCAGTCATCCACAACCCAACTTTGAGATACTTTCAGATGGTCCTGGCACACACTTTCCTCGGAAAGGCTGACTCTGATATTCATGTTAGTGAGGAAGAGATCTTCTTCCTATTTTGTGCAAACCGGTCATGCACAGTGGCATGTGGGGACTTCTTGCTGAATAATCTCAAGGGCACAACTAGGTCCTCTGAAGGGATTATTCACGTAGGAGGCACCGCCACTCAGACACCTTGCTACAACTGTTTTGCAAAATCAGTTCTAGACATTTCTTTCAAGACACGAATTTTGAGTCCAAGTGTGATCATTGTTTATGCACTTATTTAATGAAAATCTGATTGAATAATGATAAACCTGCAAGATAGATCCAAAGAGTCAAGAGGAATCCCATTGAAATTATGGAGTTTAGTCACATATGCCTTAAATTCAAGATGCATTTATGTGCAATAGTGCATATTCAACAAATCAACTCTCCTCATTCAAGATGCATGCTAAAAGAACAATAAAAATATCTAAGGAATGTGGGTTTGGTCAAAACCTAGAACTAGGCATGTGGAAGAGATAATGCACTTGTAAGAAGTAATGATGCAATTCCATAACCATTGAACCAAGCTCTTATCTTTCGAGCCAACATTATTCCTCCAAAATAAATTTGTTCTCTTATAAACAGAGCTCATTTCTAATCATTCAAACCACCCAAAATAACACAACACTTGTTTTCTCTCATTTCATGCTTTCACTCCAAGTTTTCAAATTTTTCAGAAATGAGAGTCATGTTTTCAAAACCAGAGCTTCTTTGCTCAAACTTTTGATCCAAACACATCATATACATCATATATAAGTGATCTAAACACTTAAACACCATTTGTAACATTAATTGCATCAAGATCATAGCTCATCCTAACCAAGCTGCAGTTGGGTTTAAGCCCATCAATCAAGAAGATTTACATCCATTCCAAGCACATCAATATAATCCTTGAGGTCCAAGGAAGTTGTTTAGATCATCATTTCACATCTGTAACACCTACAACTGAGGATTCGATCTCCTCTTTCAAGGTAAGCCTGAAGCTTTTCAAACTTCATGAATCATGCATCATAAATGTTATTTCAAGTTACCAGTATGCTTCTGGTAGTTCATAGGTCATTTACCCTCAATCAATTTCTATTTATCTTGCTTGTATGAGATTTCATAATAGTTTTTGCATAGCTAGGGTTCATCTAATTCATGCATGATAATTCATTACACACTTAAAATAAATGAAATTAAATGCCGCCATTGGATTCCTTGTTTAAAAACGAGCAACTTTCATGTTTTCATCGTCTAATTTCATTACGTATTTCATGAGATATGCTCCATTTTGCAAAAATTCGTGAGACTAAGGAAAAAGATGAAGTATGGCACCTTTTTTTGAATTTACCATGCAATTTTAAAATATTATCAAATGGTATGGTTTTACTATCACCAGCACATACTGGCTCTGTTGGCCAAGGCATGTTTTGATGGATGGAGGCATGAGGGTGTGGATTCAAATCCCACCCATGTCATATTTTTCAAAATCTCATGAGGCCTCTATTAGAGTGTAAGTCTCTACCACTTCAAAACTTTCTTTAATTTCTCAAAACATTCAATCTTTCAAAACTCAATCTTCAATTTAAATCAAACAAAGTCCTAGTGGCATTCATTTTCAAATCCATGGGCCTCTATAAGAGTGTAAGACACATCACCTTTTCAAGTCAACAATGCTTAGGCATGGGCCTCTACTTGAGTGTAAGTCTCAACCCCTTTAAAATTTCCAAATCATCAAAATCCATGGGCCTCTATAAGAATGTAATACCCATCACCTTTTCAAGTCAACCATGCTTAGGGATAGGCCTCTACTAGAGTGTAAAACTCTCCATTTTCAATACATGTCTATACTTGTTATATACTTATTCATATTGAGTTTCTCTTGATATTTATAACACCTAATCTCTAGTTTAGACTTGGTTCAACATTAAGGTTCTCTCAACTACAACTTAGGTCAAACCCTAGTTCCCTCTTGGATGAAATCAACTTCATCACTAGCTTCCATCTTGGGCTTCATACAAGATACCATCAATTCAAAACTTCCCCCAGTTAAGTCATCCTCCTCTTAGGCAAATAAACATTTTAGCTTCACATCTTGGGCTTTGAACAAGATACAAATATTTTTAGCTTCAACATCTTGGGCTTTGAACAAGATACTCAAATAAATCAACTTCTCCCCAGAGATGAGACATTAAGTCATCTCTGCAGGAAGATATCTCTTTTATACATCACAATTCAAAATCAAACATTAAAAACTTTTTCTACATGTAACTGATGTAAGTGGCACACTTTTTGATTCAAAATCCAAGATGGAGTCCCTTTCTTAGCATGGTACAAAAATTTTATTTCATCTAAGTGATATAAGTGGCATACTTTTTGATACTATATCCAAGTTAAGGTTCTTCTCTTAGCATGCAAAGACTCATAAAGGAAGATGTGGCATTGCTTAGGATTCTTTAATATCGAAGTTCAAAGCTTCTTCCATTATTTTATTATTCTTAAATGTTTGTGATGAATAGGTGGGATATATCCCTTAAGAATGACAATTTGTCGTTTCTTTCAAACCAACAAAACTTTTATCTTCATATCTTGGGATTTAGATAAGATACACAAATACCATTTTAGCTTCATATCTTGGGCTTTAAACAAGATACACAAATACCCTTTTAGCCTCATCATCTTGGGCTCTAAACAAGATACAATATCCACCCATATTTAGGTGGAACTACAAATGCTCTGATTTCTCAATTTTCTTTTGAGGATACGTAGGCATAAGATTGCAAAATCTTAGTGAGCGCACCTTTAAATAAAACCCCTTAGGTCCCCGTACCTTTCATAAAACAAAAACTCCCAAAAACATTTCATATTCTTGTTCTCAAACATAGGTTAAAACTTTCCCAAATTGATAGTAAAATAAATTAAGTGTATGAAATAACTGATAGTAAAAATTGTACAAAAAAAGGTTCCTAGTTACTCAGGGTATTAATAGTTTCTCTTAGTATAATCAACCCCTGATTCCTTTTAAGCATCATAGGATAAATACTAGAAATTTGAAAATGGCGTAACCATGATTCACGGGAATCTCACCATCTCAGGATTGGGTGGGGTCACGAAAATTGGCCCACAATGTTCCAGGACAAGTTATACCAGAAGGGTAAGGCATGACTATTTTGGTATTTTTGGTGTGTCCTGATGCACACGTGGGAAATATTAATGGGAGTATATTGTGGGAATTTATGTTATGACAGATCTGTTAGTTTTCATAAAAAGGTTCCTTGAGCCTTTTTAGGAAAGTTTATATTTTACTTCTATTATTGTGCAGGTTGATTTGCAGTGAGTTAAAATTGATTTCTGCTATTTGTACTCCTCAAGAAGCCCAAGTCCATTAGGTCTGAAAGCTATTTTAAGAGAATACCAAACCCTATTGATAGAAGAGAGCACAACGTGAAGATTTTGAGAATAAAGATCATTCGTTGTTTTGGTTGGTCTTTAGGGTTTAATGTGTGTTAGTTGTATGTCACACATCTATCTTCTGATGCATTGAGGTTGACTGATTTTTCATTCTTCACTATCCACTATAAAGCTTTTAAGAAAGAGTCTATTGTTCTTGATTGAAGGTTTTAAGCAAAATTAAGTATTGTCTTGGAAGTGTGTTACTTCTATTATTTGTTGTTGTTGAATTGTCACTGGGATTGTGACTGATTAGGAAGTGAAAAGGGAATCTCATATCTGTAGGGTTTCTAGGGAGAAGTTGAATAAGGTAGGGATTAGGCGAGAAGTTGTAAATGGAGAAGTTTAGCTTTGAACTAATACTATCATAGTGAATTTCTTTCCTGGCTTGGTAGCCCCTAGATGTAGGTGAGTTGCACCGAACTGGGTTAACAATTCTGATGTTCATTATACTTTTCTGTCATTTATTTTTCTACATCTTTTAATTGTGTGATCTAGTTGTTGTTAATCCTGGTGTTGTGACATCTGTCTCGATATCTGATATCTGAGTGCCAGAATTTCAATTGGCATCAGAGCAAGTCACCCCTTTTTGTTTTTGGGTGAGCTCTAGAGAGTTTGTATTTTGGTACTATGGACAAGGAAGGAGGAGGAAATGTTAATAGGCCTCCAATCTTGGATGACACTAATTATGATTATTGGAAGGCACATATGGTGGCTTTCTTAAAATCTATGGACAATAAAACTTGGAAGGCTATCATCAAGGGTTGGGAGCATCTTGTGGTTAAAGATGAAGATGGAAAGGAGACTTTGAAGCCATAAGAGGATTGGACCAAGGATAAAGATGAAGCTGCTCTTGGAAACTCCAAAGCCTTTAATGCTTTATTCAATGGAGTTGACAAGAACATGTTTAAATTGATCAACACTTGTACTGTGGCTAAGGATGCTTGGGAAATTCTCAAGACAACTCGTGAAGGAACATCCAAGGTATACATGTCTAGACTTCAGTGTCTCACTACTAAGTTTGAGAATCTAAAGATGAGAGAAGATAAGAGTATTCATGACATTCATATGAATATACTTGAAATAGCTAATGCCTTTGGTGCCTTGGGAGAGAAAATATCAGAAGAGAAGTTGGTGAGGAAGATTCTTAGGTTTCTACCTAAGAAATCTGACATGAAGGTCACAACCATTGAAGAAGCCTAAAATATCAGGAGTATGAGAGTTGATAAGCTAGTGGGATCACTTCAAACATTTGAGTTGATCTTGAATGATAGAATTGAAATTAAGAACAAAAAATTACTTTTTTATCCAATGCTGAAGATTAAGAGGGACAAGCTAACCTAGACACTAATAAGGGACTGTCAAATACAATTATTTTACTTGGAAAGCAGTTCAATAGAATTTTAAAGAGAATGGATAGAAGAGGAAGGACCGGTGTCAAAGACATCGCCTCTGACATCAGAAATAACTATGATTCTCAAAAGAATACTAGAACTGAAGAAAAGACAAATCAAAGTAAAGGGATTCAATATTATGAGTTTGAAGGTTATGGCCATATTAGGCCAGAATGTACCAACTATCTCAGGAAGCAGAAGAAGGGGTTGATTGTTTCTTGGTCTGATGAGGATGAGTCTGAAGATGAACCCAACAAAGAGACTACTAAATTTGTTACTACTCTTTCTAGAAGATGGATTGATGAAGTAGAAGCTTGTAATGAAAATGATATCTATGAATATTTGGATGTGGATTACATGGAAACCTGTAACACCCCAAAAATTATAATTGATCATATAATTGGTTAATTATGATTTATTGGTGAATATATCTGAATTATTATTGATTAAGGCATGTTATAGGGTAGTGGTGGATTAAGGTGTTATATACTATTATTATTAAGTAATTTTAGTTATATTATTTTAGAGATATAATAATAATTTTAGTTATTTTATTTATAATAAATGAAGATAATAGAATAATAAGGTGAAAAGAGAGAATAAGATCAAGAAGGTAATTATGGTCAGGATTAGTGAGGGTATGTTGTGAAAAGCATAGAAATGGTCCAAGGGGTAAAATAATAATACAGAATTTGAAACACGGCTTCTTTGGATGGACAGTCCACGTCGCAATTGTGGGCAATGGATAATAACTTGGCAGGAACTTCATGAAATTGGAAAAATTGTACTTGAATCATCAATAACACGTCTGAAATGTAACAGGGTTTGTTTTTAACACATCTTAGTGTAATTTGTAATTTTTCTTGTAAATTGTGAACAATATAGACTCAGGCCTTTGAGCTTAATCATGATTGGATTTGTATTATGATGTAATTATAAATTGAAACTTGAATTCAAAATGAATTCCAAGTAGGATTTAGGGATCTTGGATGAGAAAAACTTGTAACCACTAAGATAGGTTCAAATGTATTAGTTTTGGAATTGGACAAGCACTTGAGACTTGAATCTTAAGTTAGGATATTTGTGATGAATTCAAACCATGAAATTTGAACTTTGGAAACTTTCTAAACATGATTAGGGCTTTCTTGTTATCTAGGAAGTGTTTAAAGCTTTCTAAACACCTCTTTGTTTAAAATAATCCAAAGCAAACAAGTATGAACCAAATATTCTCTCATTTTTAAGGGCAACATTTAATCACTTTTGAGCATCAAAATGCTCATATTAACAAGATCATAAATTTTAACCACTTGATGGTCTTCCACAGCACTTGCATATAAAATGGCTCATGACAAAAGGTTACGATTTCTTTGCCTAGGTTTGACGACGATGAAGTCAAATTCCCTAATATGCTGGGAGCGGCTAACTAATTAAGCCAACTCATATTGAAATAGATCCCTTTTTCTTGAAACTCTTGTGTACCACCACAGGCTTGATATAAAAGAAAGGGTGAGAGTGAAAAGAAAAAGGAGGGTATGACAGTTGCCCCTACTTAAATAGATTTGTCTGATGACGTGAAGGATTGAAACCCTCGGGTAGTTCTGACGAAAGTTATTTAAGTACAAGAATACCCGAGCATTGCTCCCAAATGCAGAACGCAAATGTTATGCTATGGACAACATAGAAAATGCAATGCTGATATGCTATGAACTCTAGCATGAGGAAAATGATGGGATGATACATGCAAAATGCAGACAAAGAAAGAAACCACGCGGGGATAAAGTCAACACCATGAGTAGAAAACTCACTAGGGATGACCAAATGCTGGGGAACTGGGAAAATCTAAATTATGGGTCAATAGGTTCAGGCATGATCGGTTGACACTCTAGGACAAAAGGTAGAGCGGGATCCTTATACCAATAGGATCATGCAAGAAAATGGTGGAGTTTTCAAATATCCAAGCTTTTGGAAATTCCTTAAATGAAGAGATCAAATGGGATCTTCAGGAAACATTAGGAAAGATACAGGGTAATTAAACTCTTTTGTATGCCAAAATAATTGGACTTTACGGGGAAACGCCCTATAGAGAAGCTTCTCAAAAGAGACTGCCAATTATTGTAATAGCGAAACAAGCTTCTCAAAGAGACTGCCACTTGTTCACAAAAATGGATAAGCTTCTCGAAAGAGATTGCCCCTTTATCATTGAAAGAGGATAGGCTTCTCGAAAGAGATTGCCACTTATCATAATAGCAAAACAAGCTTCTCAAGGGATATTTCCACTTGTTGGAAAAATAGGATAAGGTTCTCAAAGGAGATTGCCACTTATCTGACAAAGATGGATAAGCTTCTCGAAAGAGATTTCCACTTATTGACAAAAATAGATAAGCTTCTCGAAAGAGATTGCCACTTATCATTGAAAGAGGATAAGCTTCTCGAAAGAGACTGCCACTTATCGTTGAAAGAGGATAAGCTTCTCGAGGGAGATTGCCACTTATCGTTGAAATAGGATAAGCTTCTGGAGGGAGATTACCACTTATCTGACAATGGATAAGCTTCTCAAAAGAGATTTCCACTTAACGTTGAAATAGGATAAGCTTCTCGAAGGAGACTGCCACTTATCGTTGAAAGAGGATAAGCTTCTTGAGGGAGATTGCCACTTATCATTGAAATAGGATAAGCTTCTCGAAGGAGAGTGCCACTTATCGTTGAAAGAGGATAAGCTTCTCGAGGAAGATTGAAACTTATCCTTAAAATAGGATAATCTTCTCGAAGGAGACTGCCACTTATCTATGAAAGATGATAAGCTTCTCGAGGGATACTGCCACTTATCTGACAATGGATAAGTTTCTCGAAAGAGATTGCTGCTTATCGTTTAACTAGGATAAGATTCTCAAAGGAGACTGCCACTTATCGTTGAAAGAGGATAAGCTTCTCGAGGGAGAATTGCCACTTATCATTGAAATAGGATAAGCTTCTTGAAGGAGGTTTCCACTTATCGTTGAAAGAGGATAAGCTTCTCGAGGGAGATTGCCACTTATCGTTGAAATAAGATAAGCTTCTCGAAGGAGACTGCCGCTTATCGTTGAAAGAGGATAAGCTTCTTGAGGGAGATTGCCACTTATATGACAATGGATAAGCTTCTCGAAAGAGATTGCCACTTATCGTTGAAATAGGATAAGCTTCTCGAAGGAGACTTCCATTTATCATTGAAATAGGATAAGCTTCTCGAAGGAGACTGCCACTTATCGTTGAAAGAGGATAAGCTTCTCGAAAGAGATCGAAACTTGAATTCAAAATGAATTCCAAGTAGGATTTAAGGATCTTGGATGAGAAAAACTTATAACCACAAAGATAGGTTCAAATGTATTAGTTTTGGAATTATACAAGCACTTGAGACTTGAATCTTAAGTTAGGATATTTGTGATGAATTCAAACCATGAAATTTGAATTTTGGAGTCTAAACCAAGCAAAATCCTTAAAATTTTAATTCATGAATCAAAAGACAAAACTATAATACCTCCTTGAAAACATGATGGGCTTGAAGATCCTTTGCATAGCCCTTAAATAGGTTCATACCCCATATGAGGATATTGCTTCACACAATCTACTTCAATCTTGAGATAAAACATGATTAGGGCTTTCTTGTTATCAAGGCAGTGTTTAAAGCTTTTTAAACACCTCTTTGTTTAAAATAATCCAAAGCAAACAAGTATGAACCAAATATTATCTCATTTTTAAGGGCAACATTTAATCACTTTCGAGCATCAAAATGCTCATATTAACAAGATTATAAATTTTAACCACTTGATGGTCTTCCACAACACTTGCATATAAAATGGCTCATGACAAAAGGTTGCGATCTCTTTGCCTAGGTTTGACGACGACAAGGTCAAATTCCCTATTATGCTAGGAGAGGCTAACTAATTAAGCCAACTCATATTGAAATAGATCCCTTCACTTCAAAATGGATTATTTCGAGAAAAAGGTAAATTATAATTATGTATAAACAATAATGTCTCAGTATGATATTAATGAGAGTGCATGAGGTCTAATGGTTATAAGTTTGTAAAATAAAAGAATTAGTTCATAGACTCTAGAACTTCTTATCACATGTGTCTAAGGAAATAATATTCTGAGGCATTGCAGCTTAAAGAAGGTGAAGTCATTCTCCTCTAAAATAACAAAGTGTACAAAGTTCAAGGTATGAGTTCAGTTGGTCATGTTTGAGAATTTTAGTTTACTTGTACAAGATGTGAGGTATGCTCATAGACTTAAGAAATTTTTATTATTCATTACCATGTTTGATGGATTAAACTTTTTCTCTAGAATTTTGCATGATGCACTGGTAATAGCTAAAGGTACTAAAATGTGTTGTTTTGTATTAGAAAGTTTAACTATTTTTGCTCATATATCATTAGTTAGTCAAATTTTACATGATAAAAGTAAACTATCGTGATTATATATATATATATATATATATATATATATATATATATATATATATATATATATATATATATATATATATATATATATATATATATATATATATATATATATATATATATATATATATATATATATATATATATATATATATATATATATATATATATATATATATATATATATATATATATATATATATATATATATATATATATATAGACACACACACTGTGAAGGTAATATCATAAAAAAATGTTAGTTTTTAAGACGACAACTGCCAAAGAATTGAGATAATGACAATCATCAAGGCATTGATGACGACTGTCAAATGACTTTGATCACGAAATTTCTTCCAAAGGGTCCTGATGATGGAATCTAAGCAATAAAAAGATATCTCAAGCCTCATCATTCAAATGTATCACGATCAAGTTGAAAGTGCTACTTAGTGACAATTTAAGAAAACAATCATAAAGTTAAAATGTGAAAGCTTGAAGTCTTGAAGATGTGATCTCAAAGATGTGAAAGCTTGAAGAAGTGAAAGTGTGAAAGTTCATCTAGTCCTGTGATTAAGGGTTTTTCCTAGTTACAATCATTTTAATTATCAAAGGAACAAGAATACATTTCGAGGTACGAATGCAATGCACACATACACGCACAAAATATTTTCAATCCTCTTAGCTTTTTATAAAGCTTCTTAAAATCAATCAGGAAAAATGCTTAAATAATTAGAAGAATTTTTATTCAACTAGGAATGTAATATACATTGTCTAATCGATTAAGAGGTCTTGTTAATTGATAAAATTAAAATGTAACACCTCCTAATCGATTAAGGAGTTTAATAATCGACTAAGTGACATAGAATTTCAAAATTTCCTATTTTATCCTGTTTAATCTATTAATACATAAAATTAATCGATTAACTCATTAAAATGGTCCACGAGTTGTTTCCTTTTTTAGCCAAAAATGTTTCATATATAAAGTAGGATTCTCCTCATTTCAAAACACACTAGTTTTCTAAATAAAAACTTTCTTCTATCTTTCTTTATCTCATTTTTTTATATAAACTTATTTTTCACCAGAGTTACCTTAGTGCCAAAAGAGTATAAAGTTTCTTCTAAGAGTTATGTTATACTAGTGTTGTGTTGAAAGTGTTTATTCAATAATAGAGTTCTCTTGTGATCACTTTGTAATTGAATTTGAAAGTTGCAAGCTAAAACTGGAAAAACAGATTGAATGAATGTTATTGAGTTGAGCTTGTGCAAAATCTCTAGTTGTTGTAAGGTTTTGGGGTTGATCCTGTATAAAAGCTCAAGTTATTGTGAAATATTTTTTGGATTAATCTTGTAAAAAGCTTAATATTTCTTCAATGGAAATTTCAAGGGGAAACTCTTCAGGACTAGAGTAGGCCAAATGGCTTAGATCGAACTAGGATAATCCTCTAGTGTGTTCCTTTTATCCTTTATCTCCTTTTGCTTTTGTTATTTATATTTTCCATTAATTATTTCTATTTTCTATTATTCCACAGGCTTTTGTTTACTACTAACCATCTCTGGTATGTGATAATGATGTGTTCAATGTTGGAGCTTTAGGCAAGTCATTTGGCCCCTGTATCTATGAAAACAAATATATATTAGTAGTATTCCTTGCATATTATAATATCAACTACTTATTGGTTATATGTGCATGATTAAGTATGTGAATGATTGCATGCTGATATATGTTAGTTAGTAGGATTATATGCTACTAACTATGAACTAACTAGATTCATGCACGACTAAGTCTGTGAATGATTGCATGATTGTCAGTTTGGTATGGAGAAAACTAAATGGATTATGTGTAAGCATATGAATGTTGATGCTTCTGACTTATGCAGCTGCTTCTGGTACATAACTTTGATAATTTTGAAGATGGTTATTATTGATTGAATGCTCTGAGAGTCTAGTAGTTCTACTGGTTGTCACTTTTTCGGATGAAATAAGTGCTATTTATCATGAAGAGTAGTTTTGCTATAATTTTTCAAAGGGGAGATTGTAGTTCCTAGTGGATTAACTGTTGTCACACCCTAATTTTCGACCTTAAGATCTCACCTCCTTGTGCTTTTTCTTACGTATTATCTTTATACTTTTGTATGCATATTTGTTATCACTAATCAATTTGTGCAGATGTGGTATTTTCAAAGTGTAGGTTCCTACAGTCAGGTATTACAGGGACATGACCAATACGTTCACATTCAAAGTTCAACCCATTCAAAATGCGCCTATTTCAAATCCAAGTTCTTTTTACTCACCACCACTCAGAGCCTGGACTCAAGATGTCATGATTAAATTAAGTCAAGCCTTTCAAATTACGAGCATTTTTTCTTCCGTCTGGTTCCGAGTCGCTATTGGTTTCTTACTTCTCGCAAATTGTTAAGACATTTGTTTTCTTTTCGAGAACTTATTGCGCTACAAAAACCCTAGGATTAGGTGCACAGATTTTACAAAATTCTTGGTGTGGGTGGAAAATCCTTTTACCCTTGATAAAACATGTGAAAACTCATTTGGAATAATGTGTTATTTGTAATATGTTGGAGGATAATGTAGTGGACTGTGAACATTAATTATGTGCTTTACATACCAATAATCTTGGAAATATTTAATCCCATCCCGGGGAATTGATATTGAGATTGGTAAGCCATTATGAATAAGAAAAGAATAACAAGTAATATCACAAGACTTGCTATCAACTAGTAATTACAATTCAAGCCATCGTGTTTTTTGAAATCAAACTCTCACATAATTTAATTACAGAAGCTAGATTTACGACGTTATTTTATCCACAAAGTAATTGCAAGTGTTACAAAGTGTTTTACAAAGAACGTTACAAGTGTGTCACTTATGAGGCATGCGGCCATGGGACAGAGAAGAGCAAGCTAGAGACAACATTATGCTTATTAGTCTACATTTGGTGAGGATTTAGAAAGGTTGTTGTTCTATTTTTTTTACAAGATGGGAGACTTAGCCTGTTCAAGAGAGAGTGCCAAGAAGTCTCCATTTGTATCACGACCCCGAATCGAGAGGCATATTATTTCTGCTAAAGCCTCTTGTTTCTGCAGTGAATAAAGTAAGCTTCATACTTACTCATACATATCACCTAATTGATGTTCGACAACACTGGAGGCATTTGCAATCAGCATACACTTAAGATTTCCATCACCTACTATGTTGCGCATTTTATGACAGGAAACTGCAGATTTTCCTTGTTGCTTCAAATCTCGGAATCATATCTCAACGTTGCAACAGATACATATATTGTCATTGTTACACCCTAATTTTGACCATGAACCGCTTTCTGTGCATATCGTAACATTTTCACCATTTTGTGCATCATATCTATTCCTCATGTCATCTACCATTGTGCATGTAGATTTGTACCTTTTGTTCTGTGTTGTCTAAGCTCAAGTCTTACAAGATCGAATCAATGGTCAGGCCAAGTTGTCAAGACAAGTGTGTATGCGGTGTGGTGTGAAATTTTATACAACATATAGTGCATTCTATTTTGGACAGTTCACAAAATGATCAACCATAATGAATCTCTTGGATATACAGATGGACTGGTCAAATTGTGTCTCGAGTATACGAGGAAAATTAACGATTGAAAAGTCTCGAATTTAAGCTTGCAGGCGCAAGTGTTTTTAACCTACTTTCCCTTTAAACTCGGCCTAGCGTACTCGTCTTATCTCTCGACGAACTTTTAATCACTTTTGACCAATATGAGCCTTTTTACCGGCCCCGGTCGATTCTCAAAATTGACTGAGTGTTGAATCTTTTCAAGTTATCCATTTCACATTAATCTTTTGTGTGCATTCGACTTTAATCTTTTAAGCACCTCTGTTGCTCGATTTCTATTTGTTTTCACCCGATTTATGTCTATATTTTCATTAAAAAAAACATTAGAATAGTTAATGTGAATTTTTCATGATTTACATTTCATTTTTTAGCATATTTATTTAATAAAGGGTGAATTTTCAAATTTCTTTTTATTTTAGCCCAATAAAAGCATGACACGTGGCATTATTTTTTATTTATTATTTTTTTAAAATTAGATTAATTAGAATTTACTTTAGAATTTAGAATTAGATTAATTAAAATTTACATTAGAAATTAGAAATTTAAATAAGATTAGAATTTAAAATCTAGAATTTAAAATTAAAATTTAGATTTAAAAGTATAAGTTAGAATTAGGAAGTTATTAATTTAAATTAGAAGTTAGATTAGAAGTAAAGTTAGATTAGTTAATTAGTATTAGAATAAAATATTAAAAAAATAGAATAGAAAAAAGGAGGATAGAAATTAATTAATTAATTAATAATCAAAATTAAAAAAAAAAATTATTAAAAAAAATAGAAAAAGAAAAAGGGAAGTACGGAGAGTGAGGAGGTGAAATTAGGGTTGGAGATTAGGGTAAAAAACTTGGGGATAAAAAGCACGATTACTGTTCATCTTTAAGAACACACACAAAACCCTAATTTTCATGTACTGTACATCTCTCCCAATGACCAAACACGACCGCCACCTACCCTTCCAGCCCTAATAGCGCCGCAACCTCCAAACCCTCTTTTTCTTCTTCATCGTGAGCCAAATCTCCCACCATCATACATTTTTGCCATCTCCAAATCATCACACCTTCAGAATCCTTCTGACGTCACCAAATCTCCCCTTCCCAGCAACCCACACGAAACTCCTCACTCACATTACCCTTCATCTCATTGAAATCCGCTGCCACACTCTCTGTCTCCTCCATTTTCTCCTTCCACTAACCTCTCCGCTTTCTCACAAACTGTCCACCCTTCAACCTTCTTTTTCTTCTCCGCCGGAAACCATATCCCTTTCCTTTTCGACTTTCCCAAAACCCTCACTACAACGCTTCCGCGAGGCTCTCTCATCCATAAACCCTTCTTTTTCACCAGCATCAACCTCCATTCACTATTTCCGACAAACAAACATAACCCTCAGCTCACCGCAAATACCCTCATCATTTTGTTAACCGTTTTCCTGGGCTACCGTGAACTCTCCTTCTCTATTAAACTCTCTATTTGAGTTCACCCTGCAAAACCTCTCTCATTTCCGCTCTCCTTCAAAACCCTCAAAACCACTTCTAAACTCACATTAAAACCGCAACACATTTCTTCCGTAAAGTGCAAACTGGATCCAAGACATGGACATGATACAACTCTTGTAGCTACGTCGTTAAAATTCAATTTCACTTTTAAGTGATGCAACCATGAACTAAAGCCGCGATGTACACATGGAATTTTGTGAATTTAATTTCCAGATTCAACAACAATAATATCTCATTTGTTCATTCCGTGATAACAAAAACAATATTATGGAGAAAATCTTGTAGTTATTGGCTTTGCAGTGCTATGTTCTACTGATGTGCAGCAGTATGTATTTCGTTGTTGATTCACTGGAAAAAGGTTGAGAGCTGGTTAACGACTCGGTATGGATTCGATTTTGACGCAATATTCTCGGGCTCCATCTTCTGCAACAACGACGTTGTTTAGAAGATCATCTCGGTGCACAAGAGAAAATAATGCAGGAGGCATTCTTGTACAGTTAACATGGTTGTTGCAGCTCTTAACCATAGAAGGAAATTGGTCTCAACTTCGCCTGCGAGATAATGAAACCCGGACGCGTCGACAAATAACAAAATAGAGCAAATACATCAACTTGGATTCACAAAAGCATTTGACGTTTCAAGTCGTACGCGAGCAAAAAAGGGTCTGCCGCATCCTCAACCGTAACGACGACATCATCAACTTTCGGCGCCGCATGTTCGAGCATCAGCACCAGCTTTCAGCGTCGCGTGTGTCGCACCCCAAAACTTGCCTAACCTTTTCTTAATTGGTTTATATTTCATTGAATTGGCATATCATTGATCTAACATTTGCATAGCATAGCATTGTTCATTTGTGCAGGGGATCAAGTGTGGTTTATATCAAGAGGAGCCTATCTAGAGGACTTATGGAAGCTTGAGAAGTTTGGTTGTTTGTATGTGGTTAATCTCCTAATCTGAGGACCAATTGAAGACCATCAATGGGTTGTAGAGCCTTGATCAAGGAGAGAATGGGTAGATAGAGCTCATAGAGTGCCTTGAGGGTCATGGTGGAGCTCAATCAAGTCATTATGCCAAGTGTGAAGAGCCACAATTGGGGGTGTTGCAATTAGGGTCTTTATCTGAGTAACCCTAAGTCAATTGTGAAATTGAAGAGGATCAAAGCTCAGTTCTAAGTCTTTGTAATCATGGATAGTTGTGTTGAGATACATGAGATGATAGTCCAAGGTCAATTCAAGAAGAATTTACAGTGTGAGGAGTTGCTAAATTAGGGTTCTCAGGGTAAATTCCCCTATTTAGTGCCTAACTTTAAGACCACTTATCTCAAGATGCAAGTTTCATCTCTACTTTTGTCCAACATTAAACTTGTAGAGCATGCTCTTAGATTTAATTTGAGTACTAGAAGTCCTCCATTGGATTTATAGAACTCAAGTTATGGTCCAGACAAGTTACAGGTCATCAAAGGAATGTGAAATTTGTCTGTGAAAGTTCACCAACTTACATGGAACTTTTGACCTAGAAGGGTGTTTCTCCTAAACTTTTGGCCAACATGAAAGTTGTAGGTATTGATCTTAGCTTTCGAAATTGTACTACAAGTCTTCCATCTGATTTGTAGAACTCAAGTTATGAGGTTTACAAGTTAGGGGTATTTTGGGAAAGTAAGATTATAGGTCATTTGGCATTATAGGTCATTTTCTTCATCTTGCAAGCTTCAAATGAAATTTTGTTCAGCATGAAACTTGTTCAAAATGATGTTTTTAAATCAACCATGTACTCATGATGAATTGATTTGGCTTGGAGTGAGACTTGGTTTGAAAGAAGTTGACAAAAGAAGGATTAAAAGGCATTTAAGTGAAAAATTCAAGATTAATTCATTTGTGTTCAAATAAGGCCAAGTGAGTACTCATTTTAATTAGAAAAATCATTCTAAGCACTTTGGAATTATTAGATTTTTCATTTGAGGCCTAATTCATAGCATTTCAACTTGTTACTTCACAAATAAGTAACACATCAAACCATAGTCTTAAGGTGCAAGCAAGTTTTCCAATTGATCTCTACACTCTCACCAGACCACAAGCAATTGAATTGAAGCTTCCAAGGGATGTTTTGAGGGCAAATTCGTGTTCACCATTATTGAATTTTTCAAGGAAAAGTGAAATTGGGATTTCTGAATGTGGGCCTCCATTGGACCTCTAAAGCCCACAAATCACTTCTATATAAGTTCTATGACTGATTCAGAGCAATTTTGGTGTTCATTTCGTGCCATAGCCAGAGAGAGCAAGTTGAGTTTTCAAGCTCCAAGTGAAGAATCGAGTTTCATTTCCAGAGCAAATCAAGGCAATTCATGGATTGAATCATCTTCAACATCAAACATATAGTGGATCTGCACAGTTTGAAGCCAAGAATCACTCTGCAGATACTTCAATTTCAAGCTACATTCCGGGTTTTTATTTCTCACGATTGCACTTTTTCTAGCATGATCTAGCATATTTTGACATGTGGTTAGGCTTTAGGAAGTTGTCTAGATGGATTTTGGATCAATAATTGAAAGTTTAGAGACAAATTAAGTTGATGTGTGATTTCTGTTTGGAGTTGGTTTGGCTTGATCTTAAGGATTCAACACGATCTTAATAGTTTAGGTTGATCTAGGAAGCATGAGGAGTAGATTTGTGGTTTTTGATTGAGGTTTGGTGATGATCAGAACTATGGAGAATTTTCTCTTTGTGTTCGAATTTCAAAATCTATAAGGAATTAAGAGATTTAAAGGTCATATTTGAGTTCAGCGTGAAATTTGGAGTGGATTTGTATAAGATTTGTTAAGTTTCAATGACCTGCGTGTGATGTCTCGCCGGAGAAGATGATCGGCGTCTTTCTCCGGCCACCGCTGCTAGCTTCCCTCCCTTTCAGCATTCAAATGGAGAAGATGACCATGGACCCTTGGATTGAGTTGAAGAGGAGACTTAGTCTCCAGATCGTACGCGTGTGGTTTGTTCTGAGGGTGGACTTTTGACCAGCCAAAACGCATCGTTCCATTAATGCACTGGTGTCACCTGGCTCCTTGGATGCATGGACTGGGTCTTCAGATCTAGTGGCCCTGGCTTATTCTCAGCTTTATTTGTTTTTTAATTCATTTTCTTTTCTTTTAATTGCTTTAATCATTTTAAATTCATGATAAATCCAATATTGATCAGAAAAATAAAATAAAAATATGTCCATGCTCCTAATTTTATTCTTGATTTTATGGTGCTTTAATATTTCATTTTTGCTTATTTTTCTATTTATTGAGCATTTTCCATTTTTCTTTAATTTCTTTAATTTTGCATATTTGATCCATGTTTTTGCTGATTTTTGTTCTTTCAATTGGTATGGATTTTGGGGCTGATTTTTGGATAGCTGTTAGATTAGAGATGCATGATCCCTTAGGATTTAGCTTAGATTTTTTAGACAGCATTAGGTTCTGTTTTGGATTAGGATCATTAGACCTTCCATTTTAGGGTTTTCATTTGATATTTTGTGTTCTAGGTTTTTTTAGGTGACCTTCCCATTTGATTTGATCCCTGACCTTTCTACTATAGGTCCTTAACCTTCTTAGGTTCCCTTAGAAAATATTATAGGATTTTAGAAGTAGTTTTAGTATTTTAATTTGATTTAGTGCTTAGGCTAGTTTTAAGTTTCTTTCAACATAACACTTGCTTTAGAATGACCCCAATGGTTGCCTTTAGTTCATAATAGGTTTGCTAATCTTCTTTGATGGTGCTTTAGACATGTATAAGCTTCTGTTTGCTTGATGGTGGTGCTTGGTGGGTGTTTAGACCTTCTTTTAGTAGCTTTCTTTGAGCTTGTTCAATTAGGGTTTAGGAAGAGCTTAGTTTGCTTTCTCTTTCTTCAAATAAACATGGATTGCTTTGATTGCTTTCCATTCTCATCCTATGATTCAATGTCCCTATGTAAAAGCCTCATCTTTCCTTTGGAAGGATGTGTGGCATTTTACAAGAGGTAGAACCTTTGAGGATGCCTTTCTCAGATGACTGGTTGAGTGTCAGGAGGGATTCCATTGGTTTCCTTCCTGCTTCCCATCATCATCTAATAATCTTGATGTTAATTCTCTTCTCTTTTGTTGTATCTTGTTGAAGCATGAAGATGAAGACTTCTCTTGAGGTGACTTGAATTTGTTTGTTTGCAGACTGTTTGTTTGTTTTGCTGTTTATCTGCTTGACTGTTGAGCTGTTTGTTTGCTGTTTTGTCTGTTGTTTTTCCTGACTGTCTTGACTGTTGCTTGTGTGACTATTTGGTGTGTTGCATTAGACTAGGCTCTCATATAGATGTTTCTAGGCCTAGGAGCATCCTAAAGGTTGCGATTAGCTCCCTTTGCTTGTCTGCATCTAGAGGTTGAAATTAGCTCCCTTTGCTTGTCTGCATCTAGAGGTTGAGTCTGTCTCCCTCTTGACTATTATTGATTGGCTTTGCTTGCTGGCTTAAGGTTGAGTTTGTCTACCTTGCCTGTGCTTTGTGTGTTGCCTTTGGGCTTGCTTGCTCTAGAAGTTGAGCTTGGCTCCTTCTGCTTGTTTGTTGCATTGCATGCATTTTATTTACAGTTGTTTCTTTACAGTAATTTCTTTTGCTGTTGTTTTCCTTTGCCATGTTCCCCTAGGAACTCTGACTTCTCTTGTTCAAGGGAAGTTATGACAGACATTAGGGGTTCTAAAAATGCATGATAACATTAGGTAGTTCCCTCCTAACCTCAACCATAGGTTCAATTTTGTATGACAACTTTAGGATTGGATCAGTTCTCCTTTAGTGCGTCTTGTCTCTTCTCATCTTCAAACAATTCAAAATACAGTAATAAAGGTTAATTGACATCGTACGCTACGAGCCTTAAGCTACTTGAGAAAGGATTGTTGGAGAGTTTCTTTTCAACAGTCTGGATGTTTAGTATGGCACCCTTGGGGTGACATGCGACTCATTCACTCTCAGGTCATAGTCTCTAGTGCGATATCAATTGCAAACATCCATAAAAGACACTTCTCTAAAAAACAAAAAACAAAGATCAAACTCTTTTTGTCCTCTTGGACCTTTAATCCCTTGGAAACCCTTTTCAGAAGGAGAGTTTTGTTAACTCTCGGTTCTACCGCAAACGGTAAACTCCTAAGTCTCCGTCGAGCGAGCTGCATACACCAAACTGCTGGAACCGTCTGTTAACCCTACTCGGATAAAAAAGACAAACATGTGTCTCTCGTTGTCCCGAACTATGTTTGCTCTGATCTTTCGTGCGGTGTGAAAGTACATAGGCACGAGATGCGATATCTCGGCGAGCAACCTTCCCTCGTAACCCGTAGTTAGGCGAACTACGTTGACTCTAATTTCTCGTTCCAGACGGGAATACATAGGCATAAAGTGCGACGCTTTGCCGAGTCATTTTCTTTTCTTTTCAGACCAGACCTTTAGTGTAGATAGATGTAATCAACCCGTCAGATAAACATAACAAGCGTGGATCCTATCAAGTACGATGGACGTGAGGGGTGCTAATACCTTCCCCTTGCGTAACCGACTCCCGAATCCAGACAATGGTTGCGATGATCTTGTCTTATACCTTTTCGTCAGGTTTTTCCGATCGTTTCCTTTCTCGTTCTGAGGGATAAATAACGAAAGGTGGCGACTCTTCTATTTTTCCGGCCTCGTTTTTCGCAGTAGCGACAACGTGTTCGAGCATCAACAACAACAGTTTCAGCTGGTATTCGCAGGGGCTTTCGGCGTTTTGAGTATTGCACGAGGTTCGTTGCAGAAGCAACACCGACACGGTTTCGACTTCACCACATCGACAATAACAATAGCTCAAGGAAGCAATTCACCATAGCCTCAACATGGTTCAAACAGACAGCCACTCAAATGGATTTTCTGATTCAATTCTGTTTTGTAGTTTTTGCGTTTACTATGTCTGTTTTGCCTGTTGTTTCTAGAGCCTTTTATTCTCTCTCGCTTGATTCATTTTTTTCGATTGTTTGGGCCCGAGAAGCCTTTCTTATGTTCAAACAGTCGATTTCTCTAAAATCCTTTCGTACGTAAAATTCAAACCTTGATTCACATCAAGCATTTTCTTCAAATCAAATTAAAACACTTAATAAATATTCAAACACATTTTCGATAAAGATGAAAAGGGAGTTGGAATCGAGCATTTGATTTCTCTTCTCAATTGTTTGGGCCCGAGGAGTCTTTCTTAAGTCCAAACAATTGTCTTCTTTAAAAGATATACCATGCGAACCGAATTTGAAACTTATTTTCCTAAACACTTAGATGAAAAAGAGAGAGAGAGTCAAGCCATTGACTCGCTCTCCCGATTACTTGGGCCCGAGAAGCCTTTCTTAAGCCTCGAGTAATCGTCATTCATAAGCCACGCTAATTATATCAAAATCATTTCTTAATATAAGATGAAAAAGAGAGAGAGTTAAGCCTTTGACTCGCTTTCTCGATTACTTGGGCCCGATGAGCCTTTCTTAAGCTTCAAGTAATCCTCATCCATTTAAAAATACTTCCAACCATATTCCTTCGTTCAACCACATTCCACTTCCACAATTTTGATGAAAAAGAGAGAGCTCCAAGTCTTTGGTTCACTCTCCCGATTACTTGGGCCCGAGAAGCCTTTCTTAAGCTTCGAGTAATCGTCATCCGATCCGTCTACTCGAACCATATCCGTTCCTTCTCCGTTAAGGATGAAAAAGAGAGAGAGTCAAGCCTTTGACTCGCTTTCCCGATTACTTGGGCCCGAGGAGCCTTTCTAAAGCTTCGAGTAATCGTCATCCTATTAACTTACTTGAACCAAATCCTATCCTTTCGCATTAAGGGTGAAAAAGAGAGATAGTCAATCCTTTGACTCACTTTCCCGATTACTTGGGCATGAGAAACCTTTCTTAAGCTTCGAGTAATCATCATCCGACTAACTTACTCGAACCAAATCCTATCCTTTCGCATTAAGGGTGAAAAAGAGAGATAGTCAAGCCTTTGACTCGCTTTCCCGATTACTTGGACCCGAGAAGCCTTTCTTAAGCTTCGAGTAATCGTCATCCGATTAACCTACTCAAGCCATATCCATTCCTTTTGCATTAAGGATGAAATAGAGAGAGAGAGTCAAGCCTTTGGCTCGCTTTCTCGATTACTTGGGCCCGAGAAGCCTTTCTTAAGCTTTAGGTAATCTTCACCTCTAGCTAAACGGCTGATACGTTAAATTCTCTTTTCTCGCCCTCGTGCGATCAAATTCCTAAAACCTATTCAAAGTTGTTCTCTTCTCCAAAAATAAACATTTCATCTCAATTTTCTCGCCGCCGTGCGAACTGTCGAACCTTTTCCTAAAACGTGAGATATGGTGTCTAGAGAACGACGCAAAATATTGCCTCGTCCGTAACCTACTTGAGTCGATATAAGTGGCGTGTTCCCCATGAATTTTGATATATGGAAATCTATTCAAAGTGGTGCAAGCGTCCTCTCCTCACTAGTTTAGATAAAGGAATATTTTCTGTCGAATACGACTAAGTATCTTTCGTTAAGTCAAACCGGCAACCGTAGGCCGAACTACGGCTGCTCTGATTCTTCATTCTCTTTTTGAATGTAAGATACGTAGGCATGAGGATCTCTATCCTTGGCGAGAACACTAATAACTAACTTCCCCTTTCTCCTGCCCTAGTGCAATCGAGACTAACCTATTATTCAAAACCTTTTCTCTCGCCCTAGTGCAATCGAGACCTTCTCAATCCGTAGTCTGAACTACGGACGTTCTGATTTCTCGTCTGTTAACGAGAATATGTAGGCACAAGATTGAGATGATCTTGGCGAGCACCTTTCCCCACATTTCCTCATAATTCCATTTCCCTCCTTTTCCCGTAGTCCCACGAACTACGGACGCTCTGATTCTTCACTTCCTTCAAGTGAAAATACGTAGGCACAAGGGCCCCAATCCGTGGCGAGCACTCTTTTCTTAAACCACCCATTTCTCCTCAGCAATCTAAACTCTTTTTCATTACCTTTACACCTTTTATTTTGGAAGAACACAAACAAACTAGAATAACATTTCTTACGAATCGAATCAAGAGGTTCCCATTGAGTACAACGGACGTGAGGGGTGCTAATACCTTCCCCTCGCGTAACCGACTCCCGAACCTAGAACTTGGTTGCGATGACCATGTTCTTTCCTTAAATTTTTTATCGATATTTTCCTTTCCCTCATTGGGATAAATAAAGTTCGGTGGCGACTCTGTGTTTTCCACGACCATTCGCGAAGGATCGTGCTTTTTTTAGGTACGACAGTCATCAAAACCAATTTGAAGAATGACGCTTCCAGCATAGCATTCCTTAGGTAAGGGTCGGATCATCTGGTGCACCATAAGGAACTTGACAAAGTGCGTATCTATTCCGTCAGCACCAGTCTTCGTCCAACAGAAGGAGAATCACCAGGTTCTTCACATCCGATTACAACTACATAAAAAGAAAACCATACCATTAAGATCATTAGTTCCCAATCGAGGGGATAGTGGAATACAATTACATCATTGATACAAAGAGGATACTCACGACTTTGTTAACCTCTAGCAGAACTCCATAATACGGTCGGTAGTCAGAAGAGTGTAGTTACGATAACCGAGCATTCCTACATTTCCAAAGCAGTGCTTCTGATATGTTCACGATAAGATTGAAATTTTCCCTACACTCATATCTCCTTTGAGTCAAAGGAACCAGAATCTCTTCAAAACACTACCTAGCACATCAATTCAAAAAGGAAATTCAGCAATTGCATTCAGAATTGGTAGTTAACAGGATCCAATAAATGCGAAATATCACAGACATTAACTAAATCAGAGCCCCTCCCCACGATAATTAACGCAAGGTTACAATTTTAATAACGAATCATCAATTCCGATATAAACTTGGAAAGCACTTATAAGCAAATATCAACACATTTATCATGTCACCAATGCAATCAAGCCGAGGAGGGACAATATCCGCTTGACCTTGCATTCCAAAATAACCGATTAAAACACAATCATACGAAAAAGGAAATTTATCATTTTTCTGGATCAACGACAATCACTGCAATCCCAATATGTCATTTTTTCAAGACAACAAGAAATCCATCGCATTCAACACCCATAATCAAGAAATAATTGCTCGTACGTCTATAAAAGAGAGGCATAACGTCATTTAAGGATCATCAAAAAAAATGCGAAGGGATCAAGAACACTTATCTGACGAAGGCAGAATCCAAGGCCTTCGCTCGCTCTTCGTCGCACCCTAAGCTCCGTTCCACTTTCGTCCAAGCAACGCAGCCAGATCTCCGCCTTCCGTCAAATATCCATCATGGGTTCGTGTTTCCTTACTCAGTACGCTTTTTTTTTTCTAGTGGCTGTTTCTTTGAATCACCACGGTTGTCACCTTTTTTCTTCCGATTTCATGTTTGGGGGTTAGGGTTTGCTATTTGGGGCTTAGGGTTTTCTATTTGTTTTGCTTTTGTTGCTTTGTCTGTGTTTGCATTTCTGCAGGAAGATGCAGATTTTGGGTAGAAAATTGTTTCGGGAAGAAGAAGAATAGATGTTGGAGACGAACAAAAGAGGGAGACGACGGAGAAGAAGAAGGTTGGTTTAGGGTTTCTTTTGTGTGGGTTGTTTAATTTATATCTTGTATCGTGTGTATGCGCGCCTTGTGCGTTATGGTGAACCCTTGCCCCGTGACCACCCGTTCCTTGCTTGATTAATGATATGCGGTGCACAGTCACTCCCCACGGTAGGCCCTCATGGCATGTTGCACCAGATCACAATCTAGTCATTTAATAAATCTATTAATTTAACTTAATAATCAACCGATTTATCTAATTAATCATTCATTTAATTAATTAACCTACTTTATTTATTTAACTAATCACCTATTTATTTAATTAATAAACTTATTTTATTTACTTAACTAATTAACTATTTATTTAATCAACACTTATTTATTTGTTTAATAAACTACCTATTAATTATAAAAAAACTATTTACATACTTAATGTAAACTTATTTATTTATCTAATAAATCAATTACTTATTTAAAACTCAATTCTACTTATTTACCTAGCAAAATTTAATTATAATTTATAACTTCGATAAAACATTCGCTAAAAACTAAATGACGTCTCATTTCGATTTTGTTTCTACGACCCTTCATTAATTGCATGAGAAATTTATTTAAGCGCAACATTTCCCTCTTTTTCGTTGCATTTAACGTTTTCTATTTTTAAATCCTTTTTACTCCAATCTATTTTGAAGTGTTAACAACCTCGGTTGCAAGGATCCGATTGTTCGCGTTTGCCTTAGAATTTGATGTCTATGTCTTAACTTGGTCATTTGTGGAATTGCAGGATTTAACTTCAACTTGTTCGATTCGTGATCTGATCTTCTTGAGGTTATTTTTGTTATCAATCTTATTTTTGTCACGTGCTTTGTTATTTTTTTTTGTATGCACGTCCAAGGAAAGAACTTGCGCATGACTTCATAAATCGTGCGTATTGCATCTCATTTGCATCATATTTCCCCCGCTTGATCCTTGAGTTTTCAAGTTGATCAGCTTAGGCTTTAGCCCCTACACCTTAAGATAGGATCGGTTTGTCTTGAATCCTTCAACTTAAATGAACCAACTTAACACAATACAATCATCTTATTCTCCCCACAAGAGAATTAGACGTGATTCATCTTGAGATTCAAGATATAATTCTCCTGCCCCATAACACAACTGCGAGGTGTAGAATCTTTTCTGCTTGAGAGAGGTATGTGACATACTCGTCGATAAATCCGAGTTTTGAGCCCTTCTCTCAATGTGACGCAAAGACCATCTTCTACAAGTTGTGGTGGTTAAGTCGAGTGTTCTCCCTTAAGATGACAACTCGTCTTTTCTCCTAGAATCAATCAAAAACCCTTCCCCCCCTGAAACTTTGACCAACAGTTAATGGTTCCTCAATCCCTTTTAGAGGAACTACGAGTACTCTGATTTCACTCCCGTCAGGATACGTAGGCACAAGATGCGATTTCTTGGCGAGTATACTTAGAAATAAACCTCTAGGCTTTTCACCCTTAGCAAACAGCAATAACACAATTAAAACAAGAGGATCCTGTATAGTACTACAAATGCTTAGGATGCTAGTACCTTCCCTAAGTTTAACCAACCCCCGAATCTTAGATTCTCTAACTTTGCATCTGCATTGCATCTTGTGGATAATTCGATCTTTTTCCCTTCTCTTGGACAAATTAAAGACCAGTGGTGAATAATGAATTAAGATTCAAGTTAATCAATAGCTTGATATCCAATTCTCACTACGACAACTACATTTAGAAAAACAACAATATGGAGAAGTGTTCAAGTATTCAAGACTGATCTAGCTTGATTAAGCTGTAAAAAGGACACATGTTGAGCGTGATGCTCCAACATGTTGGTACAAAACCTTGGCATTGCTCAACAGGCACCAGAATGGTATATTTTGAATGAATCTTTGAAAACGATTCAGTTTCCTTTTATTGCTAAATGACTTAACAATATGATTAGGTGACTTGTTTTGCCAGTTGGATGAAGGTTAATTCGAATTTAAATAAATATTTGAGTTTAAATTAAAAACAAATTATATCTTGATAGAAATATTTAAGGAACAAATCAAATATCATATAGATTATGCATTAATTTTGGATGAATTTAAAGATATTATTCAAAAAGAAAAGTCTAAAATTATTATACTATATAAAAAGTTCAAAACCTACATTGAAAGTCAAACAATACAATAAAGGTTTAGAGTATTAAGATTTATTTGAGTATTTGTTATTGTTACATGTACACCTTTATATTTCAACAACTCGATATAAAAATTTAAACATTTTATTTATAAAAAACCTTAAGACCTTAAGAAAGTTATACCATGGTGATATAAATAAATTGAAGTACTAAGGTAATTTCAATAAAAATAAAAGCACGAATGCATTAGAAAGTTATAGCATGGTGATATAAATACATTGATGTACTAAGGTAATTTCAATAAAAATAAAAGTACTAATGCATTAAAAGCAAAGTAACCACCTTTAATTGTAGTGAAAGTTGGGGAACATGTTATAAATGACAATGTTTAATGAAATGTTATGACATTAAACAATAATAAACAATGTATGATCTCTTTTTTATTGTTTTCTCAAAAAAGAATTGTTTATTGTTTGTTCCGGTTAGACACAAGAAGAAGAACATAAACAAAAGATTTTCCTTCTATTATTAGTAAAAGAGAACCATCTAAAAGACTGCACAAACACATAGTTTCACTCAGTGTTCTGTTGTGTTGGATCATGAAGATAGTAACAATAATAATGTAGCATACATGCATGAGTTGGAACATGTACCTAAAAAAGAAAATAATATTTTTTTTTAGATTTCGGATGTCTTTTACAATAGACATGAGTTCAAATTCAGAACATCTTATTAAACTGACGGATATCTTTTACCCTATAGAAAATAATATATCATTTCTAATAATTTTATATATTCTCTATCCATCCTTTTGCTGATTCTCCATTATGTGTCACTTGCTATATTGAAAAAAATTGAGACTTGATGTGATTTGTTTTGTTTTCTTGCATGTATAGGATAATAGCAAAAAATTGAAAAATCTACACACAGCATAAAAAAGTAGTGGCTGCAAATTCTCTATCAATTTCATTGTATCCCCCACTCAACCAATCCTCTTTCATTTCTTCTATCTCTCTTTCCTTGGACCCTTTCTTAGTTGTTGCAACTTGAGTGAAAAAAAAACCAAAATTACAACTTTTTGGAAGAAAAAGAACCAGCCCAAAAGTAATGCTATATATTTGGAGAAAGATAATTTATTAAAGTTTGCATTTTTATTCAATTCACCTCTCTATAGTAAAGGGTAAGGGGAAAAAGGAAAAAACCCCTTTTTTTTCTTCTTCTGTGGAGAAGATGTCAAGTGGTGGATGCAGCATAGTTTGGTTCAGAAGAGATCTGAGGGTAGAGGATAACCCTGCACTTGCAGCAGGTGTTAGAGCAGGTGCTGTGGTTGGTGTTTTCATATGGGCACCTGAAGAAGAAGGACAGTATTACCCTGGTAGAGTTTCAAGATGGTGGCTTAAGAACAGTTTGTCTCATCTTGATTCATCTTTGAGGAATCTTGGGACTCCTCTTGTTACCAAAAGATCAACTGATAGTATTTCTTCTTTGCTTGAGGTTGTTAAGTCCACTGGAGCCACTCAAATCTTTTTCAACCATTTATATGGTTAGTTTTTTGCTTGGTCGTTCTTATCTTAGATGAATTTGTGTTGCTTTGTATGCTGCTATTGCATGATTCTGTGATTGCTGATTCAATTGCGTTTCTATGATTATCTTGCTGATTCAACTTTGTTTGTATGATTATCTTGCTTGCTTTGTTAGGATTTGTATCTAAACCATCAATTAATCCCTAAATATATGGAATCTGTAACAGCAGAGACTAATTTGACAGATTTCATATAGTTTTAGGACTACTTTAAAATTCACGATTTCGGTGTGTTGATATACTGATTGCGGTGGTCGCCATATGAATTAACCACAATTTCTTTTTCATCATAAAAACGGTGAATAGCACGTTCCGAGGGACTAAGTAGGAGAGAGTGATAGTAGGGGACTATATTGATGGATTACTCTTGTTTTACGGTGTACAATTCATATATCTTTTAATGTTTCAAATATAATTCTACGATTTTGATATATTTTGTTGCTTAGTAATATAGACAACATCATTGTAGACTGTAGAATTAATCCTTGTTTGCAACAATTTGAGGTTTTAGTTGCCGAGTATAATCTTTCTTTGATTATAATTTTATAATTTCTTTTATTTTCTCAACGGTTTTTGATGTATATGATAATTTCATTCATATAAGTTGCTTTTATAATTTGTGATGATATTTATTTAACTTTGTTTTTCTGGTTTTGAAACGGTGTTAACGTGTATATTTTAATATTACAGATCCATTGTCACTCGTGAGGGATCATAGAGCGAAGGAAATTCTAACGGCTCAAGGAATTACGGTACGATCGTACAACTCGGATTTGTTGTATGAACCATGGGATGTGAATGATGAACATGGCCAACCATTCACAACTTTTGATTCTTTTTGGGAAAGATGCCTTAGCATGCCTTATGACCCACAAGCACCTCTTCTCCCACCTAAAAGAATTATTCCAGGTTTACTTTGTTCCTTTCTTTCTTTAGCCTCACTTTTATTTCAACTTTTTTGATAATGGTTGTTATCTGATTTTTTTGCCAGCTGCATAATCACTTGTGGTTCTTAATTTGGATTCTGGAATAATGAACAAACTATCAGTATTGAGAAAGGAATACATCGGTTTAAAAGATGCTTTTTGTAACACTTCAATAAAAGGAAAATTCCACGGTGGACCACTTTGGTTCTTAAAAATCTTTTTAAACTTTAACAATGATTGACGATGGTCCTCCATGTTGTCATGTCTGGTTCTATGGCTTGATCGGCGTCGATTCGACAAAAACAAGGGAAAAATGAATCTGCTTGCCTCAAAGCTCAACTCATTTGTTTTTTCTAATTTTGTCAAACCAACACCAATCATGTATTTGTCCTTAGTTGTGACGACGTGGAGGATCATGAACTTCAACTTTCAAAGTATTGACGTCATTCGTCGTTTGCTATATAGTACGGACACTTTTGAAAAAATGTGTCTGTGTATGTCTGTGTCCGAAACCGACACCGGGACTTGTGATTGCGTTTAATTTATTCATTTTTTCAAATTATTACGGGTGTCGACGTGTCAGTGTCGTGTTTCCGGTGTCTGTGTTTCACCGTTTTTCTTTGTATAATCATATCATTTACAAAGATTGGGTTGATTTTAAAATTTAAATGCAATGATAAAAGTTATACTTTATATTATTAATAAACTAAATTGATGACAAAAGTTTCAAGGACCAAAATATTGGCATAAGTACTTGGTAGTTGTTAATTTCCTTTTCTCTTTGATGTATTGTTGTGTTGATGAAACTCCATTGGTTTTAACTTTGATTTGCATTATGTTAACAATGCCGTCACGCCGCAGGTGATGTATCAAGATGTCCTTCTGATACATTGGTGTTTGAAGATGAATTAGAGAAATCAAGCAATGCGCTTCTTGCTCGAGCGTGGTCACCAGGGTGGAGCAACGCAAACAAGGCATTGACGACATTTATAAACGGTCCACTGATCGAGTACTCCGTGAATCGCAGGAAAGCAGACAGCGCCACAACCTCATTCCTCTCCCCACATTTGCATTTTGGAGAAGTTAGTGTCAAGAAAGTCTTCCATCTCGTCCGAATTAAGCAAGTGTTTTGGGCGAACGAAGGAAACAAAGCCGGCGAAGAAAGTGTTAACTTGTTTCTCAAGTCAATTGGTCTTCGAGAGTATTCAAGGTACATCAGTTTCAACCACCCTAATAGTCACGAAAGGCCACTACTTGGACACCTTAAGTTTTTCCCTTGGGTGGTCGATGAAGGATATTTTAAGGCTTGGAGACAAGGAAGGACAGGTTACCCTTTGGTGGATGCTGGAATGAGAGAGTTGTGGGCTACAGGTTGGCTTCATGATCGAATACGCGTTGTCGTTTCGAGTTTCTTTGTGAAGGTTTTGCAGCTTCCTTGGAGATGGGGGATGAAATATTTTTGGGATACCCTTTTGGATGCTGATCTTGAAAGTGATGCTCTTGGTTGGCAGTATATATCTGGTACTTTACCCGACGGTCGTGAGTTCGACAGAATTGATAATCCACAGGTGCAATTGCTTCTGTATCTAATCTGTTTGACTATTTTTATTTCCTTATTAGGCAAAACAAAACCACATTATGAGTTGCATTATCCTGTTTTTTTTTTTATAAATTATGAAGCACAAACATCCTGAACACGACACCGTCACTGCCACAGAGACACCGGTAATACTTTGAAGATGAATAAATTAGACATAATCACAAGTGTCGGTGTGGTGTGGTGTCCGACACAAACACAAACACTTTTTTTCAGAGGTGTCGGTGCTACAGAGGTTATAAACACTTCATTGGTTTGAGTGGTCATGTTTGGATAAACAACTTAACGCTCTAAGTGCGTAGTTATTTATGTTACAAAAGATAACATAAAAACAAATTGTCAAGTTTTCAACCGTTTTCATAAACTATCCTGAAGATTGTATGGAAATAAGTTACAAACAGCCATGAACATGTCATAAGATATTTTCATAAAATCTCACATTATCACAAATGTTTTTTCAGTAGATAAGTTCAAATAATTCAATCCAAACCGGCCCAAGTGTTTCTAGGTTCAATCCTCTTTTCTTATATTGTCGGGTATTTTATATGCTTATGAGGGATATAATCTTTTCTTATTTTATATTTCTAGTGATAGATACACTCATTTTGGTTATTGGATTTTCAGTTTGAGGGATACAAATGTGATCCGAACGGAGAATATGTGCGACGCTGGCTACCGGAACTTGCAAGACTACCGACTGAATGGATACATCATCCTTGGAATGCACCAGAATCAGTTCTCCAAGCTGCAGGTATTGAACTTGGCTCAAACTACCCTCTTCCGATTGTGGAAATAGATGCAGCAACAGTGAGACTGGAAGAAGCACTTATTCAAATGTGGCAACTAGAAGCAGCTTCAAGAACTGCAGCCGAAAACGGAACCGAAGAAGGTCTCGGAGATTCGACAGAATCCGCCCCTATTGCTTTTCCTCAAGACATACAAATGGAGGAAAGACATGAACCTGTTAGGAACAATCTGCCTCACGGTACCAGGCGCTACCAAGATCAAATGGTACCAAGTATGACTTATTCTAGAGTGAGAGTGGAAGACGAAGAAACTTCTTCGGTTCGAAACTCGGCAGGCGACAGCAGAGCTGAAGTGCCAACTAATGCAAATGCACAGCAAAATGGACGGGAACCAATGGACCAAGGAATGTTGCAGAATGTAAATAGAAACACTAGACAACGGCGAAATAACACTACAACTACAACTACGTTTTGGCTGAGAAATACAGCGGAAGATTCAACAGCAGAATCTTCGAGTAGTACGAGGAGAGAAAGAGACGGAGGTGTAGTTCCGGAGTGGTCGCCACAGGCTTCTAACTTCTCAGATCAATTTGTAGATGATGAAAATGGTATAGGAGCCACTTCACCTTACTTGCAGAGGCATCCACAGTCTCACCAAATGATGAGTTGGACACGCCTACCTCAAACTGGGTGAGATTTCTCAAAATCACCGGAAATAACTTTTTTTTTTGTCAAGTAGTCTAGAGGATGAAATTTCACTCTTTAAAAATAAAATAATGGGATGTCACAGGTTCAAACCTGCGTCCCTTTAGTCTGATATCCCTACACAGCTATCAATTGAGTTACCTTAACGGGACAAAATCATCGGGAACAACTTAATTAAGCATTTATAGCATAAACTTATCATTTAAGTGTTTACGTATAAGTTATTTCTAACCATAGATAAAATAAAGTCAAACTATTTGCATGTAAATTATAAGTTGTTTTCATAAACTCACTCGAAGAGTTTATGGAAAGAAGCTGAAAACAACTTATGGACATAATTAAAATTGTTTTCATAAGCTCCTGCAAATAGTCTCACAAATTTTTACATGCCAGTAGGCAAACTTAAACAAGCTAATCCAAATGGGTCTAAAGCTATAAGCTGTTTTTATAAGTTATTCTAGAGAGCTTATTGAAATAAGCTAAAAATAGCTTATACACATGTCATAAGTTGTTATTATTAACTTACTTCCATTATTTTTCTTTCGCCGCAGATAAACTCACATTATATACAACAGACTTGAAGCATGGGATGTGGAAAATGCTATCTCACCAAGTGGGATGGAGAACATGGAATTGGAGGTTACACGAAAAAGCGCATTTTGGGAAAGTATTGACAAATTATTAACTGCTGATGTTCAATGTTTTTGGAAATTTCAGTTCATTCGGGGCAGTTTCATATCTGCATTCCTTTTTGCTTCTTGTACAAAAATGTGTAGCAGTCCTATTGTAAAGTATATATGTTGTGTAGTGACCAGAAAAAAACACCAACTTTTGAATCTTTGCTTCACTCTTAAACTCGGGTTTGTTCTTATGATTAAAACAGATATATTTTTGTTGCTACAGATTACAGATCCTCAAAAAGCTTGATCAACCTCATAGAAATTTATGGATCAAAAAGTTAAATGCTTATGGTATTTCATATGTGATATATGGTAGTTCTGGTTGAGTTGGTTTTGATACTCTCAGGAAAGTGTAAAGTACACTTGCAAAGACTGCTCCAATAGTTGGACCTATGATATAAACCCAAATGTTTTTGTAATTGCCTGATACTATGGCAGGGCCTAAACTTCTCGCAGGATTCATCGAAGCTCCTGTGATAGGCCTGCATAAAAACAATCCGTCGTCAGGTTTATTTCACAGGCGTAGAAGCTATCGTTTTAGAACATCGGAACAATTCACATCGGTTTGTCAACAGATGCGAAAAACAACATTTTTACATCAGTTAAAATAATGATCGATGTAAAAGTCTTTACCCAGCAATGATGATATTAATCAGAACTGAAATGCCTATGGCAACTCCAGCAAGTTCTTTGCTCTGGTTCAATAAAACGCCAAATTAGTTCATCAAAATGTTTGCATAGCATGTAAGGTACATAAAGAGTATGAATTTGTGGTACATACTCCTCTGTGATCTGTGGCAACACCACAAATAGTAAGCATCAATATAAAAGTAATTATGGATTCCCACAACAATGCTTCAAGATCAGAAGTTGAATTAGAATATTGAGTCAGTGATACACCAATATCCACCTTGTTATGATACAACACTTTCAGAGTGAGAGTGGCCAGTGTGCCACCCATTATCTGACACACCACATAAACAGGCACCTAAGAAAGGAAACAACAAAGAGAAAAAAAACCCTAATTAATCATAATCCATGCGATTAAGTCATAATATTATTTTACGACGATTTTTTAGTAACAAATTGTGTATGGATCTATTGCAGTAACATGTATGGTACAATATAATGCAGAGTTTGTTAACTCTGCAGTGTATTGCACCATACAGCAGTTGCAGATGATCTAAATCAAACAAATTGTGATAGATTCTCTGCAACGGCTACACAATACAGGATGCGGATTACTTACAAGTTTGAATTGAATTTTTTGGACAGCGGCCAACGCAATTGTGACGGCAGGATTGAAATGACCACCAGAGACATGACCAACCGAATATATAGCAACGGTTAAAGCTAAGCCGGAAACAATTGCTATGCCAACAACTGTGATTGGTAACCTCTCATTGACAAGAGCAGCCCCACAACCAACAAATATAAGAATATATGTACCCACAAATTCAGCAATAGCCTACACTTGAAAAGTTGAAGTTAGTAAATTCACATCAGTCAAATAGACACATTATATATGTGGTACATCGTGATTATCTTCATTAGTAGATTAATATTGTTACCTTTTGGATGCTAGATGCAGAGTGTTTAGCCTCATAGGTGGTAGTTTTTGCTTGTTTAGCAGCTATTTCAAGGTTATGTAATGAACCAACATTAACTGAGAGTGAATCAGCCATGTTATAGCTTCAATGCCAAACTGAAGCTGAAAGTATAGTTCAAGCTTTGTATACTTATATGCAGAAAGCAGGGTCTGTTGTAGTATAGCGAAATTTTTTTTGTCAGTTTCATTTGGTTATTGGATAATAAATATAATAAGTTTATACAAAAATATTAAAAGACAAATAATATAAAAAGTATGTTAACTTTCAAAACACTATTTTTCATGTTTGACCATTTATTTTATTTGAAGTAGTTTTGAAATCTGTTTCTTTCACATCAAAACTTCTGGTCTTCGGTTTCATATGTGGAAAAATCTCAATTAAGTTCACAAATGTATATTTTTTCCTACTCAATCGTACATCAGAACATCTGCTCACTTAAATGTCGATTTTTACTCTTATGAGTAAGTCAAGAATTTAACCGACATCTTTTTTTTTTTACGGATACTCTGATTTACCAAAATATATCAAATAATACATCCTTAAAAAATGCATGTAACATTAGAAATTTCATCTTGATAATTTAGCTTTTAACTTTTGTGTACTTACATTTACAATAATGAAAGTTGTGTTTGCAGCAATAGGGAAAATATAGAAAAATAATAATGCGTCGCATAATGTTAGATATTGTGTCAAGAGGAAGAAAAGCAGTGTTCCAAATCCTTGGCCGGCAAATTGTTGTTATAAATTGATCCTTTTATGTGCGGAGTTTAGTTCAAATTTTTCGCTTTTAATACTATAGATGTTAATTGATCAGTTGATCAGAAAACATTCCATGGGCCGCCGGCCAACTTATGATTGTTATTGGTGAAATGAAAAAGTTCCAAGGAGATCATACATCCATATATAACCAAAAAAAAAGAAGAAGCATATATAAACAAAAAAAAAAAAAATGGAATTTCTTTTAGAACTTAAAAAAGTTCTCCTAAACTCTGGACGAAAAGAAAAAAATATTTCATATTTTTGAAAATATATCCTTAGACGCACTGTTATTTCTACAAAATAAGTGTAAAAGAGTGAGCGCCACACATTTTGTCAAATTTTAATTCAGAGATGCATCTTTGAATGTGTTTTAGAGTTTTTACATAGATATGTTTTCGAATTTAACCCTTATTTTCAAATTTTAATTCGGATATGTATCTCCGAATGTGTTTTACACTTATTACTAATATTTTTTTCTTATTCATTTTCAGGGATGAATCCTATCCCACTTTCATCGTATACACATGTTTGATCGTGTGATAGACTATATTGAAGATTGGCTACGTGCTTGCATATATTGTCTGCGCTGAAGGAACAATGTTGTATGACCATTCCGTGTGTATATTGACCAGACTCAATATAATGACATTGACTAGACACCATATACCACTCATTGGAATACTATTGCCTTCGACTCTATTTGATTTTACTCCGGATGACTGTTGTGTGGGAGGAATATGATGTGTAGGTATCTGCCGGAGCGATGTATGCGTCAGTTTGGATATGTGTAGATCATTCTGAGACCCCCTTCGAGTATGCTCCTAACATCATCATCTGCAAACATCTTGATGACATACGAGAGTCATCTGGTACTAGAGAAATATCAGAGTATGTCAGCCACAATTCAGTGGTCTTATGTGGACGGTTACATGACTTGGTTATATAGTGTGTCATACTCTGTTATAACACAAGACGCTCATGAACGTCCCTTAAGTCTGTTCATAAGGAGATTCTTGAGAATGAGCATGTTAGAGATGACCATGTCATTGATGTGTTGTCGATTATCAAAATATCATGTGGATTATGTATGAGGGCATATAGTCTAGGATCTTTGAGAGAGGTCGTGATGATATGGTTTCCCTTACACATGTTATTCTTACTGAGTAACGAAATTCCTTGGGTTACCAACGACAAAGGAGGAGACAGAGAGTTAGGATTATACATAAGCAGTACGTTATGCATTTTTTTTTATTTTGGGGTGTTTTAGTTTTATTTTTCATACTTTGAGAACAATGTTTGTAATATTATGAAATGCTTTTTTTAATTAATGCATTACATTGTTCCATGGTGTTCGTTTTTATTAATGTTTAAAACAGCCATGGCACTGTTAATTTAAAATGTTGTTTAAATAACTTAAAATGCACCCGATGATATTTTTAGAGATGCGTCACCGAATACACTCCATAAAGTTTTGCATATGCATCATTGAACCATTTTTTTTCGTAAAACTGGGGTGGCTACTGTAACACCCCATTTAAATTATTCAGTCGATTTGGTATTTTCTGTGATGTGTAGTTGTGTGGTGTCCTTAATTAAGGGTATGAGGTTAGGAGTAAGGGAGAGAGGTGACCTTAGTTGGAGTACGGTGGACCTAGATAAAGAAATAAGTTAATTATGATATAGAGAGTATTATAGTGATTAATATTATTTCAACTATTATTAATAATAATGTTAATGAGATTATCATTATTATTATTATTATTATTATTATTATTATTATTATTATTATTATTATTATTATTATTATTATTATTATTAATATTATTTGGTGGAATATTATTATTATTATTATTCATATTATTACTATTAGTATGAATATTATTATTAGTGGGAGAATATTATTATTATTATTATTATTATTATTATTATTATTATTATTATTATTATTATTATTATTATTATTATTATTATTATTATAGGATTTAAATAATAAAATAAGAAATAAGGGATTAAAGGAAATAGAGAAGTTTTTTGGGGAAGAGAATTAGAACAAGGAGGAAGAGAAGGAGGTTAGGGCTGTCAATCCTTCAAGATTCTTCAACTATTGAGCAATTAATCGAGGTAAGGGGGGAGAATGGATTTCAATATGGGTGAGTTAACATGAGAGGGTAGTGAGAGGTCCTTTCTCTCATAGGAATTATGTGTTCTTGAGGATTCTTGATCTAATTTTCGTAGCATGATAAATTCCATAAAATTGTTGCTGTTCTTGAATGATTATTGTATGGGGAGTATTGCTTTTCATAGTTTTTTATGTATACCTTTCGGTATGTTGTGGTGATGTAAGGTTTAGGGATTTGGGTAAATATGTAGAAATGAATGTGTTATATCGTTATTAGTACAATGCTCTAAGGTTTCCCTAAGGTTTCGGGATTTGGGTTAATTGTGGGAAATAGGGAAGTAATCGTAAGAATCTGAGGTTATGGCCAAATGGCCAAATGATATGTATCGTTGAATATTAATATAGGAAAACCTTATGGAAAATTGAACCTTCGTGACCAGAACCTTGACATTGTTATATGTCTGACCCTGAAGAGGTTAAATATTAGATAGTGAGTAATTTTAATGTCGTAGAGTGTAATTGAAGGAAAAATTGTAATATGTTGTCCCTATAGGAATAGGAATATTCAAATGTGGGTAACTCTGAAGTACTCAGAGCAATTGCAGGAAATAGTGTTTTATGTGTTGCAAATGTTGCCAGATGAGCATAATAAACCATAGAAGTTGTGTCGTTATTGCCGTATAACCTTAGGAATGTTTTAGTGATGTTTTGGGTGCTTTGAGTAAGTGATTTGCAAGAATAATTGGGTGAATATCAGTCCCGGAGCGTAACAACGTCTTTCTGTCCGTCACGACTGTTCATGTTTTCGGTCGAAATTGTTTCGGACGTAACTTTGGATCCGTAAGTCCGTTTTGATCCCCGTTCGAAGCGTTGGAAAGCTAATGAACAGAGCTATAACATAGGATAGATAATGGAATTGTTTTCCTAATATTTTATATCTAACTATGTTTGAGAAGTCAATTGTGTATATGTTTTAGTAACGAATCATGTTCTGGTTCAATGATGTCTTGGTGTTTTGATGGATGTGGGCCAAGATGGTCGAATATGGACAATCTTGTGCGATTGTGGTAATTCCCGAGAGGATTACGGTAAGCGGATGCTCGTGTGGATCAAGATTGATCGTGAATTATGCATGATGTATTACATTGCATAATTGTGTTGACATGCATTTCATATCATGTGTCTTGTGGAGATGGCTAGGTGGGAATCCATGATGGGTGCCTAGTTTCATCCAGACTTCATTGTGGAAGTTGTTGTAGAGATTCACCCTACCTCAATCCTCTCCCTATTTTGAATCCTCATTCTACAAAATTACAAGCAACCCCATTTTATAAATAATTAATTCTTTTTATGTTTCTTTGTGTCACCCACCACTTCGTTTGTTATAACAATCTTATTTAAAATTTGTTAACCTATTACAAATGTTGATTGGATCACATAAATTACGTTACCAATAACTAGGCCCATATAATTAGCTAGGATCTTAGACAAAATCTTGTATATACACCCAACTACAAAAATTGGACGAAAATTACACAATATATGATGGTTATTGTTTTTAGGGATCAAGAAAATAAAGGTATAATTTGTTCCTCTCATTGACTTGTCATTAGTATAGAACTCTGACACAAACCTCGTGAAATCCACTTTAAGATATGTTTAAAATTATTTAATAAAACAAAAAATTGGCATCATTGATGCATGTACTTTTGTAGCTATAACATGAAGGAAAATCACAGTATAAACACAGTGAAAAATAAATTTTTTTCTTAAGTCGACCCTTATGAATGAGCATGATCAGTGATAGAAACAATTGTTTTTTGTGGCGATTAACACCTTTGATGCAGATATCGCGTGAAAGATCACAAGCGTTGAACGAAGAATAACACATTTTCTCAGTCCACACGAACAAAGTGCCTTTAATATCAGTTCTAGCTGATATGAATATATATATATATATATATATATATATATATATATATATATATATATATATATATATATATATATATATATATATATATATATATATATATATATATATATATATATATATATATATATATATATATATATATATATATATATATATATATATATATATATATATATATATATATATATATATATATATATATATAAAGAGAGATAGATAGATAGATAGATAGATAGATAGAGAGAGAGAGAGAGAGAGAGAGAGAGAGAGAGAGAGAGAGAGAGAGAGAGAGAGAGAGAGAGAGAATACGACCAAGGGTTCTAAAACAAATTTCATCAAGTGTATAAGTTTCTACACAAGGGTTATATTTATAGAAGACAAATGCTCTTCCCACCCTAAGGGTTGCCCCCACACCCTAGTGAAAAAACAAACTACCTCTAAAATTCAGAAGCACACTTTCGGACGCACGTAAAATACACCAAATCTATACATAAGCGAGTCACACTCTCATTTAGCAAAAACAAGTCCCAAAATATACTTACAGAATAAATTTGGAAGTATACTTTCGTATTCCACCATTCCTTCCACTTTCCATTATTAGCTTCTTATTCTTTCATTAATTGAAGTGAAATGTGACATATATATGTGTATATATTAAGAGTTTATATATTAAAAGTTGTTAGAGAGTTAGAAATTGATGTTAAGAGTCCTACATTGGATAATATATGGTCTAAACATGTCCTTATAAGTGGGGGCAATCCTCACCCTACAAGCTGATATAAAAATGGTTTTGTAGGGTTGAGTTTAACCCAACAATATTTATTAACATGGTATCAAAACCTGGTTTAAGATTCGATGGGCTACATACTATTAGGTTTCAGCTATCGGGTCACCCACCATTTATTTCAAGGCTTCAGATGTTTGATCCTGGGCGTGAGGGTGTGTGTTAAGAGTCGCACATTGGATAATATATGGTCTGAACATGTTCTTATAAATGGGGATAATCCTCACCCTACAAGCCAGTTTAAAGCCGAATTTGTAGGGTTAAGTTAGACCTATCCACATTTCTTAACACACCTGAATAAAATTTATAACAAATTTAAAATATATTTTGGTGAAAGACGAAAGATTGTAAAAAGGATATGTGTATATGTGTGTATGTTTGAAAAAGTGTGGGTCATATGACTTAATATAGTCATTTTTTATCATTGGTATGTGTAGACAGTATAACATGAGTTGGTCTATGGATTAGGCCTTTAGTAACGAGCGTGTGGAATTTATCATAGGGAGGCAAGACAGAAAAGGAAAAGAAAAAGAGGGAGAGAAAGAGTTGAATACGAAAGTATACTTTCGGACTATTTTTTTAACAAAGCGTGTCTCTCTTACGAAGGGATGCGGTATATAAGTGCTTCCAGAAATAAATTTTCGAATTTGAAGGGTATTTTTGGGTTTCTGTAGGGTGATTTTCCCCTGTTTATGATGGGAGAAGCAAATCCCTCTATAAAATTGCTTGTATGGGCTGCAAGCTGGAAAAATCCTACTTAAGTGAATCATGCCTTACGATGTACTGTATTTTCCTTAAGTGCATGGTACCTTACTGTATTTCGTATTCCACTTAAGAGCATTGTACCTTACGGTGTCCCACAATTTACTTAAGCACAATGTACCTTACGACATTCTATAATTATCTTATGTACATTGTACCTTACGGTGTTCCTTATTTCAATTATTCATTCTATTTCTCATCAATTTGTCATTATATGTGTGACCATGTAGGTTCTCGTGACGTTGACAATTATACTAAATCACAATTTAATATAATAAATAGTGAGCGATATCTAGCAACACGTCACTGCTACCCAAGTCACGCAAGTATCATGTGATATGACAAAAAATTTCTATGATAATATTTGTGTCTATTTACCCTTTTGTCTTCATGTCTATATTCAACACAAGGCATTGGCCATGTCACCCTTGTCCAATTCAATATTAAGCCCTTAAAAAAATATCATGTTACGTGGGATGGGCAAATTCTATCTAGGTCATTCATGTCCCTTAGTATAATTTGCAGAGTACTCATCAACCATCTTTATGGTCATCCTGTTATGGAAAATGTATGATTAGAAATAAAGTACTCAACTACACATCTGAGCCCATAGTGGTTTAAGGTCAAAGAATGGTATACACCACTATCACCTTGAAAATAATTTGATACTTGCATAACATTTTATGTAGTATTAGCATGGTGCGTCAATCCAATATATATTACTCATAATATTCATACCTATGTGAAGACTTGATAACTCTTTATACATGATCCATGAGATGTGATCATCATCTTATCTGTAACACCCTTTTCTACCCCACGAATATTATGGAAAAATAATCGAATTTATCATGGTAAAATATTAAACGCAATAAAATCATCAATAAAGGGTGCACATTTCTCAATAAATTCAAATCAAGGTCAATGCTTTGTAAGCAACGAGTTTTCTCAAAAGTGCTCAAATGGCAGCGAAACTCAAAAACGCAAATTCAAAATTTTCCTTGTACCGCAAGGAAATCAACATAACAAAAACTCAATAAAATATAGTTTAACTCAAAAAACCTCAACCCGATGTTACACTGTCAGAGAAAGACCCTCTAAGTCAACCACAATGGCCAGCGACCCAAAAACTTTAAAAGTCCTCGACGGTATCCACGGTTAAACCTGGTCATCTGCACGTTACCCACGTGGAGGCAACATTCAAACAGGCAGAGTGAGTAAAACGATACATAATAATCAATATAAGCATCAATATATAAAATGGCGTCATTTTCATATCTAACATCATCAGAATCATCAAGGAACATCAAAAGCCACAACATTATAAATTACACCAAATGTCACATAAATGCAAATGCAACAAGACTCATGCATGTGGTACCAATCAACAAAATTCGATGGACACTGGGCCATCAATCCTCCATAGATCCACAACAGTAGGATCAATTCTACACGAGAACTAGAGCACAACAAAATACCTCACATTCGCACAATGGGACTGAAGCCACAAGAATCAAGGTCCTAGACCGAAGTCTAGAATGCATATGAATGCATGATGCACACGTCAATATCATCCTCATAATAAACTCATTAGGTGCATCATCATTCATCAAAATAATCATAAGAATCACGTCATTATAGAATCATCAAAGCCTCATGGAATCAACGTCACAAATCAGCACAGTCCCTCATGGGGATTCATCATGCAATCATGTATTAATCTCATAAGAATCACAATTATACTCATGGGTACTCATCATACGGTCATGTATTAATCACATAGGAATCACAACTATACTCATAGTAATTCATTATACATTCATTTAATCACATAGAAATTATAGTTATACTCATAGAAATTCATCATACATTCATTTAATCACATAGGAATCACAGTTACACTCATGGTAATTCATCAGGAAAATCACAGCATCAAAACATCAAGACATCACTGAACCAGAACAGAATTCGCGAAACTCTGATACATTCGCTAGCAAGTTCGACGTGTGAGTCTGGGGCGAATGTTCGTTGTGCGAAGCATTCTTCGCTGTGCGAACTCGCGATTACAGCAAATCGCTGTTATGCACCAGCATCAAAACCAAACCAAAAACCTATACGATTTCCTTCCCCAATGCCCTAAAAACATCCCTAAATCATCCCTAAGGTATTACGGTGATAAATGTACAAAATCTATGACTTATTAGGCCATTCTCGTATCATAGTTACGCCTCAAATTCCCATAATTTCTTACAAATACCCCACAATCATTAGAGTTCTCATAATCAATTACTCTATATGGTTAAAACCTCAACAACAGATTTTGGCCACGAAGGCCTAATTTTTCTTATCTCAAATCAGTATCAAACTTATCAGACCATCAGTTCAAATCTCTTAAACTCATTAAACTCACCACCGGAAAGGCAACAACAATTAAATATTCAAAAATCCTTAAACCCTTAAAACAACTTTAAATACATTGAATCACATATTGAGAACAATGAATGTAATACTCCCCATACCTTAATTGCCGACTCTAAGGCTTTCTCTTTGATTCTTGGAAACCTCGCGAAGCCTTGCCTGAATCCTCTTCCTCAGAGCTCTGGCCTCTATTTCTTCCCTTTTCACGGTCTAACAAGAATGAATTATAATTTCCTCAAAATTCCTTTTTGTTAAACCTAACTTTGGGCCTTAAAATGGCCTTTCCAATTTCACCCTCACTAACTCCTCCTCAAAAGTCCACTTTGCCCTCAATTCACTTATATTTATTTAAATTAATAATAATACCAATATATTCATATTATATACTATTATTTAAATAAAAAACCCAAAATCCATAATTCTCAATATTCACACCAACCACCGAAAATCCTAAAAAATGCGAATATTCATATTTAAATAAATTAAATAAATATTCCAAGAATTTGGGGTGTTACAACTCTCCCCCACTTAAAATAATTTTCGCCCTCAATGATTACCTCAAGGAAATAGAGTCGGATATGACTCCCTCATCTGATCCTCACGCTCCCAAGCCCAAATTTCTCCAGTTGGTCCTCCCAAAACTAACTTCACCAAGGAAATCTCTTTACCTCGCAGTTGCTTCACTTCTCGTTCGTCAATTCGTACTGGCCATTGTCACAACTGTGAAAAACACCCGGCAGAAAAAAAAAGAGTCGCCATCTTTCGTTATTTATCCCAAAGAGAGGGAAAGGAAACGATTAGAAAAACCTGACGAAAAAAGGGAAAAGACGAGGTCATCGCAACCAAGTCCTGGATTCGGGGGTCGATTACGCAAGGGGAAGGTATTAACACCCCTCACGTCCATCGTACTCGATGGGATCCATGCTTGTTGTCTATCTAAGGGTGTGTTTAATCTATCTACGCTACAGGCTCACAGGACAAAAAGAAAAGAAAAGAAACTTGGCAGAGCATCGCCACACTGTGCCTACGTATTCCCTCGTGCAATGGAAAAGTCAGAGTCAACGTAGTTTGGCTAACTACGGGAGAAGAGGGGGAAGGTTGCTCGCCAAGACAACTTCTTGTGCCTACGTACTTTCATCTGGTATGAAATATCAGAGCAAACGTAGTTCGGACTGATACAAAACCACTGGTTGATTAAGTGTTTTAACCGAGTAGGGTTAAACCTCCGTTCCAGCAGTTAGGGACAAAGCCTGTTTGCGATAGAACCGAAGCTTAACAACACTCTTTTCTAAAAAAAGGAAGTTTGATTAATCCCGAAGGAAAAAGGTTTGAAATTTTGTTTGTGTTTTTTAGTGAAGTGAATTAATTCGGTTTGTGATTCATGTTGCACTAAAGACTATGACATGGAGGCGAATGCGTCGTGTATCACCCCCAAACGGGACGTACACTAAACACTCTAGATAAGCGAGAGGAGACCCCTCACTCATCATTCCCCATGTAGCTTAAGGCTTGTAGCGCGCAACGTTCATCGCATTTATTAGATGAGTTAGAATTGTTTTGAGATGAGAAAGAGAGACGCACGGAAGGTCTAAGGGAAACTCGGCCCTAACATTGCCATGCAAAGTGATCCTAAAGTTTGTATGAAAAAGGGGAAACATCTACCCTAATGTTAGCATGCTTGGATTGAATACTTAATGTCTCTCCTACTCCCATCCTAAACGGAGGGACTAGGAACCCTATGGGGATCATGGAAACGAAAGCACAAGAAAAACAAAGGAAGGATCAATCACAAGTAAAAGATGCAAAAATGAAGAAAACATGCAAAGAGGGAGGAATAAAGTGTGGGGCAGCAGCCGCCACAAGCACATCTCAACCCCTTTGGAGCAAACAAAGATGTAAAACATAAGATGAAATGCACATGCAAAGATGCAAGCAAACATGAACATGCAAAATGCCAAAAAGAAAATGAGCGGATGCGATGTAATAGGAGAAGACAATCCTCTACAACCGTCGACCATCAATCATCGAAAAAAATGGGAGGAAAAGAAGTGTGGGGCAGCAACCGCCACAAGCGCATCTCGACCATAGCTCTTCGCTCAAGCAAACAAGGATGAACATCACATTGAACAACATATACAAATATGCATTCAAGTGGAAATCGAACAAAACGAGTTGACAAAATCATGATCAAACGATCAAAAACAGCGACATATATACCAAACATCACACTCCTAATGCATTACACTGATCTATGATGATTCGAAGTGGAACGGTATACGAAAACACCTTGAAAAACAGCAAAACAGACCCACTGTTACAGTGTTAATTGGTTAACCCCTGGGGTTAAACGGTTAACACCTTAAAAAGTTTGGGAAATCTGGAATTTTGAACAGGTTAATCGGTTAACCATATGCGTTAACCAATTAACATTGTTAACGTTTGAAAAATTTGAAAGTTTGAAACGGTTAATCGATTAACCATATGCGTCAATCGATTAACACTGTAATAGAGGCCAAAAACAGCAGCAGAAGAGCACTTTCAGCATAAAATCAATTAATCAAATGATCCAAAAGATCAGCTTATCAAATAAGCACGCAATTATACCTACAAACAGAAAACCAATAGACATGCAAACATGTCTACACAACACAATCACAATTCAAATTCACCAAAATTCATTCGAATATTAAAATCATCATGAAAATGCAAATAAGCTCAAAAATGCTATGGATCTAGAATTTCCAACCTTCGAAGCGGAGATTTGCTTTGGTTAGTGTTTATCTTGCTGTAATTGAGTAGGACAAATGCTAGAAATCCGGAAAACTTCAAGATCCAAGCCAATTGTTGTTGTATGAATGAAGATCCACCAAATTTGAGTCAAAATGATTCAAATAATCACTCCTAGATCCAACTCCAGATTCAGATCTAAGCTTGCACGAAAATTGAAGAAGGAAATTGATTCAATGATGATGATGGAAAGAGGTTTTAGCTCAAGAATTCATTGATTCCAATGAAGAATCAATGAATTCAATGAAAAAGAGCTTTGAGTGAAGGTTTTGGAAATGGAGAAGTTGAGAGAATTTGAGAGAATTCTGATCAATTCTGAAAAATGAATGTGAGAAAATGAGAATTGGATCCCTTTGGTTTGGAGTTAATCACTTAAATACCATCTAGGTTTGGATCCCAAAGCAAGGTTTGGAAATTGGCTTGTGAATTATGGTTTGGCACTAGGAATGGATTTTTGGAGGGAAATAAAATTATGAAATGATTCTAGATCCTTCCCAAGTGACAAATTTGAATTTAAGTGATCAAAATTGGACCCCAAATGGCTCTACATTGAAAAATCACGTACAAAGGCAAAAGTTGCACTGGTTAATCGGTTAACCATATGTGTTAACTAATTAACACCTTTAAAACTTCAAATCTGGCCTGATTTTCCTTTGGTTAATCGATTAACCATATAGGTTAACCGATTAACACCTTCAAAATTTTGAATTTGGCGCCTTTTGGAGGGAAATCTGTCCATTTGCCCTGTTTCAGCTGTTTGGAGCTCTGTTAAGCTTCTGAATCTCGTTCTTGAATATTATCACTATAAAAATGCTTGACATGAGCCTGTGTGATGCTTTCTGAACTGCTGTTCTCCTACAAAATAAAATTGGCCGCTTGACTGCTGGGCAAAATAAATGCCCGAGCCTCTGATGCTCGTTGTTCGTCGTTCAGTCTTTGCGCCAAAATGAACTTGAGCCACAGGAATACCTTGATCCCATGCCTCGAGAACAAATGCTATGATATGTAAAAATGAAAAATGCAAAGAAACAAAAGCCCGTTACGGTTAAAACGAAGGAAAATTTTGGGGTGCTACAGCTGCCCCTATTCAATCGACTTGAACCTGAAGGGATGAGAGCATCGACTTTCAAATAATCAAGGTAAAAGACGGTTGAATACCAAAGAACCCGGAAATTTTTCACTCGTAGAAATAAACTACAAACTCTGATTGGGGACAGAAATCTCCAAAAGTAGCTGAACTGATAGAACATCTGTATACTCCGTTGAGGAAGAGAGAAACTTAACCAAGCAACTCTGGCGGGGAAAACAAGAGAAATTTAAACAAATAACTCTGCTCTGGAACAAAGAGAAACTTAACCAAGTAATTCTGGAGGGGAATTCATAACAAAATGAACACGTCCATCACAAATAGTGCCATGGTCTGGGTACCATATCGGCTGAAAGGTAACACTTCAAATTGTTGGAATCTGGACATTCAATGAACAAAATGAATCAATGAAATTTACCGGAGTCTGAATACTCAACGCAATGACCAGAGGAACCGGAGCCTGAATGCTCGACGTAATGACCGGAGTCTGGATACTCGACGAATAAAGGAACTAGAGCCTGAATGCTCGACGTAATGACTGGAGTCTGGATACTCGACGGGTAAAGGAACCAGAGCCTGAATGCTCGACGTAATGACCGGAGTCTGGATACTCGACGGACGAGGTGAATAAATACACGAATCGCCGGAGTAGGGATACTCAACGAGCGAACCGGAGCCTGAATGCTCAGCAAAAATGACCGGAGACTGAGTACTCAATGGACAAAGGGATTCAAAAATTGAAAAACGACTGGAGTCTAAACACTCAACGAACAAAAACCGGAGCCTGGATGCTCGACGTGACAACTGGAGCCTGGATACTCAACGGGATTGGCGACTTCACTGGGGATTTACCGGAGTCTGGATACTTGACAGAATTTGACCGGAGCCTGATTACTCGATGGAGAAAGCAATACAACCCGAATTGGAAATTCAACAGAGTCTGAATACTCGACGAAGAAGCTGGAGCCTGAGTGCTCAACGTAATAACCGGAGCCTGGACGCTCGACGAAGATTGACTGGAGCCTGAACACTCAACGAAATAACCGGAGTCTGAACACTCAATGAAGAAACCAGAGTCTGATTGCTCAACGGACGAAAAAATATTCATTATAGCCTGAATACCACCTGAGTTTGCCAAGATATCACCCATCAACGCCCGACGACACCGTTGGGGGAAATAACACAAGCCGGGGTCTGGATACCACGCGGGAACTGCCATGGTCTGGATACCATGTCAGTTTAAAAATATCATCTCAAACTGCCAGAGTCTGAATACTGCACGGACAAAATGAATCCATGACGTCTGCCGGAGCCTGGATACTCGATGACACAGGAACACACTTCTGCAATTGAAGGTTTTCCGAATCTAGATACTCGACGACATTGATTGGAGCCTGGATACTCAACGGACAAAGAACACATGTCTGACATCACCATGGTCTGTATACCACAACTGTCCTTACCGAAGTCTCGGTACTCGACGGAGAGAAAAACATCACCAACTGACCGGAGTCTGGGTACTCGATGGACAGAGCCATTCATCACACACACTCATCATGGTCTGACTACGAAATGAGTCCCAAAACAACATAATCAGCTGAAATCCGATGATACTGCTGGGGAATAACGTAAGTCGGGGTCTGGATACCACGCGGGCTAACCAAAAGCTACCATGGTTTGGATACCAAAGGTAAAAAGATTAATTCTCTGGGGAAAACACCTGAAACAAAGAGATAACAACCTGATCTCTGTTTCACATGTGTATGTTTGAAAATGCCGTAATGCTCCATACGAAATGGAAATGCTATGCATTTGGGAGGATGCTAATGTAAAATGCAAATGCAAAAGAACCACCCCAGCAAAATAAATGCTAGGGAGAAAAGATACCCATTCTGCTGGGGAGAGACAACAACCCTACCGGGGATAAATGACACATGCTAGCAAACTGGACATACTGGGAAACCAAGCCCTAGACGGCCTCCTGGAATTAAACCTGGTGTATTGCTCTTTCAAGAACCAAAATCTTCACCGCTGGGGATCAACTCATATCCTGTTGAGAAAAACGCCCTGGATGGTGTTGTACCCCAAAATTTGCTCAACCTTTTCTTGCCTGATTTATGTTTCATTGCATTTCCTTTGCATAGTTACATCATGTACATAATTCAATCATTGGCATATCATAGCATAGCTCATCCAACAGGGGATCAAGGGTGTCTATCAAGAGAAGAGCCTAGCAAGAGGTGTTATCCAAGATTGAGAAGTCATCCAAGCCATCAAGAAGTGATTTGAAGTCTTGAGAAGTTTGAGTGCCTACATGTGGGTTTTGCTCCTATCTTGAGGAATATTGAGAATCATCAGTGGGTTGAGAAGCATGGAATGTGAATTTGAGGTGTGTATGGATCTCATGGGATGCCTAGAGGGCCATATTGAAGCTGAGACAAGTCATTGATTCAAGTATAAGAGCCACAGTTGAGGTGCATTCAACTAGGGTTCCATCTGGGTCAATCCTAGGCCAATTGAGTAATTGAAGAGCACCAAAGCCTACTTTGAGGTCATGGGATTCATGGATTGGTATGTTGATACATGTGTGGTGTTGTGCCAAGGTTAAGCAAAGAAAGATCAAGAATGTGGGAAGTTGCTAAATTAGGGTTTTAGTGTAAAATCCCCTGTTTAGTGCCTAACTTCAAAGCCACATAAGTCAAAATACACGTTTCAAATGGATCTTTGGCCAACATGAAACTTGTATAGCTTCTCAATACCTTTAATTTGAGTACTAGAAGTCTTCAAGAAGATTTGTAGAACTCAAGTTATGGTCTTTGCAAATTACAGGTCATCAGAGGACTATGAAATTTATTTATGAAAGTCACTTGACTTCCAAGCAACTTTTTCCCTTCAAGGAATTTTCAAATGAATTCTTGGCCAACATAAGAGTTGTAGATCTTGATCTTATCTTTCCATAGAGTCCTAGAAGTCCTCAAGGGGATGTATAGAACTCAAGTTATGATCTTGGCAAGCCAGGGGTATTTTGGGTATTGGTGATTATAGGTCATTCTCAAGCATGGATCAAAATCTCCAACTTAGGGGCCTAAAATGAAAAAGTTTTAAACTATAAAGTTGCTCAAAATAGGGTTTTAACCTTTACCATGCATCAAGGAGGTTTTGAATTGGCTCATAGGAGAAGTTGGTTTGAAGTGGTTTTTAAATGAAGAAATTAAAGTCATTTAAAAGGCAAAAATGTGATTTCTTGATTTCATGGCCAAACCAAGCAATGTTATATACCAATTTGATCAGAAAACATGCTTTTGGAAAGGATGAAAATATTAATTTTTGGATTTGAGGTCATTTGCATGTGGTTCCTTTTTGTTACTTAAGAAGGAATTGCACATCTAATCAGTTCTAAATATCATGAGGAGAGAATTTTAAGTGAGATCAAGGCTAAGAACAGAGCAATTGGTGACTGTCACACATGAGATTTTGAAGGAAAATGAGAAATTGAAATTCTCATTTAGATTGTTACAGAAGTTTCTAGAGGGTTCTATCAGTTTCTATATAAGCATTGCATTGGACTCAGATCATTTTTTGGCAAGGATCGAGCAAGGAATCATAGAGAGCAACTGAATTTTCTCAACTCCAACTCAGAATCAGTTTTGGATTTACAAGCACAATCAAGCCAAATTGAAGATTGAGGAAGCTTCATCTTGCATCATTGAACATTTCTGGAAAGGTTTGAAGGTGGAATCGTGCTCCAAGTGCTTCTGTTAGTGAGTTTTCATTAGGTTAGTAACTTCCAAATTCTACATTGATCTAGAGAGAATTGAGTAGAATCTTGCATGTGGTTAGGGCCTAGGATGCATAAGGATCGTTTCTGGATAGGTTTGGGAGCAATTAGAGACCAAATTAGGGTGATGCCATTTTCTGTTGAAGCTTGTATCTCTTAGTTCTTGAAGTTTTAATGGCGTTTGGATGGTTAGTTTTGACCAGGGAGGAGTGTAGTATGCAATAGGATCATTAATTTTAGGTTTTGAGGTGATTCAAGATTTGTGATTTTTCTGAAATTGGAATCGTATTTGGAGTTGGAGTGAGAATCAATACAAATGGAGGTCATATTCATGATCAGGATGAAATTTCAGGTGAGATAGGATATTTGGTTGTTGAGTTTGATGCGTTTTTGGGATTGCCTCACCGGAGAAGACGGTGGCGCAAAGCTCAGGCCACCGTCTGAGTTTCTCCCTCCATTTTCAAATATTTTGGGGACGATGACTCCCAACCCTCAGATCATGCTTTGACCCTTGACCAAAACCCCAATCCACGGCCACGATGGTGTTTCAATTACTGAAGGGTTTAGTTTGGTTGAAACGCCCCGTTTCATTAAAGCTGAGTTTGGGTGGGCTTAAGACTGGCTTGCTAACCACACCTCCGTTTGGGGCCCAATGAGAAACACAACGTGAATGGATTGCTATTCAGCACAAACATTTTCTAATTTCCATTTTATTTTCTGATTATGTTTTAATTTCGTTTTGGGCTTAGGAAGACGCGCTATTGACACCCCCTTTTGGGCCCAGTCTGGAGAAATAACTGAATTTAATTGCTATTTGCAACGCGTTTTTATTATTTTCCATCACATTTTCTTTTATTTTACATTTTCATATAGTTTAGGAATAAATCCATAATAAATAGAAAAATTAGTCTTTTTAATCCAACTTTTTTTCCCTTGACTCTTTAGAGAGTCTGGAATTTTAGGAAATTAAGAAATATGTAATTCATGCATTTTATATTTTAATTGCATTTTTGCATTTTTATTGCTTTTATTTTCAATATGGTTGATGCATGTTCTTGCTGATTTTATTGTGATTGATTGGTGATGAATTTTGAGTAGATTCTTTTTGGGATAGTTAGCTTAGATATGCATGTACCCATAGTAATTTTCTCATATTTTTGTGAGAGAATTTTAGGTTAGGTTGAACATTGAACATTAGGTGGTTTAGAAGTAGGGTTTTAAGAGGATACCTTTAGGTTTAGGGCATAGTTTTAGGTCCAAATGGATGGTTAACCCCCTGGTTTTTGTATGAGAGATTCTTAAGAGGTTTAGGAACCCTTAGCAATTTTTGTAGGATTTTACAATCATGTTTGATATTTTAAGTAGAATTAGTTTTAAGACTAACTTCTAGGTGTTTCTGATGAACTAATTTGGCTAGTTTAATTCAATAGTTCCCCTTAGATTAGGGTGGGGGTGCTTTTGAGCTTGGATGATCATGAAGGCCAATTGAAGGTGCTTTGGAGAGCTTGAAGGGGCTTGTATGTGAAGATTCTCTCATCTTGTGGAGTGCTTGTCAGGAGCTTAGGGAAACTAGGGTTTTAGGAAGAGCATCAGAGTAGTTCTACTTGCTTCTTCAAACATGGAGTATATTGTTCATCTCCATTCAATCCAATGACATAAAGTCCTTTTAAAGAATTCACATCTCTCCTTAGGAGGGATGAATGGCATGCTTTAAGAGTAGAACTTTGAGGATGCCAGTCTCTCATAATGTTAAGTTCTCAGTGACTTCCCTTGGTTGTCATTGAGCTTCTTAACATTCCAACTTGATATTGTCGAATGATTCTCCCTTGGAGGTGCTTGTTGAAGCTTGGTAAAGGAAAAGATGAGGTAGCTTGTTGAAGCTAGGATTTTGTTTGCTTGTTGAAGTTAAGAGCTTGTTGAGGTCAGGAGCTGGTTGAAGTTGTATACTGGTTGAAGTTGGCTGGGTTAAACTGGGGTCTTGTTGAAGTTTGAAGCTTGTTGAAGTTTAGGGCTTGTTGAAGAGTGAAAGTTCATTGGAGCTTGAAGAGGAAAGTTGTTGCTATCAACTTTTTGCTGGTTAATCATCTGTTGCTGTTAGAGCTGCTGTTTGTTGTAGGAGTTTGGTGCTGCTGCTTGGGCTGCCTCCTCTGCTTTGGGTTTTGTTTTCTGTATTGTTTGTTGGCTTGTGCAGCTTGCCCCCTAGGTTTGAAGTGAATGTTGATTCACTTTGCCTGTTGTTTTCCCAAGTTCGAGGTTGAGCAGGACTCCCTTGCCTCACTTGTACTGCTGCATCACATGCATTTTACTGTATTTGCTTGCTTTCTTTTCTGTTTATCCCCTAGGATCTCTGATTTCCTCTATGAAGGAGGGAATTACGACAGACATTAGGATTCTTATCCATGCATGAAAACATTAGGTTAGTTTCCCTTTCAACCATAGTTTTTAGAGCTTCTTTCTCTTCTTATCTCAAAACAACTCAAAAACACAATAATAAGGTTAATCGACGTCGTACGTTACGAGCCTTAAGCTATTTGAGAAAAGGTTGCTGGAGGGTCACTCTTCAGTAATCTGACTGCTTAGTATGGTACCCTTAGGGTGACATGCGACGTAGTCACTCTCAAATCATAGTCTCTAGTGCGTCAGAGATTGCAAACAGACTAAAAAACACTTCTTTCGTAAAAGATTCAAAACAAACATCAAATTGTCATTTTTGTCCGCTTGGACTCTTAATCAAGGAAAACCCTTTTTGAAGGTAATAAAAACAGTCAGACAAGCTTGTGTCTTCCGTAGCCCGAACTACGTTTGCTCTGATCTTTCATGCTGTATGAAAGTACGTAGGCATAGGATGCCGTGTCCTAGCGAGCAACCTTCCCCTCCTTTCCCGTAGGTAGGCGAACTACGTTGACTCTGATTTCTCGTTCCAGACGGGAATACGTAGGCATAAAGTGCGATACTTTGCCGAGTCATTTTCTTTTCTTTTTAATCCCGACCTATAGAGTAGATAGAATAACACACCCTTAGGTAGAAAACAAGCATGGATCCCGTCAAGTACGACGGACGTGAGGGGTGCTAATACCTTCCCCTTGCGTAACCGACTCCCGAATCCAGGAATTTGGTTGCGATGACCATTCCTTTCCCGTTTTGCATTAGGTTTACTCTGAGCGTTTCCTTTCCCTTCGTTGGGATAAATAACGCACGGTGGAGACTCTTCTGTCATAGCCGGCGCCAATTTTCGCAGTAGCGACAGCTGGCGACTCTGCTGGGGACTCCAACGGTTCCCTATGTGAGTCGATCCTAGCGCTTGTTTTCCCGTCTGGGGTTTTGTATGTATTTACCTTTCTGCCTCTACTTTCAGTATTATATTATTGTTGTTGTGCTGGGAAGAGGGTTAGATTGAGAGATAAGCTGAACCTGGGCTTGAGTTTGCACATAGACTTAGAAGTAGAGAGTAGTGGTTAGCCTGCTTGCTTAGCTCGCACCAGCTAGCCGCGAAATCTGCGCTCGGACGAGATTCTCTTTGATGCTTCTTGCCTGGCCCTTAGGGCTCGACAAGTTGTCTGACCCGAGGATTGTCGACTCTGGGGACCTATCATTCGGGATTCAACTAAGTGAGGTCGCTTCAAGGGATGATGTTGCCACACCTTCTGGGTATCGTATCATCGCTCTTGAAAGTCTATGACATTGAACCCGCATAGGATGTCGTACCTCGTCTGCGAGTTAAGTACACACCTGTGAGGGGTAGGTAGGTCTGTTTGCAGGAACCCTTTAACCTCAGAATACATGGTTTATCTCTGTCAGTGAGATGTGGTTACAGGGTTCATTTGAGTGGTTGGTTTGGTTTGAGATGAAGATTTGATGGTTCTCAGGCTTCAGTACAAAGCAGCACAGTTCATCAACATTGCACTTGATCTCCTGTTTGCATATGCATGTGCATTTTCATGTTTGCATTTCATTAACGTGTATTTATGTTGCAGGTGTGATCATTCCCCTCTGATTCTAATGTATCTTCTAGCCAGACATGGAGTCCATGAAGAGGACGGTTGCTTACCGGTTGCATTCGCCAGATATCAGTTCCTTGCTGGGATTAGTTGCTCTAGCAGATGAGAGAGTGAGGGCTGAGTTCAGAGTATCTTATGTGAGATTGCTTAGTTTGTTGTATAGGCCTTCAACATTTGAGACGTCTGGGGTGTATACTTTGATGCAGTTTTATGAGCCTCAGCTGAGATGCTTCCTGTTCCCCGACTATATTCTGGCACCCACTTTGGAGGAGTATTCTGCTATGTTGGGAGTTCCTGTGTTAGACCAGACGCCCTTTATACATGTTGATGCTGAGCCTGAGTTGGCTACACTTGCTGAGATTGTCAGTTTAGACGCTTCTGAGTTTCCGGGAGGATTGGTCAAGCTGAACGGAGCCTATGGTTTTCACCTATCTGTCCTGGTTGAGAAGGCTACACAGTGTGCGAAGAATGGATGTTGGGTTGCCTTCAGTACCATTTTAGCTGTCTGCATCTATGTGAACGTCTTGTTTCCTATTGTGCCAGATTTTGTTGACTCAGATGCCTTCTTGATTCTTGCCTCAAAGAATCCAGTTCCTACTCTCTTGGGCGATGTTTATCATTCTATTCACTATAAGAATGAGAAACGTCGTGGCATGAATGTTTCCTGCTGTCTTCCTCTTTTGTACAGGTGGTTCCAGGGACATCTTCCGAAGACAGGGCCTTTTGTTGATGCTGTTGATACTTTGGATTGGTCTTCCCGGTTGATGGGGCTGTCTGCTGAGAACATCATTTGGTTTGATCGAAACATGCTTGGCACTGATATTATATATAGTTGCAGTGGCTTTCCGAATGTCCCTTTGATTGGACGGAAAGGCTGTATCAACTATAGCCCTTCTCTGCTGGTGAGACAGTTTGGTTATGCCTTGAGAGATGCTCCTATTAAGGTTGAGATACAGGAATCTCTGTATCTCACGGGCTCATTAGACGAGGCTGTTTTGATCAGGTTGAGACATGCATGGGCTAACATTCATAGGAGAGTGAAAGCTTTGCTTGGTAAGAGCAACAACAAAGCTTATGACCCCTATTTGGCTTGGATCCACGAGAGAGCTAGGATTTCCTTGATGCCATATCCTGCTGTGGAACTTCTGTGTCTTCCAGTGATTGAGGCACCTACTTCGGTAGAGATTGAGAAGTATAACAAATTGTTGGCTGAAAATGAAGAATTGAAGAAAGCCAATGATGAGTTAGAGAAAGAGATCTTCCAGTTGCGTCATGAGAAGAATGAAGCTACCTTCATTGTGAAGGAACAGATTGAGTTGATTAATAGGTTGGGTTCAGATTTGACTGAAGAGACCGACAAGAGGGGAAAGGTGGGAGTAGCCTTGAACGGTGTTAGCAAGGTGCTTGCTTCCAAGAAGGAACTCTTAAACAAAGCTTATTCCCGACTCGGCAAGTGGGAAACATTATGGAATACCACGCTTACCAAGCGGAAGGAGCGTGAAGATGAGCTGAAGCTGCAGATTGCCACGTTAGAGGCGCAGATTAGAACCCAGGATGCAAAGATTGCTGAAGAGACATCACTTAGGAGCGTTGTTGAGCTTAGAGTAAGTGACCTTGGTGAGAAGCTGAGAGGTTGTGAATCGAAGGCTGGCTCCAAGAGATGCAGACTCGACGAGTGTTTTAGCGAAGGAACCTGCAAGGACGACGCAAAAAATCTGAGATCCACTGCTGAGCGACATGCATTACTGGTACAAGAGCTAATCTCCAGACTAGGTCATTCGGAAACGTTGAGGATATTGGAAGATGTCAGAGTGCGCCATTTGGCCTGAGTTATCTTTGTGTTGCTTTTGTTATTTGTACTTGTATTTTGACCATCGCCAGGCTTGTTGGCCGAGGTCTCTTCAGTTGTATTCAGTTGTACTTATGTACTCTGCCTCTTAGCATTTGTTTATGTATGAGGGTTTTCTGATTCCTTGCTTGCTTGATGGGGACTCCATTGTCGTGATGGCCTTCTCTCTGAAACTAGAATCGGGGGGGGGGGGGGGGGGAATATAACCTGTAACATATTTATACATTTGCATCTGCATCCTCATATTGCATGACCGGTATTTTTGAATCTGTATCTTATTTCCTGCATCTCACATGTTTTTCAAGATTGACGACCAGAGAGTCCACCGTTATTCAACCCGAAACAACTGCAAGAAGATAATGGGTCAAGTCCAAGTTGAGATGCAGGAAATCCGTGAGAAGCTGACTTTGTTCATGCAAGACATGGAGAGCATGGCCAAGGGCCAAGAGAACCTTCATACCTTGGTGCAGCCGCTGCTGACGCGGGCGAACGGAAATGGCAACACTGACCACATTTCTGTTGAAACTCCTCGCCGGGAGGATGAGATACCGGCAGTTGTTACTCCACCTGTTGTGACTGTCAACAGAAACACTGGTACTGGTTCAGGTGCTGGCACTGGTAATGGCAAAACTGGAAATGGTGGTGATGGGCATGTTGTTAACAACAAAGGCAACACTGTGGATGCCGATCAAGGATTCGTTGACAATGTTGGCTTTGGAAACAATGGGTATGGCAATGTCAATCAGGACGGGAACTTCGGGTTCAACAATCAAGGATTTGGTAATGACGATTACGACAATAATCAGGTGTATGGCTACGGTAATGTTGGATTCGGTAATGTGAATGTGAACGGCGCTGGAGCATTTCCTTTCAATAATGGTTTTGGACCTACTGGGATCAATCAAGGGTTCGGCAACCGAGGACAGGGTCCTTTGTTCAATCAGCAAGGATTTGACCGTAACATGGGTTACGATGGGTATGGCAATGACTGGAATGTGGATCAACAGGATGACGTTTTTTCAGGAAGAGGTATGGGACCTGAAGGCCCTATTGACCCTGTTTAGAGGATCAGAATGCTAGAAGAGCAGATGAAAGGTGTCGTTGATCAGAACTCCGCTGGGTTAGATATGACTACTATGGGGTTGGTACCAGGGCTGAGGGTGCCATTGAAATTCAAGGCTCCAACATTCGACAAATACAAAGGGGATACCTGCCCAAAGGTCCATGTGCGTTCTTATTATAGAAGGATGTATGCATATTCCAATGATGAAAGGATGCTCATGCATTTCTTTCAAGACAGCTTATCGGGACCATCATTGGAATGGTACATGGGACTGGAGCCCACCCATATTAGGAGCTGGAAGCAGTTGGCTGATGCTTTTGTTATGCATTACAAATATAAAAGCGATTTGGCGCCAAACAGAGTTCAGTTGCAGAGTCTGTCGCAGAAAAGTGGTAAAAGTTTCAAAGAGTACGCGCAACGGTGGCGCGATATGGCAGCTCGGGTGCACCCTCCTTTGGTCGAAAGGGAGATGAATGACATGTCTGTGGGGACATTTACAAGAATGTACTATGACAAGTTACTCAATGTTTCGATGGGTAGCTTCTCCGATATGATCCTTATGGGAGAAAGGATCGAGAATGGAATTAAAATTGGAAAGATTCAGGCAGGTGAATCTACTTCGGCTGGGGGTGCGAGAAAAGCGTTTAGCGGAAGATGACAAGGTGATACAAGCGCTGTATTTGGTGGCAGAGGCCGGGGCATAGGTAGAAATCAGTATAGTCAACCTCAACAAATATCCAGTGTTACTATTCCAATTCCTCAACAACAGCAGCAGCAGCAATCACAACAGCAGCCAAGGAAGAATCAGGGTCAGAGAAGGTTTCAGAATGCAAAGCCGAAGAGGGTATTTGATAAGCCTCCGTCGACATATGCAGAGCTTCTTCAGACGTTGCTGGGATTGAATTTGGTTGAGAAAAGAACTTTGGAACCGCCTACAGGACCGGTACTTCCTTATGGGTACGATGCTAGTAAGCACTGCGAATTCCATTCCGGGGCGCCCGGACATGATGTAGAATCTTGTCATGCTTTCAAGCATAAAGTTCAGGATTTGTTGGACAGTAAAGCCATCAACTTTGGTCAAACTGGGCCCAATATTGTACAACAGCCTATGCCTAATCATGGGGCAAATGCTATCTTGACAGAAGAAAATTTAAACTTGGTGATGGATGTTAATGAACTGAAGACACCATTGAGTGAGGTGAAAAGCAGGTTGCTCAGAGGGGGAGTATTCCCTGGTTGTGACGAGTACTGTTTAGAGTGTTGGACCCAGCCTGAGGGTTGTACTGATTTGAATTGGGGCATTCAGGCCATGATCGACGAAGGGACCTTGCAATTTGATCGAACTGCGGTTGAGAAGCCTGTGGAGGCATTATGTGAAGAGCAGAATGATATTACAACGATGACGATCCCGAGGAAGACTATAACGATAATGGCGCCCGCCAAACGGCCAACTATTATAATTACCAAAGCAGGGCCTGTTCCCTTTGAAAGTATGAAAGCTGTCCCGTGGACATATGGATTAGAAGCGTATTGCAACAGTGAAAAGATTGTGGTGAATAACCAGCCAGCTGGGGCTGTTGATAATGTCGTTGGAACGGGGGGCATGACCTGTAGCGGAAGGATCTTTACCTCACCTGAAATAGAAGCAGAGAGGTTGGCCAAAGGTAAAGCCAAAGTAAGTGAAAGCGGGCCTTCTCAATCGAAAGAAAAGGATACGTCGCTCAAGGGCGTAGAGGAGTTCATGAGACTGATTCACAAAAGCGATTACAAAATTGTTGAACACCTACAGCAGACGTCGTCGAAGATTTCTATCTTGTCATTGTTGTTATGTTCCGAGGCCCACCGGAACGCCTTGCTAAAGATTCTGGATACGTCATTTGTGCCTCAAGAAGTTTCTGTAAATCAGTTAGAGGGGGTAATGGCACATGTCAATGCTGGACATAGCCTGGGTTTCACAGATTTTGACCTAACACCCAGGGGTCGAGAGCACAACATGGCTTTGCATATATCGGTGGAATGTCGGGGCACCGTACTGTCGCATGTATTAGTGGATACTGGATCGTCGTTGAACGTATTGCCAAAGAAAGCCATGATGAAAATGGACATACGGGGAATTATTTGCACGCCCAGCGATTTGGTGGTGAGGGCGTTTGACGGGACGAAAAGATCAGTGTTTGGGTCAATAACATTACCGCTTCAGGTGGGGCCGGAAATCTTTGATACCGAATTCTACATCATGGATATCCATCCAGCTTATAGCTGCCTTCTTGGGCGCCCATGGATCCATGCTGCAGGGGCCGTAACGTCCACATTACATCAGAAGTTGAAGTATATGGTGGGTGACAGTGTTGTTACCGTTTGCGGGGAGGAGGATATTTTGGTCAGTCACCTGTCATCATTCAGATATGTGGAGGTCGACGGAGAAATACACGAGACACCTTGTCAAGCCTTTGAAGGGTTGCGGATTAAAGACAAAGCTCAGGGTTCCAGCAAAATGCCAGAGGTGGCAGTGTCATCTTACAAGGAAGCTCAGGCTTTAGTGCAGACTGGCGAGACTAAAGGCTAGGGGCAGGTACTGGAGATTCCCGTGAAGAATGACAAGTTTGGGCTAGGGTATCGACTGACGTCGTCAGCGTCATCTTCAGGAGCGCCCAGATTCAAGGGACCGGTCACGATTACGCCAAGTGGAGTGTGCTTTGAGACTATCAACGCTATTTCCGATGCTGAAGACGGGGATAGCGACTGCGATATGGACACGTGGATCAAGCCAAGCGTGCCAGGACAAAGTCTCTGCAACTGGTCCATCCGGGAAACTGTCCCAGTGACTCTTAAACAGTAATGATTTGTTTTATCAATTGTTGAATAATCATATGTCCTACCCGGGACATAGTGATTTTACCTTAGGGCTACTTGATTATATGTATTGCACCGTTTTAATCATGAAATAAAGGCGTTTTTCATATTCAAATATTGTGATCCCTGTCTTTCTTGTTTTTTATTTAACAATAAATGGCGACGTGGTTATTTGCTTTGTTTGCGTGTTGAAGCGTTTAACCATTTTCTTTGCAGAACTAATATTTCAGATGACATCTCCTACGAACCACCTATGACTCGTCTCAACTTCGAGCACCCGGTATTCCAAGCAGAGGAAGAGATTGTTGAGGATAGCGACCTGCCAGAGGAGCTGACTCGTTTGTTGAAACAGGAAGAGAGAATCATTCTGCCTCACCAGGAGGAAATTGAGATTATCAATCTGGGGTCGGAAGGAGTTGTGAGAAATATCCGTATAGGGGCTGCGCTGCAGAGCGACGTCAAGCGAAGGCTGATTGAGATGCTGCAAGAGTATAGTGATATATTTGCTTGGTCGTATGAGGATATGCCTGGGTTAGATACGGACATGGTTGTGCACCGTCTGCCGTTGCGAGAAGAATGTCCGCTTGTTAAACAGAAACTCAGAAGAACCATACTAGACATGGCTGTGAAAATCAAGGAGGAAGTGCAAAAACAGTGGGATGCTGGTTTCCTAGCCATTACAACTTATCCGTCGTGGGTTGCTAATATAGTACCAGTGCCGAAGAAAGATGGTAAAGTGTGAATGTGTGTAGACTACCGTGATCTGAATAGGGCGAGCCCGAAAGACGACTTTCCACTTCCTCACATTGATGTGCTGGTTGATAACACTGCTCAGTTCTCCGTATTCTCCTTCATGGACGGCTTCTCAGGCTATAATCAGATCAAAATGGCACCAGAAGACATGGAGAAAACTACCTTCATTACTCCCTGGGGAACATTTTGCTACAAAGTGATGCCCTTCGGACTGAAGAATGCTAGGGCAACATATCAACGTGCTATGACGACTCTCTTTCATGACATGATGCACAAAGAGATCGAGGTTTATGTTGATGATATGATTGCCAAATCCCAGACAGAGGAGGAGCATTTGGTTAATCTGCTGAAACTGTTCAAAAGACTTAGGAAGTTCAGGTTGAGACTGAACCCTAACAAGTGCACCTTTGGGGTGAGGTCGGGTAAACTACTGGGGTTTATTGTGAGCGAAAAGGGAATAGAGGTTGATCCTGCGAAGATAAAAGCTATACAAGAAATGCCGACGCCTAAAACAGAAAAAGAAGTGCGTGGGTTTTTAGGGAGGTTGAACTACATTGCTCGGTTCATATCTCACCTAACTGCGACATGCGAGCCGTTATTCAAATTGCTGAAAAAGGATCAAGTGTTGACCTGGAATGAAAATTGTCAAAAGACGTTCGACAAGATAAAAGAATACTTGCAGGAACCTCCTGTTTTGATACCCCCAGTGGCCGGGAGACCTTTGATTATGTATTTGACGGTTCTTGAGGAAAGTATGGGTTGTGTTCTCGGTCAACACGACGAGACCGAACATAAAGAGCATGCGATCTACTATTTGAGTAAGAAGTTTACCGACTGTGAGTCCAGATACCCAATGCTCGAGAAGACGTGTTGCGCGCTAGCCTGGGCCGCCAAACGTTTGAGGCAATACATGCTGAATCATACAACCATGCTAATTTCAAAGATGGATCCAATCAAATACGTGTTTGAGAAGCAAGCACTCTCCGGAAGAATTGCCCGATGGCAGATGGTGTTAACCGAATACGATATCCAATATGTCTCGCAAAAGGCTATTAAAGGTAGCATTCTGTCAGAGTACCTTGCGGAGCAGCCTGTTGAGGACTACCAATCGATGAGGTTTGATTTTCCTGACGAGGATATCATGTACCTGAAGATGAAAGATTGTGAAGAACCGTTGCCAGACGAAGGACCAGAGTTGGGTTCCAAATGGCAATTGATATTTGACGGAGCAGTTAATTCCTATGGTAGTGGAATAGGTGCAATTATCACTACTCCTCAGGGGTCGCACATCCCCTTTACTGCCCGATTGACCTTTCCTGTTACCAATAATGAGGCTGAATATGAGGCTTGCATCATGGGTCTGGAAGAAGCCATTGATTTGCGAATCAAGAACCTGGATGTATACAGAGACTCAGCTCTAGTGGTGAATCAGATTAAAGGAGAATGGGAGACACGTCAGCCCAATTTGATACCATATATGAATTATGCAAGGAGATTGTTGCCTTTCTTTGACAAGGTGGAATTGCATCACGTACCGCGAGCAGAAAATCAAATGGCTGACGCCCTAGCGACATTGTCTTCAATGTATAAAGTTAACTTCTGGAACGAAGCTCCCCGGATTGTTATCTCTCGGCTCGATAGGCCTGCCTTCATATTCGCCATTGACGAGGCTCCTGATGGTAAACCCTGGTACTTTGACATTCAGAACTTCCTGAAGAACAAGGAGTATCCGGCTGGGGCATCCAGTCGGGATCAGAAGACTCTCAGGAGATTGGCTGGCAATTTCTATCTGAACCCGGACGGTGTCCTATACAAAAGAAACCACGACTTGGTGTTGCTACACTGTGTAGATGAGAAAGAGGCAAAGTTGCTCATGGAAGAGATACATGAGGGTACATTTGGTGCACATGCTGGTGGGCATGCTATGACGAGAAAACTGCTGCGGGCAGGTTATTATTGGCTAACTATGGAAACAGACTGTTTCAAGTTTGCAAAGAGGTGTCATAAATGCCAGATTTATGCGTACAAGATCCATGTGCATCCAAGTCCTCTGAATGTGATGTCATCACCGTGGCCTTTCTCGATGTGGGGGATTGATATGATTGGCAAGATTGAGCCTACAACATCAAACGGACACCGGTTCATTTTGGTGGCAATCGATTACTTCACCAAATGGGTGGAGGCAGCGTCATATGCCAATGTAACCAAACAAGTGGTAGCCAGATTTATCAAACGAGATATTATCTGCAGATATGGAATCCCTGAGCGGATTATCACCGACAACGGTTCAAATTTGAATAATAAAATGATGAAAGAGCTGTGTCAGAATTTTAAGATTGAGCACCACAACTCTTCTCCTTACCGGCCTAAGATGAATGGCGCTGTTGTGGCGGCCAATAAGAACATAAAGAAGATTATTCAGAAGATGGTTGTGACGTATAAGGACTGGCACGAGATGCTACCTTTCGCTTTGCACGGTTATTGTACGACGGTATGCACATCAACCGGGGCAACCCCTTTTTGATTGGTATACGGGATGGAGGCGGTGTTACCGTTGGAGGTCGAGATTCCTTCCCTGAGGGTTTTACGTGATGTCCAACTTGACGAGGCAGAATGGGTTAAAGATAGACTAAATTAGCTCAGCTTAATGGATGAGAAGAGACTGGCTTCTCTAGCATATGGTCGGTTATATCAGAGCCGGATGAAGAAAGCTTACGACAAGAAGGTATGCCCTCGAAGCTTTCAGACGGGCGATCTTGTTTTGAAAAAGATTCTCCCACCATAATCAGATCACAGGGGCAAGTGGACTCCTAACTACGAAGGTCCCTACGTTGTCAGAAAAGTCTTCTCTAGAGGAGCCTTGTTACTATCCACCATGGATGGTGAAGAATTTACGTCTCCTGTGAATTCGGACGCAGTTAAAAAATACTTTGCTTGAAAGTGACCCGCTGGATAGTAAAAAGAGAGTCCAGGCAAAAATGGGGCATCCCGGTGAACCATAAAAAATGAATAAAAGGTTCGGGCAAAAGTTAGGGATAAAATTGAAAAGATGTACACCCGCGAAGTCGAAAACCTGAATAGGGCGACTTCGGCAAAAAAGGGTATCCCGGTGAATTGATAACCCGCAAAGGGCGGTTCACACAAAAGTTAGGGATTGAAAAAGCAAATGATTGCGGTCCGGATTTGATACGGCATTGCTTAGTGGTTTGGGAGTACCTGGGGCCATCTATCCAAAAACAATCTCTTCCGAAGATCGAGTGCCGGGAAAGCGCAGAGTTAGGCGAGTCATGGGAGGATCAGCTCGTGGTGTTTGTCTATGTCACGTTGCCGACTTGTATACAAATATTATTTTGTATTTTCTTTATGCTTATCGTGCATATATTTATGTGTGGTTGTGCGTAACTTCCTCTTTTCAGGAGTTGCATCCAGTGTACAAAACTTTGCCTATTCAGAGGCCCATTATCAATAAAACATGTTATTAAGTACTTGATGCTTGTTCTTTACTGTTTTGTTTGTGAAAGACGCCAATGTTTTTGATAAACTTGCACTTATATAATCTTGTTGGCCCTTGCCGATTGTAATACCCCAAATTTTGCCCTAAGATTTGTCGTCGCATTTCATTGCATTTTTATTGCATTTAATCAATTACTAACAAATTTGTGTAGTCGTTTGACTTTTTGCAGGTAAATATCATATGGCATGCATTTTTTTTCTAAAAAGTAAAAATGGCACAATTGGCAAGAGGACATGTGTAAGGAGTTGTGAGTGTGAGAGGTTGAGAGTTCGAATCTCACCTTTGTCACTTTTTGTTTTTTATTACTTTTACTCTAAATTTTTCTATCTTTCATTAAAAAATAACAAAAATAGTTTTTTATTATTATTTAATTATTATTTTCGTATTTTAATTAAATCATTTTTTAAAATATTATTTTTTTCACTTTTTTCTAAATTATTCATAAAAATATCCAAAAAATCATAAAATAAAAAAATATTGAAAAAAATTTTGTTCTTTTTATAATATTTTTGATTTTAGGAATCAATAGGATTATTAGTTTTTATTTTAAGTTTATTTTAATTATTTTAAATAATTTAAATTGTATTTTTTCTTAGCTAATTATTTAGTTTGGGCTTTAAAATGGACTTTAGGGACATTATTGACAATTTGGTGTTAACCCTAATTTGTTCCCTATATATACATGTGTTGCTTTGTTGAAAAAGGGGAGAATGAAAAAAACCTAAGAAGAGTGAGTGCCGTTTACCGTTATTTCTTTTCCTTCATCTATTACTGTTGTTTCTTTTTCTTCATCGTTTACCGTTATTTCTTTTCCTTCATCTATTACTGTTGTTTCTTTTTCTTCATCTTTTACCGTTATTTTTTCTTCATCTATTACCGTTATTTCTTTTTCTTTATCTATTACTATTACGTTTATATATTTATAATTTTTAAATTGTTAGAGTTTATATATATAAGATTAATTTTTGATCGAATTATATCGATACGATGTTTGCACATTTGTGTGCATGACGCGTGACATTTGTGTTAGTTCGATCTGGTTGCGATGATTGCAGTTTTGCGTGAGCAATAATACTGTTTTTTTGCTTAATTTCTTTTTCTTTGCGATAAATTTTGTTTCGTCCGATTTAGATCTGGTTGCGCTGAGCGCATTTCTGCGTTAGCAACATTGTTGGGTTATTTGGCACATTTAAAATTCATTATTGCTTTATTATTATTATTATTAGTATTATTATTATCATTATTTATTATTATTATTATTATTATTATTATTATTATTAGTATTATTATTATTATTATTATTATTTATTATTATTATTATTATTATTATTACAATTATTATTATTTTTATCATTAATTTATTAAAACCTGTTATAATATAAAAATCTCTTTTTAAAAATAAATAACATTAACATATTTTCCAAATTAGTATGAAAACCTATTATTTTTAAGAAAAACTTTTTTTTAGATAAATTTAAAATAATAACTAAAATCTTTTTTTAAAATAATAACTAGAACCGTTTTTAAAAAAAATATATAATAATAACATTAAACCTTTTTTTTTAAAATAAAACCTTTTTGTTAGATAATTAAATTAAGACTATTTTTGAAAAGTTTTTTTTAATAATATTAAAACCTCTTTTTTAACTTAAATCAAAAGCTTTTTTATATATCACAAATAAACAACAAAGAATATCTATAACTTTCGCACTTCCGTTTCATAACTCGTCTAATTACTGTCTGACTCTGTCTACTAACCTTGTGTATTCAATGTGCAGCTTGTTACGTTGCTATTAGCTATTTTAATGTGTTTTTCAATTCAAGTTGTATTATAATTGTATCTGTTTCTCATTTGTAACTTCGCGAACAAATTATCGCGTTTACCTTTCCGCACTTTAATTTCTGTTGTTTGTATGGTTTAAATTCGCGCATTTGCATCGTTAATTTGTCCCATTGCATTCCTCCGAAGGATTAGGTCTAGCCGTTTGGCCGCCATGCCAATAGTCCTCAAAACTTCAAACCCTTACAAACCCTAACTTTTCACAAATGTCTCGCCGTGGACAAAATTACAAAACTACCCCTAGCTTTAGGTCAAAGAGTCGCCGCACTCATTTTAGGGTTTCCCGCCGCGGAATCCCTAACCTAACCCTAATGCACTTAACAATTTATAACATAGAGATCGGAGTTTAAGACTCCATGTAAGCGTGTCCTTAAGATGCGTTTATTCCCCTTGAGACCTTGACCACAGTCAAGAAGTCTCTAACCTCCCTTTTGAGGGGAACTACAGTTACTCTGATTCCATTCCCGTAAGGATATGTAGGCACAAGATGCGATGTCTTGCCGAGTAAACTTAGAATTAACCCCTAAGTCTTTTTTTAATTTTCAATCCTTTGTATATACCCTAAAGCAAAATAATTAATGAAATAAATAAAAAAATAAACAAAAGGTTCCCGTAGAGTACTACGGAAGTTTAGGGTGCTAATACCTTCCCTAAATTTAACCAACCCCCGAACCTTAGATCTCTCCCTTTTAGGTTTTTCCTTTCTTTAACCTTTCCTTCGGATAAATCAAAGACCGGTTGTAAATGAATTAAGATTCAAGTTAATCAATAGCTTGACATCCAAATTTCACCGCAACAGAAAATGGCGACTTCACTGGGGAGTCCTAACTATTGAGGGTTATCCCTATTTTGTTTATTTTTCTTTATATATTTGTTTTATTATATATTTTGCTCACTTGTATGTATATATTGGGGTACCTTACTTGGAGTTACTGTGTTGTGAGATAAGTCCTACACCCGGACTTGAGCGACCTTATGATAGGATGGCTGATATATTCGACGAGGCTTATAGGGAGTGAGTCCCGACTAAGCTAAATCGAGAATCACCGCTCAGTTGAGACACTTTCGAAAATGGTTCGGTTGATCGAGTGTAGTCGTGAAAACTTTTACCGTTATCGATTGGAGTCTGTGATACTGGGAACCGTAGTACCTTTACACCATCTTGACCTTATATAGGACGTAGTGCGGGAACTATGTGGGAGTAGTCCTACAATGGTTGCTACGTGATACTACGCTCGAACGAGGTTCTCTTGAGAATATTATCGACCCTTGAGTCAGTCGAGAAGTTGATAATATCTGAAAGATGGGATGATAACTTTGGGCACTTTTTTAGAACCCTTGTTCTGCAGGTACAATTAACCTATAGTATACACCACTTTGGGAAGGGTAGACCTTGACTCCATTCATTGTTCCTCTAAAATTAGGACCTTTGTTTGCTTATGTGCGTTTGTGCTTTGCATCCATAAAGCATCATATCATTTCTAGTTTCAAGGAATTCAAAAGTCCTTTGCAAATTCAAGAAGTCCTACATTTTAAAGTCTAACAGCTTTTCTCGCTTTCCTAAAAGGGAATGTTTGCAATCGACCGTTGAAATTCTTGAGACCATTGCATGGCATTAGCATCACATTTTTGCATTGCATTTATCCCCCAGTTTCTCCTTCTTGGTCCTATCGTCTTCTAGTGTACCTTTGAGTCATCAAGCTGATTCCTCGACACAGATATCAGACCAGAAACGGAACAGGAGTCACTTTGATCCTATTCTCATGACTTACACAGAGCTATATCCTGACTTAGTCCGGCAAGGACTGATTACTACAAAGGCTTTACCACCTCCTCTTAATCCTCCGGCTGGATTTAGGGCTGATCTCCATTGTGCTTCCCATGAGGGTGCCCCAGGCCATGACTTGGAGCATTGTTTTGCATTGAAGGCTAGAGTGTGTGAATTGGTTAGAACTGGAATACTTGATTTTACAGACAGTCATCCGGATGTTCAGAAAAATCCCTTGCCAGTACATCAGAAATGAAGTTTTGTCACTAGGTCTTTTGTTTCTCGTTGTTTGCACTTTCCTTATTTTGTTTAAGTTGTTTGCTTTTAATTATGTTTGTACTTTCATTAATGAAATAAGCATTGCGACTTTTGATTCAATTCATTTCCGTCCATTTATTTGCATCTTTATGCTTTATTCTTCAAATGTTTACTTCTTGTCCAAAATTTTGATATGCTAAGATTGGAGGGAGGATGATGAAAACTTTATACCCATAGTTGCTGTCAGTATGCTTTCAATCAAACCTTGTTGACGATGTAAGGCATTGTTTCAATTCCCAAACACTGGAGAAATAAGGAAGTTAATCCCTCGTTACCCCCTTCGAGCCTAGAAGTTGGAGTTTCTTTCGTTACAAAAAACCCACAATTTTTAACCTTGGGATGGGTAGTTCTCAGTTAACTTGGTTGTGTGTTCATACGATACACCTTTCATTAACAAATTTTCCTTCGCACACGTCAAACAAGTGTCAAAGATGTTTTCTAATCAAAAGGTCGATGATGGTTCACCGTAATCATTAAAATCAAACAGTCACTTTCCTTCACACAAAAAAATAATATAAAAAAATCAAAAGAAGCCCGCTAAGTCAAAACCTATGAAGGAGACTTAGGCAAAACTGGGGCATCCCGCTGACTGTAAACTCTAAAATAAACAGTTTAGGCAAAATTTAGGGATAATACAAAGAGATTTTTAAATCCTTATCTTGAAAATCCTCAATGTCAAAATAATCAAATGTTATAGGGGAGTAGTGGCTGCCTTTCCACAAGTCCCTTGACTTTGAACCATCATTGCTACCATAAGTTCAATTCCTAACTTATGGGAACCTGAATGCATAACATGAGTTAACTGAGTGTAGGACTGGAGATCATCACGTAGATTGGATGGGTACAAATAAATTTTGAGCCTTTATCTTTTGTTTCATAAACCGTGAACCAGGCCACATTACAACCCTCAAAATACCTAATTGAAGCAAGGTTATTTTGAAAGTATACTACTGCAAGGTTGCGTAACCTGACTCCTAAAGATCTTTGTGAATCATTTATTTTGGCAGTACACCTTTGTTTTAAACTTTGAGCGTCTTGAACCGTTGTGTTCTGACTAACGACTCATGTATTTTCCATCTTTCAAAAATAATTTTGATTTCAAAAGTCGCATGAACTTTGCATTACCATGTTTGTATGAATATTTTTGTTTGCAAACTGGCTTTCCTCTAAGGAATTTTCAAACAATGAGAAACTTGGTCAAGTGATCTTATCAGGGGCAAGTTCCTTTTACATCCTGTCAAAGAATTAGTTCAAGATTTGTTCAAGGCAATATCTTCTCAGATTTGGTTTATCCAGAGAATTGTTCAAGACCCAGACTGGGGCAAGCCCTCCGAGGATACAGCAAAACAGTCGATTCCATGAATTAGACAGCTGAAGCAATTATCAGTTCATTTGACCTGGGGCAGTTTACTTGCATAATCCCTAAGCAGTTAGTCATCATTCCTACAGTGACTATCAACTTGATACAGTTTAACAGAATGACAGTGATCTCCGTGTTGAGGAATCAGTCCTCCAGTTTTGTCATCTCACCGAAAGAGTCGAGCCTTGTCGTCGATGTCTGCATTTGCATTTGATCATATCTCATAGCATAATTCCTATACATGTGCATATCTTGGGTGCTTTATTCCCCATTTACATTTCTATCTTGGGTGCTTTATTCCCCATTTACATTTCTATCTTGGGTGCTTTACTCCGCATTTACATTTTTATCTTGGGTGCTTTACTCCCCATTTACATTTTTATCTTGGGTGCTTTACTCCCCATTTACATTTTTATCTTGGGTGCTTTACTCCCCATTTACATTTTTATCTTGGGTGCTTTACTCCCCATTTACATTTCTATCCTGGGTGCTTTACTCCCCATTTACATGTCTATCTTGGGTGCTTTACTCCCCACTTACCTTCTATCCTTGGGTGTTTTATCCTCCATGTACCTTTATCTCGGGTGTTTTATTCCCCGTTTACCAGATATTCCTGGGTTTACCTAACATCATGGTGTTTTACCCCCATTTACTTTTTTTTTCTCCCTGAGGTCGTGTTTTACTCGCGTCTTACCTTGTGGGCAAAATTTATTTACTTGGCATCATGGGTGTTTTATCCCCATTTGCGTTTTTCTCCTGAGCTCGTGTTTTACCCGCGTCTTACCTTGCGGACAATTTCTAATTTACTTGGCACCTATCAACAATTCTGTGTCGTGTCTACCCGACGTTCTTCCAGATATGACATGTCTTCTTCCCTAGTGCAATTCCTCGATGGGTCGTCCCCTGTGACGTTGTTTCGTCTGTATCCGTGCATTTGTCATTTTCATCATACGCATCATATCAGATTCATATCATATTTAGCATTATAGTTCGTTTTGTTTTGTCCATATCATTGCATAGCACTGCGTCTAAAGGCAAAATTTTCGGTTATCTGTATTTAAATCCCTCCACCATGATTTCTCGAGTCTCCGTTGCTCAAATCACCCGGTGAAGTTATTTAAATAGGGGCAACTGTAATACCCCAAATTTTGCCCTAAGATTTGTCGTCGCATTTCATTGCATTTTTATTGCATTTAATCAATTACTAACAAATTTGTGTAGTCGTTTGACTTTTTGCAGGTAAATATCATATGGCATGCATTTTTTTTTAAAAAGTAAAAATGGCACAATTGGCAAGAGGACATGTGTAAGGAGTTGTGAGTGTGAGAGGTTGAGAGTTCGAATCTCACCTTTGTCACTTTTTGTTTTTTATTATTTTTACTCTAAATTTTTCTATCTTTCATTAAAAAATAACAAAAATAGTTTTTTATTATTATTTAATTATTATTTTCGTATTTTAATTAAATCATTTTTTAAAATATTATTTTTTTCACTTTTTTCTAAATTATTCATAAAAATATCCAAAAAATCATAAAATAAAAAAATATTGAAAAAAATTTTTGTTCTTTTTATAATATTTTTGATTTTAGGAATCAATAGGATTATTAGTTTTTATTTTAAGTTTATTTTAATTATTTTAAATAATTTAAATTGTATTTTTTCTTAGCTAATTATTTAGTTTGGGCTTTAAAATGGGCTTTAGGGACATTACTGACAATTTGGTGTTAACCCTAATTTGTTCCCTATATATACATGTGTTGCTTTGTTGAAAAAGGGGAGAATGAAAAAAACCTAAGAGGAGTGAGTGCCGTTTACCGTTATTTTTTTTCCTTCATCTATTACTGTTGTTTCTTTTTCTTCATCGTTTACCGTTATTTCTTTTCCTTCATCTATTACTGTTGTTTCTTTTTCTTCATCTTTTACCGTTATTTTTGTCTTCATCTATTACCGTTATTTCTTTTTCTTTATCTATTACTGTTACGTTTATATATTTATAATTTTTAAATTGTTAGAGTTTATATATATATATATATATAAGATTAATTTTTGATCGAATTATATCGATACGATGTTTGCACATTTGTGTGCATGACGCGTGACATTTGTGTTAGTTCGATCTGGTTGCGATGATTGCAGTTTTGCGTGAGCAATAATACTGTTTTTTTGCTTAATTTCTTTTTCTTTGCGATAAATTTTGTTTCGTCCGATTTAGATCTGGTTGCGCTGAGCGCATTTCTGCGTTAGCAACATTGTTGGGTTATTTGGCACATTTAAAATTCATTATTGCTTTATTATTATTATTATTAGTATTATTATTATCATTATTTATTATTATTATTATTATTATTAGTATTATTATTATTATTATTATTTATTATTATTATCATTATTATTATTATTATTATTATTACAATTATTATTATTTTTATCATTAATTTATTAAAACCTGTTATAATATAAAAATCTCTTTTTTAAAATAAATAACATTAACATATTTTCCAAATTAATATGAAAACCTATTATTTTTAAGAAAATTTTTTTTTTAGATAAATTTAAAATAATAACTAAAATCTTTTTTTAAAATAATAACTAGAACCGTTTTTTAAAAAATATATAATAATAACATTAAACCTTTTTTTTAAAAATAAAACCTTTTTGTTAGATAATTAAATTAAGACTATTTTTGAAAAGTTTTTTTTAATAATAATAAAACCTCTTTTTTAACTTAAATCAAAAGCTTTTTTATATATCACAAATAAACAACAAAGAATATCTATAACTTTCGCACTTCCGTTTCATAACTCGTCTGATTACTGTCTGACTCTGTCTACTAACCTTGTGTATTCAATGTGCAGCTTCTTACGTTGCTATTAGCTATTTTAATGTGTTTTTCAATTCAAGTTGTATTATAATTGTATTTGTTTCTCATTTGTAACTTCGCGAACAAATTATCGCGTTTACCTTTCCGCACTTTAATTTCTGTTGTTTGTATGGTTTAAATTCGCGCATTTGCATCGTTAATTTGTCCCATTGCATTCCTCCGAAGGATTAGGTCTAGCCGTTTGGCCGCCATGCCAATAGTCCTCAAAACTTCAAACCCTTACAAACCCTAACTTTTCACAAATGTCTCGCCGTGGACAAAATTACAAAACTACCCCTAGCTTTAGGTCAAAGAGTCGCCGCACTCATTTTAGGGTTTCTCGCCGCGGAATCCCTAACCTAACCCTAATGCACTTAACAATTTATAACCTAGAGATCGGAGTTTAAGACTCCATGTAAGCGTGTCCTTAAGATGCGTTTATTCCCCTTGAGACCTTGACCACAGTCAAGAAGTCTCTAACCTCCCTTTTGAGGGGAACTACAGTTACTCTGATTCCATTCCCGTAAGGATATGTAGGCACAAGATGCGATGTCTTGCCGAGTAAACTTAGAATTAACCCCTAGGTCTTTTTTTAATTTTCAATCCTTTGTATATACCCTAAAGCAAAATAATTAATGAAATAAATAAAAAAATAAACAAAAGGTTCCCGTAGAGTACTACGGAAGTTTAGGGTGCTAATACCTTCCCTAAATTTAACCAACCCCCGAACCTTAGATCTCTCCCTTTTAGGTTTTTCCTTTCTTTAACCTTTCCTTCGGATAAATCAAAGACCGGTTGTAAATGAATTAAGATTCAAGTTAATCAATAGCTTGACATCCAAATTTCACCGCAACACCGATAATTGCTAAAACTTCAAATTGACTGAAGTAATGTCACAGATGCTAACCCGGATAGATTCTGTTGTATAGGCCTGTTTTGTCTCGTTTGTGTTTTGCAGGATTCTTACCTTTAGAGCAAATGGTCAGGAATTGTATTCCCCAGCCAAGGTCGCTTGACGTAAGACCTAATTCCAGTTGATGTCATTCCTCAGCTAGTCGCAGCTTGTCCCCCGAGATTTGAAATGACGTTTATCCCTTCCCGAAGGAGGGAGTTATTTTCCCCAGGAGAGTGTCCTCATGGAAAGCCGTCCATAGGATTAATCCCAGCAAGTCAAAATCAATGTCCCCTGTAGAGGTTGCGCTCCTCAGCGAATCGAAGATGTGCACGTTCAATCTCCAGCATGGGAGAGTCCCGCAATAGCTAACCGAGTTGTTGGTTCGAAAGGTTTATATTCACGAAGGATGGTTTTATTGCTCCCCACAAGTCGTCATGCCATTGACAGGATGTCGATCCTCAGCAGAGTGGTAATTCGGAATGTGCAAACTGTGCCCAGACAGTGTGTTTCGCCCAGAAGTGTCGCTTCTTTCCCAGCTAAGTTTGTTCACCAGCAGGGTGTCTGTTCTTTCCTCCCAGCGGAAATTGATGTTTAGTCTCTCCCCGGCAGAGGTGGTTGTGTTTCTGGCGTTTATTTCGCCAGGATATTTTGTGATACTTGTTCTCCCCAGTAGAGTTGGCGTTACCCTCAGCATTCATGTTGTTGAGACATCATTGTCAGAGTGGCCCCGGCAGCTTGAGCCTGCATTTACATTTGCATATATCGTCGTATTTGCATCTACTCAAACGCGTAGCATTTCCGTGCCATACGGAGCATTACGCCATTTTCAAACATACGCATTTTGAAACATAAATCAGGTTGGTTAACCTTTGTGCTTGCAGGTGTGTTTTCTTAGCAGGTGTATGGATTTCTAGCTCAGATCTGTGACCAGACATTCGAGGTCTTGCCGTGAGACGGGTGATGATACGGTTCATCTTACTATTTTCCCCATAGAGTTACTTGGTCAAGTTTCTCTTTGTCCCCGAGCAGAGTTATTTGTTTAAATTTCTCTTGTTCCCCCGCCAGGGTGGCTTGTCGAAGTTTCTCTTATCCGGCCAGCAGATTATTTTCTTCAAATATGTTGTTACGTCAATGTCAAGGGGTTTCATGAATCAAATTTCAGAAGCTGCCGCCGGTTATCGAAACAGGCGTCCGGCAGTTTGATTTCCAAATATCCCTAGTAGAGTCCGCCTCAAAGTCGCTGTCACGTCAGTACTAAAAGGTTTGTGGGATCAATGGAGTTAGTTATTGCAGGGATAAGCGGAGAAGTTGTATTCAGAGTATCTTCCCGTATGAACAGACGGATGTATTTTTCTTACTGGTTGACAGAAGGATTTCCCCGGAGATCGTCAAAATTTTATTGCCTATGTTGATAGGACTTCCTCGTGTTGACGAGATATGAGTCCTGACGTGGACAATTTATTTGCTTCGTGCTAGTGAAGTGGGTGTCCTAACGTGGACAAATTTATTTCCTCGGGTTGACGAGATGGGCTAGTTCTAACGTGGACAGATTTGATTTCTCCGTATTGATGGAATGTGAAGTCCTGACGTGGACAAAATTGATTAATCTTCGTGTTGGTGTCCTGACATGGACCATTTATCCCCAGCAGATATCTTCCTACGTGTCGGAGAAATATGTGTTCTGACGTGGACAAGTTTATAGTTCTTTGTGTTGACAAGATGCGCGAGTCCTGACGTGGACAAATTTATCTTTCTTCGTGTTGGCGAAGCGTGAGTCCTGATGTGGACAAGTTTTATTTCCTTAGCGGGTCGAAGATGCGCGAGTCCTGACATGGACGAATTTATCTTTCTTCGTGTCGACGAAACGGTGTCCAGTCGTGGACAAATCAAGACGAGATGTGAGTCCTGACGTGGACAAATCAAGATGAGATGCGAGTCCTAACATGGACAATGTTATTCCTAATGTGGACAAATCAAGATGAGATGCGAGTCCTAACGTGGACAGTGAGTCCTAACGTGGACAGTGTTTTCCTAACGTGGACGATTTATTCCTAACGTGGACAGGTTACTCCTAACGTGGACATTTTATTCCTAACGTGGACGATTTATTCCTATGTTGATAGGATCCCCTCGTGCTGACAAAATGCAGATGATTCATCCCCAGCGAAGTCACCGGGATCTCTCCGTGTTGACAGGTGGAGTCCTGACGTGGACAAGTTAAGTTGAGATTTCTTCGTGTTGACGAACCAAGCATCCTAACATGGACAAAGTTCTATTCCTGTGTTGTCGAGACGTGAGTCCTGACGTGGACAGATTTGTGTTTATTCGTGATTTGACGAAATTTGGGTCCAGATGTGGGCAAGGTTACTCCTGTGATGACAGAATTTCTATTCGTGTTGACGAATTTGTTTCCCTTCTTGTGTTGATAAGGTAAGTCCAGTTGTGGACGGAGGTGTTTGTTGCAAAATTGTTCAGTACCTGTGGCGTTACATAGGTGGTTGAAGTTGAAATCAGAATTATTATCAGACGTTGGATCAGTTGTTGCTGTAACAACCAGATTCAGTTGGTGGATGTCGTTCCCAAGCAGTGTGCAGTTTATTTCTGCGGTTGGCAAATTTCCGGGTTTCTTGGTATTCAACCGTCTCATACCTTGATTGTTTGAAGGCCGTTCGCTCTTCAACCAGTCGGTTCCAAGCCGTTTAAATGGCGTAATGCTCCATACGAAATGGAAATGCTATGCATTTGGGAGGATGCTAATGTAAAATGCAAATGCAAAAGAACCACCCCAGCAAAATAAATGCTAGGGAGAAAAGATACCCATTCTACTGGGGAGAGACAACAACCCTACCGGGGATAAATGACACATGCCAGCAAACTGGACATACTGGGAAACCAAGCCCTAGACGGCCTCCTGGAATTAAACCTGGTGTATTGCTCTTTCAAGAACCAAAATCTTCACCGCTGGGGATCAACTCATATCCTGTTGAGAAAAACGCCCTGGATGGTGTTGTACCCCAAAATTTGCTCAACCTTTTCTTGCCTGATTTATGTTTCATTGCATTTCCTTTGCATAGTTACATCATGTACATAATTCAATCATTGGCATATCATAACATAGCTCATCCAACAGGGGATCAAGGGTGTCTATCAAGAGAAGAGCCTAGCAAGAGGTGTTATCCAAGATTGAGAAGTCATCCAAGCCATCAAGAAGTGATTTGAAGTCTTGAGAAGTTTGAGTGCCTACATGTGGGTTTTGCTCCTATCTTGAGGAATATTGAGAATCATCAGTGGGATAAGAAGCATGGAATGTGAATTTGAGGTGTGTATGGATCTCATGGGATGCCTATAGGGCCATATTAAAGCTGAGACAAGTCATTGATTCAAGTACAAGAGCCACAGTTGAGGTGCAGTCAACTAGGGTTCCATCTGGGTCAATCCTAGGCCAATTGAGTAATTGAAGAGCACCAAAGCCTACTTTGAGGTCATGGGATTCATGGATTGGTATGTTGATACATGTGTGGTGTTGTGCCAAGGTTAAGCAAAGAAAGATCAAGAATGTGGGAAGTTGCTAAATTAGGGTTTTAGTGTAAAATCCCCCGTTTAGTGCCTAACTTCAAAGCCACATAAGTCAAAATATAAGTTTCAAATGGATCTTTGGCCAACATGAAACTTGTAGAGCTTCTAAATACCTTTAATTTGAGTACTAGAAGTCTTCAATAAGATTTGTAGAACTCAAGTTATGGTCTTTGCAAATTAAAGGTCATCAGAGGACTATGAAATTTATCTGTGAAAGTCACTTGACTTCTAAGAAACTTTTTCCCTTCAAGGAATTTTCAAATGAATTCTTGGCCAACATAAGAGTTGTAGATCTTGATCTTAGCTTTCCATAGAGTCCTAGAAGTCCTCAAGGGGATGTATAGAACTCAAGTTATGATCTTGGCAAGCCAGGGGTGTTTTGGGTATTGGTGATTATAAGTCATTCTCAAGCATGGATCAAAATCTCCAACTTAGGGGCCTCAAATGAAAAATTGTTTAACTAGAAAGTTGCTCAAAATAGGGTTTTAACCTTGACCATGCACAAGGAGATTTTGAATTGGCTCATAGGAGAAGTTGGTTTGAAATGGTTTTTAAATGAAGAAATTAAAGTCATTTAAAAGGCAAAAATGTGATTTCTTGATTTCATGGCCAAACCAAGCAATGTTATATACCAATTTGATCAGAAAACATGTTTTGGAAAGGATGACAATATTACTTTTTGGATTTGAGGTCATTTGCATGTGGTTCCTTTTTGTTACTTAAGAAGGAAGTAACATATCAATCCATGGCCATGGGATCAAAAAACAAGGGAATTGCACATCCAATTCAGTTCTAAATATCATGAGGAGAGAATTTCAAGTGAGATCAAGGCCAAGAACAGAGCAATTGGTGACTGTCACACATGAGATTTTGAAGGAAAATGAGAAATTGAAATTCTCATTTAAATTGTTACAGAAGTTTCTAGAGGGTTCTATCAGTTTCTATATAAGCATTGCATTGGATTCAGATCATTTTTTGGCAAGGATCGAGCAAGGAATCATAGAGAGCAACTGAATTTTCTCAACTCCAACTCAGAATCGGTTTTGGATTTGCAAGCACAATCAAGCCAAATTGAAGATTGAGGAAGCTTCATCTTGCATCATTGAACATTTCTAGAAAGGTTTGAAGGTGGAATCGTGCTCCAAGTGCTTCTGTTAGTGAGTTTTCATCAGGTTAGTAACTTCCAGATTCTACATTGATCTAGAGAGAATTGAGTAGAATCTTGCATGTGGTTAGGGCCTAGGATGCATAAGGATCGTTTCTGGATAGGTTTGGGAGCAATTAGAGACCAAATTAGGGTGATGCCATTTTCTGTTGAAGCTTGTATCTCTTAGTTCTTGAAGTTTTAATGGCGTTTGGATGGTTAGTTTTGACCAGGGAGGAGTGTAGTACACAATAGGATCATTAATTTTAGGTTTTGAGGTGATTCAAGATTTGTGATTTTTCTGAAATTGGAATCGTATTTGGAGTTGGAGTGAGAATCAATACAAATGGAGGTCATATTCGTGATCAGGATGAAATTTCAGGTGAGATAGGATATTTGGTTGTTGAGTTTGATGCGTTTTTGGGATTGCCTCACCGGAGAAGACGGTGGCGCAAAGCTCAGGCCACCGTCTGAGTTTCTCCCTCCATTTTCAAATATTTTGGGGACGATGACTCCCAACCCTCAGATCATGCTTTGACCCTTGACCAAAACCCCAATCCACGGCCACGATGGTGTTTCAATTACTGAAGGGTTTAGTTTGGTTGAAACGCCCCGTTTCATTAAAGCTGAGTTTGGGTGGGCTTAAGACTGGCTTGCTAACCACACCTCCGTTTGGGGCCCAATGAGAAACACAACGTGAATGGATTGCTATTTAGCACAAACATTTTCTAATTTCCATTTTATTTTCTGATTATGTTTTAATTTCGTTTTGGGCTTAGGAAGACGCGCTATTGACACCCCCTTTTGGGCCCAGTCTGGAGAAATAACTGAATTTAATTGCTATTTGCAACGCGTTTTTATTATTTTCCATCACATTTTCTTTTATTTTACATTTTCATATAGTTTAGGAATAAATCCATAATAAATAGAAAAATTAGTCTTTTTAATCCAACTTTTTTTCCCTTGACTCTTTAGAGAGTCTGGAATTTTAGGAAATTAAGAAATATGTAATTCATGCATTTTATATTTTAATTGCATTTTTGCATTTTTATTGCTTTTATTTTCAATATGGTTGATGCATGTTCTTGCTGATTTTATTGTGATTGATTGGTGATGAATTTTGAGTAGATTCTTTTTGGGCTAGTTAGCTTAGATATGCATGTACCCATAGTAATTTTCTCATATTTTTGTGAGAGAATTTTAGGTTAGGTTGAACATTGAACATTAGGTGGTTTAGAAGTAGGGTTTTAAGATGATACCTTTAGGTTTAGGGCATAGTTTTAGGTCCAAATGGATGGTTAACCCCCTGGTTTTTGTATGAGAGATTCTTAAGAGGTTTAGGAACCCTTAGTAATTTTTGTAGGAGTTTACAATCATGTTTGATATTTTAAGTAGAATTAGTTTTAAGACTAACTTCTAGGTGTTTCTGATGAACTAATTTGGCTAGTTTAATTCAATAGTTCCCCTTAGATTAGTTCTCATGAAGGCCAATTGAAGGTTCTTTGGAGAGCTTGAAGGGGCTTAGATGTGAAGATTCTCTCATCTTGTGGAGTGCTTGTCAGGAGCTTAGGGAAACTAGGGTTTTAGGAAGAGCATCAGAGTAGTTCTACTTGCTTCTTCAAACATGGAGTATATTGTTCATCTCCATTTAATCCAATGACATAAAGTCCTTTTAAATAAGTCACATCTCTCCATAGGAGGGATGAATGGCATGCTTTAAGAGTAGAACTTTGAGGATGTCAGTCTCTCATAATGTTAAGTTCTCAGTGACTTCCCTTGGTTGTCATTGAGCTTCTTAACATTCCAACTTGATCTTGTTGAATGATTCTCCCTTGGAGGTGCTTGTTGAAGCTTGGTAAAGGAAAAGATGAGGTAGATTGTTGAAGCTAGGATTTTGTTTGCTTGTTGAAGCTAAGAGCTTATTGAGGTCAGGAGCTGGTTGAAGCTGTATACTGGTTGAAGTTGGCTGGGTTAAACTGGGGTCTTGTTGAAGTTTGAAGCTTGTTAAAGTTTAGGGCTTGTTGAAGAGTGAAAGTTCATTGGAGCTTGAAGAAGCAAGTTGTTGCTATCAACTTTCTGCTAGTTAATCATATGTTGCTGTCAGAGCTGCTGTTTGCTGTAGGAGTTTGGTGCTGCTGCTTGGGCTGCCTCCTCTGCTTTGGGTTTTGTTTTCTGTATTGTTTGTTGGCTTGTACAGCTTGCCCCCTAGGTTTGAAGTGAATGTTGATTCACTTTGCCTGTTGTTTTCCTAGGTTCGAGGTTGAGCATGACTCCCTTGCCTCGCTTGTACTGCTGCATCACATGCATTTTACTGTATTTGCTTGCTTTCTTTTCTGTTTATCCCCTAGGATCTCTGATTTCCTCTGTGCAGGAGGGAATTACGATAGACATTAGGATTCTTATCCATGCATGACAACATTAGGTTAGTTTCCCTTTCAACCATAGTTTTTAGAGCTTCTTTCTCTTCTTATCTCAAAACAACTCAAAAGCACAGTAATAAGGTTAGTCGACGTCGTATGTTACGAGCCTTAAGCTATTTGAGAAAAGGTTGCTGGAGGGTCACTCTTCAGTAATCTGACTGCTTAGTATGGTACCCTTAGGGTGACATGCGACGTAGTCACTCTCAAATCATAGTCTCTAGTGCGTCAGAGATTGCAAACAGACTAAAAAACACTTCTTTCGTAAAAGATTCAAAACAAACATCAAATTGTCATTTTTGTCCGCTTGGACTCTTAATCAAGGAAAACCCTTTTTGAAGGTAATAAAAACAGTCAGACAAGCTTGTGTCTTCCGTAGCCCGAACTACGTTTGCTCTGATCTTTCATGCTGTATGAAAGTACGTAGGCTAGGATGCCGTATCCCTGCTGTTGAGGAAACCGACCCTACGGGAGAGATACGGCCACCTACCGAGATTGACTTTGCTCCACAAGGGAAATCAGCCCTGACTGGCATTCCAGAAAACTCCGTCTTGCTTGGGGAGAAAATCCACTCTGCTTGGGATTACATCAAGTATCAACCTGTCTTGCTGAGGAATATCAGATACTCCTACTAGGAACTCCATTCTACTGGGGGAAATCCCATACTCCTGTTCCACCACTTACTCTGTCGAGGGAATCAGCACTGCACTATGCTAGAGAAAGCCCTGAATATCGACTCCGTTGGGAAAGGGCGTTACCGACGTTGCCTCTGCTGGAGAGGAAAGCTGGTTTACAAACCACCCTGCCGCTGAGGGAACCACTTCTATCTTGCTCTGCTGAGATCAAAATCCACCCTGCTGGGGGCTCACTTTCTCACGGAGACAAAGCTTTATTCTGCTGGAGATACAACATTTCAAACTTGATAATCAACCTTTGCCGGAGAGAGGAAACAACTCTGCCGGAGAGAGGAGACGACCACTTCACTGGGGAAGCAAAATCTTTGCTATGGGGAAGCAAACATCCTCATCGCTCATGCCTGACTGCATTTAACCTGTTGGGAATAACCGGCTGACAACAACTGCCAATTGCTGCGACTTGGCACTATTGAGGATAAGGAAATCTCACTCGGCCGAGGATAACCCTGCCGACCTGCAACAAAGAAAGACACCAGAAATATCCTATATGTGAAATGGTTACCTCAGTTACCATCCATGATACTTGCTGCTCAAGAAAAGTCAGCGCTTTCGTTATGCTCTGTACAACCTCTTGCTTTTACCTACAATGTTTACCAAAATAGCAGACATTTCACAAATAAAACAGTAAAACGGACAAGAAAAAGAAAGCTCTTGGACTGAAGTGAATACTTTATTGATGAAGGGCCTGTAAATAGGCGAATTACAATTCAGATGCAATTCCTGAAAAGAGGTAATTGCTCAAAACAAGAAAACAAATAAAATACAAATGTCGGCAATGTGGAAACAGACAACCACCATGTGTCGATTCGGCTATGACCTGTATGTCTTTGATGTTCCCCATGTTTTGCCTTCTGACAAGACTGACTGGACTGATTCCTTTCCTTCGGGATAACTACTCACAAGCGTACAGATCGAACGCAGGCCGTGATCATTTGCTTTTTAAATCCCTAACTTTTTCCTGGACCACCCTTTCGGGTTTTCAATCCACCGGGATACCCATTTTTGCCAAAGTCGCCTTTTCAGGTTTTCAACTTTGCGGGTTCATTCTTTTTCTTTTATCCCTAATTTTTTCCCGAACCTATTCTTTTTTATGGCTCGCCGGGATGCCCCATTTTTTCCTGGACTTTTCTTTTTGTGTCCAGCGGGTCTCTTTTAAGCAAAGTATTTTTTAACCATGTCCGCGTTCACAGGGGAAGAAAAATCTTCACCATCCATGGTAGATAGTAATAAGGCTCCACCAGAGAAAAAACTTTCTTACCACATACGGACCTTCATAGTTAGGAGTCCACTTTCCCCTGTGATCTGTCTGAGGAGGAAGGATCCTTTTCAACACCAAATTACCCGTCTAGGAGCACCGAGGACGCACTTTTTGATCAAAGGCTTTCTTCATCCTACTCTGGTACACCCGGCCATGTGCAATGGCTGCTAATCTCTTCTCGTCAATCAAGCTCAGTTGATTCAACCAGGTTCGCACCCATTCAGCTTCGTCAAGCTTCACACCTGACAAAACCCTTAAAGAAGGAATCTCAACTTCTAATGGCAGGACCGCTTCCGTACCATACACCAGTGAGAAAGGAGTTTCCTCGATTGATGTACATACCGAAGTACGATAACCGTGAAGAGCAAAAGGCAACTTCTCGTGCCAGTCTTTGTAGGTCACAACCATCTTCTCCACAATCTTCTTGATACTCTTATTAGCTGCCTCAACAGGCCATTCATCTTCGGACGATATGGAGAAGAATTGTGATGTTCAATCTTGAAACCCTGACACAGTTCCTTCATCATTTTTTTATTCAAATTTGAACCATTATCCGTAATGATTCTCTCCGGAATACCATAACGACAAATAATGTCCTTCTTTAGGAAACGGGCGACCACCTGTCTCGTGACATTGGCAAAGGACGCTGCTTCTACCCACTTTGTAAAGTAATCAATTGCAACCAAAATGAAGCAATGTCCATTAGAAGCAGTCGGCTCAATCTTTCCGATCATATCGATGCCCCACATGGCAAAAGGCCAAGGAGATGTCAACTCATTCAGAGGAGTTGGTGGCACATGCACCTTGTTAGCATAAATATGGCATTTATGACATTTTCTGGCGTATTTGAAACAATCGGATTCCATAGTCATCCAATAATACCCAGCTCTCAACAATTTTCTAGCCATTGCAGGTCCATTGGCATGGGTGCCGAAAGAACCCTCATGGACTTCTTCCAACAACAGTTTCGCTTCGAGTTCATCAACACAACACAACAAGACCATGTCAAAGTTTCTCCTGTGTAGCACATCTTCCTTGTTCAGATAAAAATTTCCGGCTAGCCTCCTCAGAGTCTTTTTATCCTTGCTGGATGCCCCACTTGGGTACTCCTGAGTCTTGAGAAAATGCTTGATAACGAAATACCAAGGCTTTCCATCGAATGCTTTCTCAACGACAAACACAAAAGCAGGTCTATCAAGACGCATGATAGTGATGACAGGAGTTTCATTCCAGAAATTCACTTTGTACATCGAAGATAGCGCGGCCAAGGCATCCGCCGTCTGATTCTTAGCCCTCGAAATATGATGGAAATCAACTCTATCAAGAAAGGCAGCAGTCTCCTTGCATAATCTCTATAAGGCACCAGGTTGGCCTGACGAGTTTCCCATTCTCCTTTGATTTGGTTAACGACCAACGCTGAGTCACCGTATACATCCAGATTCTTAATCCTCATATCAACGGCCTCTTCTAAACCCATAATGCAAGCTTCGTACTTTGCTTCATTATTGGTGTAGGAGAATGTCAATCGGGCGGTAAACGGTATATGAGAACCGTGAGGAGTAGTAATGATCGCGCCGATTCATTACCATATGAATTAACCGCTCCGTCGAAAACCAATTTCCACTGAGATTCCTTCTCAGGACCCTCGTCAGGTAAAGGATCATCACAATTCTTCATCCTAAAAAACATGACGTCTTCATCTGGGAAGTCAAACTTCATCGGCTGATAATCCTCAATCGACTGTTCTGCGAGATATTCCGACAGAACGCTTCCCTTAATGGCTTTCTGGGAAACATACTGAATATCATACTCTGTTAAAACCATTTACCATCGGGCAATCCGTTCGGAGAGTGCTTGCTTTTCAAAGACATACTTGATCGGGTCCATCTTTGAAATTAATAGGGTTTTGTGGTTTAACATGTACTGTCTCAACCGCTTAGCGGCCCAAGCGAGTGCACAACATGTTTTTTCCAGTATCGAGTACCTCGACTCGCAATCGGTGAATTTTTTACTCAGGTAGTAGATGGCTGTCGCTACTGCGAAAATCGGCGCCGGCTGACAGAAGAGTCGCCACCGTGCGTTATTTATCCCTCGGAGCGGGAAAGGAAACGCTCGAAGTAAATCTAACGCAAAGACGAGAAAAGGTATGGTCATCGCAACCAAAACCTGGATTCGGGAGTCGGTTACGCAAGGGGAAGGTATTAGCACCCCTCACGTCCATCGTACTCGATGGGATCCACGCTTGCTCGGTTTGTACGGATTACACTTCTATCTAAACTAAAGGATGAGGTCTGAAAAGAAAAGAAAACATGACTCGGCAAAGCATCGCACTTTATGCCTACGTATTCCCGTCTGGAATGAGAAATCAGAGTCAACGTAGTTCGCCTAACTACGGGGGAAGGGGGGGGGGGGAGGTTGCTCGCTAGGATATCGCATCCTATGCCTACGTACTTCCACACAGCATGGAAGATCAGAGCAAACGTAGTTTGGGCTACGCACGACACAAGCTGTTCAAGCGTCTTTTGTGAAAAATATCACCTTAAACAAGGGTTTTCTTATTGCAAAAAAGGTTGACGTTTGTTCAAATCTTTTGACGGAAGAAATGAATTGATCTCTGTTATAACCTTTATTAATGTTTTTCTGTTGTTTTGGAGAAAGAAGAGATGACACTCTAAAAATCCTAGGGTTGAAAAAAAGGGAATAAAATCTACCCTAATGTTATCATGCATGGGTTAACTCCTAATGTCTATCATGCTCCTCTCTTGCGCAGAGAGAAACAGAGATCCTACGGGAATAGACGGAAACAAAAATAGCAGATATATACAATAAAGCAGTAAAATGCATGGATGCAACAATACAAGCGAGGCAAGGGAGTCCCACTCAACCTTGAACCTAGAAAACAATAGGCAAAAGTGAACAGGATTCACTTTCAACCCAACAAGTTAAACAGCAAACAATACAATTCGGGAAATTCACACAATACATCAAAAATTAAAACAGCAAAAGCTAAACAGCAAAAGCAGTCTTCATCAGCATCAGCAACTATCTTCAGGCTTCCAGCAGACATCAGTCTTTATCTTCAATCTCCCAATGGCTTTTCTTCAAGTCTTGGCCTCCAAGCTGAGGAATCAATCACAAGAGTGAACTGGGTGTTAAGCAATTAGTTGACCACCAAGGGTGGCAAACATATTGCTATCAACACAAATAATATTTCTCTCAAGAGTTCTATCCCTTAGACATTAGCACCAAGCCTTCCAAAGGAAGGGGGTGAGTGTCTTAGAGAGACTCTGCATCACAGAGAAGGATGGAGGCAATCAAGACCTTCCATGTTTGAGAATTAAGTTGTCTACTCTAGGGCTCTGCCTAACTCCTAAATCCTACAAACTTCAACAGCTGCCAGCAAGAGATACTCCTCATCACCCCTGGAAGTTGGTCTCCAGTCTCTGATCTTCAAATGGACTTCATCATCTCAGGTCTTCAGCTCTTCCCCAAGTCCCAAACAATCCCAATACCCCACACAGACAAAAAGTAACCCTGAAGAGGGCACAACATACAGTCAATCAGATACAAGCAATATACTAGTAGCAGTAGGGGAATCCTAATATTTTCTAAGGGATCTATCCTATACCCATAACCCCTATAGTCCCATACCCAAAAATCAAATCAAAATCCCTAAAAGAATTAATCTATCTCACATACGCTCACCTGAAACCCTAATTTTCATCATGTTATTCACACCTAACCAAATCACCTAAAATTAAGTTCTAAAAATATGAATTAAATCCTATATACAAGTTGAAGTCCTAAACTAATCACTCTAAAAAAGAATGGATCAAAAATACTAAAGCATCTATTCAATACTAAAATCACCAAATTTAAGTATCAAACTAAACTTAATAAAATGCTATTTACAAGAAAAATGCATGAAAAATATTAAAACAAAATAAAATGCCATTTTTATTATTTAATATTTTTCTAGACAGAATTATGGACCTATAGCAAAAAGAACCAATGAAAAACAAGCTATTTTCATTTTTTTATGATTTTTTAAAAGATCAAAGAAAAATAAAGAAAATAGAATCACAAAATATGAAATAAAATGGGGAGGGGGTCTTAATAGCAAGCTCACCCAATTATATTCTCCAGATGGGCCACAAAGGGGAGGCGCGCATAACAATTGGCGCTAGGCCCAGTTGGTTCAGAAAATCAGTTGAAAAATAAAAGAAAAAGATTAAATTCACGGTGCGTTTAGCAATCATTCTCAGTGCTATTTCCAAGTGGGCTTTGTTGGGGGGTGGGGATATCACAAGTTGGATCAGGCCCAGAGGTGCGTTTAAGTGAAACGCATCGTTTTGCTTGGAGATTTCCCTCCGCTTTCTCTCTTCAAATGTCAGCCACACGATTTGATGAAAATGTCAAAAATGGGAACCAATCCAACGGTGCATGGCCATCGTCCCCAATCAACCTAGGGTTTCAGAAATTTACAGCTTCCATGCAACCATCTACAAGCTCCTCGTGCTCTCCCCATAGGCCATGAAATCAAAACTTATAAAGAGCAAAGTTGCCCTATTCTCTCCCCTGAACACAATGGTACCTCTAGTTTGGATTGAAACCAACTCCATAATGAAACCCGATAGGTGTAACAATCTGAATCCATCATTATGCACTGCAATGGAACCTCACAATTCTCCAATTTAACTATCCTATCTTGTTCATCATGCTACACTGATCTCAGCAAGCCATTATATGTTCATTAAAACTCATTATCCAACCTAATCTTGATCATCAAAGAATCATCACCCTGTTATGGAACCTCATGGAACTCTCTCTAATTCTCAGGAATCACTCACCTAAGATCTCTAAGCATGTTTACCCTAGCCATTTCATCTAATAATGCATAAATAGAGAGATTCGAATGCTTTTGCAAACCTGAAAAATGGTGATGGCAGATGTATCTACACTCCAATCCACTGCTTGAAACTTGTCACAAATGATCTTCAATGGCTGAGAATCTTTCTGTTTGCAAGATCTTGGATGGACAATGCTTGGACTGTGAGATTGGATCCAACTTGCTTCACTTGCAATTTGGAAGCTACACCTTCATACACTCATCAATGGCCACTCCAATCTATATGCACTTGTTCAGTAGGATCCAAGGAATTGATTTGGTGAGAAAAATTCAATGGAAAGGAAGAAGAAAATGGAGTTATAGATTGATTTGCAAAAATGGAGAAAATGGTATATCACTCTCTCTTCACACTCTTTTCACCAACCCCTTGCACCAATGGCTTCAGTTCAATATATAGATGAGGATAGACAGATCTAGAAGTTTCTAGATTGATCTAGGAAAGTGTAGAATGTGGTGGAAAGTTATGGAAGTTCTCATGTAATGATACTTTGAACCATCTCATATCTCATGCATACACCCTTCCAAACTTGTGTCAAAATCTCCTCTCATGAGTTATTGAAATGGTATGAGTGAAGAAAACAAGTTCCTTGCCTTGAAATTCAACTTATGCCAAGTTTTCCATACTTGCCTTATTATGCAAGTAACAAAAATACAAAGCAAGTCCAAAATTTAACCCCTAACTCAAAAAAGTGGCTGAACCAATGTCTCTAAAATGATGTTTGGAATCAATTTGGTATATTGGATGACCCATTTTGGATTTGTAGATCTCTCAAACCAATTTTTCATTTCAACTTTTTCAACTTATATGCCTCTTTTAGGTCATTTTTCACCAACTTTGGTCAAGTCTTGTTCTATGCATTTCCAAACTTCCATGACTTCTTTTCTAGACTTAAAATGACATTTTGAGAAACTTTTATGTTGTGAAGTTTTTCATTTGAAGCTTCCTTGTATGAGTTTTAGGCATAGGCTAAGAATGACCTATAATCCTCAGATGACCAAAATACCCTTTGCTTGCCAAGACCATAAGTAGAGTTCCACAAATCATATGAAGGCATACCATACCTTTATAAAAATCTAAGACAATAAGGAACAACTCTTATGTTGTCCAGAAATCCATTTGAAATATCCTTGAAGGTCAAAAGTTGCTTGGAAGACAGACAACTTTCACAGATAAATTTCAGTGCCCTCCGATGACCTGTAACTTGCAAGAGCTATAACTTGAGTTATACAAATCATCTTGATGACTTCCACCACTAAAATTAAAGGTCTTGAGATCCTCTACAAGTTTCATGTGGACCAAGAATTCATATGAAGCTTGTATCTTGAGTTACACTGCTTGGAAGTTTGACCTAAATCAGGGGATTTTACACTGAAACCCTAATTTAGTACCTCCAGTTCTCCTTGACTCCTCTTGATTTTTCTTTAGCACAACATCATATCCCTATCCATATAGAAATTAATGAATCCCACATTCTTCAAATGCTCCTTGATGCCCTTCAAAACACTTCTTTGACTTAGAGTTGACCTATTGTTGACCCAGACAAACCCTAGTTGACTGACTTCAACTGAGGCTCTTGCAATCATTCCAATGACTTGGTTTTTTTCTTCAAAATGATCACATAGGCTCTTCATAACATCCATACACACCTCATGCTCTTGGCTTATAGCTCACCCTTCCTCTGATGATCCCCAAACAACCTCAAGATAGGAGAGAACTCACTGATCAACTTGTCAAATCTTCAAAGCTCAAATTCTTCCCTGATGACCTGAGTAGTCTTGAATATGAATGAAACCCTTGAATATGCCTCTTGAGATAAGAATAGAACTTGATCCACTGATTAAGATGGCCTGCTTATGCTATGCAATGCAGATGAATACACTATGTACATGATGACAATGTAAATGACTATGCAATTGAAACATAAACCTAGGTTAGAAAAGGTTGGGCAAATTTTGGGGTGCAACAGCTGACCCTATTCAAGCGGCTTGGTCCCGACTGGATGAAGAGCGCGCAGCCTTCAGACATTCGAGGTACGAGACGGTTGAATATGAAAGAACCCGGAAATTTTCCAACCGCAAAAATAAATTGCGCATACAACTACTGCTTGGGGAAAACCCTTCAGGGAAATGACTTCTGTTGTCACGGCAACAACTAGCCACCCATCTGTCAAATAATCTGATGTTGTCCGCAGACCACTCCATTCCGAAGAAATGAGCATACATCACACAACGAGAAATTGTTGATATCATTTATCAACCTCTGTTGATCTCACTTATCAACCTCCGTTGATCTCACTTATCAACTTCTGTTGATCTTACTTATCAACCTCTGTTGATCTCACTTATCAACTTCTGTTGATCTCACTTATCAACTTCTGTTGATCCCACTTATCAACCAAGCACACGCTAACCAGCGGGAAAATATTGACTTCACTTGTCATGTTGACTTCACTGATCAACCTCTCGTATCCTGAAGAAACGAGCAAACGCTTAACCAAGCGGGGCAATGTTCGAAGACATGAACAACCGACTCTGCGGGGAAGAGAGAAACTTAACTAAGCCACCCTGAGGTCAATTCTGACAACGGCCGTCAAACAACTGCTGGGGAAATTGGGAACTTAACCAAGCATCCTTGTTGAAAAATACGAGGAATTTAACCAAACTACTCATGTAGCAAACCCCCTGCTGGAGACTAAGAGGGACTTAACCAAGCAACCCATTAAAGTAACACCTTGCTGGAGAACATAACTCTGTTGGAGGAATTGTGGGTAACAACCCGAAAATCTGCATTACCGCCTTCTAATACTGACTCCATAGCATCCTGAGAAGGACTCAGCTGGGGGAATACAAGTAACTTAACCAAGCGCCTTGTCGAAGAATGCCCTGCCGGGGACTACGAGGAACTTAACCAAGTATCTCGTTGAAGACCACCCTGCTGTGGATTACGTCTCTACTGAGGTAACTGCGGGTAACCACCCAAAATCTGTACCATGCTATCTCCACAGCACCCTGAGAAAGGACTCGACTGAGGAGAAAGAGAAATGCTTGACCAAGCAACTCTGCTAGGGGAATATGCCATGACGAACACGATTACTGCGTATCTGGCACAACAACCCTCTGTGACAATATGAACACGATCACTGCGTATTCTACACCACCACCCTTTTGACAAAAGAAAACACGATCACTGCGTGTCTTGATGCTGTAAACAAAATCACATGATGGTACAAACACGACGAACACGATCACTGCGTGCTGCGTTACAACCATATCGACCATAAATCCAACCGGATGAGATAAACACGATCACTGCGTGCCAGACGGAATAAATCCACATAGAAGAGGCGAACACGTTCACTGCGTACTTCAACCACCAATATGATAAACACGATCACTGCGTGTGCTGTAATAGGACGAATATGATCACTGCGCATCTCGGCCAGCAAACCCTCAAAATGAGGTCAACACGATCACTGCGTGTGTCACAAAACCAATCCATGTAATAGGGCGAATACGATTACTGCGTATGCCGACCAACAAAACCAACTGATACAATAGCCACGATCACTACGTGCTCCGCATCACAAGTCCCCCATAGTACTATCAACACGATCACTGCATGCTGTATGAATACGATCACTGCGTATCTTGAACACGATCACTGCGTGTTTGAACACGATCACTGCGCATTCTGAGCCACGATTCTCTTGACTGGAGAAGACACGACCACTGCGTGTTATGTGTCTCAACTAACCCACATAACTGGACGAATACGATCACTGCATATTCTAACCATACATAGGGTAAACGTGATCACTGCACGTTTCACGTCACGACCCTCTTGACTGGAGGAAACGCGATCACTGCGTGCTGTGACACCACTTCAAACATGGAACGAATACGATCACTGCGTACTTCGACCACCAATAACCAGATGAACACGATCACTGCGCGTCTCAATTGCAAATCCGAATAATGCTAGTAACACGATCACTGCGTGCTACGTAACAGGACGAATACGATCACTGCGTATCTCGACCAACAACATCACCTGATACGATGAACACGATCACTGCGCGCTTTGTACCGCAAATAGAACCAACACGATCACTGCGTGTCTTGAACAATAAACCCCCAAGATAGTACCAACACGATCACTGCGTGCCGTACAGAACAATCTTCTTTGATCGGGACGAACACGATCACTGCGCAATTCGACCACAAATACACATACCAAGATCAACACGATCACTGCGTGTCCTACGACATGAACCCCCAAAGGCCGGGACCAATACGATCACTGCGTACTTGGGCCACAAATCAACATCTCGAAATCAACACGATCACTGCGTGCCTGACAACATGAACCCCATAGATGGTACAAAATACGATCACTGCATACTTTGACCCCAAAATCCACATCTTCCTGAAACCAAAATTTCTCTTATCGGCAGGGAATAAACATATCTGAAACTGAAGAGGTAGCCACCTGGCTTATGTTTCAAAAATACCTGTTTGATAATGATGAATTCCACACTGCATGGAACTGTTACGTATTTGGGTAAAATGCAAATGCTCATGATGCATGCTCATGCAAAGAGTTGCTTCAGCAAAATAAATGCTGAAGACACACTGGATCCGCTGGGGATGATCAGAATACTACCGATACGCTTCCAACAAAATAAATGTTGGAAAGATGAACTAACTCCACTGGGGATAACCATCCTGCTGGGCAGGTAGCTCACGAACTCAAAACTCCAAAATCTGCTGAGGACGATCCTCTGCTGAGGACGAGCGACTTGCTGGGGAAAGAAAAGACAATCCTGCTCGGGAAAACTCCTTTCAGCAGCTCCAACCACCTGATCACACTCTGTGGGAACCCCTCCTGCTATCACTGAGTTGGGGAAATCATCCTGCTATCACTGAGCTGGGGATTGAACTACACATTCTGATTTGCACTGCACAAAAACTCTCTGGGAGTTAATCACATCCATCTCGACCTTCACTGGGGAGGACTCTACTCTGCTTGACAAACCGCTTCTGAAATACTGGCGATACATTGATCTTTTCCTTTGACGTAATCTCCGCTCTCCTGGGGAAATAACATTCAGTTTTGCCTGGAGCGACTTCACTGGGGAAGACACAACACTCAACCTCTGGAGAGGGTACCAGCCTGCCATGGACTCTGGCGGGGAACTTTGCAAACTTTTGAATACCTGCAAAAGTCAACAAGCAAGCACAAGGCAATCCATGCAAAAAGAAACATCTTGGTAGTCACCCACGACAACCTTTCAGGTAATTTTCGGTTTTAACAATCATCGGCCGAGGCCCGCCTGGTTACACGCATGTAAGTTTATCAAAAACATCAGCACTTTTTACAAACAAAACTGTAAAAAATTAAAACCAAAGTCACACATTATACTGAATAATCACTTTATTGATAACGGCCTGAGAATAGGCAAGATTTGTACATCAGATGCAACTCCTGAAAAGAGGTAGTTACACATACACAAAATGCAGAAGTATACAAATATACAGAATAAAATTTGTACACATGTCGGCAACGTGTTACAGACGAACACCATGAACCGATTCTCCTATGACTCGTCGGACTCTGACGCTTCCCGATCTCTGTCTTCAGAAGGAATTGCTTTGGATAATTGACCCCCAGATGTTCCCGAACCGCTAAACAATCAAACTCAGACCGCAGTCATTTGCTTCTCAAATCCCTAACTTTTGCGTGAATCTCCCTTTGCGGGTTTTCGATTTACCGGGATACCCTTTTTTCCGAAGCCGCCCAGTGTAGGTTTTCGACTTCGCGGGTGTACATTTTTTCATTATATCCCTAACTTTTGCCTGAACCTTTTTTATTCTGTTTTTTTTTTGGTTCTCCAGGATGCCCCATTTTTGCCTGGACTCTCTTTTTACTGTCCAGCGGGTCAATTTTTAAGCAAAGTATTTTTTAACTGCGTCCGAGTTCACAGGGGACGAAAAGTCTTCACCATCCATGGTGGATAACAATAAGGCTCCTCCGGAGAAGACCTTTCTCACGACGTATGGACCTTCGTAATTGGGAGTCCATTTGCCCCTGTGATCCGATTGCGGCGGGAGAATCTTCTTCAGCACAAGATCACCCGTCTGAAAGCTTCGAGGTCGGATCTTCTTGTCGAACGCTTTCTTCATCCGGCTCTGATACAGCCTACCATGTGCAATGGATGCCAATCTCTTCTCATCTATCAAGCTCAGCTGATTCAATCTACTTCTCACCCATTCTGCCTCGTCCAGCTTAACATCAAGCAAAACCCTCAAAGACGGTATCTCAACCTCCAATGGCAGGACAACCTCCATGCCATATACTAGTGAGAACGGTGTTGCCCCGGTTGATGTACGCACTGTAGTACGATAACCGTGCAAAGCAAATGGCAGCATCTCATGCCAATCCTTATACGTTACCACCATCTTCTGAACAATTTTCTTTATGTTCTTGTTGGCCGCTTCAACAGCGCCATTCATCTTGGGTCTGTAGGGAGATGAATTATGATGCTCGATCTTGAAATCCCGACACAAATCTTTCATCATCCTGTTGTTCAAATTCGAACCATTATCAGTAATGATTCGCTCAGGAATACCGTATCGGCAGATTATATCCCTCTTGATAAATCTGGCCACCACCTGTTTGGTCACGTTGGCGTAAGATGCTGCTTCTACCCACTTAGTGAAGTAATCGATCGCAACCAGAATGAAGCGATGCCCGTTAGATGCCGGAGGCTCGATTTTGCCAATCATATCAATTCCCCACATGGAGAAAGGCCATGAGGATGCCATAACGTTCAGTGGACTGGGTGGCACATGGATCTTATCAGCATAGATCTGGCACTTGTGACACCGCTTGGCAAACTTGAAACAATCCGTCTCCATTGTTAACCAGTAATACCCTGCTCGCAACAATTTCCTGGTCATAGCATGTCCACCGGCATGCGTACCAAAAGTTCCTTCGTGGACCTCTTCCATGAGCAAGTTGGCTTCCTTCTCATCTACACACCGGAGGAGTACCAAATCGTGGTTCCTTCTATACAGAACGCCATCGGGATTCAGATAGAAGTTGCCTGCTAATCTCCTTAGAGTCTTCTGATCACGACTGGATGCCCCAACCGGGTATTCCTTGTTCTTCAGGAAATTCTGTATGTCGAAATACCAAGGTTTACCGTCAGATGCTTCTTCAATTGCAAACACAAAGGCCGACCTATCAAGGCGAGATATGACAATCCTGGGAGCCTCATTCCAGTAGTTGACCTTATACATCGAGGATAATGTTGCAAGGGCGTCCGCCATTTGATTCTCCGCCCGGGGTACATGATGAAACTCTACTTTATCAAAGAAAGGTAGCAACCTTCTCGCATAATTCATGTACGGTATCAGATTAGGTTGGCGTGTCTCCCACTCTCCCTTAATCTGGTTCACAACCAATGCTGAATCCCCATATACGTCCAGATTCTTGATCCTCAGATCAATAGCCTCCTCTAACCCCATAATACAAGCTTCATACTCGGCTTCATTATTCGTCACTGGAAAAGTCAATCTGGCTGTGAACGGGATGTGCGACCCGTTGGGAGTTGTAATGATTGCCCCGATCCCGCTACCATACAAATTGACAGCCCCGTCAAAAATCAATTGCCACTGGGAACTCCGCTCAGGTCCCTCACCAGGCAACGGCTCATCACAATCTTTAGTCTTCAAGTACATTATGTCCTCATCAGGAAACTCAAACTTCATAGGCTGATAATCCTCAATTGGCTGTTCGGCAAGATATTCGGACAAAACACTTCCCTTAATGGCCTTCTGGGAAACGTACTGGATATCGTATTCTGTCAATACCATCTGCCACCTAGCAATCCTTCCAGAGAGCGCTTGCTTTTCAAACACGTACTTGATCGGGTCCATCTTCGATATCAACATGGTTGTATGGTTCAGCATATACTGTCTTAGACGTTTGGCAGCCCACGCCAATGCACAACACGTCTTTTCGAGCATAGAGTATCGAGATTCACAATCCGTGAACTTTTTACTCAAGTAGTAAATTGCATGCTCTTTCCGTCCTGTCTCGTCATGTTGACCGAGAACACAACCCATACTGTTCTCCAGAACCGTCAGATACATAATCAGTGGCCGTCCCGCTACTGGGGGTATTAACACCGGAGGTTCCTGCAAGTATTCTTTTATCTTTTCAAATGCCCTTTAGCAATTGTCATTCCAGACCACCGCTTGATCTTTCTTTAGCAGTTTGAATAATGGTTCACACGTGGTCGTTAGGTGAGAGATGAACCTAGCAATGTAGTTCAACCTCCCTAAGAATCCACGGACTTCCTTTTCTGTTCTCGGTGCTGGCATCTCTTGTATTGCTTTTATTTTTGCAGGATCGACCTCGATTCCTTTCTTGCTCACAATGAACCCGAGTAGCTTCCCGGACCTCACGCCGAAGGTACATTTGTTAGGATTCAGCCTCAGCCTGAACTTCCTCAGCCTCTTGAACAACTTTAGCAGATTAACCAGATGTTCTTCCTCTGTTTGAGACTTGGCAATCATGTCATCGACATACACCTCAATCTCTCTGTGCATCATGTCGTGAAAAAGCGTTGTCATGGCCCGCTGATACGTTGCCCCAACATTTTTCAAACCAAAGGGCATCACCTTGTAACAGAAGGTTCCCCACGGGGTGATAAAGGTCGTTTTTTCCATATCCTCCGGAGCCATTTTGATCTGGTTGTACCCCGAAAGTCCATCCATGAAGGAGAATACCGAAAACTGAGCCGTGTTGTCAACTAGCACGTCAATATGCGGTAACGGGAAATCATCCTTCGGGCTCGCCTTGTTTAGATCCCTATAGTCAACGCACATTCGAACCTTGCCGTCTTTCTTTGGCACAGGCACAATATTAGCAACCCAAGTGGGATAAGTGGTAACAGCCAGGAACCCAGCATCCCATTGCTTCTGCACTTCTTCCTTTATCTTTACAGCCATGTCAGGACGAGTCCTTCTGAGTTTCTGCTTCACGGGCGGGCAACCCTCCTTCAACGGCAGACGATGAACAACCATATCAGTGTCCAAACCCGGCATGTCCTCGTAGGACCAAGCAAATATATCACCGTATTCACGCAGCATCTCAATAAGCTCTCGCTTGATGTCAACTTGCAACGCAGCCCCTATACGGATATTCCTGACGCACTCTTCAGACCCCAAGTTGACAATATCAATCTCTTCCTGGTGAGGCAGAATGACTCTCTCCTCTTGCTTCAATAACCGACTGAGCTCTTCTGGTAAGTCACTATCCTCCACAATCTCCTCCTCAGCTTGGAAGATCGGATGCTCGAAGTCTAAACGAGTCATAGGAAGTTTTTGGTCGGTGTCATCTGAAAATTCGTGAATCCTGCGAGGGAAACGATTAAGTGCTTCAAAAATGATGTACAAGCAAAATGCATAACCGCGCTGCCATTTTATTGAAAAATAAAAACAGAAAGAAAAGGATCACAACATTTGGATGTAAAAATCGCCGTCATTTATTGATTATGCAAACATACAGGTAAACAGTTAGGCCCTAAGACAAGGTCAACGATTCCCCGGGCAAGGCATGTGATCATACAATGATTGAAAAAAACAATGCATTACTGTTTGATGACTTGGATGACGTCCTGGATGGACCAGTTGCATAGGCGTTGCCTCGGCGTGCTGGGTCGAATCCATGAGTCCATGTCGCAATCGCTATCCGCCTCCTCCGTATCAGACACGGCATTGATCCTTTCAAAGCTAACTCCTCCGGGCGTGAACACGACAGGTCCCTTGTACTTAGGCTCACTCTGCGAGGTAGATGGGCGGTACCCCAAGCCATACTTGTCTTGCTTCACCGGGATGTCTAGAACCTGACCCCACTTCTGAGTCTCTCCTGCTTGTACCAACGCCTTGGCTTCTTTATACGAGGAGACTGCCACCTCTGGCCCTTCACTCGTCACCGGAGCTTCTTCTTTGACTTTCACCCCTTCGAACGCCTGACACAGCGTTTCATGAATCTCTCCATCTACCTCCACGTACTTGAAAGAAGATAAATGACTAACTAAGATGTCCTCCTCGCCACACACCGTCACAATACTCCCTTCAACCATATATTTCAACTTCTGATGGAGCGTAGAAGTCACTGCCCCAGCGGCATGAATCCAAGGTCTCCCAATCAAACAGCTATATGCAGGCTGAATGTCCATGATGTAAAACACTGTATCAAACACCTCCGGACCTACTTGAATGGGTAACGTTATCGACCCGAATACTAACCTCCTTGTTCCGTCAAAGGCCCTCACTACCAAATCACTAGGTGTGCACAACAACCCACGAGTGTCTAATTTCAACAGAGCTTTCTTTGGTAACACATTCAACGAGGACCCAGTGTCTACCAGCACATGGGATAAAACGGTGCCCCGGCATTCGATAGAGATGTGCAAAGCATTATTATGATCGCGCCCTCGAGGCGTTAAGTCAAAATCCGTGAATCCCAGCCCATGCCCAGCGTTAACATGTGCCATAACTCCCTCCAGCTGATTAACTGAAATCTCTTGCGGCACGAAGGATGTCTCCAGTACTTTCAACAGGGCATTTCTATGCGCCTCAGAGCACAACAACAGCGATAATATGGAGATCTTTGACGGGGTCTGCTGTAGGTGATCTACAATCTTGTAATCACTTTTGCGGATTAACCTCATGAATTCTTCCACATCTTTGTTTATCGGCTCTTTCTCTTTACTCCCCGAAGATTCCCCCTCAACAACTTTGCTCTTACCTTTGGCAAGCCTCTCTGCTTCAACCTCAGGTGAAGTAAAAATTCTCCCGCTTAGGGTTATGCCACCCGCTCCCACTACGTTGTCCATGGATCCTGCTGGCGGATCATTCAAGTCAATCTTCTCCCCATTGCAATACACTTCAGCACCATAACTCCACGGGACTGCCTTTGTGCTTTTAAAAGGGACTGGCTTGGCGTTGGTAATAGTAATGGTCGGCCTTTTCGATGATGCCGAAATTGTCACTGATTTGAACGAAATGGTGATCGTAGCAATCTCCCTACGCTCTTTAGATTCTGTCTCAACAGACTTTTCTCGCCCCACAGCCCTGTCAAACTGCAACATTCCTTCATCAATCAAACTTTGAACTCCCCTCTTCAACTTCTCACAGCCCTCAGGTTGAACCAAACAGTCATCACACCCTTCGCCGCAGCCGGGATAGACACCTCCTTTCAACAAGCGCTGCTTTACGCAACTCAAAGGGGTTTTCAGCTCGCTCACCTCTGAAACCAAGTTCAATTCATCATCCCTCAGGATTGCATTGGCCCCAGCCCCACCATGCTTGGGCATTGGCTGCTGCGTGATATTGGGACCTTCCTTCCCGAAGTTAATAGCCGTACTATCAAGCAAATCCTGTACTTTATGCTTGAAAGCTAGGCAATTCTCAATATTGTGCCCCGGTGCACCCGAATGGAAGTCACAGTGCTCATTAACATCATATCCGACTGGCGGCTGGCCAGTTGGTGGTGCTAAGGTCCTTTTCTCGACTAACTGCAATTTCAACAAAGTTTGAAGGAGTTCTGCATATGATACCGACGGCACTTCGAATACTCTTCTCGGTCGTGGGTTCTGAAATCTGCGCTGATTATTATTAGGCTGCTGCTGAGCCTGCTGCGGTGGTGGTTGTCTCTGTTGCTGAGGAGGCCCTGGAATGGTTACACTTGCAACTTGCGACTGCTGACGCCAGTTCTGACTTTTATTCTTTCGTCGAGCACTGTATACAGCATTGGTATCACCCTGCCTTTTACCGCCAAACGTCTTCTTGTTACCACCTGCGGAACTGGACTCACCCGCTTGGATTTTACCAATCTTCACCCCGTTTTCAATGCGCTCCCCCATCAATATCAACTCAGAGAAAGTACTCATCAAAAAATTAAGCAGCCGATCATAGTACATTCCAGAGAAAGTTCCTATGAACATATCCATCATTTCGCGCTCCACCATTGGAGGGTGTACCCTAGCAGCCAGATCTCGCCATCTCTGGGCGTATTCTTTAAAGCTCTCACTAGACTTCTGAGACATGCTTTGCAACTGAACTCGGTTAGGGGCGAGATCACTATTATACTGATAGTGTCGAACAAAAGCCTCTGCCAGCTCTTTCCAACTCCTGATCTGAGTAGGCTCCAAGCTCATGTACCACTCCAGCGATGGCCCTGACAGGCTATCCTGGAAGAAGTGCATTAGCATCTTTTCATCCTCAGAATACGCAGACATGCGCCTGTAAAACGCGCGCACATGCACCCTAGGGCATGTATCCCCTTTGTACTTATCAAATGACGGTGCTTTGAATTTCAGCGGGACCCTCAACCCTGGGACTAACCCCATATTTGACATATCCAGCCCGAGAGCAGTCTGGCTAGCCAAACCGTTCACTTTCTCTTCCAACAATCTCATTCGGAGGTTGTCTCCTGCGGGCCTCCCATAGCGTTCGTTCTGACCAGAGAACACATCCTCCTGAAGGTCCTCCCAGCGGGGTACTGCATCGTATCCACCATAATCAACATCACGGCCCGGACCCGTCTGGACGTACCTGGGGTCATACCTCAGATTCCCCATTTCTTGAGTGTTGTATGCGCCAGCTCCATATCCAAGATTACCATAGCCACCAAACCCAGCCTTGGCGCCAGCCATGCTGCCATATCCCATATTCACACCATTGAACCCCTGGTTACCATTGATACCGTTCATTCTGACATTCTCAACACCCCCATTGAAACCCTGGTTGACATTACCCACAAATACCCCAGCAGTATCTGCATTGACATTCATATTATCGGTGTTTCCGCCTCCCCCTACAGAACCAGCTTCTCCAGCATTTAAACCGGTTACGGGAACGGCGTCAGCACTTTGACGATTCTCAACTCGGGGAGAAGCAGCAATGTTCTCACCCTGCGGTGTCCCGTTGTTTTCAGCCCGTGCGACTATCGGTTGAACCAGATTCTGCAGCTGCTCTTGTCCCTTGGCGATAGTCTCCATGGTTTGCATGAGCAGGGCCATCCTGTCACGCATCTCTTGCATTTCACTCTGCACGTTGTCCATGATCTTCTTCTGGTTGATCCTTGTAGAGTAACGGTGGACCCGCTTTTCTGCAATCCTGAAAATACCTGAAATGGCTGCAAGGGATAAGATACGCGAATCACAAACCTGCAATGCAAATATGAGTGTGTATGCAAAATGCAGTGCGTGTCTGTGCATTAGGGATTATCATTCCCCGATTCTAGTGTGAATGTGCCAGTGCAGTGACAGTGCTAGCAAGACAATGATTGGAGCCGAATCATAGAAAGCCTCATATATTGCAGAGAAATCCAAGAATACAATATCACTGAGAGTATACAATAAGATGGCATGACCTCAACCAACAATCCTGGTGATGGTCAGCACAAATGCAAATAAAGCATACAAGCTAATACATGAAATGATCAAGTACTCCCATGAGCCCGGTACTCTTCTATTAACTTCTTGGTCTCTGGATGGCCTGGTCGGGTAAGCAGACCCTCGACAAGCTGGTTTCTTCTCTTGAGAACACGTCGCATGTCACCGACGGTTTCCTCCCCTGCCCCATCTCCGAAGCGATCCTCTAGCTTCCGCTTCTGAGACACAGCTTCGTTCCTGCCTTCGATGGCCTTGTTCAGTGCATTCTGGAGACTGTATCTGGTCATTACCTCTTCTTCACACTTCTCAATGCTAGCCTTCAACTGCTTCTCGAGGTCAGAAATTTGCTGCTTCAATTTATCTTCCCTCTTCTTGTTGTTGGTCAGCGTAGCATTCCATGTCTTATTACAAGAAGAGATTTCTCGGTGAGCGGCATCGAGTGCCTTCTTTTTGGCCTCTAGCATGTCGTGGGAGCTTCTGAACTCTTGACCCAGACGTTCACGTTTCTTTTTCTCCTCCGTCAACTCAGCACCTAGCCTGTTCACTAGTTCGATCTGCTGTTGGAAAGAACGTACAACCTTATTCTTCTCACTCCTCATCTGAGCTAGCTCCTTTTCGAGCTCTTCATTAATCTTCATCAAGGCTTCCTTTTCTCTCACAACTTGCTCATAGACCTCCCTGGTAACAGTGGTTGGCTCTTCCACCGGAATATGAACAGGAACCGGAGCAGCTGGAAATGGCATCAATATCTGTCTGGCTCTCTCCTGAATCCATACTTTGTAAGGTGCATACGCCTGACAGTCGTTCTTCCCTAACAGCGGTTTCCCTTTTCTGTTAATACGCGTCCAGGCATGCCGAAGCTTGGCTAGTAGCTCTCCACTCAAATCGCCGGTGAAGTACAGAGATTCCTGTACTTCTTCCTCTTGAGGCGGGTTCTTCAGCGCATATCCAAACTGACAGACGAACAAAGATGGGTTGTAGTTGATGCACCCTTTTCTCCCTATCAGTGGAACATTAGGATACCCAGCACAACTGCAAATAAGCTCAGATCCCAGCAGGTCTCGATCAAACCACTCAATATCTGCAGAAGACAGCCTCATCATGCGCTCTGGCCAGTCAGATGTGGTTGCACCATCCACAAAAGGTCCCTTCAGGGGAAGATGGCTCTTAAACCACATGGACAACAAAGGCACGCAACAAGGGACATTCTTGCCTCTCCTGTTCTCATTCCTGTAGTGCATTGAATGGTAAAAGTCCCCGATCAGCGTAGGTACCGGGTTGCCAGCAACAAACAGATGAAATGCATCCATGTCCACGAAGTTTGGGAAATTGGGAAACAGCACGATCCCATAAATACATAGAGCCAAAATAGCGTTAAAGACCACCCAACACCCATTCTTAGCGTACTCTTGAGCCTTACCAACCAGAAACTAGAGAGAGAAACCCGGAACCCCTCGCCAAGAAGTCATCAACAACTCAGAAGCACTCACATGCAAGGCTTTAGCTAAATCCTCCAACTTAGGTTCAGCAGCAGAGTGAATAAAGGGGACTGCATTCTGCACTGGCAGCTCAGTAAACTCTACATACTCCTCCATGGTGGGCCCCAAGATAAAATCAGCGAATGTGAAACATCTCAAAGCCGGGTCATAGAATTGCATCAGCGTGTACAGCCCATTCAATTCATCATCAGTGGATCTGCGAACCAGACTCAACAGCTGTCCATAACTCTGTCTGAAGCTTCTACGGACATCCTCATCTGCAAGAGAAATCAGACCCAGGAGTGGAGCAATATCAGGAATAAGTAGCTTGTAGGCAACTGTCATCCTCAAACCAGCCATGATCAAAACTCAAAAGTCCAGACACTAGAACCGGGAGATATGCAAATGCACCTGCAGCACAGACACACGTTAATGGGGATGCAATGATACTGAGTATGCAAACAATGCAATGCAAGCAACATGCAGCAGGGGCCAAGTGCTATAGCTGAGAAGCCTGAACTATATCAAAAGTCTCAAATAGACCCTCAAATACTCATCAACCCTGGTCTCAGATAGACCCAATATAGAGCTCCAACACTGGTCTCTGATAGACCCATAACATAACTCCAACTGGTCTCTGATAGACCTCATACCATAACTCAGACTGGTCTCTGATAGACCTCACCACTATCCATAAATACCCAGGATCTCTGATCAAGAAATAACCGGTATCTGAAGGTCTAGTTACCTGCATAACCCCAAACCCTCTCACAGGTGGATGTCCTAGTAACTGACAAAGGTATGGCATCCTATACGGTCGTCGGCGTCACAGACTTTCAGGGTTGATGATACGATTCCCAGAAGGAGTGGCATCATCAAATCCTGAAGAGGCCTCACTTAGCCAACTTCCAAATGATCGGTCCCCAGAGTCGACAATCCAACTAACCAGCAACCCGAGCCACCCAAAGGGCAGGACAGGAGGCCAACCAGAAGAACCTCGTCTGAGTGTAGATTTCGCGGGACACTAGGACATGCAAAGCACGTGCGCGCCCACTAATCTCTACTCTAAGTCTAGGTGCACTCAAGCCCAGGTCCGGCTTATCTCTCAATCATGGAACACCCGTCACACCCCACAATACAACAATAATAATGATAATATAATGCTGAAAGGTAAATACAGAAATGTAAATCCATACAAAATCCTCGACGGGAAAGCAAGCGCTAGGACTGACTCTCTTAAGGGACGTTGGATCCCAAATGCATAAGGAACTATCGCAGTCCTTAGCAGCCAGGGGACGTTGGATCCCCAACAGAGTCGCCAGCTGTCGCTACTGCGAAAATCGGCGCCGGCTGACAGAAGAGTCGCCACCGTGCGTTATTTATCCCTCGGAGCGGGAAAGGAAACGCTCGAAGTAAATCTAACGCAAAGACGGGAAAAGGTATGGTCATCGCAACCAAAACCTGGATTCGGGAGTCGGTTACGCAAGGGGAAGGTATTAGCACCCCTCACGTCCATCGTACTCGATGGGATCCACGCTTGCTCGGTTTGTACGGATTACACTTCTATCTAAACTAAAGGATGAGGTCTGAAAAGAAAAGAAAACATGACTCGGCAAAGCATCGCACTTTATGCCTACGTATTCCCGTCTGGAACGAGAAATCAGAGTCAACGTAGTTCGCCTAACTACGGGGGAAGGGGGGGGGGAGGTTGCTCGCTAGGATATCGCATCCTATGCCTACGTACTTCCACACAGCATGGAAGATCAGAGCAAACGTAGTTCGGGCTACGCACGACACAAGCTGTTCAAGTGTCTTTTATGAAAAATCTCACCTTAAACAAGGGTTTTCTTATTGCAAAAAAGGTTGACGTTTGTTCAAATCTTTTGACGGAAGAAATGAATTGATCTCTGTTATAACCTTTATTAATGTTTTTCTGTTGTTTTGGAGAAAGAAGAGATGACACTCTAAAAATCCTAGGGTTGAAAAAAAGGGAATAAAATCTACCCTAATGTTATCATGCATGGGTTAACTCCTAATGTCTATCATGCTCCTCTCTTGCGCAGAGAGAAACAGAGATCCTACGGGAATAGACGGAAACAAAAATAGCAGATATATACAATAAAGTAGTAAAATGCATGGATGCAACAATACAAGCGAGGCAAGGGAGTCCCACTCAACCTTGAACCTAGAAAAAAATAGGCAAAAGTGAACAGGATTCACTTTCAACCCAACAAGTTAAACAGCAAACAATACAATCCGGGAAATTCACACAATACATCAAAAATTAAAACAGCAAAAGCTAAACAGCAATAGCAGTCTTCATCAGCATCAGCAACTATCTTCAGGCTTCCAGCAGACATCAGTCTTTATCTTCAATCTCCCAATGGCTTTTCTTCAAGTCTTGGCCTCCAAGCTGAGGAATCAATCACAAGAGTGAACTGGGTGTTAAGCAATTAGTTGACCACCAAGGGTGGCAAACATATTGCTATCAACACAAATAATATTTCTCTCAAGAGTTCTATCCCTTAGACATTAGCACCAAGCCTTCCAAAGGAAGGGGGTGAGTGTCTTAGAGAGACTCTGCATCACAGAGAAGGATGGAGGCAATCAAGACCTTCCATGTTTGAGAATTAAGTTGTCTACTCTTGGGCTCTGCCTAACTCCTAGATCCTACAAACTTCAACAGCTGCCAGCAAGAGATACTCCTCATCACCCCTGGAAATTGGTCTCCAGTCTCTGATCTTCAAATGGACTTCATCATCTCAGGTCTTCAGCTCTTCCCCAAGTCCCAAACAATCCCAATACCCCACACAGACAAAAAGTAACCCTGAAGAGGGCACACCATACAGTCAATCAGATACAAGCAATATACTAGTAGCAGTAGGGGAATCCTAATATTTTCTAAGGGATCTATCCTATACCCATAACCCCTATAGTCCCATACCCAAAAATCAAATCAAAATCCCTAAAAGAATTAATCTATCTCACATATGCTCACCTGAAACCCTAATTTTCATCATGTTATTCACACCTAACCAAATCACCTAAAATTAAGTTCTAAAAATATGAATTAAATCCTATATACAAGTTGAAGTCCTAAACTAATCACTCTAAAAAAGAATGGATCAAAAATACTAAAGCATCTATTCAATACTAAAATCACCAAATTTAAGTATCAAACTAAACTTAATAAAATGCTATTTACAAGAAAAATGCATGAAAAATATTAAAACAAAATAAAATTCCATTTTTATTATTTAATATTTTTCTAGACAGAATTATGGACCTATAGCAAAAAGAACCAATGAAAAACAAGCAATTTTCATTTTTTTATGATTTTTTAAAAGATCAAAGAAAAATAAAGAAAATAGAATCACAAAATATGAAATAAAATGGGGAGGGGGTCTGAATAGCAAGCTCGCCCAGTTATATTATCCAGATGGGCCACAAAGGGGAGGCGCGCATAACAATTGGCGCTAGGCCCAGTTGGTTCAGAAAATCAGTTGAAAAATAAAAGAAAAAGATTAAATTCACGGTGCGTTTAGCAATCATTCTCAGTGCTATTTCCAATTGGGCTTTGCTGGGGGGTGGGGATATCACAAGTTGGATCAGGCCCAGAGGTGCGTTTAAGTGAAACGCATCGTTTTGCTTGGAGATTTCCCTCCGCTTTCTCTCTTCAAATGTCAGCCACACGATTAGATGAAAATGTCAAAAATGGGAACCAATCCAACGGTGCATGGCCATCATCCCCAATCAACCCAGGGTTTCAGAAATTTACAGCTTCCATGCAACCATCTACAAGCTCCTCGTGCTCTCCCCATAGGCCATGAAATCAAAACTTATAAAGAGCAAAGTTGCCCTATTCTCTCCCCTGAACACAATGGTACCTCTAGTTTGGAAAGATATAAACCTTGCAATGTAGTTTAATCTCCCCAGGAAACCACAAACCTCTTTTTCCGTTCTCGGCTCAGGCATCTCTTGTATAGCTTTTATTTTGGCAGGATCTACCTCAATACCCTTTTCACTGACAATGAAACCCAATAACTTTCCAGATCTCACCCCGAAGGTGCACTTGTTAGGATTTAGCCTCAGCTTGAACTTCCTCAACCTTTCAAACAATTTCTAAGATCGACCAGATGTCCCTCCTCCGTCTGTGACTTTGCAATCATGTCATCAACATAGACTTCCACCTCATGATGAATCATATCATGAAACAAAGTGGCCATCGCCCGCTGATAAGTTGCCCTTTCATTTTTCAATCCAAAGGGCATCACTTTATAGCAAAAAGTCCCCCATGGTATGATGAAAGTAGTTTTCTCCATGTCCTCTGGGGCCATCTTGATTTGTCTATACCCAGAGAAGCCATCCATGAACGAAAACACAGAATACTGAGCGGTGTTATCAACCAACACATAGATATGGGGGAGCGAGAAATTGTCTTTCAGGCTCGCTTTATTCAGATCTCGATAATCAACACACATCCTGACCTTTCCATCCTTCTTAGGCACATGAACAATATTAGCGACCCACGGAGGGTAATTCGTGACAGCAAGAAACCCAACATTCAACTGCTTCTGAACTTCTTATTTGATCTTGACTGCCATGTCAGGCCTTGTCATCTCAACTTGTTCTTGACTGGCGAGCATTCTTCTCTGAGGGGTAACCGGTGTACCATAATATCTGTATGCAACCTAGGCATGTCTTGGTAAGACCAAGCAAGGATATCTTTATACTCACGGAGCATTTCAACCAATCTTCTCTTGACACTGTCTTCCAATGCAGCCCTCACTTTAACTTCTTTCTTGTCATCCTCGGTACCCAGATTGATAATCTCAATATCCTTCTGATGAGGCACAATGACCCTTTCCTCTTGCTTGAGAAGTCTGGCTAACTCTTCGGGTAGTTCACAGTCTTCCTTAGTCTCATCTTCAGCTTGATAAATGGGATTATCAAAGTCACACGAAGTCATAGTTGAACCTGAATCGATGGTATCTGATAGAAAAAACCTGCATGAGGATGTTATATTTATTATGCGATGCAACAAACAAAACACATTCCCATTTTTCTGTTAAGTATAAATGCAAAACAAAAACAAGAAAAATAGGGATCACAAAATTTGAATGCGAAACGTATTTTATTTAATGATAAATTGCAAATAACAAGAAGGCCCCACAAATGGGTCACTATGTCTTGGGAAGAACGCAGGACTGAACATAATCAAAACAATGAACATTACTCTGCAGCAGTAACATGAATGACTTCTTCGGTAGTCCATTTGCACAGCTTCTGTCCGGGAGCACATGGACGGATCCACACATCCATGTCGCAGTCACTGTCACCTTCATCGTCTTCAACGACATTGATCCTGTCGAATATCACACCACTGCTGGTGAACTGCACAGGTCCCCTGTATCTCAGAATCTGAGAAGAATTGGAGGGTTTGTATCCCAGGACGAACTTGTCCTGCTTGACAGGAACATCAAGGACTTGGCTCCACTTCTGAGACGAGCCAGATTCTATGATAGCACGGGCTTCCCTGAGCAACAACATTGAAACCTTTGGACCTTTGGCTTCTACAGGAGACTTCCCCTGAATCTGAACTGTTTCGAATGCCTGGCAGAGCATTTCGTGGATCTCACCATCTACTTCTATGTACTTGAAGGATGACAAATGGCTAACTATAATGTCCTCTTCACCGCACACGATAACTATCTTCCCTTCCACCATGTATTTCAGCTTTTGATGCAACGTTGAGGTAACTGCCCCAACAACATGTATCCAAGGTCGTCCGAGCAAATAGTTGTATGTTGGCTGGATATCCATAATATAGAAAGTTGCATCAAAGATATCCGGCCCTATCTGAATAGGCATCGTGATTTCCCCGAACACTGATCTCTTTGATCCATCGAAAGCTCTTACCACCAGATCATTGGGCGTGCACAACAATCCTTGAGTGTCCAACTTCATCAATGCCTTCTTCGGAAGCACGTTGAGGGATGATCCTATATCAACCAAGACATGCGACATCAGAGATCCTCTACACTCCAACGATATATGTAGAGCACGGTTATGGTTCCTCCGAGCAGAAGTCAGATCTAAATCAGTAAAGCCGAGACCATTACCGGCATTCACATGAGCGACTACCCCCTTTAACTGATTAACAGAAATCTCCTGGGGTACGTACACTGCATTCAAAACTTTCAGTAGAGCATTGTGATGCGCTTCCGAACTCATCAACAATGACAAGATAGAAATTCTCGACGGAGTCTTATTCAAGTGATCCACAATTTTTTGTAGTCACTCTTCCGAATTAATCTCATAAATTCCTCCGCGTCTTTTGAAAGATCATCAACACCAACCGGTGGTTGAACATTCTCTTCAGTCACAGCCTTATGCTTCCCCTTGTCATTCTTATCATCATTAACCTCTGGTGGAGAGAATACCCTACCACTTCTGGTGATACCTCCAGCACCCACTATGTTCTAAACTGACGAACTTCCGCTTGTAGACTCAATCCATTCTTGCTTCTGCCGGTTATAGAACACCTCTCTCCCATAATTCCATGGGATAACTATAGTGCTTTCGTATGACACGGGTCCCGGTACAGTAATGGTCACTGGAGCTAGCCTAGCAGGCGCTGAAATATTGATAGTCCGGTATGGAATGGAAATCGTAGCAACTTCATTTCCATCATTACTCACCTCTTTCACGACATCTTCTTTCACGACTTTATCGAATTGCAAACAACCTTCCTCAATCATTCTTTGAATACCCCTCTTCAAAAGATCACAACCCTTAGACTACGCTTCACATTCTGAGCAGTCAGTAGAACAACCAGGAAATACCTCTTTCTTCAACAAACAAGCCTTCACAAAACCCAGTGGAGTCTTCAAATCTTCAACATCGGTTATCAGATTCAACTTCTCACCGTCAACAATGGCATTGACTCCGGCCACACCATGATTCAGTATCAGGTTTTGAGTCACATTAGGCCCCTCATTGGTGAAATTAATAGCTTTAGAATCAAGCAAGTCATGTACTTTATGCTTGAAAGCTTTGCAATGTTCAATATCGTGCCCTGGAGCACCCGATTGAAACTCGCAATGAGCGTTCACATCGTACCCAGGAGGTGGCGGACTAGTGAGAGGAGCCAAGGTCCTCTTCTGAACTAGTTGTAACTACAGCAATCGTTGTAACAACTGAGAATACGACATAGGAGGATTCGCAAACTGCCTATTAGCCGTTCTTTGCCTGGTAGCATAAGGTCATTGAACATTGGCTTGCTGATGAGCTGCAGCCGGGATATCTACTGTAGCGACTTGTTGAGGATAACGGGACTGAGCTCTACCCTTACCCTTGTGAGATACAACATTTGCATCCCCCTCCTTTCTCTTGGGGTTTGCAGAATATGGCTTCTTCGTTCTTCCCGATGAGGATCCACCACCATTCGAAATCTTACCAGACTTGATTCCACTCTCCAATCTTTCGCCAGCGATTACCAGATCAGAAAACCCTGCAGACATGCAGCCTATCAACTTCTCAAAATACACGCCAGGTAACGAAGCCATGAACAAGTCTATCAACTCCCTTTCAACCAAAGGGGGTTGCACTCTTGCAGCCAGATCCCGCCACCTCTAGGCGTATTCTTTGAAACTCTCAGAATTCTTCTGCGACAGACTCTGCAATTGTACCTGATTTGGTGCCAGATCACTAATATATTGATAATGACGCACAAAAGCCTATGTCAATTCTTTCCAGCTACAGATATGGGTTCTCTCAAGCCCCATATACCATTCCAACGAAGCCCCTGCCAGACTATCCTGGAAGAAATGCATTAACAACTTTTCATCACTGGAATAAGCAGACATTTTCCTGAAGTACGCCCGAATGTGTACTCTGGGACAAGTCGTTCCTTTGTACTTATCAAAATCGGGCACCTTAAATTTGGGGGGAATCCTGACCCCAGGAACCAAACCAAGATCAGACATATCGAGGCCCAAAGAGTTCTGATTCTCAAACGATTTCATCTTCTCCTCAATCAGTTTGAACCTTCGGTCAGCTTCGGTCGGCAAACCACCCTCCAGATCTTTCACAAAAAATATATCATCCTGATTATCCTCCCAATGAGGCCCAGCAACCCTGTGCACAACTCACACACTTCTATTACCAACAATATTACTGTTCTCACCCGCAGCTCCTCCGCCCAGAGGTACAACAACAGTAGGAATGCCTTGAGGAATAGACCCACCAATTGGTGGAGGAACAACACCAGCTCCTCCGTGCAGAACACCATCTTCATCAACCCGTGCTATCAGCGGCTGGACCAAAGTTCTCAACTATTCCTGTCTATGGCAATAGTCTACATCAGTTCCATGAATTGGGCCATGCGAGCCCTGACCTCCTGTAATTCTGCTTGAACCTGTTCCATCACCTTCTGCTGATTCCCTCGAGTAGAATACCTGTGGAAACCGAACTCCTCAATCCTGAACTGAAGAAAACCAAGTAGAGATAAGAACACAAGGCCACCAAGAACAACCTGCGATGCAAATGAGAATGCAAGATGAAAAATGCAAACATGTCTATGTATGCACAAGGAGTCTCCCCTTGATTCCGGTTTCAATAAACAAGAACAACAGAGATGGATAGAAACACCACAACAAATCTTCTCATATATCTGTCGCTACTGCGAAAATCGGCGCCGGCTGAATAGAAGAGTCGCCACCATGCGTTATTTATCCCAACGGAGGGAAAGGAAACGCTCGAAGTAAACCTAACGCAAAGACGGGAAAGGAATGGTCATCGCAACCAAATCCTGGATTCGGGAGTCGGTTACGCAAGGGGAAGGTATTAGCACCCCTCACGTCTGTCGTACTCGACGGGATCCACGCTTGTTTTCTGGTACGGATTGTTATTCTATCTACTCTACAGGTCTAGGGTTAAAAGAAAAGAAAATGACTCGGCAAAGTGTCGCACTTTATGCCTACGTATTCCCGTCTGGAACGAGAAATCAGAGTCAACGTAGTTCGCCTACCTACGAGAAAGGAGGGGAAGGTTGCTCGCTAGGATACCGCATCCTATGCCTACGTACTTTCATACAGCATGAAAGATCAGAGCAAACGTAGTTCGGGCCATGTACGACACAAGTCTGTCTTGATTGTTTTTATCTCCTTCTGAAAAAGGGTTTTTTCTGATTACTGGTCCAAGCGAACAAAATTGACGTTTTGATGAGTTCACATTCTTTTACGGAAGAAGTGTCTTTTATTGTGTTTGAAATACTTATTGTGTTTTTCTGTTGGTTTTGAGAAAGAAGAGACAGAACTCTAACTTATGGTTGAAAAAGGGAATCAAACTCTAACCTAATGTTATCATGCATGGGTTAAGACCTAATGTCTATCATGTTCCTCTCTTGCGCAGAGAGAAACAGAGATCCTAAGGGAATAGACGGAAAAACAACAGCATATACAGTAAAACAGTAAAATGCATGAACGCAGCAGTACAAGCGAGGCAAGGGAGTCCCACTCAACCTCGAATCTAGAAAACAATAGGCAAAAGCGAACAAAATTCGCTTTCAACCTAACAGATCAATTAGCAAGCATTACAATCAGGGAAACTCAAACAATACATCAAAGACTTATAAACAGCAAAATAAACAGCAAACAGCAACCCTGCACTGCAAGCTCCATCATCTTCTATCTTCAAGTCATCCTCAAACATCTACAAGCTCCAAGCAAGCATCAATCTTCATCTTCACAACCTTCAAGCAAGGTCTCTATCTTCAATCTTTCAGGGTTTTTCTTCAAGTCCCACTCTCCAAGATGAGCAGCAGTTAACAAGATGAATTGGATGTTAAGCAGTCAGTTGCCTACCAAGGGTGGCCTACTGACTGTTAACATGATACAGACAGTTTTCTCTCAAAAGTTCTATCTCTTAAATACATTCAATAATCCTCCCAAAGGAAGGAGGTGAGTATTTAAAAGAGACTTTGAATCATAGAGAAAGAATGGAGGCAAACAAGACCTTCCATGTTTGTGAATCAAGTTTCTATTCTAGAGCTCTACCTAGCTCCTAGATCCTATAACCTCAACAACTGCCAGCAAGATACACTCTTCATCCACTCTTGAAATTGATCTTCACTCCTTTTGCCTTCGATGGGCTTCAACAACAAGGTCTTCAACTCAACCCAAACCCCAAACAAGCCCAATAACCCACACCATCAAACAATAACCCTAGAAAGGGCACACCATACAATCAATCAAATACAAAAATATACTAAAAATATTAATACAATGGGGAAAATTCTACTATTTATTCTAAGGGATCTATTATGCTTACCCTTAATACCCCTATAGTCCCAGGTCCTAATTCAGTCTAGAAACCCAAAAGAAAATTATTTCAATACACCTATGTTATGTCCAAAACCCTAATTTACTAGCCTAATAGTTTCTAACTAAACTACCTAAAATGAAGGCCTAGAAAATGTGGTATAAAAACCAGGGGCATCTAATATCCATATCTAGTTGTACTAAAAAGAATGGGGTAAAAATCCTAAAGGAAACTCTTAAACTAAATTCAACAAATGATAGCATCAACTAAAAGAATTTAAAAAGCAATTAAATGTAAAAATATGCAAAAAAATATGAAAATGAAGTAAAATGACAACTTTATGATTTTATATTTTTCTAGACAGAAAATGGAAAATGGGGAAAAAAAGTCTCATTAAAAAATAGTCATTTTTCATTTTATTATGAGTTTTTAAAGATTGAGAAAATTTGGAGTAATATTAATATGAGAATTATCATGGGGGTGCAAGAAGAAATGAAATTCAGTTATTATCATGATGGGCCCAGAACATGGGGGTGCAAGAAGCAAGGCGCGCCCCAGCCCAATGCAAATCAGAAAAAACAAATAAAAGTCAAAAGAAAAAAGAAACCATCAGCGGTGCAAATAGCATGCAAATATAGTTCATTTTCAATTGGGCCTCGCTTAGGGGGGTGTGGAAAGCAATGTTTATCAAAGCCCAGACCGGTACATTAAGTGAAACGCCGCGTTTCACTTGGGGCTGATTTCCCTCCATTTCATCTTTGAATACCATCCGTTAGATGGCTCCCTGGTCAAACATTCCACGCATGATCGAACAGAGATGCCATCGTCTTCCTCCTTGAGACCCAGGGTTTCAGAATTCCATTAGAACACCAACTTCATGCGCAGACTTTCCCCTCATTCGTTCTCCTTCATCTCTTGACCAAATGCAACGATATAAAAAGCAATTTTGTTCTATTCTCCACGTAGAACACAACCATGGTGTTGGTTTGCATTAAAACCCTCTCTATCGTCCAAACCGAAAGATGCAACATCAAGAACTCAACATTTCATCAGGTTTCGATCATCACCAAACTCACCATTCTTTGCACAACAATAATCCTCATGCTATACTGATCAAAAATAGCTAATTATCTAAGATTCTAACAGCCTAACCATCGTGTTCTATGCTTCAACAGAATTTATGCTCACATGTCAACCTCCATGAAATCTTGCCTAAAGCTCCAGAAATGATCATCTAACCACTTAAACCATGTTTAACCTAACAATTCTACATCATGCTACCTAATTCGAGCCAAATTGTGAGAAACACTAACCTGGTAAAAAGTTGAAAACAGATGGGGATTTCTTTCACTTCAAAGCCTACAATGCTCCAAGATCACTCACTTGACTATGCTCTTGATTCTGTATGCAATAATTCGTGCTCAAACTACATGGATCACCCTAACCAATTCTTCTTGCACTTGAAGAAGAGAAAGTTGCATAGCACGATTCAGGCAGTTCCCTCTTCAGATCTTGCTTGTAATCTACTCAGTGATGATTATTGAAGGGGATTGAAACACAAAATTGAAGAGATGATGAAGAATTGAGAAGATTTGAAGCAATTTGCAAGAGAGCAAAATGAAATGAAACTATGAGTTTTTGATCAAAATGAAGTTCAACCCTCTCTTGGATCAGTTATAATGAATATATAGATGATGATGGAAAGTTCTAGAATTTGCTAGATTGATCCCATGAGAAATTATTCATATCATTGCATGAGAAAATGAAAATGGCCAAGTTGAAAAATCAGCTCATGAAAACATTGTTGCAGCAGCCCAAAATATCTTGAATTTATCTTTTCATGACAAATAGAAAGTGTAGGAACCATCCCTTGCCTTGCACCTTGGTCCTAGCTTGATTTGGCAAGTGTATCTTCTTTTACAAGTAACTTAAGATAACTCCAATTTCTTGACCTCAAACCAAAAAACTAATATTGCCAATGATCTTAAAATGCAATTTACCTTCAAAATGGTTGGTCATATGCTTGGTTTTGCTTTTGTATCAAAAAATCACAATTTTGGTCATTTAAAAAGGTACTTTTCCCTTTATAATTGGTCAATTTTGCAATTCTAAGCTATGAGCATTTCCAACTTGCCACAACCACTTCTCTAGACTCAAAATGTCATTTGGAGCAGGTTTGATGTTGACCATTTCTTCATTTGAAATTTGGAAATAGGAGTTTTGGGCATATGCTTGAAATGACCTGTAATTCCACTTTCCCAAAATACCCCTGGCTTGCCAAGATCATAAGTAGAGCTCTACAAATCAGATGAAGGCATACCATACCTTTATAGAAAGCTAAGATCATGAGGGACAACTTTCATGTTGGCCATAAGTACATTTGAACATTCCTTGTGGGGTAAACGTTGCTTGGAAGTCAAGTAACTTTCATAGACAAATTTCAGTGTCCTCAAATGACTTGTAACTTGCAAGAACCATAACTTGAGCTCTATAAATCTCCTTGATGCCTTCCACCACTAAAATTAAAGGTCTTGAGATAATATACAAGTTTCATGTTGGCCAAGGATCCATTTGAGACTGGCATTTTGAATTATTTTGCTTGGAAGTTTGACCTAAATCAGGGGATCTTACACAGAAACCCTAATTCAGAGACTTCTCTTCTTCTTGATTTATTTTGATTTCTCCTTGGCACAACACCATATCCATATCCACATATCAAATGAGGCATCCCACATCTTTCAAACAGGCCTTGATGCCCTTCAATCAAGCATTTGACCTAGGGTTGACCCAGATGAAACCCTAGTTGACTGTCTTCAACTGCAGCTCTTGCAATCACACCAATAACTTGTCTCACTTTCAAAATGACCTTCTAGGTCTTCCATGATGTCAATTCATAGCTCACAACTTCTCTGATGATCCTCACATATCCTCAAGATAGAAGAGAAACCCACTGCTTGGTCCACTAACTTCTCAGGCTTCAATTTCTTTCTGATGACTTGGATAGGCTTGAATTTGGATAAGAATCTCTTGATATGCTTTTAGATATAAGAATTGCACTTGGTCCCTTGTTGAATGGCTTGCCCATGCTATGCTATGCAGATGAATTAGTTATGTACATGACCTAATATGCAAATGCTAATGCAATTGAAACATAAACCCAGTGAAGTAAGTTGAGCAAATTTTAGGGTGCAACAATATCAAGTAAAGCTGAGACAATACAATCAAATGAGAAATATCCGCATACAAAGAGGCATTGATCTCATCCAACATCCCTGGTGATGATCAAGATACAAAAAATGAAGGAAACTACAAAAGATAAAACTCCTAGTAGCCATGATCTCTACGCCACTCCTGAGACTCCTCAAGCATCTCCTTTATATCTGAATGGTTTGGTCTCTCCATCAACTCTCGGATAAGGACATCCCTCTTGCGTATCATATCCCAGAGATAATGACAATGGTCTTCCTAAGCATCTTCTCCGAAGGCATCCTCAAGCCTGGGTTTCTTTACCTCTGCCCGAATCTTGAACTCTTCAAGTGCTGATAAAGTTTCTTGGTATTTCTGCTCGATCGTACTTCTGCGAAACGTTTCTAGCAATACCTCTCTCTTCTTAGCCTTGAATTGCGCCTTCAGCTTATCGACTTGAACACGAAGCTGGTCCTCCCTATTCTTGTTGGCGGTCACAGTAGCATTCCACTGCTCATTAAATTTGGATATCTTCAGATAGGCTCTGTCTAAATCCTTCTTCTTACTCTTCAGAATGCTACAAGTGCTTTTCACATCAAGAATGACTTGCTTCCTTGCTTGTACCTGATCATCAAGTTCTTCCTTCAACTTGATCAACAATTATGCATTTTTCTTGGCCAAATAAACAACTTCACCCTTCTCATGCTTCAGCTGGCTGATTTCCTGCTTCAACTCTTCATTCTCTTTGCGTAGCTCTTCCTTCTCTCCCCAAAGCTTGGTATATCTTCGGATATCGACAATTGTAGGCGGCTCAATGACTAAGGGATACATTGGTGCTTCAACAGGAAACGATAATAGTACCTCTTCAACCCTCTTCTGAATCCAATCCAAGTAGGGATCATAGGCTCTACAATATCCTTTGGCTAAAGAAAGCTTTCCCTTCTTATGAATCTTACCCCAAGTGTCCGCGAATCCGGCCGAGATGCAAGGATCAGCTACACCTGTGAAGTACAGAGATTCCTGCACTTCCTCTTCTTTCGGAGGTCCTTTCAAGGCATAACCGAATTGTCTCACAACAAGAGAACGATTATAATTGTTAACGCCTTTCCTCCCTATCAAGGGCACATTAAGAAAGCTACCACAACTGAAGATAAGCTTATGACCCAGCAAGTCTCGGTTGAACCAGAAGATATTCTTCTCCGTTAAACCCATAAGCCTCTTCGACCATTCAGATGAGTTCGCGGAATCGACAAAAGCTCCAGAGCGAGGAAGGTGATCAACAAACCACTTATGCAACAGCGGTGCGCAACAAGAAACTATATTTCCTCTTCTTTTCTCGTTCTTGTAATGCACTGAATGATACAAGTCTCCTAGAAGAGTAGGTACGGGGTTCTTGGAAGCGAAGATATGAAAAGCATCAAAATCCACAAAGTCCGGTACATTGGGGAACAACACAATGCCATAAACACACAAAGACAAGATAGCACTAAAAACCACGCAACAACCCTTGTCAGCATACTCCCGGGCTTTGTCGACCAGGAAGGGTAAAGTAAATCCAGAAACTCCATTTCTGCTGATAACATGATCTGCCAAGTCAGAGGCGCTCAAATAAACAGCGGCAGATAACTTCTCGAGATTAGGTTTTTCTTCGGAGCTGAAGAAAGGCACTTTGTTCAGAATCAGAACACCTAAGATGTAAGCAAACTCCTCCAAAGTCGGAACCAACACATAGTCCGGAAACGTGAAGCATCTCGGTGGAGGATCATAAAACTGCAACAGGGTATGAATAGCTCCATGCTCATAAGTCATAAGCTTACGGACAAACTTCAGAATTCCCCCATACTGTTCTCTAAAAGCAGCAAGAACACCAGGATCAGCCATGGAAATCAGACCAAATAAAGGTCCCAACTCAGGTGCCGGAAATTTGTACACAACAATCCTCTTTCTGCTAACTTCCATCTCTGAAGAAGACCAGTACCAGAATCAAGGGAAAGACGAGAACCTGTAACACACATAAACATGCAATGTTAAATGCAAAATGATTATGAAAATGCACACATGGGATCCAGGTATCCAATGCTCAAATTTACTGCTGTGTCATTGACTGAATTCAACCAGAGCTCCGCTCTAATCAGAACACTGAGATAACACACTAGATGGAACACTCAGGATCAAAATTCTGCACTGACAAGAAAACCAGAGTTGGTTGAAGGCCATGTTTCCTGCAAAAACCCATCCCTCTCACATGTGGGTTCTAGTCTTGAAAGGTACGACATCCTATGTGGGTTGTCAGCGTCACAGACTTTCGAGAAACGATGATACGTTCACCATCTCTAGTTTGGCATCATAGTCTAACGAAGCGGCCTCACTTAGCTTACCCCCCAAATGAACGGTCTCCAGAGTCGACAGTCTCTCTAAGTCAATATTCCCTCAACTGCACCAAACACGCAGGATATAATATTTCCAAAGAAAAACCTCGTCTGAATGTGAATTTCACGCGAGCTATTGTGCAGGCAAACGCCACACAAGCTCCCGCTAATCTCCACTCTAATCCTATGTGTATACTCAAGCCCGGGTCCGGCTTATCTCTCAGTGGAACAACCCAATCCACAGCACAGCAGTAGCAAAAATGCAAATGCAATAGGATACAACAGATAATGTACATAAATCAAAAATAAATGCACAAAGGTAAACACCCAAAGACGTGACAGACAAGCGCTAGGAGTGACTCGCATAGGGAACCAGAGTCCCCAGCAAAGTCGCCAGCTGTCACAACTGTGAAAAATACCCGACGGAAAATAGAGGAGTCGCCACCTTTCGCTATTTATCCCAAAGAGAGGGAAAGGAAACGATCGGAAAAACCTGACAAAAAAAGGGAAAAGACGAGGTCATTGCAACCAAGTCCTGAATTCGGGAGTCGGTTATGCAAGGGGAAGGTATTAGCACCCCTCACGTCTGTCGTACTCGACGGGATCCATGCTTGTTGTCTATCTAAGGGTGTGTTTAATCTATCTACGCTGAAGGCTCACAGGACAAATAGAAAAGAATAGAGACTCGGCAGAGCATCGCCGCTCTATGCCTACGTATTCCCTCGTGCAATGGGAAAGTCAGAGTCAACGTAGTTCGGCTAACTACTGGAGAAGAGGGGGAAGGTTGCTCGCCAAGACATCACGTCTTGTGCCTACTTACTTTCATCTGGTATGAAAGATCAAAGCAAACATAGTTTGGGCTGACACGAAACCACAGGTTAATTAAGTGTTTTAATCGAGTAGGGCTGAACCTCCATTCCAGTAGTTAGAGACAAAGCCTGTTTGTGATAGAACCGAAGCTTAACAACACTCTTTTCTGAAAAAAGGAAGTTTGATTAATCCCGAAGGAAAAAGGTTTGAAATTTTGTTTGTGTTTTTTAGTGAAGTGAATTAATTCGGTTTGTGATTCACGTTGCACTAAAGACTGTAAGTGCTCTTGATTGGCTGCATTTTGTGGCAAAATATGAGTACATGTATAAATGTCATGGTTGATGTTGTTACATTCATAATATGGACTGTGCAGGGTAAGTTAACTAAGCTAACTATAAGTTAAGTTGGAGGTCATACTCAATGTTATGACATAGGGCGTATGACATCAAGCAGAAGTTTGTTATTCTGGTAGCCATAACTCAGGAAACAACTCAGAAGCTCAAGCTGGAATGCAGGAGACATTTTAGACGCCCTAGGGGACTAATATGTATCTGATTAAAGTGGAAAACATGCAAAATACAAAAGAGAGGTTTTATGATGGATAAAACCTAATGTATGCGCCCATGCCCAAGGACTAATCTGCTGCTATAAATAACAGGAGAAGCAATCCTAGAAGGCAGCTGTTTTGAAATAGAGAAGCAGAGAAATCACCATAGTGGTTTAGAAGTGAAGAGGTTGTTCTTCACGATTGTGTCTTAGGAACACTTGTAATCCAAGCAACTATTGATTGCATTGGTTAGGTAGTTTCTAGGTTGTGTACCACTCGAAGCTGTTAAGCAATAGTGGGTGTCACTTGATCAAAGCTTTAAACCAAGATCAAGGTGTGTGTGTAGTTGAAGTGTCTCTTCATTCTACTGTTTACTTTGTAACTGATTGATATCACTGGTGTGTGATTGTAGGGAGTGAGTGGGTATACTCAAGTCTAGAGTGTCTCTAGGTTAAATTGTCATTGGGTAGTGATTAAGTGAGGAGTGCAAACTGGAGGTTTGACTCTGAATTGATACTGCTGATAGTGAAATTTCTCCCTGGCTTGGTAGCCCCCAGATGTAAGTGTGTTGCACTGAACTGGGTCAACAACTAACTGTGTTATTTACTGCTTTGTTATTACTGCATAATAGTAGGTCTGTAGTGAATGTCACAGTGGATGTTATAACTTCTGTTAGAACATCCATCGTGGGCTGACCAAAATTTTCAATTAGCATCAGAGCAGGCACCCTGCCTGTTTATTACTGGGTGAGATCTAGGGAAACAAAATTCTGGTACTATGGATAAATATATTGGATTCACCAATAGACCTCCAATTCTGGATGGTTCTAATTATGACTATTGGAAGCCTAGGATTATTGCCTTCCTAAGGTCCTTAGACAGCATGGCCTGGAGAGCTGCAAACTCTGGCTGGGAACATCCTGTGAAGACTGACAAGGATGGAGTATCTGTGTAAATTCCTGAAGAGGAATGGACCAACGAGCAAGAGGCATTGGCTCTTGGAAACTTTAAAGCATTGAATGCACTCTTTAATGGTATAGACAAAAACATCTTTAGACTGGTCCACCATTGTGAACTAGCAAAGGATGTTTGGGACACTCTCTGAACTACTCATGAAGGAACTTCCAAGGTCAAAATGTCAAGACTTCAAATGTTGACCACAAAATTTGAAAGTCTAAGAATGAAGGAAGATGAGACCATTCATGACTTTTACATGAATGTTCTTGAACTAGCTAACACCTCCGGAGCTTTGGGAGAAAAGATGGCTGAAGAAAAGCTTGTAAGGAAGATAGTAAGGTCACTACCTAAAAGGTTTTCCATGAAGGTAACAACCATTGAAGAAGCTCAAGACATATGCCACATGAAAGTGGATGAACTCATTGGATCCTTTCAAACCTTTGAGATGGGGATGTGTGATCAGGCTGTGGATAAAAAGAGCAAGAGTATAGCTCTTGTCTCAAACACTGCTGAGACTTCAGATCATGAAAAGGAGGAAGATCTGTTAGAGGAAATAGCCATGCTTGGAAGACAGTTCAGAAAACTGGCCAAAAGGTTAGATGCTAAGTCTAAACCTTATTTCAAAAGCCTGCCTGCTGACAAAGAAAAAGCTGAAGACAAAGCCAACCAAAGCAGAGGAGTACAATGCCATGAGTGTGAGGGATATGGACATGTTAGAAAGGAATGTCCCACATACCTCAAAAAGAAGGGAAAAGGTCTAACAATCACTTGGTCTGATGAAGATTCTGACAGTGGATCAGAAGGAGAATCATCCAAACATGTTACTTTTCTCAACAGTGTGTGTGTATCTGATGGTGACTCAAGTGAAGAGGAGCTAACTTATGATGAACTAGCTGAATCATATAAGAAGTTGTCCATCAGAAGCACAGAGCTGTACCAGCAAGGAGAGCATCAGAATAAGCTCATCAAAGAGCTAGAAGCTGAAAAGAGAGAGCATCTAGTTACTATAAACTCACTCCAAGGAGAGATAAAGGAGTTGAAAGGAGAAAATGAGCAAATGACAAAATCCATAAGGATGCTCAACTCTGGAACTGACACCCTAGAGGAGATTCTTCAGAGTGGTCAGACTGCAGGAAATAGGTCTGGTCTAGGATTTGTTGAAAAACAAAATCCTGTCTTGAAACTCAAGAGGTTGCAGCCTGAGACTCAAAAGGTACAAAGGATGTCACATTCAAAGTTACAACATCCTTCACACAGAAATTGGAATCAAGTCAAGAGACAATTCCAAAGGCATAGATGCTACCACTGTGGAAAGCTTGGGCATATTCGAGCTATGTGCTTCTGGTTGCATGGATTCCATAGCCAAAGAAGTGATAACCAGGGTAAGCATGGAAAAAGACAGCATCATGGACAAATGCATCATCATGCCAACCATAGCTGGAGGCAGCATCAAGCCAAACCCAAGAAGAAGGAAGTGCCTAAGAAGCAAGAACAATGGGTTGTCAAGACTGTAGCTCTAACAACTAACATTTCCCTAAGAATGCCAACCAATGAGGATTGGTACTTTGACAGTGGCTGCTCCAGGCATATGACTGGAATTGAGGATCTGTTGATCAAACTCAAGCCTCATTCATCTATTCATGTGACTTTTAGGGATGGAGCTAGAGGAGAAATCGCAGGTGCTGGACAACTTGACAGTCCTAAAGCTCCAAAATTGAAGGATGTCCTGTTAGTTAAAGGACTAACAGTTAACCTAATAAGCATAAGTCAGCTATGTGATCAAGGTTTAAAAGTACACTTTTCCAAAGACAAGTGTGTGGTGATAAATGAAGAGGGTAAGGAAGAAATGAGAGGATCTAGATCCAAGAATAACTGTTACATATGGGAGCTCAGAAGTAACATAAATGGACTAGTAAATGAAGAAAAGGATCACCTAGGGCTAGAGAAAAGAACCAGGTCCAAATCATCAGCAAAAGGATCCTCAAAATATGCTTCAGAAAGAAGGACTGGAGGTAAGAAAAGTCAGGTAGGAAGGCTAGACAAGAAGGGATACCCAAAGATTGGTCATCAGGTAAAAATAGACATGCTATATTGGAACCTGATGGAGTCCATGGAAACTGCCTTGCAGAAAGTAAGCAATGTCACTCCTGATGTCATGACCTTATTCTGTGACATCCAGTGCACCATTCAAACAAGTCCTGGTGAGTCCAAAGGAGGCACGTTCAGGGGTCACTCGTGTACAGGGCAAGGGATTGGTGCAATACCAGATAAGGAGGGCATGAATAGGACTGAAATTGGTGAATGTAGGGTCAAGGTCCATAAAAATGATTTACAGAAATTAAGGCCCTTAAGTAATGGTAAGTTATAGCAATTAATGGGAATAGGGAATTATAATTTAAAATTCAATCATTTACTGAGTAGTCAAAACATTAAGTTCTTTCCTCAGTTGCTATATCACCTAGTGAGCCTCCTCATATCAACCTTATACTCAACCTGGTCCAATATCGAACTGTTCATCTTCCCTACAGTCTTCAACAATCGGAAACCCATGTTCACACGATCAACGTCCTGTACAATGTCTCAACATTCGCCAAAATATGCTCCCTCTAAGAACATGTCCACAAATGAATCCGAGATAGGAACTGAGTCAAGCAATCCTGACTCAGTGCTTGAAATAGCACCCCTACGCATGATGACACCAGAAGGGGTTCTAGTAAAAAATCCAAGGAGCCAACATGCAAGAAGGTCCAAGGATCCCATCTTAGGTAACACTACCACTCCGACAACCTCTGATGTGAATGATGATGGAGCCAAAGACACACACAACATCATTGTTGGCATGGTGGCTAGGGTTCTGAACAGCCCTATTGCACCCAACAATAAGGGTTCTGGTACAACGATGATGGATAAAGGGTTGCTATGCCCAATGTTGGAACATTCAAAGAACATACTTCAGCAAAGAAAAACAAGGGTATAGACTCGGATGGTGGAGGTGATAAAGTACAAGACACCAAGAAAGTTGAGTTGGTGAACCTTAATGAATACTCTGATAACGAGTTAATTGCAAACATAAATCCAGGCATAGCTAAAAGACTTATGACAAGGAAAGAAAAGAAGATGACTGAACAAGTTCTCCCCAAGAAAAAGGCAGTTGAACAGACAGTTGAGCAAGACAACCTCACAGAGAAGATGACAACCGAACATGTCACTCCCTCAAGGAAGGCTAGGACTACAAGAAGACCAGTTGGACCTCCCAAAGCCTGGAGAAAAGTGGTCACCAAGAGAAGAAAGGATGGCTCTGGTACTGAATCAAATACTGAGTCTGATGTTGCTGAAGATGTCACTGACATTCAAAACAAGAAGAAACCCTCTAAGAGCAAACTGGATGAACAGGTCCCTGAAGTTCCAATTGACAATATTTCATTTCATTACCCATCGTGTGTCAATAGGTGAAAGTATGTGGTTCAGAAAAGGCTGGCAGTGGAAAGGGAGTTGGGACAAAATGTGATTGAAAATAAAGAAATCATGAGACTCATTAATAATGCAGGACTAGTGAAAACAGTTAGTAACTTCTCTTCATGCTATGAGCTACTTGTCAAGGAATTCATAGTTAATCTCTCAGAGGAGTGTGGTGACAGAAAATCTAAAGAGTTTGGCAAGGTGCATGTAAGAGGGGAATCTGTTAGTTTCACTCCATCAACAATCAATAATTATATGGGAAGATCAGATAGAGCTCATCCTGATGTAAATGATTCAGAAAACACAATATGCCAAGTGATCACAGGAAATCAGGTACAAAGATGGCCATCCAAAAGAAAGCTAGTGTCCAGCAAATTGAGTATCAAATATGCTATGCTGCATAAGATTGGAGCAACAAATTGGGTGCCCACAAACCATAAATCTACTGTGGTAACTGGACTTGGTAAAATCATCTATGCTATTGGGACCAAGGACAAATTTGATTTTGGAACATATGTGTTTGATCAAACTATGAAGCATGCGGGCTGCTATAGCATCAAGGGTCCCATTGCATTCCCTTCCCTCATATGTGGCATTATTTTGAAACAGTTTCCCAACATTCTCAAAAGGACTGATGTTGCAAGCAAACGAGAAAGCCCCTTGTCATTTCATCCTAAGTTGTTTCGTGGCAACCATGTCCCTGAACTTGGTGCAACATCAGCTGCAACATCACAGTCCACATCAACCAAAGCTGAAGTGATTATCAAGCTAAAATAAACATGTCAAGAGATGGATGCGAGGAAAAGAACTCTTGAAGCATTAATCAGGGCCCTTGAGCAAAGTGACAAGGCTGAGTTCACTGATAAGGACAAGCAAAAAGATGGTGCAGCAGAGAATGATCATCAGGAAGCTGATTCAGAGGAAGAAAGAGAGACAAGTGATGAAGATGAATTCCCTAAGGCTGAGGAGACTAGTGATGGCGAATTTGACAAAGATAGGTCCAGTTCTGCATCTGAAGAAGAAGGATGACATGTGCTGATAAAATGTTGTGAAGCTCGTGCTGATTGAGCTGGCTGTGTGAACTGGTGTATTATGTTTTGAATTATGTTGGGCAGACCCCTTGACAACTAGAATTGCACTGGTTGTGTAGGGCTCTCTATGAGCAGTTTGGTAATGTAACCCCATACTTATGTATTGGTACCATTTATGCTCTATGTTATGTGTTAGTTGGATCTCAATTTATGGCTAAAAAGGGGGAGAGAGTGATAGATAACAGGCTGAAACAACAGGTACAACAAAGGCAAATGGAAGAGTTGGTTAAGATAACCAATATGTATCACAAGTTATGTGGGAGTAACAGTTGGTGGAAGAACAAGACTGCCATGAGCAGTGATTGTGCTTGAGCATGACTGCCATGAGCAGTGATTGTGCTTGAGCATATGTGCCATTATGGCTGCATATGACAGTATACTTGCAAGCTTGCAAGTGATGCTAATGAGTTGTGTGTGTGTGATAACAGCTGGTTGGGCTGTTACTGATATGTTATGTATGCCATGTATGTTAGAACTAGGACTGACATGTTGTAGGTACTAACATGGGTGATCCTAACAAGGTGCTTAGGAGTTCGGTGTGTGTCTGCAAGGAGCAGAATGCATCCCTGCAGGGGGAGTAGCACAAATGTGTGACATCAGAAGGTTGTGCTGAATGTTATAGTATCTAGTTCAGACTGGATATTACCGAGCTGATAAGTGCATCAGTTGAGGGGGAGTAACTCTGTTACTCAACAAGCAAAAGAGTGACATCTGAAGTAAGAACTATCAGATGGTTAACAAGGTAAGTGTTAACAGGGCTGAAAGCCAACTGTGAGGATTCTGAGAGCTTGAGCAGCAAGTGAATTACCTGCATGACAGGACCAATGTTAAGTCTTCTGCTGTGTAGGAAATCTCTAATGTAAGTACATAGTGTTTTAGTCAAAAATTTGCCAAAGGGGGAGTTTCTAAGTGCTCTTGATTGGCTGCATTTTGTGGCAAAATATGAGTACATGTATGAATGTCATGGTTGATATTGTTACATTCATAATATGGACTGTGCAGGGTAAGTTAACTAAGCTAACTATAAGTTAAGCTGGAGGTCATACTCAATGTTATGACATAGGGCGTATGACATCAAGCAGAAGTTTGTTATTCTGGTAGCCATAACTCAGAAAACAACTCAGAAGCTCAAGCTGAAATGCAGGAGACATTTTAGACGCCCTAGGGGAACTAATATATATCTGATTAAAGTGGCAAACATGCAAAATACAAAAGACAGGTTTTATGATGGATAAAACCTAATGTATGCGCCCAGGCCCAAGGACTGATCTGCTGCTATAAATAACAGGAGAAGCAATCCTAGAAGGCAGCTGTTTTGAAATAGGGAAGCAGAGAAATCACCATAGTGGTTTATAAGTGAAGAGGTTGTTCTTCACGATTGTGTCTTAGGAACACTTGTAATCCAAGCAACTGTTGATTGCATTGGTTAGGTAGTTTCTAGGTTGTGTACCACTCGAAGCTGTTAAGCAAGAGTGGGTATCACTTGATCAAAGCTTTGAACCAAGATCAAGGTGTGTGTGTAGTTGAAGTGTCTCTTCATTCTACTGTTTACTTTGTAACTGATTGATATCACTGGTGTGTGATTGTAGGGAGTGAGTGGGTATACTCAGGTCTAGAGTGTCTCTAGGTTAAATTGTCATTGGGTAGTGATTAAGTGAGGAGTGCAAATTGGAGGTTTGACTCTAAATTGATATTGTTGATAGTGAAATTTCTCCCTGGCTTGGTAGCCCCCAGATGTAAGTGTGTTGCACTGAACTGGGTCAACAACTAACTGTGTTATTTACTGCTTTGTTATTACTGCATAATAGTAGGTCTGTAGTGAATGTCACAGTGGATGTTATAACATCTGTTAGAACATCCATCGTGGGCTGACCAGAATTTTCAAAGACTATGACATGGAGGCGAATGCGTCGTTTATCGCCCCCAAACGGGACGTACACTAAACACTCTAGATAAGCGAGAGGATACCCCTCACTCATCATTCCCCATGTAGCTTAAGGCTCGTAGCGCATAATGTTCATCGCATTTATTAGATGATTTAGAATTGTTTTGAGATGAGAAAGAAAGACGCACGAAAGGTCTAAGGGAAACTCGGCCTTAACATTGTCATGCAAAGTGATCCTAAAGTTTGGATGAAAAAGGGGAAACATCTACCCTAATGTTAGCATGCTTGGATTGAACACCTAATTTCTCTCCTACTCCCATCCTAAACGGAGGGACTAGGAACCCTATGGGGGTCATGGCAACGAAAGCACAAGAATAACAAAGGAAGGATCAATCACAAGTAGAAGATGCAAACATGAAGAAAACATGCAAAGAGGGAGGAACAAAGTTTGGGGCAGCGGCCGCCACAAGCACATCTCAACCCCTTTGGAGAAAACAAAGATGCAAAACACAAGATGAAATGCACATGCAAAGATGCAAGAAAACATGAACATGCAAAATGCCAAAAAGAAAATGAGCGGATGAGATGTAACGGGAGAAGACAATCCTCTACAACTGTCGACCATCAATCATCAAAAAAAATGGGAGGAAAAGAAGTGTGGGGAAGCAACCGCCACAAGCGCATCTCGACCATAGCTCTTTGCTCAAGCAAACAAGGATGAACATCCCATTGAACAACATATACAAATATGCATTCAAGTGGAAATCGAACAAAACGAGTCGACAAAATCATGATCAAACGATCAAGAACAACGACATATATACGAAACATCACACTCCTAATGCATCACACTGATCTATGATGATTTGAAGTGGAACGGTATGCGAAAACACCTTGAAAAACAGCAAAACAGACTCATTGTTACAATGTTAATCGGTTAACCCCTGGGGTTATTCGGTTAACACCTTAAAAAGTTTGGGAAATCTGGAATTTTGAACAGGTTAATCGGTTAACCATATGCGTTAACCGATTAACACTGTTAATGTTTGAAAAATTTGAAAGTTTGAAACGGTTAATCGGTTAACCATATGCGTTAATTGATTAACACTGTAACAGAGGCCAAAAACAGCAGCAGAAAAACACTTTCAGCATAAAATCAATTAATCAAATGATCCAAAAGATTAGCTTATCAAATAAGCACGCAATTACACCTGAAAACAGAAAACCAATAGACATGCAAACATGTCTACACATCACAATCACAATTCAAATTCACCAAAATTCATTCGAATATTAAAATCATCATGAAAATGCAAATAAGCTCAAAACAACTATGGATCTAGAATTTTCAACCTTCGAAGCGGAGATTTGCTTTGGTTAGTGTTGATCTTTCTGTAATTAAGTAGATCAAATGCTAGAAATCCGGAAAACTTCAAGATCCAAGCCCATTGTTGTTGTATGAATGAAGATCCACCAAATTTGAGTCAAAATGCTTCAAATAACCACTTCTAGATCCAACTCCAGATTCAGATCCAAGCTTGCACGAAAATTGAAGAAGGAAATTGATTCAATGATGATGATGGAAAGAGGTTTTAGCTCAAGAATTCATTAATTCCAATGAAGAATCAATGAATTCAATGAAAAAGAGCTTTGAGTGAAGGTTTTGGAAATGGAGAAGTTAAGAGAATTTGAGAGAATTCTGATCAATTCTGAAAAATGAATGTGAGAAAATGAGAATTGGATCCCTTTGGTTTGGATTTAATCACTTAAATACCATCTAGGTTTGGATCCCAAAGCAAGGTTTGGAAATTGGCTTGTGAATTATGGTTTGGCACTAGGAATGGGTTTTTGGAGGGAAATGAAATTATGAAATGATTCTAGATCATTCCCAAGTGACAAATTTGAATTTAAGTGATCAAAATTGGACCCCAAATGGCTCTGCATTGAAAAATCATGTACAGAGGCAAAAATTGCACTGGTTAATCGATTAACCATATGCGTTAACCGATTAATACCTTTAAAACTTCAAATTTGGTCTGATTTTCCTTTGGTTAATCGATTAACCATATAGGTTAACCGATTAACACCTTCAAAAATTTGAATTTGGCGCCTTTTGGAGGGAGATCTGTCCATTTGCCCTGTTTCAACTATTTGGAGCTCTATTAAGCTTCTGAATCTCGTTCTTGAACATTATCACTGTAAAAATGCTTGACATGAACCTGAGTGCTGCTTTCTGAACTGCTGTTCTCCTGCAAAATAAAATCGGCCGCTTGACTGCTGGGCAAAATAAATGCCCGAGCCTCTGATGCTCGCTGTTTGTTGTTCAGTCCTTGCACCGAAATGAACTTGAGCCACAGGAATACCTCGATCCCATGCCTCGAGAACAAATGCTATGATATGTAAAAAATGCAAAATTCAAAGAAACAAAAGCCAGTTACGGTTAAAACGAAGGCAAATTTTAGGGTGCTACAACCATGCCTCAACAGTCAAGTTATCTCTCACTTGTACATCATCCATTTGAATCACATGTGACAAATCTGGAATGTACTTCCTCAACTGAGACACATGAAACACATCATGCAAATTCGCAAGCGACGGCGGTAAAGCAAACCGATATGCTACTGCTCCCACCCTCTGTGAAATATGATACGGACCAATAAAACATGGTGTGAGCTTTCGAGACTTCAAAGCTCGGTCAACACCAGTTACCGACGTAACTCTCAAAAACGCGTGATCTCCTTCATGGAACTCAAGTGCCTTCATTCTCTTATCATGGTAACTCTTCTGACGAATCTGCGAAACTTTCATCTTTTCTTGGATCCTCTTGATTTTTTCAGTCGTCTGGTGAACAATCTCAGGTCCGAGCATAACACTCTCGCCTGACTCATACAAACACAAAGGAGTCCTACATCCCCTACCATACAATTCCTCATATGGTGGCATTCTGATACTAGAATGATAACGGTTGTTGTAGGTAAATTCAATCAACGGAAAATGACTATCCCATGATCCACCTTGATCCAACACACAACCTCTCAGCAAATCCTCTAAAGATTGGATAGTTTTCTTTGTTTGTCCATCCATCTGCGGATGATAGGCAGAACTCAATCTCAACATGATACCCAAAGCGCCTTGGAAACTCTTCCAGAATATCGATGTAAATCTCGGATCTCTATCAGACACAATACTTGAAGTAATACCATGCAGTTTCACAATCTCATCAATATATAATTCGGCCAGCTTCTACAACGAATATTTAATCCTCATTGGTCTAAAATGAGCCGATTTGGTCAATCTATCAACAATCATCCAAATTGAATCATATCCCTTCAAAGTCATTGGTAGACCTGTCACAAAATCCATAGAAATGGTATCCCATTTCCACTTTGGAATATTCAACGGTTACATCATACCCAACGGTCTTTGATGTTCAATCTTCGACTTCTGACAAGTCAAATAAGCATACACAACTCTGCACTTTCTTTCTTCATCCCTGGCCACCAAAACAATTTCCTTAAATCTCGGTACCTCTTCATAGCACCAGGATGGATACTCAATCTACTTCGATGTCCTTCCTCAAGAATACTCTTTTTCAACTCAACAATATCTAGAACACAAACTTTATCACGACATCTCATGATACCATTTTCATTAATCCAAAAATCAGCTCTTCGATTTTGATTCATCAAATTCAACCGATCTACCAACTCAAATCAGATTTTAACCTTCTTGAATCTCATCAAGAATGCCACTAGTAAGCTTCAACATACCAAGATTAACTCCATAAGAAATCTCTTCACAAATCAAACTCATATCACGAAATTGCTCAATCAGTTCTAACTCCTTTACCATCTTCATCGGTATATGTGATGATTTCCTACTCAATGCATCAGCTAGCATGCTTGCTTTATCCGAATGGTAATTCAAACCAAAACCATAATCCTTCAGAAGTCCCAATCATCTTCTGTGCCTCACATTCAATTCTTTCTGATCAAAGAAATACTTCAAACTCTTATGATCACTAAACATCTCAAGTCTTGAACCAAACAAATAATGTCTCCAAAGCTTCGACACAAACACAACAACAACCAACTCTAAATCCTGCGTTAGATAATTCCTCTTATGAACTTTAATTTGCCTTGAAGAATAAGCTAAAACTTGATGATGTTGCATTAATACACCTCCCAATCCCATCAACGAAGCATCACAATACACAACAAATGGTTCTGCCGGATTCAGCAAAAAAAAAATCAAAACATGAGCTGCTGTCAGCCTTCTCAAAAGCTCTTGAAACTTTTTTCACACTTTGCATCCAAAACAAAAGCTTAAACCTTCCTAGTCCACTGTGTCAATGGCAAAGATAACTTGGAAAAATCCTTCAATGAATTTTTGATAATAATCTGCCAACCTAAGAAAACTTCTAATCTTAAAAGCAGGTTTTGGAGCTTCCCTTTGCGATACAGCTTCAACCTTCAACATATCAACCGCAATATCTCTACTCGAGATCACATGACCAAGGAAACTCACTTCCTTCAACCAAAACTCACATTTTGAAAATTTTTTATACAACTGCTTCTCTTTCAACGCTGATAACACAAATTTCAACCGCTCAACATGATCCTTTTTGCTCTTCGAATATATCAAAATATCATCAATGAACATAACCACAAACCTGTCCAAATAAGGATGTAAAATCCTATTCATATACTCCATAAATATGCATGGTGCATTAGTCATGCCAAATGGCATCACGAAATACTCATAATGTACATACCTTGTTTTAAAAGCAGTATTCTGAATATCTTCAGCCTTCACACGAATCTGATGATACCCAGATCTCAAATCTATCTTACTGAACACACTTGCAAAAACCAACTAATCCATCAAATCATCAATCCTTGGAAGTGAACACTTATTCTTAATAGTCACCTTGTTAAATTGTCTATAATCCATATAAAGCCTCACAGAACCTTCTTTCTTATTAACCAACAAAATTGGTGCACCCCACGATGACACACTCGGACAAATGAATCTCTTCTCAAGTAGATCTTCAAGTTGACTCTTCAACTTCTTCGATTCTAATATGGACAACTGATATGGAGCCATCGCTACCAAACTACTTCCAGGAACTAGGTTGATCGTAAACTCCACTTCACGTTCCAACGGTAAATCACTTATCTCATCAGGAAAAACTTTCAGATAATCACAAATAATTGGCACACCGCCAACTTCTCCATTATATTAACATTCAAAGTTTCGATCAAAATAAACATCTCAGCATCATCCTACACCGACTCACCAAAACAATATTTGAGCACTTAGCTTAACTCAAAAAAATTCACTGCACACATCATCTAAGCTTGCAAGACACGTCTATCCCATCCAACATGACTCCGTCTACTATCAACAAGAGATTAAGTGTGACCAGTTCTTCAATTTGTCAATAGACAGCCAAAAATCATGATGGGGCATAAACCATCTTTACCAAACTATAATTCATCGATACACTGAGCCACCACTCCATACTAGAAGCATTCTGGAGAAGCACAAGCTTCTCCCCCACTTGTTTCATTCCTATAAGTGCTCTTGATGGACTGCATTTTGTGGCAAAACATTAGAGTTTGCATGTATGTCATACTGAATGTTAAGACATACATAATGATGTGTGTGCAGGGTAAGTTAACTATAAGTTAAGCTGAATGTAATATAGAATGTCATGACACTGACCGTATGACATCCAGCGGGAAGGTTAGTTTTTCTGGTATCTAGAAATCAGGAAACAAATTAGGAACTCAAGCTAAAATACAGGAAACATTTGAGAAGCCCTAAAGCAAAACAAATGCTCCTGAATTAAATGCCAAGCGGGAAGATGATTGAAGAATAAGGTTTGTTATGAATAAACCTAATTTATGCGCCCAGGCCCAAGGACTGACTGCTGCTATAAATAAAGGAAGGAGCAATCCTAAAAGGCATCTCTTAACAGAAGATCAGAGAGTGCAGACCAAGAGTCCTTGTGAGTGAAGAAGGTTGTTCTTCAGGTGAGTATTGTGAGTGAAGAAAGTGTGTTCTTCACGTGTGTATTATGTCTTAGGAATACTTGTTCACCAAGAAATTGTATGTTGCATTGGTTAGGTAGTTTCTAAGCTGTTGTACCACTCAAAGCTTTTAAGCAAGAGTGTGTGTCACCTGATCAAATTTGTGAAGCAAGATCAAGGTGTGTATGAAGTGTTTCTTCATATTTATTTTGTAATTGTGTACTGATATCACTGTGGTGTGATTGAGGGGGAGTGAGTGGGTATAATCAGATCTAGAGTGTCTCTAGGCAGAAGTGTCATTGGGTAGGTCTTAAGTGAGGAGTGTGTTGCACCCCAAAATTTGCCCAACCTCTGCTTAACCTAGCTTGTGTTTCATTGCATTCATTTTAGCATTTTCATCTGCATTGCATTGACATGTGTGCAGGAGATCAAGAGGTATGACTACCAATAAAGGGCTACACAAGGCTATGAAGCTAAATAAGAGGTTTATTCAAGTATTCAAGGGTTGATATCCTCATCAGAGAAGTTAAAGATTCTCAAAGAAAGTGGCTGAAGCCAAGAGTGTACATCTCCTAACTTGAGGGTCGTGGGAAGGTTATCAGATGATTCTGAATCCATGAAGTTGGACTTGAAGCCATGAGAGAGCTCATGAGAAGTATTGAAGATCATTTTGAAGCCTAGACAGGTCATCATGTGAAGTATTTGAAGCTCCAACCAAGATTGGTACAGATGATTTGAAGAAGGTTGAGATCTAATTTCAAGGCCATGTGATCATGGATTGATATATTAAGATGCCCAAGGTATTATTTCAAGGTCAACTCATCATGAATCGAGAGTGTGAGGAGTTCCTAGGCTAGGGTTGCTATGCTTGACAGTGTAAAATCCCCTGGTTTGGTGCCTAACTTCAAGACCACATAACTCAAGATGTGATTTTCATCTCACCTTGACCCCAACATGATTGTTTTAGAGCATGATCATAGATTTAATTTGATTTGTAGAAGTCCTTGATAGGGTTTATAGAACTCAAGTTATGAATCAGACAAGTTACATGTCATCAGAGGAATGTGAATTTGGAGCTTGAAATCAACCAACTTGCATGGCACTTTTGCCCTAGAAAGATGATTCTCATGAACTTTTGGCCAACATGAATGTTGTTCCTTATCTTCTTAGATTTATAGAAAGTACTAGAAGTCCATGATTGGATTTGTAGAACTCAAGATATGAGCTTTGCAAGACAAGGGTATTTTGGGAATTTGTGATTATAGGCCATTTTGATTATGGATCAAGTTCACCATCTTACACACCTCAAATGGAATTTTGTCCAACTTGAAAGTTGTTCAAAATGATGTTATTTTTCCAACCATGCACCAAGAATCCATTGATATGGGTTAGAATGAGAAATGCTTGAAGAAAATTCATGAATCAATCATTAAAGGAAGCTTGAAAAGGGCCAATTCAAATCAATTCATTTTTGAACCAAAGCATGTCATATTTGTGCTTGTTTTGAGTCCTATTGATGTTTTAAGAACATTGTAAAAATTAGAAATCAAGTTTGAGGTCATTTGCTATGCCAATTTCATGGTTTCTTCATCTTTAAGCAACATAATGGAAATCAACCATCCATTCCATTCCAAGGCCTCAATCCTATCCACACATCTTCCTTACATTACAAGAAAGGAAATTGGATCAGTTTGCAAGTGGTTTGGCCTTGTTCTCACCATAACATAAAAGCTTTAAACTTGGAAATTTGGATTTTGAGTTGGGTTGTCCTAGGCTTCAATTGGGCTTGTAATCACTCTAGGTCCATTGCATATAACATTTTGGATGATTCCTAACTGCCATAGCTGAATTTTGGTGGAGATAACAAAAAATTGAGTTGAGAAAAAGTGGAGAAACTTGGAAAATTGATTTTGAAGATAGAGCCATTTTCAGTCCAAATCACCATTGCAAAAAGCTTCAGTGAGGTTCATTGATGGATTCTGGACAATTTTCATGAAGCTTCATCAACAATTCAAGCCTCCATTGAAGCTCAAAACCAAGTTCTTAACTTTCATCCATAAGCTCTGTTCTTGATGAATTGCCATGCTATTTTCACATGATTGTGATCCTTAGAGAGTGTAGAACGTTTTAGGATTAGAACGGTTAAGTTTCGTGACAATTCTTAACAGAGCACCTTAGGTTGTAGTTTGAATATCTCCCTAATTATTGGATGAAAATGGAAAATAAACATAGATTGTTGATGTAGGAAGTGAGAGGAAGAGATTAGTGGCTTGAATTTTAAGTTTTGTGAAATTTGATAATTCCTGAAGATTCTTGGATGATCTTGATTCCTGAGTTTTAATGGAGGAAAGTGGTAATAAATTTCATATTTGGATTCTACGCGAAAAATCATGCAAAATTGGTTAAAGAAACGTCGAAAACAGTTGAAAAATGACAGAGCCATGTGGGAGCTCTCATCCTCGGCGGTCGGAGCATGCGGAAGGGATGACCGGAAAAAAATTCCGGCGGCCGACGAAGATTGAGTGGAGAAGACGATGTCTACATCGTCCGATCAGATTACTATTCCATGTGTGGTCACGATTAGACTTCACCATGGTCCATCTTTGACTAGTCTTACAATATTATTTGGAAATCATTAATGTGTTGTCATGTTGTGAGCCATTTGATGTACATACCTCCATTTAATCATGTGATCTTGATTGATTTCTACCATACACTCTAGTCAACCATTGTGTACTTGATTACTGGAATTTCTTTTAATTTTTCTTGCTGGGCTTTTCAACATATCACTACCAGCACCCTCCCATACGCGGCCCATTGGAATAATGCACATAGATCTATTGCTTGCTGCACCCCTTTCCTCTTCCCTTTTAGTTTCACTTTTCTTTTGTTTTTCATCTGTTTCATTTTAATTCAGAAAAAATAGTAAATGATGTCCGTAAATCATGAGAAAAATATTGGAGATACTTGAATGTGTGTAGAATTTTTTCATGATTTTTTATTTTGATTTTAATTCTTTTTCCAATTAATTTTGTATTTTTCTTTTATGTGCTTTGCCATGAATAGAAATAATGTCATGTTAACTTCTAGATTTTTGTTTCCATATCAATGCTTGGATTTAGTCTCTGTTTTTTTGCATGATGAATGTTGATACATTGTAGGATATTGTATGATTTTTATTACATTTTTTAGATGATTCTAAGTATGGTTTTGAGATAGGTTTTAGGACTTCCCCCTTTATGGATTCCTTTTAGTATACATTGAGATGTAGGAATTGTTTAGACCCCTTAGATTTAGGTTTTAACCCTGAATTTTCTACCATAGATTCTTAACACATTTAGGATCATCTAGGGTTTTTCTTAGGATTTTCAGAATTGATTTTCTATTATTCTCCCATTTTACAAGGTGATTATGGTTTAGGTGACCCTAACTAGGATAACTTCATAGATTAGTCTTTTAGGTGAACATTAGTTAACTCTAAGTTTCAAATCCCTTCTTGATAGAATAGAACTTAGATAAATAACTCACTAAGAACCTAGATTAGGCATTGATAGAGCCTTTAATCCCTTTTAGTTTAGGTGATCATTAACTAATCCTTAGGGTTCCTCCTGAAGCCTCTTAGGAAGATGATTCTCCCAATGAATGGTAGAGTGTCATGGTGGATGCCTTTGGCATACACCATGCTTCCCTTCATTTCAATCTCCCATGAATGGTAGAGTGTCATGGTGGATGCCTTTGGCATACACCATGCTTCCCTTCATTTCAATCTCCCATGAATGGTAGAGTGTCATGGTGGATGACTTTGGCATACACCATGCTTCCCTTCATTTCAATATCCCATGAATGGTAGAGTGTCATGGTGGATACCTTTGGCATACACCATGCTTCCCTTCATTTCTAATCTCCCATGAATGGTTGAATATTATGGTGGATACCTTTGGTATACACCATGTATCACCTCATCTCTTGATTATCCATGATTGGTTGAACATCATGGTGGATACCTTTGGTATACACCATGCATCCCATCATCAATTCCATTCTTTAGGATAGATGCCTTGTTTGATTACTTGTGGAATGAATTCCTTATTTGGCATAATTCCTTCCCTTCATTCATGATTGAGTGGTGTGTTGCATTAGAGTAGTTCATGTTTAGGGTAGTCTAAATGTAGGTTCATGACTGCATTAAGAGGTTGAGTGGGTATCCCTCTGCTTGCTTGCATTAAGGGTTGAGGTGATCCTCCCCTTGCTTGTGTGTTATTTGTTTTCTCTTGCTATCTGATGTATTTGCATATAAAGGTTGAGGTGACCCTCCCTTTGCTTGTCTGTTTTGTTTGTGTTCTTTGCTTGATTGCTTAGAGGTTGAGTCTCTCCCTCTGCTTGTATTGCTGCATTGCATTTGCATCTTTACTGTTTTCTTTTCTGTTTTATCTGCTTTATGATTTTTGCAGTTGTTTCTGTTTCCCATTGACATGTTCCCCTAGGATTCTCACTTCCTTGTTTAAGGAAGTGATGATTAGACTTTAGGTTGAAGCCCTTGCATGATAACATCTAGGAGTTCCCTGTTTTAAACCTCAACCACAGGATGAATCCATGGCATGACAACTGTTAGGACTTGATAGTTTCCCCTTAGTTGTGTTTGTTCTTTCTCATATTCAAACAAATCAAAATACAATAATAAAGGTTAATTGATATCGTACGTTACGAGCCTTAAGCTACCTAGGAAATGGTTGTTGGAGGGTTTCCTTCCAATAATCAGGATGTTTAGTATGGTACCCTTTGGGTGACATGCGACTCATTCTCTCCTAGGTCATAGTCTCTAGTGCGATATTAGTTGCAAACATCCATAAAAAGAACTTCTTCTGTAAAAGACAGAAAACAAACTTCAAACTCCCTTTTTGCCCCGTGGGCCCTTAACTCAAGGAAAACTTTTCTGAGAAAAAGAGTGTCGTTAACTCTTAGTTCTACCGCAAATGGTAACCCACGAGACTCCGATGAGCGAGCTGCATACACCAAACTGCTGGAACTATTTGTTAACACTACTCGAAAAACAGATGAATTTGAACCCGTAAGCCGTAGTATCCCGAACTACGTAAGCTCTGATCTCTCATATCTGTTGAGAGTACGTAGGCACAATACTGACGTATTGGCGAGCCACCTTCCCCCATCCTTTTACCCGTAGTTAGCCGAACTACGTTGACTCTGATTTCTCGTTCTTCGATGAGAATACGTAGGCACGAAGCACGATGCTTTACCGAGTCATTTTTCTTTTCTTTTCAGACCAGCCTTGATAGGTAGATAGTTAAACCAACCCGTCAGATAAACACAACAAGCATGGATCCTATCGAGTACGATGGACGTGAGGGGTGCTAGTACCTTCCCCTTGCATAACCGACTCCCGAACCCAGATATGGTTGCGACGACCTTGTCTTATACCTTTTCGTCAGGTTTTTCCGATCGTTTCCTTTCCCTTTCTGTGGGATAAATAACAAAAGGTGGCGACTCTTCTGTCTTGTCGGCACCTTATTTTCGCAGTAGCGACAGAGTGCAAACTGGTGTGTTTGACTCTGAATTAATATTGTTAATAGTGAATTTCCTCCCTGGCTTGGTAGCCCCTAGATGTAGGTGTTGTTGACACTGAACTGGGTGAACAATTTCTATGTTATTTACTACTTTTACTTACAGTTTAATTAGTTAGTATAGTAGTCAATGTCACAATGGATGTTATAACTTTGGTAGTAACATCCATCATGTGCTTGCCAGAATTTCAATTGGCATCAGAGCAGGCACCCTGCCTATTTATTCTGGGTGAGATCTAGGGAAATAAATTCTGGTACTATGGATAAAGATATAGGATTCACCAATAGATCTCCAATTCTGGATGGTTCTAATTATGATTATTGGAAGCCTAGGATGATTGCATTCCTAAAATCCTTAGACAACAAGGCATGGAGAGCTGCAAACTCTAGCTAAGAACATCCTGTGAAGACTGACAAGGATGGAGTATATGTGTTAATTCTTGAAGAGGAATGGAACAAAGAGCAAGGGGCCTTAGCTCTTGGGATCTCTAAAGCACTGAATGTACTCTTCAATGGTATAGCCAAAAACATCTTGAGACTGGTACACCACTGTGAACTAGAAAAGGATGTTTGAGACACTCCCAAAACTACTCATGAGGGAACTTCCAAGGTCAAAATGTCAAGACTTCAAATGCTGACCACCAAATTTGAAGGTCTGAGAATGAAGGAAGATGAGACCATTCATGAGTTTTACATGAATGTTCTTGAACTTGCAAACACCTCAGGAGCCTTGGGAGAAAAGATGGCTGAAGAGAAGCTTGTAAGGAAGATTCTCAGGTCCTTACCTAAAAGGTTTGCCATGAAAGTAAAAACCATTGAAGAAGCCCAAGACATATGCAACATGAAAGTGGATGAACTCATAGGTTCTCTCCAAACATTTGAGATGGGCATGTGTGATCAGACTATAGAGAAAAAGAGTAAAAGCATAGCTCTTGTCTCAAACGCTGCTGAGGATTCAGAGAGTGTTGAAAAAGAGGAAAATTTGTCAGAGGCCATAGCTTTGCTTGGAAGACAATTCAACAAACTGATCAAAAGAATTGATCATAAGTCCAAACCATACACCAAGAACAACCCATCTGAAAGCAGCAGAAGGGAGAAGTCTGAGGAAAATTCCAATCAAAGAAAAGGAGATCAATGCCATGAGTGTGAGAGATATGGACACATTAGAAAGGAATGTCCCACATACCTCAAAAAGAAGGGAAAAGGCCTAACTGTCACATGGTCTGATGAAGATTCAGTAAGTGGATCAGAAGGAGAATCTTCCAAACATGTCACTGTTCTAAACAGTGTATGTATATCTGATGGTGATTCAAGTGAAGGTGAGATGGCATATGATGAAATTGCTGATTCATTTAAGAAGCTGTGCAACAGAAGTGGAGAATTATATTAGCAAGGAGAGCAACAGAAGAAACTCATAAGAGAGTTAGAAACTGAGAAGATGGAACATCTTGCAACAATAGAATCTCTCAAAATTGAAGCCATCTTGTTGAAATCTAATCTTGATCAAATGTCAAAATCTATAAGAATGCTTAATCCTGAAACTGACACCCTAGAAGAGATTCTGCAGAGTGGTCAGAATTCAGGAAATAAGTCTGGACTGGGATTTGATAGACAAAATCCTGTTGTGAAACTTAAGAGATTACAGCCTGAGATTCAGAAGTTAAAAAGGATGTCACGCCAATGTCACAACATCCACCACACAGAAACTGGAACCAAGCCAAAAGACCATTCCAAGGGTATAGATGTTACCACTGTGGAAAACTGGGACATATTAAAGCTGTGTGTTTTTGGCTGCATGGATTTCCTAGTCAAGGAAAAGCCAAACAAAGTGATCATAGCAAGAAAAAACATCATGCTAAACCCAAGAAGGAAGTTCCTAACAAGAAGAGACAATGGGGTACTAAGAATGTGGCTCTAGTAGCTCACACTTCTCTAAGGATGCCAACCCAAGAGGATTGGTACTTTGGCAGTGGCTGCTCCAGACATATGACTGGAATTGAGGATCACTTGATAAAACTCAACCCTCATTCATCCAGTCATGTAACCTTTGGTGATGGAGCTAGAGGAAAAATCACAGGTGTTGGATAACTTGACAGTCTTAAAGCTCCAAAATTGAAGGATTTCTTGCTGGTTAAAGGACTGACTGTTAACCTAATAAGCATAAGTAAGCTATGTGATCAAGGTTTAAAAGTCCACTTTTCAAAGGATAAGTGTGTGGTTGTCAATGAAGAAGGTGAGGAAGAAATGAGGGGATCTAGATCCAAGAATAATTGTTACCTATGGGAGCCCAGAAGTAACATAACTGGATTGATCAATAAGGAAAATAAGGACCAACTATGGCTGGAAAAAGGAAGACAACCTCTAAAGATAGAAAGGACCAGGTCCAACACATCAGCAAGTGGATCTTTAAAGTATGCTTCAGAAAGAAGGACAGGATGTAAGAAACGTCATGTGGGGAAGCAAGCCAAGAAGGGATACCCAAAGTTTGGTCATCAGGGAAAGCTAGATAGGCTATATTGGAATCTGATGGAGTCCATGGAAGCTTCCCTGCACAAAGAAAGCAATGTCACTCCAGATGTCATGACCTTGTTCTATGACATCAAGAGTACCATCCAAACAAGTTCTGATGAGTTCAAGGAAGACATGCTCAGGGGTAACTTGTGTAAATGGCAAGAGGGTTGTGCTAAACCTGGTGATTATGTCCTAAATAGTGATGACATGGGTTCAAGAAGTGTCAAGGAGTCTCAATTTAAAAATTTTCTACTAAAATTGAGGTCCTCCAGTAATGATGAGTTATAACAATTAAAAGTAATAGGGAACTACATTTTGAAATTAAATCATTTAATGATAAATCAAAAAGGTAAGTTCCCTCCTATTGGGCAATCGTACCCCATTACCACTTATACGATACAGCCCCTCTACTCTTGGTGCCTTCACAAACTATTCAGCTTCCATATCGTTTCCAACAAGCACAGAAAATCTCTTCTTCCTCAACCAACGTCCCTAAAAATGTCACAGCATTCTAAACTAACCTCAGCCAAAAGAATGAACGACAACGATGCTTATTCAAACCCTAATGAAGTGCTTGAAATAGCTCCACTACGAATGATGACACCAGAAGGATTATTGGTGAAGGAACCTAAAATGCTGCATGCAAAAAGACCCAAAGACCTTGTCTCAGGTTAGGTTCTTCCTGCTGCTACATCTGATGACCAAAATGGAGAGGAAGCGAGAAGAACACACCTTAAAATTGCAGATATGGTGGCTAGCGCACTCAACATACCCACACCATCCAACAATAAGGGGACTGATTCTAACCAGGATGATCAAGCTAATGTCTCTCACAATGTCAAAACATTGAAAGAACCTACATAAAAAGGGAAGAACAAAGGTAAAGGTAGTGAGAAAATGAGTGATGATATTCAAGGCACCAAAAACACTGAGTTGGTAGACCTAGATGAATATTCTGACAAGGACCTCATATCAAAGATCAATCCGGGCATAGCCAAAAGGCTGATGACCAGGAAAGGGAAAAAGGTGGCTAACCAAAGCTCCATCAAGAAAAAGGTTGTTGAGAAGACTGGTGAGCAAGACATCTCCACAAAAAGAGCTGTTGAGAAGACTGTTGAGCAAGACATCTTCACTAAGAAGGCTGGAACAAAGAGGACTCAGGTTGGACCCTCCAAAGGGTGGAGCAAAGTAACCACCAAAAATAGGAAGGTTGAATCTAGTTCAGAATCAAAGACAGATTCTGATGTTGCTGTTGATGTCATTGACATCCAATCTAAGAAGAAACCTTCTACCAGCAAATTGGCTGCACATATCCCTAAAGTGCCAATTGACAACATCTCTTTTCACTATCAGTCGTGTGCTATCATATGGAAATATGTATATCAAAAGAGGTTGGCCCTAGAGAGAGAGCTTGCACAAAATGCTCTTGAGAACAAGGAGATCATGGCCCTCATCTGTGATGCAGGTTTGATGAAAACTGTAACTCAGTTCTCCCAATGCTATGAAATTCTGGTCAAAGAATTCATAATAAATTTATCGAATGAATGTGCTGATAAAAAATCCACTGAGTTTGGGAAAGTCTATGTGAGAGGAAACAGTGTCATCTTCACTCCCACTACCATCAACAACTTCCTTAGAAGATCAAATGAGGCCCAACCTGAGTTAACCATCTCTGACAACAAATTGTGCCAAGTAATTACTGGAAATCAAGTCAGAAAGTGGCCATCAAAAGGGAAGCTTGCTGCCAGCAAACTAAGTGTGAAATATGCTATGCTGCACAAGATTGGTGCTGCAAACTGGGTGCCAACTAATCACTAATCATCAGTGGCAACTGTCCTGGGGAGAGTTATCTATGCTGTTGGGACCAAGACCAAATTGGATTCTGGCACTTACATCTTTAATCAGACTATGAAGCATGCTGGTAGCTATAGCATAAAAGGACCCACAATATTCCTTCGCTCATTTTTGGAATTATGTTAGCACAATTTCGAAATATCCTCAAGACCAGTGATGTATCTAGAAAAAGAGAAACTCCCTTAGCCTTCCATAACAAGTTGTTTCAAGGAACCCATGTTCCAGACATTGCCATGACATCCACTGAGACATCCAAAAGGGGTCCCAAAACCAGAAAAGCTGAAGTAATGGAAATAATCAAAGAAACATGCAAGGAACTGGATGCAAGGAAGCAAACTCTTGAAAAACTGCTAAAATATCTTGACCAAGATGAGGATGTTGAACTCATTGATGATGATGGTACAAGGGAAGATGATGGTCAAGAAGCTGGCTCAGAAGAAGCTGCTGACAGCTCATAGGAAGGCATTGATGATGCAGAAGAAAGCACTGAAGAATCTGAGGAGGACAGATCCAGCTCAGCTGAAGAAAAATATTAATGTCTAAGCCTGCTGTGTGGCTCAGACTACTGATTACTGAGTTAGTGCAAGAAGAGGTGCTACTGCTGTTTTGTGTTGATTAGTGTTGGTTAGCCTTCTGTAGGAATTGTTTGACAATCTAATTTTGTGATGCTCTCTATGAAAAGTTTGTATAATTTGCCCCTAACAATTGTAATGTTACAATTTTTGATCTATGCTAAGTTCTTAGTTGGATCTTAATTTATGGCTAAAAAGGGGGAGAGAAAGATAGAAACAGAAGGTGCAAAACAGGTGGTGTGCAGAACAGGTGGATAGCTTGAAGAGCATATGTGCTATTGTGTGCACATGGTTTAATCATGCTTGCAGGTGTGACCACAAGTGCTGCTGAGGATATGTGTGATAACAATTATCTAGTGCTGTTAGTAATATGCTGATGCTATATGTATGGTGTATATGAATGTATGTTAGAACTGAATGGTTGATTTGTTTGTTGCTAACCATGTGTGATCCTAGAAGGTGTTTAGGAGTTATGTGTGTATCTGCAGTTTTCTATGCAGAATGTTGTGCATCTCTTCAGGGGGAGTAGCACATGTGTGTAACTTCAGGATGTCATCCTGAATGTCATAACATCCAAAGCAGACTGGATGAATATGTGTGACTGCATGGCTATTTGCAGGTTGTGTGCTCAGCTCAGAGGATATGCATCAGTTGAGGGGGAGTAGTGTGTTACTCAGCAAAGTGGGACATCTGTAGTGGTAACTAACAGATGGTAAACAAGGTGAGTTATAACAGTGGGAGATGACTGTGAGGACTCAGAGAGTGTTGGGCTAGTAAGTTTCCTGCATGACCTGACACATCATAAGTCTTCTACTGTGTGTAAACTCTGATATGTTAACAGGGTGTTTTAGCCAAAAATTTGCCAAATAGGGAGTTTGTAAGTGCTCTTGATTGGCTGCATTTTGTGGCAAAACATTAGAGTTTGCATGTATGTCATACTGAATGTTAGGACATACATAATGATGTGTGTGCAAGGTAAGTTAACTATAAGTTAAGCTTAATGTCATACAGAATGTCATGACACTGACCGTATGACATCCAACGGGCAGGTTAATTTTTCTGGTACTAGAAATCAAAAAACAAATCAGGGACTCCAGCTGAAAGACAGGAAGCATTTGAGAAGCCCTAAAGCGAAACAAATGCTCCTAAATTAAATGGAAAGCAGGCAGATGATTGAAGAATAGGGTTTGATATGAATAAACCTAATTTATGCGCCCAGGCCCAAGGACTGACTGCTGCTGTAAATAAAGGAAGGAGCAATCCTAAAAGGCAGCTCTTAACAGAAGATCAGAGAGTGCAGACCAAGAGTCCTTGTGAGTGAATAAGGTTGTTTTTCAGGTGAGTATTATGAGTGAGGAAAGTTTGTTTTTCACGTGTGTATTGTGTCTTAGGAATACTTGTTCACCAAGCAACTGTATGTTGCATTGGTTAGGTAGTTTCTAAGTTGTTGTATCACTCAAAGCTTTTAAGCAAGAGTGTGTGTCACTTGATCAAAGTTGTGAAGCAAGATCAAGGTGTGTAAGAAGTGTTTCTTCATATTTATTTTGTAATTATGTACTGATATCACTGTGCTGTGATTGAGGGGGAGTGAGTGGGTATACTCAGGTCTAGAGTGTCTCTAGGCAAAAGTGTCATTGGGTAGGTCTTAAGTGAGGAGTGCAAACTAATGTGTTTGACTCTGAATTAATACTGCTGATAGTGAATTTCCTCCCTGGCTTGGTAGCCCCCAAATGTAGGTGTTGTTGACACTGAACTGGGTGAACAATTGCTGTGTTATTTACTGCTTTTACTTACAGTTTAATTAGTTAGTACAGTAGTCAATGTCACAGTGGATGTTATAACTTTGGTAGTAACATCCATCGCGTGCTTGCCAAAATTTCAATTCCCACTTCTGCAGACAAAGGTTAGAAAACAAATGTGTACCGACAGTGTTTTCACACACATGTCACATACTAGGGAACACATAACATTAGACAACTTGGCCCGAAGGACCAACCTGCTCTGATACCACTAATGTAACACCCTTTTCTACCCCACGAATATTATGGCAAAATAATCAAATTTATGCGAGTAAAATATTAAACGCAATAAAATCATCAATAAAGAGCGCACATTTCTCAATAAATTTAAATCAAGGTCAATGCTCCGTAAGCAACGAATTTTCTCAAAATTACTTAAAAGTGCTCAAATGGCAGCGGAACTCAAAAAGGAAAATCCAAAGTTTTCCTTGTACCACAAGGAAATCAACATAACAAAAACTCAATAAAATATAGTTTGACTCAAAAGACCCCAACCCAATGTTACACTATCAGAGAAAAACCCTCTAAGTCAACCACAAAGGCCAACGACCCAAAAACTTTAAAAGTCCTCGACGGCATCCACGGCTAAACCTGGCCATCTGCACGTTACCCACGTGGAGGCAACATTCAAACAGGCAGGGTGAGTAAAACAATACATAATAATCAATATAAGAATCAATATATAAAATGGCGTCATTTTCATATCTAACATCATCATAATCATCAAGGAACATCAAAGGCCACAACATTATAAATTACACCAAATGTCACATAAATGCAAATGCAACAAGACTCATGCATGTGGTACCAATCAACAAAATTCGATGGACATTGGACCATAAATCCTCCATAGATCCACAACAGTAGGATCAATTCTACACGAGAGCCGGAGCACAACAAAATACCTCACATCCGCACAATGGGACTGAAGCCACAAGAATCAACGTCCTAGATTGAATTTTGGAATGCATATGAATGCATGATGCACACGTCAATATCATCCTCATAATAAACTCATTAGGTGCATCATCATTCATCAAAATAATCATAAGAATCACGTTGTCGCTACTGCGAAAATCGGCGCCGGCTGAACAGAAGAGTCGCCACCGTGCGTTATTTATCCCACGGGAGGGAAAGGAAACGCTCAGAGTAAACCTCGCACAACACGGGAAAGGTATGGTCATCGCAACCAAAACCTGGATTCGGGAGTCGGTTACGCAAGGGGAAGGTATTAGCACCCCTCACGTCCGTCGTACTCGACGGGATCCACGCTAGTTTTCGGGTATGGATTGTTATTCTATCTAAACTATAGGTCAAGGGTTAAAAAGAGAATAAAATGAAAATAAAATGACTCGGCAAAGTATCGCACTTTATGCCTACGTATTCTCGTCTGGAACGAGAAATCAGAGTCAACGTAGTTCGCCTACCTACGGGAAAGGAGGGGAAGGTTGCTCGCTAGGATATCGCATCCTATGCCTACGTACTTCCACACAGCATGAAAGATCAGAGCAAACGTAGTTCGGGCCACGTACGACACAAGTCTGTTTTGACTGATTTTATTCCTTCTGAAAAAGGTTTTTCTGATTAACAGTCCAAGCGGACAAAAATGACGTTTTGATGAGTTCACATTCTTTTACGGAAGAAGTGTCTTTTATTGTGTTTGAAATCTTTATGTGTTTTTCTGTTTGTTTTGAGAAAGAAAGAGACAGAACTCTAACCTACGGTTGCGAAGGGAAACAAACTAACCTAATGTTATCATGCATGGGTTAAGACCTAGTGTCTATCATGCTCCTCTCTTGCACAGAGAGAAACAGAGATCCTACGGGATAGGCAGAAACAGAAACAATAACAGATATAATAAAGCAGTAAAATGCATGGATGCAACAGCACAAGCGAGGCAAGGGAGTCCCACTCAACCTCGAACCTAGAAAACAATAGGCGAAAGTGAACAGGCTTCACTTTCAACCCAGCAGGGTAAACAGCAAACAATACAGTCAGGAAACCAATCAATACATCAGCAATGAAATACAACAGCAAAAGAAGCAGCATCAGTAGCTCTGAATCAACATCTGGCTTCAAGCACTCTCCAATCAGCTACAGGCTTCAACAAGCATCAATCCCCATCTTCATGGCCTTCAAACAAGGGCTTTGATCATCAGTCTTCCATCTGCAATGGCTTTTCTTCAAGCTCAAACCTCCTGGATGAGGGATCAGTCACAAGAGTGAATTGGGTGTTAAGCAATCAGCTGACTACCAAAGGTGGTGAACAGACTGCTTCTAACACAAGAGACATTTTCTCTCAAGAGTTCTATCTCATAGACACCATCACCAAGCCTTCCAAAGGAAGGGGGTGAGTGTCTTAGAGAGACTCTGAATCACAGAGAAGAATGGATGCAGACAAGGCAATCCATGTTTGAGAAACAATCATTCTAATCTAGAGCTCTGCCTAGCTCCTAAACCCTAGTCTCCTCAGCAACTGATAGCAAGAAACTCATCCTCAACTCTGACAGTTGATCTTCAGTCCTTGAATCTCCAATAGCTTCATCTCCACAAATCTTCAGCTTCCCCAGGGCCCCAGACAAACCCAATACCCAATCAAACAATCAACAATCCCCAGAGGGCACACCACACCAGACAGCAGATATACAGATAGTAATAATAGCAGTAGGGGAGTCCTAATTTTTTCTAAGGGATCTAATAGCTACCCATAGCCCATATAGTCCCATAACTAATCTATTCAAACCCTAAGTCCTAAGGGAGAAAATTGAACTTCCTAAGTTGTTACCTAAAACCCTAGTTTTGATCATGATATTCAAGCATTTATTAATCACCTAAAACTAACTCCTAAAAATGGGAAATAAAATATTTCTACAAGCCTAACATCTCATCTAAACAATATGAAAAGAATGATCAAAAAATATTAAAGCATGTGAGAGAACAAAAATCATAAAAATAATGCATGAAATGTAACTATTTATTATGCTATTTATTTAGAAAATATGTAAAAAATATAAAATAAAACTAAAAATGAAATTTTATTTTTCTATAATATTCTAGACATTTTAATGAAAACATGGTAAAAAGAATGAATTAAAAAGCATTTTTTATGAATTATTTATGAATTTTCAAAGATGGTAAAATATTAAAATGAAATTAAGAAAACTAAATGAATGAAATGAATAAGGGGGGGTGCATTCAGTAGGCGCGTTCAGTTCAATTCTGGATGGGCCAGGAAATAGGGGGGTGTGGACATCAAATTCACTTAAGCCCAATACAGCCAACTAAATGATACGCTGCGTTTCAAGCCATCTCAGATTTCTTCACGTTTTGAAATTAAACCAGGGCCACACGATTACCACTTTGGTCAATGGTCTTATGCTGATCCTAGGGTGGAAACATCATCACCTACCTTTGAATTCTGAGAATTGGAGGGAAGCCATGAGAGAACAGAGCTATGAACACGCACTTCCATCAATTCGTATCTCCTCAAAACCTTATAAAATCTTGAAATTAAAGACCCTAATATGCTCCAAATTCACCACTGAATCTCACCATGGCCCTAGAATCAATTGAAACATTCTCTAACCCTAAACACGAATCAAAATCAGAAATCTACTCAAGAACCAACTCTCACAATTCTCAAAATTAATTGGTTCATTCTCTTCCTCATGTTTACCTGAGCATTTCTTGCTATCGAGCTAGGATTATCTCTCAAGATTCAGTGAGTTCTTGCTCCACAAAGAAATGGTGTCACTAACTAAATCATCACTAAATCATCTCTAACTCTCCAGAATTCATCTACTAATGATCTCTAACCATTCTACACTAATAATTCTAATCAATTTTGCTTAATTAAAGGTGAAGGAAGAAAATTGCAAACCTGTAAAAATTGAGTGAACAGATGGATCAAATCTTCGATTCAATGCATCAATCTTTTCAGAATCATTCACCAAGCCATGTTCTTGCTTCTGTATGCAATAATTTTGATTGAGATGCTCTGAATCTTTGAAACCGATTTGCACTTGCAGGTGTGAAAATTGAAACTCAAGAACACGATTCCCGCATGAATTCCTTCTGATCTTGATTGGTACACACTCAGAAACTCATATGGGATTGATCTGAATCAAAAAACTGGATTGAATGTGAAGGAAATGATGAAACCGAATGTGACTTGTAATGGAGAATTTTTGATCTCACTCTCTCTTTTCTGCATCAATTCTCACCAAAAACCTCTCTCTGATCCACTCTACTCAATATATAGAAGAAGTTTGGGCCTTCTAGAACTTGCTGGAAGCTTCTAATGAGAAGTTGGAAATCTCATGTCATGAGATCTCATTTCATGCCATCCACATACCACTTTGTCATTCCCTTTTGTGCAGCAGCTGGATCTGATTTGAAAATCTCCCCACATGAGATTTTAGATGTGCTAGAATGCTTTAGAAGCCTTGCCCTTGATCCCCCATATGTTTGGCACATGTAACTTCAATTACAAGAAATCTATGATAACTCCATGAATCTGACCTCAACTCAAAATTCTAATAATGCCAATGATTTTAGAATCCCATTTCCACTCAAAATCATATATTGGAAGTCTCCATTTGGACTTGTAAATCTCCCAAACCATTTTCCAACTTGAAATTATTCACTTTATAAGCCTTTTTAGTTCATATTTTGACCAATTGTGTAATTCCATGCTATGAGCTTCTCCAATAACTTGTGACCTTCTTTCTAGACTTAAAATCCCATTTGGAGCAAGTTTGATGTTGTAAGTTTTTCCATTTGAGGCCTCCTTGTATGAGTTTTGGGTATAGGTTAAAATGACCTGTAATTCACAAATGCCCAAAATACCCTTTGCTTGTCAAGACCATAAGTTGAGTTCTCCACATCATATGAAGGCATGCCATACCATTCTAGAAAGCTAAGACAATGAGGAACAATTCTTGTGTTGACCAAGAATTCATTTGAAATCTCCTTGAGGGGCAAAACTAGCTTGGAAGTCAAGTCACTTTCACAGACAAAAATTCAGACACCCCAGATGACCTGTAACTTGTAAGGACCATAACTTGAGTTCTATAAATCTCCTTGAGGTCTTCCACCACTCAAATTAAAGGTCTTGAGATCCTCTACAAGTTTCATGTTGGCCAAGAAGCCATTTGAAGCTAGCATTTTGACTTATCTTGCTTGGAAATTTGACCTAAACTAGGGGATTTTACAGAGAAACCCTAATTTAGTAACTCCTCTTCTCCTTGATTTTTCTTGAATTCTCCTTGTCATATCTCCATATCTTTATTCTCCATGTCCAATATTGATCCCCACATCTCTCCAATAGCCTTGAATGCTCTTTTAAACCAGTCAACTGACCTAGGGTTGACCTAGGGTTGACCCAGATGAAACCCTAGTTGACTGTCTTCAACTGTAGCTCTTGTGCTCTCATCAATGACTTGTTTTCTTCTCCAAATGACTTTATAAATCTCTCAAGATGTCTAGATGCTCTCCATGCTTTCATTTCACAGCTCATAACCCTCTTGTTGATCCTCAGGTACCCTCAGCTAAGAGATGGACTCAAGGCTTGATCTGCTGAGCTCTTTGCTTTCAAATTCTTTCCTGATGACTTGAATATGACTGAATTGGGATAATAACCTCTTGATAGGCCTCTAGAGATGAAAATAATGATTGGTCCCCTGTTGAATGACTGGCTATGCTTATGCTATGTAGATGGTTAGTCTATGCACATGACTCTATATGCAAATGCTAGTGACAATGAACCATGAACCACATGAATATGGTTGAGCAAATTTTAGGGTGCAACAGCTGCCCCTATTCAAGCGACTTGGACCCGATTGGATGAAGCCCGGAGCCTTCAGACATTCGCGGTACGAGACGGTTGAATACTAGTGAAACCAGAAATTTGCCAACCACAGAAATAAACTACGCTCCTGCTTGAGGAATGACATTCATCAGCTGAATCTGACTGTTAGAGTAACCCACTGATCTCGCACGACCGTGCTGGGGATTGTCTTCATCGTTCTGAAGAGGATTCTGTCATAACAGATTGCTTGCTTGCCCCCGCTAGGACTCTGTCTGTCGTCGATACGAAGAAATCTCAACTAGAATTGGTCCACGTTAGGACTCCACTTACTGTCAACCCAGAAAAATCGCAGCAACTCCGCTGGGGATAATTCACCTGCATTTCAATAAGCTGAATCGTCCACGTTAGGAATAACACTCTTCCACGTTAGGAGTAACACCTGTCCACGTTAGGAGTCACATCGTCCACGTTAGGAGTAACGCTTTTATCTTTCCACGTTAGGAATCATCTTTTCTGCGTCTGTCCACGTCAGGACTAACCCTTTCATCTTTCCACGTCAGGAAACAGTCTTCTTTCCGCGTTAGGAAAACTACATCAATCTATCCATGTAAGGACTCCAATACCACTTGACATGTCCGCGTCAGGACTCCGATCTTTCCGCGTAAGGAACACAACTATTTCTGAACTTGTCCACGTCAGGACTCAACTTTTCTTGCATCTGTCCACGTTAAGACTAATTTCCTTCTTCTTCCACGTAAGGAATCAATCTTGATATGTCCGCGTAAGGACTCAATCTTTCCACGTAAGGAATACCAACTTCTTTCCACGTAAGGAATAGATCTTGATATGTCCGCGTGAGGACTCAACCTTTCCCCGTAAGGAATAAACTCGTCTTTCCACGTAAGGAAACCATCTTAATCTGTCCACGTAAGGACTTTCTCTTTCCACGTTAGGAATACTGTCATTTCCACGTTAGGAATCACTTCTATTGATAGGTCCGCGTAAGGACTACATCTTTCCACGTTAGGAATCTCCGTCTTTCCACGTTAGGAATGATAATCTCTTTGATCTGTCCGCGTTAGGACACTGATCTCGTCTTGATTTGTCCACGTAAGGACTCCGGCGTCCTCGACTCACTGAGGAAATAAGACTTGTCCACGTTAGGACTCACACGTCTTCGACTTGCTGGGGACATATCCACGTTAGGACTTACACCTTGCCAACAACACGAAGAAGGATAAATTTGTCCACGTCAGGATTCTTGTACCTTGTCATTACAAAGAACTACAAACTTGTCCACGTCAGGACGCACATTTCACCATTACAAATAAAGATATCTGCCGAAAACAAAGTGATCCACGTCAGGATACCAACACGAAGAGTAACCAATCTTTTGTCAACGTCATAACCTCCCTTTCTCCAAATTTCAAAAGACCGAATCTATCCGCGTCAGGATTAACACATCTTACCAATCTGGTAACACAAACCTGTCCACGTTAGGACGCCCACTTCTGAAGAGACCCCGTCATTCTAGGAGTAAATGGTCCACGTCAGGACTTAGTTCTTCAATGATCCTCACCCATAAACTTCTTAGCACTGACGTGACAGCGACTTTGAGGCGGACTCTACTGGGGATGTCTGAAAACCAACTATCGGACACCTGCTTCGAAATTCTGATTCATGCGACTCGTTGATGACAGACAAACTTTGCTTGGGAATAAGGAGATTCTTATCCTGGCCACTCTGGCTGGGGAAAATAAGATACATTTGCATGAATGATTCTGCTAGAGGCAAAGAGAGTTTTATCACGATAACTCTGTGGGGAATACCGCCGAAACTGACATTGTCATTGAATATCTCCTGCCGAGACCTTGACTGTTTGGTAATTTATTTGAGCAAGAGCTCTCTCCACCTGGACTACTAGAGTACAGAAACTGCTTCAGCAAAATAAATGCTGGAAGGATAACGTCGACTCGCCGGGGATAGCCTGATGCTACAAAATTATTCCGGCAAAATAAATGCCGGTATGATGAAGCCGACCCTGTAGGGAAGTTGGGAACTCAAACCACACGTCTTGTTGAAGTAACCCCCTGCTGGGGAATAATAACTCTGCTGGGGAATAGCAGATGCACCTGGTATGATTGATCTTTCTGCTGGAACATGAACCGATATCACCAGTATTCCTGCCAAAATAAATGACAGGACCCACCATCGACTCTGCGTCGGAGAGCCTTGACCTTCGAATTCCACTGGAAGGAAAGAACATTTACTGAAAAGAGAACTCCGCTGGGGATGACTGGATTCTCTTGGGGAAAATTAACTGACTCCACTGGGGGAGAGTGCATGACCCTGCGGGGGGAAATGAACCTGTCTGAATACAGCCTGACGATCTCGGAATCGCCAAACTCTGCTGAAGACGAGTAACTTCTCTGGAGCACGTCCTTTGGATAAGCTATGGCTAGCTGGGGAATTCTATCCTTCTTCAGGAAGAACATGCATGACCTGCGTGAGGATCAAGCCTTTCACTATTGCAATCTTTTGATCACCTTCCTCGTACGGTCATGAAACCTGCAACAACACAAACAAGACACGACAAGCCTATGCAATCAAATCAATTCAGGCTAGTGACGTTACACTCAGTTAGTTCAAAGCTTTAACAATTGTTGGCAAGGGCCAGTGATGTTATACTCATGTTAGTTTCATCAAACTTAGGCGTTTTATCATGCGCAAAACAGTAAAGAACAGGCATCAAGTACTGAATAACACATTTTCATTGATTGGGCCCCTGAATGGGCGGAGTTTTTTTTGTACACGGGATGTAACTCCTGAAAAGAGGAAGCTACGCAAAGCAAATATACAAGTATGCAAGTATTTACAAGAAGCATAAATATTGACAAATTAAATTTTGTACACATGTCGGCAACTGGATGCAGATGAACACCACGAACTGATCCTCCCATGACTTGTCCGACTCTAATGCTTTCCCGGTATCCGACTTCTGAAGAGGTTGTATCCGATAACTGACTTCTCGAACATATTCTCCCGCACTGATGCTCATTGAATTCGAATTCGGACCGCAGTCATTTGCTTTTCAAATCCCTAACTTTTGCGTGAACCGCCCTTTACGGGTTTTCAGTTCACCGGGATACCCCTTTTTGCCGAAGCCGCCCAGTGTAGGTTTTCAACTTCGCGGGTGTACATTTTTTTCAATTTTATCCCTAACTTTTGCCCGAACCTTTCATTCTGTTTTTGGTTCGCCAGGATGCCCCATTTTTGCCTGGACTCTCTTTTTTCTGTCCAGCGGGTCTATTTTAAGCAAAGTATTTTTTAACTGCGTCCGAATTCACAGGTGATGCAAAGTCTTCCCCGTCCATGGTGGACAACAATAAAGCTCCTCCTGAAAAGACCTTACTGACAACGTATGGCCCTTCGTAATTGGGGGTCCACTTGCCCCTGTGATCTGCTTGCGGTGGGAGAATCCTTTTCAACACAAGGTCGCCCGTCTGAAAGCTCCGCGGAAGTATCTTCTTGTCGTACGCTTTCTTCATTCGTCTTTGATACAAACGACCGTATGCCAGAGAAGCTAGCCTCTTCTCATCCATCAAACTCAGTTGGTTCAATCTGTTCGTTACCCATTCTGCCTCGTCCAGCTGAACGTCTCGCAATACCCTCAGAGAAGGGATCTCCACCTCCAATGGTAACACCGCTTCCATTCCGTATACCAACGAGAACGGAGTTGCCCCGGTTGATGTGCGTACCGTCGTACGATAACCGTGCAAAGCGAAAGGTAGCATTTCATGCCAATCTTTATAAGTCACCACCATTTTCTGGACGATTTTCTTGATATTCTTATTGGCCGCTTCGACAGCGCCATTCATCTTGGGTCGGTAAGGGGAGGAGTTGTGATGTTCGATCTTGAAATTCTGACAGAGCTCCTTCATCATTTTGTTGTTCAGATTAGAACCATTATCCGTGATTATCCGCTCGGGAATCCCGTATCGGCAAATGATATCTCTCTTGATGAATCTAGCCACCACTTGCTTCGTTACATTTGCGTAAGACGCCGCTTCCACCCACTTGGTGAAATAATCGATTGCTACGAGGATGAATCGATGCCCGTTAGAAGCCGTCGGCTCAATCTTTCCAATCATATCGATTCCCCACATTGAGAATGGCCATGGAGATGACATCACATTCAGAGGACTCGGAGGTACATAAATTTGGCACTTGTGGCACTTTCTTGCAAATTTGAAACAATCAGTTTCCATCGTCAGCCAAAAATAACCTGCCCGCAGCAGTTTTCTCGTCATAGCATGCCCACCAGCATGCGTACCAAAGGCACCTTCGTGAATTTCCTCCATGAGAAGCTTTGCCTCTTTTTCGTCTACACAACGCAACAACACCAAGTCGTGGTTTCTTCTGTATAAGACGCCATCCGGGTTCAAATAGAAATTACCCGCTAATCTCCTGAGAGTCTTCTGATCTTGACTGGATGCCCCAGCCGGATACTCTTTATTCTTCAGGAAATTAAGGATATCAAAATACCACGGTTTGCCATCAGACGCTTCATCAATAGCAAATACATAAGCTGGCCTGTCCAACCGAGAGATAGTGATCTGGGGAGCTTCGTTCCAGAAGTTGACCTTGTACATGGAAGACAAGGTGGCAAGGGCGTCAGCCATTTGATTTTCTGCCCGTGGCACGTGATGCAATTCAACTTTGTCGAAGAAAGGCAACAATCTCCTTGCATAATTCATATAATGTATCAAATTGGGCTGCCGTGTCTCCCATTCCCCTTTGATCTGATTCACCACCAGAGCTGAGTCTCCGTATACGTCTAAATGTTTGATTCGCAAATCAATGGCTTCTTCAAGCCCCATTATACAAGCTTCGTATTCGGCCTCATTGTTGGTAACGGCAAAGGTCAATCGGGCAGTAAACGGGATGTGCGACCCGTGTGGCGTAGTGATAATTGCCCCTATCCCGCTACCGTAAGCATTCACAGCTCCATCAAATATCATCTGCCATTTGGACCCCGGCTCTGGTCCTTCGTCTGGTAACGGCTCTTCGCAATCCTTCATCTTGAGATACATGATATCCTCGTCAGGAAAGTCAAATCTCATCGATTGATACTCTTCAATAGGCTGCTCCGCCAGATATTCAGACAACACACTCCCCTTTATCGCCTTTTGCGAGACGTATTGAATATCATATTCAGTCAAGATCATCTGCCACCGGGCAATTCTACCTGACAACGCCTGCTTTTCGAATATATATTTGATCGGATCCATCTTCGAGATGAGCATGGTTGTATGATTCAGCATGTACTGCCTCAAACGCTTGGCGGCCCAGGCCAGCGCGCAACAAGTTTTCTCCAGCATTGAGTATCGAGATTCACAGTCTGTAAATTTCTTACTCAGATAGTAGATTGCATGCTCTTTTCTCCCCGTCTCGTCGTGTTGACCGAGAACGCAACCCATGCTTCCCTCAAGAACCGTTAAATACATTATCAAGGGTTTCCCTGCCACCGGGGGTATCAAAATAGGAGGCTCCTGCAAGTACTTCTTTATTTTGTCGAACGCCTTTTGACAATTTTCGTTCCATGTCACAGCTTGATCTTTCTTTAGCAACTTGAATAATGGTTCACACGTGGCAGTTAGGTGAGATATGAACCGGGCAATGTAGTTCAATCTCCCCAAAAACCCGCGCACCTCTTTCTCTGTTTTAGGCGTCGGCATTTCTTGAATCGCTTTTATTTTAGCAGGATCGACCTCTATTCCTCTTTCGCTTACTATGAACCCCAGGAGCTTACCCGATCTCACCCCGAAGGTGCATTTGTTAGGGTTCAGCCTCAGCCTGAACTTCCTAAGCCTTTTAAACAACTTCAACAGATTCACCAGATGCTCTTCCTCCGTCTGGGATTTGGCAATCATATCGTCAACATAAACTTCAATCTCTTTATGCATCATGTCATGAAAGAGAGTTGTCATCGCACGCTGATATGTTGCCCCAGCATTTTTCAAACCAAAGGGCATCACTTTATAGCAAAATGTTCCCCAAGGCGTTATGAAAGTAGTCTTCTCCATATCCTCTGGCGCCATTTTAATTTGATTATAGCCTGAAAAGCCATCCATGAAGGAGAATACGGAGTATTGAGCGGTATTATCAACTAATACGTCAATATGAGGAAGTGGAAAATCGTCTTTTGGGCTTGCTTTATTCAAATCTCTGTAATCCACGCACATTCGCACCTTGCCATCTTTCTTTGGCACTGGTACGATGTTGGCAACCCAGGAGGGATACTTCGTCACAGCCAGGAAACCAGCGTCCCACTGTTTCTGAACCTCATCTTTGATCTTCATTGCCATATCTGGGCGAGTCCTGCGAAGTTTTTGTTTGACAGGCGGACAGTCTTCTTTCAGTGGCAGACGATGCACAACCATATCTGTATCGAGCCCTGGCATATCTTGATACGACCAAGCGAATACATCATTATACTCTCGGAGCATTTCAACCAGTTTTCGCTTGATATCACTCTGCAGTGCGGCTCCGATACGAATATTTTTCTCAACCCCTTCCGACCCCAAATTGATAATCTCGATAACCTCGTCGTGAGGCAGAATGGCTCTTTCCTCTTGCTTCACCAACCAAGACAGTTCTTCAGGAACGTCGCTATCTTCGACAACCTCTTCTTCGGTCTGGAATACCGGGTGCTCGAAGTCGGGACGAGTCATAGGTGGTTCAAGGATGTCATCTGAAAATGTTATCCTGCAAAAGAAAGGGTTAAGTGCTTCAAAATGCGTATAAAGCAGATAACCACATTGCCATTTTATTGAAAAATACAAAACAAGAAAGACAGGGATTACAGTATTTGCGCATGAAAAAAAAACGCCATTTATTTAATGATGACACGCAATGTTTATAACAACACAGCCCTAAGCAAATCCTGATGCCCCGGGCAAGACATCAGATTATTCAACAATTAATAAAGCAAAGCATTACTGTTTAAAGGTCACAGGAACAAGCTCCTGAATAGACCAGTTGCACAGTCCTTGTCCCGGCGTGCTTGGCTGAATCCAGGCATCCATATCACAGTCGCTGTCCCCTTCATCGGATTCCGAAGCAGCATTGACAGATTCATGGCATACTCCACTGGCAGAGATGGTGATTGACTTTCTGAAATGAGGGGCCCCCACGGAAGGAGTTGATGACGACGGTCGGTACCCCAGTCCGAACCGGTCCATTTTCACCGGAATGTCCAATACTTTGCCCCAGCCCTTGGCTTCTCCTGCCTTCACTAGCGCTTGAGCTTCTTTGTACGATGAGACAGCTATCTCTGGCACTTTGCTTGGCCCGGGACTCTTGTCCTTTATGCGCAAACCTTCGAACGCCTGGCATGGCGTCTCGTGGATCTCCCCGTCGACTTCCACATATTTGAACGAAGATAGATGGCTGACCAGGATGTCTTCTTCTCCGCACACGGTGACTACACTGTCTCCGACCATATACTTTAACTTCTGATGCAGGGTAGACGTGACTGCCCCTGCCCCGTGAATCCAAGGTCTTCCCAGCAAGCAGCTGTACGCAGGCTGTATATCCATGATATAAAACTCCGTTGCAAACACTTCCGGCCCCACTTGCAGAGGCAATGTGATCGATCCGAAGACTGTTCTCCGCGTGCCGTCAAACGCTCTGACCACCAAATCACTTGGTGTACACAAAATCCCTCGAACATCCAGCTTCATCATAGCCTTCTTAGGCAGCACATTCAAAGACGACCCGGTGTCAACCAATACGTGCGACATTGTCGACCCTCTGCACTCAACAGATACATGTAATGCCATATTATGATCCCTTCCTTTCGGAGTCAAATCGAAATCAGTAAAGCCCAGACTGTGGCCTGCATTTACGTGTGCCAATACTCCTTCTAGCTGGTTCACGGAGACATCCTGTGGTACAAAAGAAGTGTCCAGGACTTTCAGCAAAGCGTTCCTGTGGGCCTCCGAACACAACAACAATGACAGAATAGATATTTTGGACGGTGTTTGCTGCAGATGCTCCACAATTTTATAATCGCTTTTCCGAATTAAGCGCATGAATTCTTCGACATCCTTAGATGCTGCTTCTTTTTCATTCACTTGAACCGGAACATTCTCCACCGCTTTCCCCTTTCCTTTCGCTAGCCTTTCGGCTTCCACTTCAGGAGATATAAAGATCCTGCCGCTTCTCGTCATGCCTCCTGAGCCCACAACATTATCCACAATCTCCGCCGACTGCTTGTTAACATCGATTTTAATCCCGTCACAATATACCTCTAGCCCATATGACCATGGGACCGCTTTCGTGCTCTCATACGGGATTGGCCCGGCTTTAGTTATAGTAATCGGTGGCCGCTGAGCTGGTGCTGAAATGGTGATCGTCTTCCTAGGAATTGTCACTGTGGCAACATCACTCCGATTATCCACTACTGCCCCTGCCGGCTCATCAGTTGCTGTTCTATCAAACTGCAATACACCTTCATCAATCAAGGCCTGAATGCCCTTCTTCAGATCCTCACACCCCCCAGACAGGGCCCAACAATCTAAACAGTACTCATTACAACCCGGGTAAACACCTCCTTGCAACAGTCGGCTTTTTATTTCGCTCAGCGGCGTCTTCAAATCCTCAACATTCATAATCAGATTCAGACCTTCCTCAGTCAGCACGGCATTCGCCCCATGATTAGGCATGGGTTTCTGGACTATATTCGCACCGGTCGTTCCGAAGTTGATAGACTTGTTGTCCAAGAGATCCTGCACAACGTGTTTAAAAGCGTGACAACCTTCTATATCATGGCCCGGGGCCCCAGAATGAAACTCGCAGCGCCTATTTGCATCATAGCCGAACGGGGGAGTTCCCGTTATCGGTGCCAAGGTTCTTTTCTCCACCAGATTCAATCCCAACAAGGTCTGCAATAAATCAGCGTAGTTAGAGGGAGGCTTCTCGAACACCCTTCTCGGCTTACCCTGAAATCTTCTCTGAGCTTGCTGTGCCCCCTGCTGAGGCTGCTGCTGCTGTGGCATTGGTTGCTGCTGAACCTGTTGTTGTTGCTGAATTGGTTGTTGTTGATAAGGAATAGTCACACTCGACACTTGCTGCTGTTGACGATATTGATTTCTTCCCCTGCCTCGGCCTCGGCCTCGGCCTCCAAATACAGCACTAGCTTCGCCCTGACGGCGCCCACCATAAGCTTTCCTATTGCTGCCAGATGCAGCTGACTCGTCAACTTGGAACTTTCCTTGCTTAATGTTCCGCTCAATCTTTTCACCCATTAAAATCAGATCTGAAAAACTTGCCAGAGAAGTATGAAACAACATATCATGAAACAGCCCGGTGAATGTGCCGACAAACATATCGTTCATTTCTTTATCTTCCACAGGAGGACGGACCCTGGCAGCCATATCGCGCCACCTTTGCGCGTATTCTTTAAAACTCTCCCCCTTCTTCTGCGAAAGCCCGGCCAACTGGACCCGATTGGGTGCCAGGTCACTGTTATATTTGTAATGGGCTACAAACGCCTCTGCTAATTGCTTCCAAGTCTTGATATCAGTGGGCTCCAACCCCATGTACCACTCTAAGGAAGGCCCCGATAGACTATCCTGAAAGAAATGCATGAGCATTCTTTCGTCAGTGGAGTATGCTGACATCTTTCTGTAATAAGCTCGTACATGAACCTTCGGACATGTGTCTCCTTTGTACTTATCGAACGCAGGCGCTTTGAACTTGATTGGCACCCTCAGCCCAGGTACCAAGCCCATTGTTGCCATGTCCAGACCCACAGCACTCTGATTTAAGACTCCCTTCATTTGCTCTTCCAGCATTCTAATCTTTTGAGAATCATCCATCGGCCCTTCAAAGCCCCCTCCAGAGAAGGCGTCCTCCTGTTGATCCTCTTGCCACATACCGTTTCCAGCCCCGTATCCATCATACGCATTATTACGTCCAGCTCTGACTTGATTCATCCCTGGAACTCGGCCTCTGTTGCCGTACCCTTGAACACCTCCAACAGGACCTCCAGCCATAAAACCAGCACCGTTTCCGTTTCCAAAACCTCCGTAGCCCTGATTGACCATACCATAACCATCTTGCCCAAAGCCTTGAGCATTAAAGCCATACTTGCCAGTGTTGTCGAATCCCTGATCGTTAAATCCGAACCCAGCGTTGACAAGGCCATTGCCTCCGAGATTATCTCCCACATTGACATCACCCAGCCCAGCGTTGTGGACAGCAGTTTCATTTCCAGCTCCGACGTTACCATTTACAGCAGTGGTAGCGTGGTTGACGTTAGCAGCATTCACATTGACGACAGGCGGAGCCACTGGCGTTGGAGTGCCATCTCCATGAGCAGTATCAACCCGGACAGACTGATGATCTTCGTTACCATGACCTGCGTTGCGAGCCAACAGAGGCTGGACCATGGCCTGCAAGTTCTCCTGCCCTTTTGCTATAGCCTCCATGGTTTGCATGAAGAGGGCGAGCTTCTCGCGTACATCCTGCATCTCGTTCTGAATCTGGTCCATGACTTTCCGACAGTTGGATCGTGTAGGATAGCGGTGCGGATGTTGATCTGGAATCCTGTTAAGTACCTGATACAGAGCAAGGGATAAGACACCGTTCATAGATTACCTGTTATGCAAGATGAATATGAATGCAATGCAATGTGTCTGTGCATTAGGGAAGTTCATTCCCCCAGTTCTAGTGCGAAAGTGCCGGTGCGGTGACAGTATTGACAATAAGAATACCGGAGCTGAATCATAGAAAGCCTCATATATAACAGAGAGAATCAATAAGCCCAGGGTACAATATCACTGAGAGTACAAAGATGGCATGACCTCAACCAACAATCCTGGTGATGGTCAGCACTATGCAAATAAAGCATACAAATAATGGAATGATCAGATCCTCCCAAAAGTCTGGTACTCCTCTATCAACTTCTTGGTCTCCGGATGGCTTGGTCGATCAAGCAGCCCTTCAACAAGCTGGTTTCTCTTCTTAAGGACACGGCGTACGTCTTCAGCAGTTTCTTCCCATGTTGCTTCTCCGAAGCAATCTTCTAGCTTTCGCTTCTGAGATACCGCTTCATCTCTGGATTTGATTGCCTTGTTCAGTGCATGCTGGACACTATACCGGTTCATCACTTCTTCCTCACACCTCTTGATGCTAGACTTCAACTTCTCCTCGAGGTCGGAAATTTGCTGCTTCAGCTTATCTTCCCTCTTCTTGTTGTTAGTGAGTGTAGCATTCCAAGTCTTATTGCAAGAGGATATCTCTCGGTGTGCCGCGTCGAGCGCCTTCTTTTTGGCTTCCAGCATGTCATGGGAGCTTCTGAACTCTTGCCCCAGACGTTCGCGCTTTTTCTTTTCCTCGGTCAACTCAGCTCCTAACCTGTTTACCAGCTCAATCTGTTGTTGGAAAGCATATACGGCCTTGTTTTTCTCGCTGCGCGCCTGGGCTAACTCTTGCTCTAACCCTTCGTTAATCTTTGTCAAGGCTTCTTTCTCCCTCACAACTTGTTCATATGCTTCCCTAGAAACAGCGGTTGGCTCTTCTACCGGAATAGGATCAAGAATTGGTGCCTCTGGAAACGGCATCTTCAACTGACTAGCCCTCTCCTGAATCCAAACTCTATAAGGTGCGTAGGCCTGACAGTCATTCTTTCCTAATAACGACTTCCCTTTGCGGTTAATACGCGTCCAAGCATGTCGCAACTTGGCTAATAACTCCCCCTTCACGTCACCGGTGAAGTACAGAGATTCCTGTACTTCTTCCTCTTGAGGTGGACTCTTCAGCGCATATCCGAACTGGCGAATGAATAGAGAAGGGTTGTAATTGATACACCCTTTCCTTCCTATCAATGGCACATTAGGGTACCCCGAACAGCTAAAGATGAGCTCAGATCCCAACAGATCTCTATCAAACCACTCCATATCTTCCGACGATAACCTCATCAAACGCTCCGGCCAACCAACTGGAACTGTAGTCTCTGCAGCAGATCCTCTCTTAGGAAGATGACTCTCAAACCACATACTCAACAAGGGCACACACAGATGAACATTCTTCCCTCTTCCCTTCTCATTCTTGTAGTGCAGTGAATGGTAGAGATCTCCGAGTAAGGTAGGTACAGGATTACCAGCGGCGAACAAGTAGAAGGCGTCGAAGTCCACAAAATCCGGTATATTGGGGAATAAAACTATGCCATAGATGCACAAAGCCAACACAGCATTGAAAGCAACCCAGCACCCATTCTTGGCGTACTCTTGGGCTTTACCAACTAAGAACTGAAATGAGAAGCCTGGAACTCCACGGGAAACAGTAGTCACAAGTTCAGAAGCATCCACATGCAAGGCTTTGGCCAATTCCTCCGGCTTAGGTTTGGCATCATAATGAATGAATGGAACCTGGTTCTGCACAGGCAGCTCAACATACTCAGCGTATTCCTCCAGAGTTGGTCCCATAATAAAGTCAGAGAACGTGAAGCACCTCAAAGCAGGGTCGTAGAATTGCAACAAAGCATACAGCCCATCTAACTCTACCTCTGTAGGTTTGCACACCAATCTCAATAATCTACCATAGCTCATCCGGAAACTCCTACGAACACCCTCATCAGCAAGAGAGATCAACCCCAGTAAAGGAACAATATCAGGCGTAGGCAATTTGTAAGCAACCGTTCTCCTTAAGCTAGTCATGATCAAACACTCAGAAGTCTGGGCACTAGAACTAGGGAAATGCAAATGTACCTGCAGCACAGACACACGTTAGTGAAATGCAAATGATAATGGATATGCAGGGATGCAATGCAAGTAACATTCAACGGGGACCAAAGCTGTAGCTGAATAGCCTAAACCCAATCAAGAAAGGTCTCAGATAGACCATCCAGAAGTCATCAAACCCTGGTCTCAGATAGACCTAAAAATAGAACTCCAACACTGGTCTCTGACAGACCTCAAATCATAACTCACTGGTCTCTGATAGACCTCAAATCACATCCATAATTGGTCTCTGACAGACCTCATAACACACCTCCACTTGGTCTCTGACAGACCTCAGAATAAATCTCCACATGGTCTCTGACAGACCTCAAACCTCTCCATAAATAACCAGGATCTCTGATCAAGAAATAACCGGTAGTCTGGAGGTCTAGTTACCTGCATAACCCTGAATCCCCTCACAGGTGGGTGGCCCTATAACTGGCACAAGGTACGGCATCCTATGCGGTCGTCGGCGTCACAGACTTTCAGGGTTGATGATACGATTCCCAGAAGGAGTGGCATCATCAATTCCTGAAGAGGCCTCACTCAGCCAATTTCCAAATGATCGGTCCCCAGAGTCGACAATCCAACTAACCAGCAACCCACGCCAACCAAAGGAAGGGGCAGGAGGCCAACCAGAGGAACCTCGTCTGAGTGTAGATTTCATGGGACACCAAAGCAAGCAAAGCAAGCGGGCGCCCACTAATTTCTACTCTAATTCTAGGTGCACTCAAGCCCAGGTCCGGCTTATCTCTCAATATCAGAACACCCGTCACACCCCAGATACAGCAATAATAAACAATATATATAAAGCTGAAAAATACAGGGTTAGAAATATACAATAACTCCATGCAAAATCCTCGACGGGAAAACAAGCGCTAGGATTGACTCTCTCAAGGGACGTTGGATCCCAAATGCATAAGGACCGTCGCAGTCCTTAGCAGCCAGGGGACGTTGGATCCCCAGCAGAGTCGCCAGCTGTCGCTACTGCGAAAATCGGCGCCGGCTGAACAGAAGAGTCGCCACCGTGCGTTATTTATCCCACGGGAGGGAAAGGAAACGCTCAGAGTAAACCTCGCACAACACGGGAAAGGTATGGTCATCGCAACCAAAACCTGGATTCGGGAGTCGGTTACGCAAGGGGAAGGTATTAGCACCCCTCACGTCCGTCGTACTCGACGGGATCCACGCTAGTTTTCGGGTATGGATTGTTATTCTATCTAAACTATAGGTCAAGGGTTAAAAAGAGAATAAAATGAAAATAAAATGACTCGGCAAAGTATCGCACTTTATGCCTACGTATTCTCGTCTGGAACGAGAAATCAGAGTCAACGTAGTTCGCCTACCTACGGGAAAGGAGGGGAAGGTTGCTCGCTAGGATATCGCATCCTATGCCTACGTACTTCCACACAGCATGAAAGATCAGAGCAAACGTAGTTCGGGCCACGTACGACACAAGTCTGTTTTGACTGATTTTATTCCTTCTGAAAAAGGTTTTTCTGATTAACAGTCCAAGCGGACAAAAATGACGTTTTGATGAGTTCACATTCTTTTACGGAAGAAGTGTCTTTTATTGTGTTTGAAATCTTTATGTGTTTTTCTGTTTGTTTTGAGAAAGAAAGAGACAGAACTCTAACCTACGGTTGCGAAGGGAAACAAACTAACCTAATGTTATCATGCATGGGTTAAGACCTAGTGTCTATCATGCTCCTCTCTTGCACAGAGAGAAACAGAGATCCTACGGGATAGGCAGAAACAGAAACAATAACAGATATAATAAAGCAGTAAAATGCATGGATGCAACAGCACAAGCGAGGCAAGGGAGTCCCACTCAACCTCGAACCTAGAAAACAATAGGCGAAAGTGAACAGGCTTCACTTTCAACCCAGCAGGGTAAACAGCAAACAATACAGTCAGGAAACCAATCAATACATCAGCAATGAAATACAACAGCAAAAGAAGCAGCATCAGTAGCTCTGAATCAACATCTGGCTTCAAGCACTCTCCAATCAGCTACAGGCTTCAACAAGCATCAATCCCCATCTTCATGGCCTTCAAACAAGGGCTTTGATCATCAGTCTTCCATCTGCAATGGCTTTTCTTCAAGCTCAAACCTCCTGGATGAGGGATCAGTCACAAGAGTGAATTGGGTGTTAAGCAATCAGCTGACTACCAAAGGTGGTGAACAGACTGCTTCTAACACAAGAGACATTTTCTCTCAAGAGTTCTATCTCATAGACACCATCACCAAGCCTTCCAAAGGAAGGGGGTGAGTGTCTTAGAGAGACTCTGAATCACAGAGAAGAATGGATGCAGACAAGGCAATCCATGTTTGAGAAACAATCATTCTAATCTAGAGCTCTGCCTAGCTCCTAAACCCTAGTCTCCTCAGCAACTGATAGCAAGAAACTCATCCTCAACTCTGACAGTTGATCTTCAGTCCTTGAATCTCCAATAGCTTCATCTCCACAAATCTTCAGCTTCCCCAGGGCCCCAGACAAACCCAATACCCAATCAAACAATCAACAATCCCCAGAGGGCACACCACACCAGACAGCAGATATACAGATAGTAATAATAGCAGTAGGGGAGTCCTAATTTTTTCTAAGGGATCTAATAGCTACCCATAGCCCATATAGTCCCATAACTAATCTATTCAAACCCTAAGTCCTAAGGGAGAAAATTGAACTTCCTAAGTTGTTACCTAAAACCCTAGTTTTGATCATGATATTCAAGCATTTATTAATCACCTAAAACTAACTCCTAAAAATGGGAAATAAAATATTTCTACAAGCCTAACATCTCATCTAAACAATATGAAAAGAATGATCAAAAAATATTAAAGCATGTGAGAGAACAAAAATCATAAAAATAATGCATGAAATGTAACTATTTATTATGCTATTTATTTAGAAAATATGTAAAAAATATGAAATAAAACTAAAAATGAAATTTTATTTTTCTATAATATTCTAGACATTTTAATGAAAACATGGTAAAAAGAATGAATTAAAAAGCATTTTTTATGAATTATTTATGAATTTTCAAAGATGGTAAAATATTAAAATGAAATTAAGAAAACTAAATGAATGAAATGAATAAGGGGGGGTGCATTCAGTAGGCGCGTTCAGTTCAATTCTGGATGGGCCAGGAAATAGGGGGGTGTGGACATCAAATTCACTTAAGCCCAATACAGCCAACTAAATGATACGCTGCGTTTCAAGCCATCTCAGATTTCTTCACGTTTTGAAATTAAACCAGGGCCACACGATTACCACTTTGGTCAATGGTCTTATGCTGATCCTAGGGTGGAAACATCATCACCTACCTTTGAATTCTGAGAATTGGAGGGAAGCCATGAGAGAACAGAGCTATGAACACGCACTTCCATCAATTCGTATCTCCTCAAAACCTTATAAAATCTTGAAATTAAAGACCCTAATATGCTCCAAATTCACCACTGAATCTCACCATGGCCCTAGAATCAATTGAAACATTCTCTAACCCTAAACACGAATCAAAATCAGAAATCTACTCAAGAACCAACTCTCACAATTCTCAAAATTAATTGGTTCATTCTCTTCCTCATGTTTACCTGAGCATTTCTTGCTATCGAGCTAGGATTATCTCTCAAGATTCAGTGAGTTCTTGCTCCACAAAGAAATGGTGTCACTAACTAAATCATCACTAAATCATCTCTAACTCTCCAGAATTCATCTACTAATGATCTCTAACCATTCTACACTAATAATTCTAATCAATTTTGCTTAATTAAAGGTGAAGGAAGAAAATTGCAAACCTGTAAAAATTGAGTGAACAGATGGATCAAATCTTCGATTCAATGCATCAATCTTTTCAGAATCATTCACCAAGCCATGTTCTTGCTTCTGTATGCAATAATTTTGATTGAGATGCTCTGAATCTTTGAAACCGATTTGCACTTGCAGGTGTGAAAATTGAAACTCAAGAACACGATTCCCGCATGAATTCCTTCTGATCTTGATTGGTACACACTCAGAAACTCATATGGGATTGATCTGAATCAAAAAACTGGATTGAATGTGAAGGAAATGATGAAACCGAATGTGACTTGTAATGGAGAATTTTTGATCTCACTCTCTCTTTTCTGCATCAATTCTCACCAAAAACCTCTCTCTGATCCACTCTACTCAATATATAGAAGAAGTTTGGGCCTTCTAGAACTTGCTGGAAGCTTCTAATGAGAAGTTGGAAATCTCATGTCATGAGATCTCATTTCATGCCATCCACATACCACTTTGTCATTCCCTTTTGTGCAGCAGCTGGATCTGATTTGAAAATCTCCCCACATGAGATTTTAGATGTGCTAGAATGCTTTAGAAGCCTTGCCCTTGATCCCCCATATGTTTGGCACATGTAACTTCAATTACAAGAAATCTATGATAACTCCATGAATCTGACCTCAACTCAAAATTCTAATAATGCCAATGATTTTAGAATCCCATTTCCACTCAAAATCATATATTGGAAGTCTCCATTTGGACTTGTAAATCTCCCAAACCATTTTCCAACTTGAAATTATTCACTTTATAAGCCTTTTTAGTTCATATTTTGACCAATTGTGTAATTCCATGCTATGAGCTTCTCCAATAACTTGTGACCTTCTTTCTAGACTTAAAATCCCATTTGGAGCAAGTTTGATGTTGTAAGTTTTTCCATTTGAGGCCTCCTTGTATGAGTTTTGGGTATAGGTTAAAATGACCTGTAATTCACAAATGCCCAAAATACCCTTTGCTTGTCAAGACCATAAGTTGAGTTCTCCACATCATATGAAGGCATGCCATACCATTCTAGAAAGCTAAGACAATGAGGAACAATTCTTGTGTTGACCAAGAATTCATTTGAAATCTCCTTGAGGGGCAAAACTAGCTTGGAAGTCAAGTCACTTTCACAGACAAAAATTCAGACACCCCAGATGACCTGTAACTTGTAAGGACCATAACTTGAGTTCTATAAATCTCCTTGAGGTCTTCCACCACTCAAATTAAAGGTCTTGAGATCCTCTACAAGTTTCATGTTGGCCAAGAAGCCATTTGAAGCTAGCATTTTGACTTATCTTGCTTGGAAATTTGACCTAAACTAGGGGATTTTACAGAGAAACCCTAATTTAGTAACTCCTCTTCTCCTTGATTTTTCTTGAATTCTCCTTGTCATATCTCCATATCTTTATTCTCCATGTCCAATATTGATCCCCACATCTCTCCAATAGCCTTGAATGCTCTTTTAAACCAGTCAACTGACCTAGGGTTGACCTAGGGTTGACCCAGATGAAACCCTAGTTGACTGTCTTCAACTGTAGCTCTTGTGCTCTCATCAATGACTTGTTTTCTTCTCCAAATGACTTTATAAATCTCTCAAGATGTCTAGATGCTCTCCATGCTTTCATTTCACAGCTCATAACCCTCTTGTTGATCCTCAGGTACCCTCAGCTAAGAGATGGACTCAAGGCTTGATCTGCTGAGCTCTTTGCTTTCAAATTCTTTCCTGATGACTTGAATATGACTGAATTGGGATAATAACCTCTTGATAGGCCTCTAGAGATGAAAATAATGATTGGTCCCCTGTTGAATGACTGGCTATGCTTATGCTATGCAGATGGTTAGTCTATGCACATGACTCTATATGCAAATGCTAGTGACAATGAACCATGAACCACATGAATATGGTTGAGCAAATTTTAGGGTGCAACACACGTCATCATAGAATCATCAAAGCCTCATGGAATCAAAGTCACAAATCATCACCGTCCCTCATGGGGATTCATCATGCAATCATGTATTAATCTCATAAGAATCACAATTATACTCATGGGTACTCATCATACGGTCATGTATTAATCACATAGGAACCACAATTATACTCATAGTAATTCATCATACATTCATTTAATCACATAGGAATCACAGCTATACTCATAGTAATTCATCATACATTCATTTAATCACCTAAGAATCACAGTTAGACTCATGGTAATTCATCAGGAAAATCACAGCATCAAAACATCATGACATCACTGAACTAGAACAGAATCCACGAAACTCTGCTATGTTCGCTAGTAAGTTCGTCGTGCGAGTCTGGGGCGAATGTTCGTCGTGTGAAGCATTCTTCGTTGTGTGAGCTCACGATTACAGTAAATCGCTGTTACGCACCAGCACCAAAACCAGACCAAAAACCTATACGATTTCCTTCCCCAATGCCCTAAAAACATCCCTAAATCATCCCTAAGGTATTACGGCGATAAAGGCACAAAATCTATGACTTATTAAGCCAATCCTGTATCATAATTACGCCTCTAATTCCCATAATTTCTTACAAATACTCCACAGTCATTGGAGTTCTCATAATCAATTACTCTATACGGTTAAAACCTCAACAACAGATTTTGGCCACGAAGCCCTAATTTCCCTTATCTCAAATCAGCCTCAAACCTATCAGACCATCAGTTCAAATCTCTCAAACTCATTAAACTCACCACCAGAAAGGTAACAAAAATTCAATATTCAAAAATATCTAAACCCTTAAATCAACTTTAAACACATTGAATCACATATTGAGAACAACGAAGGCAATACTCCCCATACCTTAGTTGTCGACTCTAAGCCTTTCTCCTTGACTTTTGGAAACCTCGCGAAGCCTTGCCTTAATCCTCTTCCTCATATCTCTGACCTCTATTTCTTCCCTTTTCACGGTCTAACAAGAATGAATCCTAATTCTCTCAAAATTCCTTTTTGTTAAACCTAACTTTGGGCCTTAAAACAGGCTTTTCAATTTCACCCTCACTAACTCCTCCTCAAAAGTCCACTTTGCCCTCAATTCACTTATATTTATTTAAATTAATAATAATATCAATATATTCATATTATATACTATTATTTAAATAAATAACCCAAAATCCATAATTCTCAATATTCACACCAACCACCTAAAATCAACAAAAATGCAAATATTCATATTTAAATAAATTAAATAAATATTCCAAGAATTTGGAGTGTTACACTATCCACATAATAGTCTCAATGATTTAATGTTATTTCACTTCACAATAAAGCATGAATATGGATACTTTAAGAATAATATCCTTATGTTTAATGAAATCTCATGATTAAGTCACACTTAATGTTTCATTAAACGAACTAGCTATTATAGGGACTTTATTCTTTTAGAAAAACAAACACAAGAAAGAAATTCCTTTTATTATTTATAAATAATTTAATACAAGTACCAAAACTATTGGCCTATAGGGCTTACACAAACAATATCCCATAAACACTAAAGGCAATAAGGCATACACCTAATACTTATATATTTAGTGCGCTTCTGCTGCGCAAGAGGTTTTGTTAGTGGGTCATCGACATCGTCAAATGTTGGTACTCTATATATCTTCACATCTCCTTTATCTATTATCTATTTAATAAGTTGATATCACTAAGTATGTGTTTTATTATTGGTTATATCTAGGCTCCTTAGCTTGTGCGATAGCACCATTGTTATCACAATATAGATCAATGGGATTCATAATGCTAGGGACTATGCCAAGTTCACTAATGACCTTGTTGAATCAGACAACTTCCTTTTCTATATTTGAGGCAGTAATATACTCAACATTGATTGTAGATTCAGTAATTGTATCCTACTTTAAACTTTTTCGTCTCACAGAGTCGCCGTTTATGCAAAGCACATAATCAGATTGCAATATGAAGTCATACTTATATGTTTGGAAGCTAGAATCAATGTATCCAGTTTTAATGAGCTCATTCTTACCTCCATATATCAAGAATGAGTCATTAGTCCTCCTCAAGTACTTAAGGATATTCTTGACAGCAACCCAATGAGTATCATCGAGATTAGATAGATACCTACTCGTTGCACTTAAAGCATATGACACATTCAATCAAGTACATAGGATGGCTAACATGATAGATTCTATTGTAGATGCTTGGAATCTTATTCATGCAACCCATTTCTTTCTTTGATAAAGGAGATTGTAATTTTGATAAACATAAGTCATGTTGCATAGGTATGAGTCATTTCTTGGAATCATGCATATTAAAGCATCTTAACACTTTGTCTATGTATACACTCTGACTAAAGGCAATCAGTTTGAAAAAGGCATTTGAAAATATTGATGCAAAATATAATACTCATCAGTTATGTCATGTAACCGAGAGATAATACAAATTAAAAAAAACTTAAATCCACTTTTGACCCCTATTTTGATAATTTTTAACTTTTAGTCCCCTATTTTAAAAACTAAATTTTTGGTCCCTTAAATTTACATCTCTTTGAATTTTGTTAGTCCCCTCTAATTTTGCAGACGTGACATAATGACTAGGACAAAAAAATACATTTTTAATGACACAAAATTGACTAGATAATATCTTACTATATATTTGTTAAATATTAAATATATAATTTTTATTTTTAATTAATTAGAACTATACTAGGTCTTATGCCCATCTAGTTTCAATAAGAGTTTAACATGCATGTTGACACTATTTATGTTATATAAACACTTAAAGTAAGTATTTAAATGTGGGACTTGTAGTGCATATGACTTATAAAGTTATACACAATTTCTTCCCTTGGAAATAAACAGGCAATTAGCCACATGAATATCAGACAAAAATAGGCATCATTGAGATAATTTATAATGAGCAAATATAGCAAAGCCTCAACATCAAAATTAAGATCATGAACAAAAAAAAACATATGTACAGTAGTCAAGGCATGTAGTCAAAATCACAAGGCAAAACATCTCAAATCAAATAACCATCACATAAGAGGCATACAAGCATTCACACTTCAAGAATCAACTTAAAAGTCAACAAAAGTAATAGTCCAAGTGTGGCAAGATTATTTACATGGCGAGGATATGAACATGTAAAGAGATTAATTAACTAAGCTCATAAAGTCGAATAATCGAAAAATCTACTTAATGACTAAAAAATAATAATTAAATAGATTCTAATCAAATAAAAATTTAATCGGCTAATTAGCCACTAAAAAAAGAACCAATAGATGACAAAACAAATAAAATAAAAAAATAGTAAAAAAAAAATTATAAAAATAAATTAAATGATTGATACACTAAAATTACTTATTTTAAAATAAACAAGTATATAAGGCAAAGTTGAAACCAAACATTTACATCGTTATGATTAACTACACAAAATTAAATAATAATAATTCTTATATTGAAAAGTATAACTTAGGACAATTAATTAAAAAAAGTTGTTAGAAACTTTATCTTAAAACCATACCTATTTGTAATAACAACAACAAATTGAATTAGAGTCACACTATTTATCTCTTCCCTCAAAATACATACGAGGTTACAATTAAAGCGCGACAAACCTGACAACCAAATGCAACATAGATCATAGAACAAACAACACAATAAAGCCCCAACAATGGCAGCAAAATAACCGCAAAATATCGAAGCGTTGTCGGAGTTGTGTTGCTAACACTGCAGTTCAAAGAAAGCGTGATGAAGATGGTGCGGTTGTGTGAGTTGTTAAGCCATAAAAGTACTACGATAAGTACTGGTTTACTGGCGGAATGAATGTTGAATGAAGTTTTAAGTGGTGTTTGGTAGTTTGAAAAAGAAAATGATGGATGAAGACATGAAGAGGGAGTCTATAGAGTTGATGTTTATCCGTTTTTTCTCTTTCGATGGCTGCTGCGATGCTTATATATAGGCCTTAGGAAAGTGAATGTTTTGATGAATGAGGAAAACATGCTCTGATTTTCTTTCCTCTTTCAATCCAACATGCTGTGACATTGCTTTTGATTTCTTCCATTTTCAGTTTAGCATGTTCAGGATATGTTTTAGGAAGAAATCATATCCTTGTTCCCTTGTTTTGCAATGCCATCAATATATAATATTAGGAATTCAAGTGAATTAAAGACCTTCTAAAACTTAGGGAACACATATATTAAAAGGGTCAAAACAAAATGTTTGTATGTTTTTTTAAAAAGGAAATGCAATAATTAAAAAACATGTAATCAAAATAAACTTTAAACTAAAATACCTAATTAAATATAAAGAAAATTAAATTAAAAACTAATTTAACTAAAATATTTTAAAAGATAATTAAATTAAAAGACTATTTTAATAAAATAATTAAAAGATAATTAAATTAAAAGATTATTTTAAAAATAAAAGATAATTAAATTAAAATGATTATTAAAAATGAAATATAATTAAATTAAAAGACTATTTTTAAAATAAAAGATATTTAAATTAAAAGACTATTTTAAAAATAAAAGATAATTAAATTAAAAGATTATTAAAAATGAAATATAATTAAATTAAAAGACTAATTTTTAAAATAATATATATTTAAATTAAAAGACTATTTTAAAAATAAAAGATAATTAAATTAAAAAACTATTTTAAAAATTAAAGAGAAATGAAACGGTTTTAAACAAATAAAAAGTCGCACATCAAAGTGCCTGAAAAAGAAAGCATCAAAATAAACAGCATGATATGTTATGCATACGATGCAAAACAAGATCTTACGGTCAAATTTAGGGTATGACAGATGCCCCTATTTAAGTTACTTCTATCCGAAGATATGGAGATTGAAATTTTCGTCTCGACGTGATAGGAGAGACTTAAATACAAACATGCACAATTTTTGACCCTAAGATGTCAATGACTCGATTTCATATCGTTTATTTCGATTCAATTTGCGCATATTTACTTGTTATTTTATCGAGTCTTTACCGTTTTCCATGTTATTTGCTTATGTTTTTCTTTGTTTTGCTTTGACAGGTGCCATTTTAGTCATGTAGAATAAAAGTATCAAATCGAGCTGAAAAATGAAGGAAAAGGGAAGAAAATCACAAGTTCTAGCCCATCCTAGCTGAATGGCGCTCGCCATGTGTTCCCCTTCATCTAAATGGTGCTCGCCATTAGGGGACGACGATCGCCATTGTTAGCGGGATCAGTTTTTCAGAAGCAGTTTCAGGCAGTTTCTTTGGTTTGAATTCGAATTCAAACCTCTGTTCTTGGAGCCTATTTTATTCTATAAATAGGACACTAGAGGCCTGCATTTTTCATCCAAGAAACCCACGGAAGTTCTGCCAAAATTACCCGAACCATATATTCACTTTCCACAATATTAATTGTTCACACTGAGCAATTGTTACACCATTGTATTTCCTTTCTTTCTGTTGTGCTGATGTACTTGGATCAAATTTTAATTTAATACAAGTTTCAGTTTATTCTACCTTCCTTGCAATTCACAGGTTATTTATTTCTCGCATTTATTTACCATTTTCCTATTTGAACGTGTCTACTTTATAATTAAATTTTACTCCAAAAACTTAATTCTGAATTTTCACCCAAATTAACCGACATGTATGTTTTAATTTCCAGCAATGCTAATCTTAGGATTCAATATGTTAGGATAAACTTGTATGAGCCCGTAGTTTAAGGACAGTCGTTTTGACGGGACTCTGTTGAAACCATATGTGTTAATTATGCATGTCTTATAATTTGGCTTTAGTGTCTAGTTCTAATTTAGGTTGCTTGGACGTGAGAGCGAGAAGCCGCTTAACACCGTTTGGTCACGAGAGTGAGAAATGTATTAGGGTGTGTCCAATAGAGCGAGAGTTTGAGGTAATCACCGGACAGTAGACACTGAGCACTAGACTTAAATACAGCGATAGCGCTTTAGGCTTCAGTTAGGCTTTGTTAGTTTTCAAAATACGTCTTTTAACTACCGAGCGAGCGAGAGCAAAATCTTGGGGTTATTAGGTGTGGCTTAGTCAATAGCGCGAGAGTGTGAGATTAAGGTGTTAAGCAGGCAATTCCTACAGAACTATTATTGAGACCCTTGTTAGCTCCCAGAATCTATAGAGTCCCTTAGGAGCGCGAAAATAATTCTTTGGTCTCGTTTCGTTATTTGTTTTAAACCCGTCAGTATTAGTTATTTTTCTGCCCTTTTTTTATTCCTTGAAATTAAGCTTTAGCTCTACAATACAAGATATATCACTTTAGGTTGATTATTAATCCCTGTGGGTTCGACAATATTTTAAAACTACGCGATACACGGTATGCTTGCACTTCTATCCGACTAACACTCTAAGCCCGTGATCAAGTTTTTGCCGCTGTTGCTGGGGATTAATTTTAGTCAATATTGTGATTTCTTTGTTGCACAATATAGATTAAGGCAACTATTTTTCTTTTCAATCCGTCGATTGTATGCCAAGCACTCGCTCTCAAGGCAAGAGTTAAAGCGACCAATTGACGAAATCGAGCGCTTTATTAGCTTAAGGCACCAAATTCAAGAATTTCATATTAGATATAACCTTTCAGACCTTATCGTTCCTTACTCAGATTCAGAAAAAAAAGCCATAAATTCCTACAGAACTATTCTTGAGACCCTTGTTAGCACCCAAAATCTATAGAGTCCCTTAGGAGCGCGGAAATCATTCTTTGGTCTCGTTTTGTTATTTGTTTTAAACCCGTCAGTATTAATTATTTTTCTGCCCTTTTTTATTCCGTGACATTAAGCTTTAGCTCTACAACGCAATATAGATCACTTTAGGTTGGTTATTAATCTCTGTGGGTTCGAAAATCTTTTAAAACTACACGATACAATGTATGCTCGCAGTTCTATCCGACTAACACTCTAAGTCCACGATCAAGTTTTTGGTGCCGTTTCTGGGGATTAATTTTAGTCAATATTGTGATTTCTTTGTTGCACAGTATAGACCAAGGCAACTATTTTTCTTTTCAATTCGTCGATTGTTTGCCAAGCACTCGCTCTCAAGGCGAAGAATTAGAGCGACCAATTAAAGAAATCGAGCACTTTATTAGCTTAAGGTGCCGAATTCAAGAATTTCATATTAGATATAACTTTTCAGACCCTATTGTTCCTTACTCAGATTTGGAAACCGAAACCGAACCAGAACAAATCATGGCTCAAGGACCACATACCCGTCCCTTGAAAGATTTCGCTGTTCCATTGCAAGACGAACCTCATAACAGCATTGCTGCCCCATCAATCAATTGAAATGATTTCGAGTTGAAACCTTTGATGTTACAAGCCGTTCAACAGAACCAATTTTCAGGTAGTCCAACGGACGATTCAAACTTACATTTATCAGTTTTCGTTCAATATGCCGCACTGTAAGATTATATCTTTTCCCATTTTCTTTAAGAGATAGAGCTAGAGCTTGGCTCCAGTCTCTACCTTCAAATTTTGTCACAACGTGGGACGAACTGAAGAAAGTCTTCTTAACCCTTTATTTTTCACCAAGCAAAACAGCTATGCTGAGAGCCGAAATTAATGGATTTAAGCAAAAAGATAACGAATGTCTTTTCGACGCTTAGGAAAGATACAAGAACATGATGAGGCTTTGCCTGCATCACAGACTCAAGCAATGGCTGATAATCCATACCTTTTACAATGGTCTACTGTACAACACCAAAATGAACCTAAGTGTCGCAGCTGGCGGTGCTTTAATGGATAAACCGTACGAAGAAGTCGTTGAACTCATAGAGAACATGGCTCAAAATTACTTCCAATGGGGAGGAGAACGCACCTCTCACGAAAAGTCAACTCCGAAAGGCGGAATGTATGAAGTTAATGCCATAAACCGCATAAATGCTAAAGTGGACGCATTAACTCAAAAGATTGAAAGCTTGGCTTTGACACAACCAGCATCCACCGTAGCTCCTGCGTCACCAAATTGTGAATTATGTGGAACCCCTGGACATACAAATGTCGAATTTTAGTAACTGGCTGGTGTTCCCACCGACCAAGTGAACTATACCCAAGGAAACCCATATTCAAATATTTACAATCCTGGTTGGAGAAATCACCCAAACTTTTCATACAAAAATAACAACGCCTTGCATCTGCCAAGCTCAGCACCTGCTGTTCCACCTGGTTATCAGAAAGGATGACCGTCAGCTCCACAAGTGCCTAGTAAGTCAAATATAGAGATTATGATGGAAAACTTTATGAATGCTCAGATGCAACAAAACAAGAAATTTGCGAACCAAAACGCTCATACGAGTGAATTGATGAGACAAATGACTAGCAAACTTGATACAATGGCTACCTACAATAAAATGTTAGAAACCCAGATTTCTCAAGTAGCCCAGCAACAACCAACCATAGCAGCCCATACTGAAGCATTTCCCAGCTAAACTTAACCAAACCCGAAGGGACATGCTAATGTTGTCACATTGTGAAGCAGAACCGAATATGATGGACCGGTTAATCCTAGACTCAAAAATCCATTCATGTACCAAATGAGGGGTCAAATGAATCAAAAACCAAGGATAATAATGATAAAAGTGAAGATGCCGTAGAGAAAGAAACACCATATGTTCCTCCACCATCGTATAAGCCACTTGTGCCATATCCTCAAAGGTTAGCCAAAACCAAAAATGAAGGAAAACTCAAGAAATTTGTAGAACTTCTGAAACAATTGAATATCACTATTCCTTTCACAGAAGCTACTATGCAAATGCCTTCATATGCCAAATTTCTCAAAGAGATCTTATCAAATAAGAAAAAGCTCGAAGATAGTGAAACTGTTACACTCACCGCAGAGTGTAGCGCTATAATTCAAAATAATATGCCTCCTAAGCTGAAAGATCCATGTAGTTTTTCATTACCTTGTATGATAGGAAAATGCGTTATAGACAATGGTCTATGCGACTTAAGAGCCAGTGTTAGTCTAATACTGTTATCCACATGTAAGAAACTCAAGTTAGGTGAACTGAGACCAACTAAGATGTCTTTACAACTTGCGGACCGTTCTGTTAAATATCACGTGGGTATGTTAGAGAATGTGCCCGTTCGCATTGGTCAGTTCTACATTCCTATCGGTTTTGTGATAATAGACATAAAAGAGGACTCCAATATCCCTATTATATTAGGTAGACCATTTTTAGCAACATTCGGAGCAATAATTGATGTTAAGAAAGGAAAGATGACTTTTGAAGATGGTGAAGAAAAATTCAAATTTATTCTGGCTCAATTCCTAAAAGCTCCAGCTATTGATGATTCATGTTGTTTATTAGATGTTATTGATGAATGCGTCAAAGAAATGGAGATGCAACCATCTGTATACTGTGATGCGCTTAAAATTCCAGCACCTCCTATATTTGAAGATGATGATTGGAAAATACCATTCACCAATGACAACCTAAGAGAATGTCTTACACTAACACCCGATCCAATGCCTAGCCCAACAAAACCCGCTATAGAACTAAAAACACTGTCCAAAAATCTAAGGTATGAATTCCTAGATGCCGAGCTTGAAAGATCAGTGATAGTCAATGCTAACTTGGGACAAATGGAAACTGAAAAGTTACTTAGCATTTTAAGGATGTATTTGATAGCACTAGGCTACAATATCTATGATCTAAAAGGAATAAACCCATCCATTTGCATGTACCGCATTATGCTAGAAGATGATAGTAAAACCTTTAGAGAACATCAAAGGAAGATAAATCCTATCATAAGCGATGCATTCAAGAATGAGGTGCAAAAGTTGTTAGAAGCCAGAATCATATACCCGATATCGGATAACAACTGGGTTAGTCCAGTACATGCCGTACCAAAGAAAGGTGGTATAACAGTTGTTAGAAATGAAAAAGGCAAATCTGTTGCAAAATGTGTTCACACTGGGTGGTGGATGTGCATAGACTATAGAAAGCTAAATAAAGCCACTCGTAAAGACGATTTTCCTTTACCCTTTATTGATTAAATGCTTGAACGATTGGCCAAACACTCTTATTTATTCTATTTAGATGGATATTCAGGATGTTTTCAAATTCCTATTCATCCTGACGACCAAGAGAAAACAACTTTCACTTGTCCATATGGTACATTCGCATATCGACGAATGTCATTTGGGTTATGTAACGCTCCCGCAACATTTCAGAGATGCATGATGTCGATCTTTGCTGACTTTATAGATGATATAATGGAAGTATTTATGAATGATTTATCTGTTTGTGGGTGAAGTTTCAAAGATTGTTTGTCGAACCTAGAACTGGTGCTTGGGCGATGCGTTAAAGTCAATCTTGTGCTAAACTGGGAAAAATGTCATTTCATGGTCCGGGAAGGAATTGTGTTAGGACATGTAGTATCCGAAAGAGGAGTTGAAGTAGATAAAGCAAAAATAGAAATAATAGAAAATATTCAACCTCCAAAAAATGTTAGAGAAATTCGTAGTTTTCTTGGACATGCCGGTTTTTACCGACGATTCATTAAAGATTTATCTAAAATCACTAAACCGCTAACTGGCTTGTTAATGAAGGATGCTGAATTCATATTTGATAAAGATTGTTTGGAAGCTTTTGAGCTCCTTAAAAATGCTCTGATCACTACAACTATTATGCAACCACCTGATTGAAATGAGCCGTTTGAAATAATGTACGGTGCTAGCGATTTTGCCGTTGGCGCTGTTTTAGGCCAAAGAAAAGATAAGAAGCTTCATGCTATCTACTATGCAAGTAAAACCTTAGACAGTGCACAATTGAACTACGCAACCACAAAAAAAACTTCTAGCTGTTGTGTTCGCCCTAGATAAATTATGTTCTTACTTAGTAGGAGCAAAGATGATTGTCTATACCAATCACACTGCAATCAGGTATCTATTGAGCAAAAAGGATGTTAAGCCAAGACTTTTAAGATGATTCTTGCTTTTGCAAGAATTCGATTTGGAAATTAAAGATAAAAAAGGAATCAATAATGTAATAGCAGATCATCTTTCTAGAATTGAGGACCAAAAACCCAAACAAGTTCCCATCAATGATGATTTTCCCTATGATAAACTTGTAGCTCAGTTAGAGAGCGAAAATGAGACGATCGACTATCCTTTATTATTTAATAATGCAGAAACTAATGAAACAATAGAAGCAATTTGTACAACAACCACACTGCCTTGGTATGCTGACTTTGTTAACTACCTAGCAATTGGGGTACTTCCACCAGACTTAAATTACCAACAAAAGAAGGAATTCTTTCATGATCTTAAACATTACTATTCAGATGAGCCCTTGCTTTTCAAGAGGGGCGCTGATGGAATTTTCTGTCTATGCGTTCCTGAATCTGAAGTTAATGATGTCATATCTCATTGCCATGCTGCACCATATGGAGGGCATGCGAGCACTTCTAAGACTTGTGCAAAAATTTTGCAATCCGGCCTATTTTGGTCCAACCTTTGGAAAGACGTTCATATCACTGTTCTGAACTGTGACCGGTGCCAACACACTGGAAATATTTCTAGACGCGATGCGATGCCCAAAGAGGTATTTTGGAAGTAGAAGTCTTCGACGTGTGGGGTATAGATTTCATGGGCCCGTTTCCTTCTTCTTTTGGAAATAAGTATATATTCATCGCATTCGATTATATGTCGAAATGGATTGATACGATATCTTCTCCTACCAACGATGCACGAGTTAAAATCTTCAAGAATGTTATCTTTCCCAGATTCGGAGTGCCGAGAGTTTTTATAAGCGATGGAGGATCCCACTTCATTTCAAATATATTGGGGAAGTTACTGCTCAAATATGGGGTCCGACACCGAGTAGTGACACCCTACCACCCTCAAACCAACAGACAAGTTGAGATCTCAAATAGAGAAACCAAGCAAATACTTGAGAAAACCGTTGCAACATCTAAGAAATATTGGTCAACTAAACTCCATGAAGCTCTGTGGGCGTATAGAACCGCTTACAAAACCCCTATAGGAACCACTCCGTTTAAACTAGTTTATGGTAAATCATGCCACCTGCCTGTAGAACTTGAGCATAAAGCTTATTGGGCCTTAAAGGCCCTAAATACTAACTACGCTGCAGCAGGCGAGAAAATAATTCTAGATATCCATGAACTAGAGGAACTGAGACTTGATGCTTACGAAAACACCCGCATTTATAAAGAAAGAACCAAAAAGTGGCATGATAGAAGGATAACAAGAAGGGAGATCAATAAAGGAGACGTAGTTCTTCTCTTCAACTCTCGACTTAAGCTTTTTTCAGGGAAGTTACGTTTCAGATGGTCTGGCCCCTTCTAAGTTATTAGAGTTCTGTAAAGTGGGGCAGTTGAGATTAGAGGAAAGTCGAGCGATACATTCATTGTAAATGGACAGCGACTCAAGCATTATCACTCAGTAGAGAACAAAGCGTTCGACACTAGCTACAAGTTGGAAGAGCTTCCCGTTCCACCCGATGAATGATGTCTCGTTCCATTTCAATGTCGAGCTTCCGACATTAAATGTAGCGTTCCGTGGAGGCAACCACGATCCTTAACCTTTAGTATTGTGTTATTAATTTAGATTTTGAATTTAGATATAATGCAGTAAACTTGGTATTGTATAGCTACTTAAGTTAGCGTGAGTATTATTATTGTTATTGAAATTCTGGCAATCACACAGTGGATGTTATCACGGATGTTATGACATCCACTGTAACACATACTACTGGACTTACTAATAAGTTGTAAATGGAAAGCAGTAAATAACACAAGTAATTGTTCACCCAGTTCAGTGTCAACTACACCTACATCTGGGGGCTACCAAGCCAGAGAGGAAATTCACTATTAGTAGAATTAATTCATAGTCAAACAACCCGTTTGCACTCCTCACTTAAGACCTGCCCAATGACACTTCATCCTAGAGACCACTAGACCAGAGTTTCCCACTCACTCCCCCTCAATCACCGTAGTGATAAACAAATACACAATTACAATGGAGATAATGAAGACACACTTCAAACACACCTTGATCTTGCTTTACAGCTTTGATCAAGAGACACACACTCTTTCTTAACAGCTTTGAGTGACACAATAAACACACCAGTTCATACAAAATAACCAAAGCAATTATACAGCATACAATTGCTTGGCACACAAGGAATAAACACACGTGAAGAGCAAAGTTCTTCACTCACAAATCACACTCTCCAATCTTTCTCCAGAAGCTCTGCCTTCAAGATCTCAGCTATTTGGAGTGATCCTTCTGTTATTTATAGCAGCAGACTTGCTTTGGGCCTTGATGGAGAAACTAGGTTTACCCAAGATAAACTCTCTTCATGAAGCTACGCTCTTATCATTAGGTCAGGAGTCTTATATGTTATCCTAAGCAATTCCTGTTACGTCACCTAAGATAACTAGGCTTCCTGGATTGTTTCCTGAAGTACAGCCTGAGCTAATAACAAAAAAACTAACCTTGCGTGCCCTGATGTCATAACATCCAGTCATGACATTCAGCTTCACTTACTCTTAGCTCTCCCTGCAGAACACTCTTCATGTATGTCATAACATCAATTATGACATTCATACATACTCCAATGTTTTGCCATAAAATGCAGCCAATCAAAAGCATCTACAAACTCCCCCTTTGGCAAATTTTTGGCTAAAACACCCTGTTACAGTATCAGAGATTACAAGCAGTAGAAGTCTAACCTATCATGTAGGAAAGCTAGCTAAAACACACTATCAGAGTACACTCACACAACTAGCTTCTCAGGATCAACCTGTTCACACACAATCATCTATTAGTTATCACTACAGATGTCACAATATGTTGAGTAACATCAGTGCATACAACCTACAGCCAACCTGCAGTCACACAGGTTTATCCAGACTGGATTTTGGATGTCAAGACATTTAGGATGACATCCTGATTCACATCAGTTCCACAACAATACTCTATCACCTATTAGCCTAGACTACAAATTTTATACTCTCTATGGACTATCCTGTGCTACTCCCCCTGAAGAGATGCACAACACATTCTGCAATCAACCTGCAGATGCACACAACTAGCATCTATCCTACTACTAGGTTCCATCAAGGAACATAGACATCTAACATACATCCTTACACTCATTAGGAACTCACACAAGCAAGCATGCACACTAGCAGCAACAAACAATCAAGTTTTCCACCTGCTCTTCCACCTGTGAGACAAACCATTATTGCACCTCTCTAACCTGCTGATACTAACTAACACTTCTCCCCCTTTTTAGCCACAAATTAAGATCACAACTAATTAAATAGTAAAGATCAAAATGAGTAACATTACATAAGTTAGGGGTTATTACAAAAACTGCTCATGAAGAGCATCATAATTAAAATTCATGTTGTCATAATAGAATTCTAATCAAAGAACAAAAAAAACCAGTTAAATCATCAGCTCATCATCATCAGCTCAGACTCCTACATCCTGAGCCACACAGCAGGCCATCAGCACATATTATTCATCCTCCTCAGAGGAACTAGAACCAATGTCATTAGCACCGGTTGAAACATTCTTATCAGAATCTTCACTTGACATACCCACACCATCAATATCAGTTGTATTTCTTTCAAGGCTTTGAATAAGAGATTCTAACTTGATCTTTCTTGCAGTTATTGTACTAATGGTTTCTCCCAGGTCCCTACATGTTTCCTTTAATTCAGCAATTATCATTTCTTTAGAAATGTTGGCCTTCTCATCAGAAGTGAAAACCATATCAGGGACATGTCTCCCTGCAAAGAGTTTGAAGTGCAGAGACAGTGCAGACTCCCTCTTGCTGGCAGTATCACTTGAATTTAGGATCCCAGGGTATTGGTTTAGGATGATCTCACAAATGAGGGAGGGAAAAGCAATAGGAAGCATGATAGCACTGGTTGTAGAGTGCTTAACAGTGTTCTAAAAAATGTATGGACCAAAATCAAAGTTAACTTTGGTACCTATGGCATGAATGAGCTTGCCTAGTCCAACAACAATGGTGGATGTATGGTTGGTAGGCACCCAATTAGTAGCTCCAATTCTATGAAGAATGGCATATTTTACACTGAGCAGTACTGCAGACAGCTTCCCTTTGCAGTGATGATCTTGCAAACCTGGTTGTCTGAAGCAACCAATTCAGTCTCACCATCATTTGCTCGCCCTAGATATCTCTTGATCACAGCAGGAGAGAATTCCACACACTTTCCCCTAACAAACACCTTCATGAACTCCTTGCTATTTTTATTTGAGATTGCGTTAGATAAGTTTACAATGAACTCCTTTACCAGACCTTCGTAGCATTGGGAAAACCCAGTGACTGTCTTGAGCTGTCCAGCTTTGTTGATCAAATCCTTTACCTCTTTGATCTCTAAGGCATCCTTCCCCAATTATCTCTCAAGGGATGTCCTCCTTTGGTAGACATATCTCCATTTTTTCACACTGTGAATAGTATGGAAAGAGATATTGTCTAGAGGGGCAACTGGCATAGGGTTAAGAGTTTTCTTACCTGATGATTTCTTTACATGAAAGATGTTAGGAGAATCTTTCATAACATCACTATCAAAATAATAGTTACTATCAATAACTTTCCTTTTCTTGGATGCAGCTGGTACCTTGCTCCAAGGTCTGGAGGGTCCAACAGGAGTTCTTTTTCTCTGACCTTTGGAATGATATCCTTCAAGTACAACGTTTCCTTTCTTGGTCACTAGTTTCCTAGCTATACCAGGAGCAACATTCTTGATGAGTTCATCATCTGATGACACATCTACAACATGATTACCATTTCTAGTAGCTTCATTCATCTCTTCCTCATTATCAGTGCTCTTGGTTTCACCATTATTTTGGCCATCCTTCTAACCTTCCTCCTGTACCACATAGCTAGCAAGATTTTCTAGATTCTCTGTGTTAGGGTTAGTCTTGACAGAGGAAAACTCAGAATAATCCTCATGATTCTCATTAGATATTGGGGATGGATCAACCCTAGACAGAGGGATGGTGATTCCATGTACATTATGACCTTTATGGAGGATTTTGGAAACTAGTTCATCGAAATACCTGTTATCATAGGTAGAGTCCTCCATTCTGTTATAGTTGTCCACGGATGGTTCAGGATTCTTACCTTCTTGGTCTGGATGTGAAGGAGTTGAAGTTTGGGCTTCACAACCTCTTCCAAAGGCCATGCTTAGAGGAATGACATCCAGGATATCCACCAGGGAAATGCTCTTGTGTTGAGCAGAGTCATGCTTAGTAGGGATGGAAGTTTGAGACATTGTTGATGACTTTGGATGTAGAATCAGGGGTTTTCTGTGGTGGTTGTATGAGGCATGCCAGGAGAGGATTTTGTATGAGCAACCACAGTGGCAATCTGATAGTATAAAGGGGCTAGAAGGGTTTGCTTGCGAGAGTGGAGGGAACTTAATATTTTGATCAATCAGAATATGATTAATTTTCAAAATATAATTCCCTATTAATTTCTATAATCTCTTACTACACCGCCTTTCTAAACTTCTTCTTTCATGTTCACTTAGGGTAGTCTGGTGATCCCTTGTGAAACTATTAGCCCTTTGTATGTCAGAGTCCTTAAGCTCTACACTATCTCTTCTAGAGTGAAGTTGGTCATCACTATACACTGATCTATTAAGATGAATTGAGTTCATAGTAATGTTACACTGAATGTCACAATATAATGTCATAACATTCTGAGTGACACTGATCTCTTGATTCTGGCCATTTTTCATGGACTCCACCAAATTCCAATATAGCAGGTCCAGTTTTCTAAGTTATCCCTTCTTTGGATAAGCTATCTTGGCTAGCCTGCCAACCTGATATTTACCATATTCTGTTGACTTTGAAGTTCCTCTTACTGCTCTTAGATATGCTCTTTTCTAATTTTTGAATGTGTCTACCTTTCTCCAACCATATTTGATCCTTCTTTTTTCATTGAACAAGACAGTTAGGTTACTTCTGGGCTCCTGTAAGTAATAGTTGTTCTTGGCTCTAGTTCCCCTCATGATTTCCTCACCTTCTTTATTGACAACCACACATGTTTCCTTAGTGAATTTGACACTATGTCCTTGGTCACAGAGCTAAATGATACTGATAAGGTTTATACTCAGTCCTTTAACCAACAAGAGATTGTCTAGTTTTGGAGCACCAGGACAGTCTAGTGGTCCGATCCCTTTGATCTCTCCTCTAGCTCCATCACCAAAGGTCACATGACTTGAGGCAAGAGGTTTGATGTTTACCAATAAGTCCTTTGTTCTAGTCATATGTCTAGAACAACCACTGTTAAAATACCAGTCTCCTTTGGTAGGCATCCTAAGAGAGTTATGAGCTACTAGAGCAACCTCCTTGGTAATCCATTGTTATCCTTGGCAGGGACATCCTTCTTGAGCTTAGCATGATGATATTTCTTGACATGAGCATCCTGTTTGGATTTGCCTTGATGAGGATGACTAGGAAATCCATGCAGCCAGAAACAGAAAGGTTTAATGTGTCCAAGTTTACCACAGTAGTAACACTTATACCGTTGGAACTTTTTCTTAGTTTGGTTCAAGCTTTTGTTTCTTGGATGTTGTGACATTGGTCGTGACATCCATTTTGACCTCTGAGTTTCAGGCTTTGGCCATCTGAGCACCCAGATGGGTTGCTGTTCACCAACAAATCCCAGTCCAGCCATGTTTCCAGCTTTTTGACCACTCTATAGAATTCTTTCTAGAGTGTCAGTCCCAGGGTTTAGCATCCTTATGGATTTTGACATCTGCTCCATTTTGGATTCCAACAAACTTGCCTCACTTTTGAGTGAGTCTATTGTTCTCAAGATGCTCTATCTTCTCAGCCTCTAATTCCCTTATGCATTTCTTCTATTGTTCTCCTTGCTGATGTAATTCTGCACTTCTTGTGCATAGCTTTTTGTATGAATCTTCAAGTTTATCATAAGTTAGCTCATCTTCACTTGAATCACCATCAGATATTCATACACTATTCAGAACAGTGACATGTTTAACACATTCTTCTTCTGATCCACTTTCAGAATCTCCATCTGACCAAGTGACTGCTAGTCCCTTCTTTTGCTTCTTGAGATAGGTGGGACACTCAGTTTTAATGTGACCATAGCCCTCACATTCATAACACTGAACTCCTTTGCCTTGGTTAGATGTATCTTCATATTTTTCCCTTCTGTTGGTGTCAGAGGAGCTGTTCTTGACATAAGGCTTTGACTTATGGTCTATTCTTTTGATCAGTTTGTTAAATTGTCTTCCAAGCAAGGCAATTGCTTCTGACAAATTCTCCTCATTGTCTTCCTCTGAGTCATCTGCAGTGTTTGAAGCAAGTGCTATGCTTTTATTCTTTTTCTCCACAGCTTGATCACTCATTCCCATCTCAAAGGTTTGGAGAGAACCAATGAGTTCATCCACCTTCATATTGCATATGTCTTGATCTTCTTCAATGTCAGTGACTTTTATGGCAAACCTTTTAGGCAAACATCTGAAAATCTTCCTCACAAGCTTTTCTTCAGACATATTTTCTCCCAAGGCTCCTGAGGTGTTAGCTATCTCATGAATATTCATGTAGAACTCATGAATAGTCTCATCCTCCTTCATCCTCAGACTTTCAAACTTGGTTGTCAACATTTGTAATCTTGACATCTTGACTTTAGAGGTTCCTTCATGAGCTGTTTTGAGAGTATCCAAGACCTCTTTAGCCAGCTCACAATGATGCACTAGTTTGAATATGTTCTTGTCTATACCATTGAATAATGCATTCAAGGCTTTAGAATTCCCAAGAGCCAAGGTTTCTTGCTCTTTGGTCCATTCTTCAGGTATAAGCATAGAAAATCCATCTTTATCAGTCTTTACTGGATGCTTCCATCCTGAGTTTGTAGCTCTCCATGCCTTGCTGTCTAAAGACTTTAAGAAGGCAACCATCCTAAGTTTCCAATACTCATGATTAGAACCATCCAGAATTGGTGGTCTATTTGTGAATCCTATATCTTTATCCATAATACCAGAATTTATCTTCCCTAGATCTCACCCAAAAAATAACAGGCAGGTGCCTGCTCTGAGGCCAATTGAAATTCTGGCAATCACACAGTGGATGTTATCACGGATGTTATGACATCCACTGTAACACAGACTACTGGACTTACTAATGAGCTATAAATGGAAAACAGTGAATAACACAAGTAATTGTTCACCTAGTTCAGTGTCAACAACACCTACATCTAGGGGCTACCAAGCCAGAGAGGAAATTCACAATTAGTAAAATTAATTCAGAGTCAAACAACCCGTTTGCACTCCTCACTTAAGAACTGCCCAATGACACTTCATCCTAGAGACCACTAGACCAGAGTTTCCCACTCACTCCCCCTCAACCACCGCAGTGATAAACAAATAGACAATTACAATGGAGATAATGAAGACACACTACAAACACACCTTGATCTTGCTTCACAGCTTTGATCAACAGACACACACTATTGCTTAACAGCTTTGAGTGACACAATGAACACACCAGTTCATACATAATAACCAAAGCAATTATACAACATACAATTGCTTGACACACAATGAATCCTTAGATTCCTAAACACACGTGAAGAGAAAAGTTCTTCACTCACAAATCACACTCTCCAATCTCTCTCCAGAAGCTCTCAACTATTTGGAGTGATCCTTCTGCTATTTATAGCAGCAGACTTGCTTTGGGACTTGATGGAGAAACTAGGTTTACCCAAGATAAACTCTCTTCATGAAGCTGCGCTCTTATCATTAGGTCAGGAATCTATTATGTTATCCTCATCAATTCCTGTTATGTCTCCTAAGATAACTAGGCTTTCTGGATTGTTTCCTGAAGTATAGCCTGAGCTAATAACAAAAAACTAACCTTGCGCGCCCTGATGTCATAACATCCAGTCATGACATTCAGCTTCACTTACTCTTAGCTCTCCCTGCAAAACAGTCTTCATGTATGTCATAACATCAGTTATGACATTCATACATACTCCAATGTTTTGCCATAAAATGCAGCCAATCAAAAACATCTACAAACTCCCCCTTTGGCGAATTGCTAAAACACCCTGTTACAGTATCAGAGATTACAAGCAGTAGAAGTCTAACCTATCATGTAGGAAAGCTAGCTAAAACACACTATCAGAGTACACTCACACAACTAGCTTCTCAGGATCAACCTGTTCACACACAATCATCTATTAGTTATCACTACAGATGTCACAATATGTTGAGTAACATCAGTGCATACAACCTACAGCCAACCTGCAGTCACACAGGTTTATCCAGACTGGATTCTGGATGTCAAGACATTCATGATGACATCCCGATTCACATCAGTTCCACAACAATACTCTATCACCTATTAGCCTATACTACAGATGTTATACTCTCTATGGACTATCCTGTGCTACTCCCCCTGAAGAGATGCACAACACATTCTGCAATCAACCTGCAGATGCACACAACTAGCAGCTATCCTACTACTAGGTTCCATCAAGGAACATACACATCTAACATACATTCCTACACTCATTAGGAACTCACACAAGCAAGCATGCACACTAGCAGCAACAAACAATCAAGTCTTCCACCTGCTCTTCCACTTGTGAGACAAACCATTCTTACACCTCTCAAACCTGCTGATACTACCTAACACTTCTCGCCCTTTTTAGCCACAAATTAAGATCAAAACTAATTAAATAGTAAAGATCAAAATGAGTAACATTACAGAAGTTAGGGGTCATTACAAAAACTGCTCATGAAGAGCATCATAATTAAAATTCATGCTGTCATAATAGAATTCTAATCAAAGAACAAAAAAAACCATTTAAATCATAAGCTCATCATCATCAGCTCAGACTCCTACATCCTGAGCCACACAACAGGCCATCAGCACATATTATTCATCCTCCTCAGAGGAACTGGTGTAACACCCCACTTCCCAAATTAAATAAAATATAAACATTATAAATAAACATCAGAGTTTTCACCAAAATAGTGGGATATCACATCACCAAATTTTTATAAAACTACTTTATTAATTATTCTCAAAAATAATACAGCGGAAAACATTATTCCAACATTCTCGGCCATCCGCCAAATTTCGTAAAATCTTTATTATTATAATTCACAAAAAAGTGATACGTCACAGGATTACAACAAGTTTGACATAAAACAATTAAAACACCCATATCCCGTGTTACGTATCAGAGCATCCTAGACTCGACTGGCACACCACCATCCAAGCTATCTAAGTACATGGATTATCTGTACTTCCGAAGAAGCACAGACACAACAACAACCAAGGGGTGAGAAAACATGATCAAAAATATATTGGTAATGTAATACATGTAAACAAGGTAGTAAAACACACCAACACACCAATATTCACCCCAACAACTCCATATAACGAACCTACTGTTCGAATTACAACATAACATATTATAATGCAAATATGCAACTCAACACCATGCATGCGGTACCGACTCATTGGTTCATTCAATCGAACCTGAATAGATCACTTACGCTCCTCCTGAGACATGATCTATCCCCCACCATTCTCCACAAAGGAGTATGGATGAATCACTTACGCTCCTCCTGAGACATGATTCATCCCACCAAAACACCATGATATGCACACACCAATGCATAACTATCATATTTAGGCACACTAAGTGCACACGATCCTCCTGATCATATCATCATACATCAATGCATATATGTGTAGATATATTACACCAACACCATATAAATCAATCAGATAGTAAATAAATTCATACTATAACACCATATATAACCACATCCTAACACCCGGGAACACACGATCCTACTGATCACTACATACATATACGTTAACTAATTGCCCACCAACAATATTAAGGGAAATGAGTACTATCACCCAGTACACAGGTTAGATCCCACACTCATCATCCTTACAATGCATCAAGGCCAGAAAGATCACCCCAGACCAATGCTCAAGGCCAAACATCACCAAAGTCACATTCTGGTTCTGCTATGCTCGCTGGCATTCGCTAGGCGAAGCTTCGCCAACACTCGCCAGGTGAAGCCCAGCGAATGCTGCGATTCACCAACTTCCCCACAGTTCTGCAGTACTATTCTAGGCCAAATCAAACTTATCATCTCGACTCAAATTCTCAGCCTACTCTAGTACCAACCTTGTACATTACCGTAACTAAATCGGTTCCTAAATCTTATTCCCAAAGTCATCGCTTAAACATTCTACCGATGCCTTAAAAGGTCACACAGAATCTCCCTAAAAACCTTAAACCCAACCTATACCCCAAATTAACCAAAAACAACAATTCATCAACATTGACCTATACTCCATCGCTATCAATTACTAGTTATCATCAAACACAAACACACCATTATACTTACCAATTATCATATACTTCCTACTCTAGAACCAACATTACGGTACATTACCTACACTTCAGAGTTACTCTGAATCTCACCAAGGTCCTAACCAGAGTCACTAACAACATCACAGGGAACAATACATAATTTTCCCAAATTTATAATCATGATCATTACCAACGCTACAATAACAACACAAAATCTCACCAAAACTCTATTCATAGTTACTATCAACACTGCAGTAACAACATATAATCTCACTAATATCACCATAATATATATATAACAAATTCACCAATACCAATCAACAATTCATCAATATCAAGCATCAATTTATCATTAGCAACAACAATAACAAGCATGCCAATATAAAACTTCATAGATCGACATTTTCCTACGGGGTTAAGGAATCCCCTCTATCCTATACATGTATAGATATCATCCCAATCAAGTTTCTCCCCCCTTATCTGGATAATTATTCTGATCAGTGATAAATTCCTCCAAGATTCTTCATCCCTAGCCTTTTCCCTTTCTCTTTGTTCTTCGCTCTTCTCTATTCTCCCAATTTCCCTTCTCACGGTTTCTATCGTGCCTTTTCATATTTCCATTCTAACTTCCCCATAACCCTTCCACTTCTTATTTTACTTATTCCAACCACTAATATTCCCAATAATAATTCTAATAATAATAATAATTATAATAATCATTATAATAATAATAATAATAATAATAATAATAATAATAATAATAATAATTATAATAATCATAATAATAATAATAATAATAATAATAATAATAATAATATAATACTATTGTAATATTATAGTAATATTCAACATAATAATAATGATAGTAATACACCCAACAATAATTATAATTATAATAATAATAATAATACTAATGATAATAATAACAATTATATTAATACTAATAATAAAATAATATTAATAATAATAATATTAATATTAATAATACTAATATAATATTACTAATATTAATAATACTAATCATAATAATACTATTAATAATAATAATAATAATAATATTATTATTATCTCACCAAAATAATAATAATAATAATAATAATAATAATAGTAATAATATTATTATCTCACCAAAATAATAATAATATTAATAATACTAGTAAATATAATAATATATAATAATAATAATACCCCCACCAATATTACTATTATTCATTATATTATCATATTCACACCAAAAATCATAATAATATAATAACTATATTAATAATAATATTATATTCTCCATATTAATAATATTACTACAAATATTAATAATAATCATAAATATAATAATAATAATAATAATAATACCACCACCAATATTACTATTATTTCTTATATTATTATAAACTCACCAAATTACCACCAATGATCCTCCCATCTCAGGGACACCCACCAAACATCATCAAATACACCATACCAAAGGGCACATCAACATATAATATTTAAAATAATAATAAAATGACTAAATAATTAAAATGGGTGTTACAACTGGAACCAATGTCATTAGCACCGGTTGAGACATTCTTATCAGAATCTTCACTTGACATACCCACACCATCAATATCAGTTGTATTTCTTTCAAGGCTTTGAATAAGAGATTCTAGCTTGATCTTTCTTGCAGTTGCTGTACTAATGGTTTCTCCCAGGTCCCTACATGTTTCCTTTAATTCAACAATTATCATTTCTTTAGAGATGTTGGCCTTCTCATCAGAAGTGAAAACCATATCAAGGACATGTCTCTGTGCAAAGAGTTTGAAGTGCAGAGACAGTGCAGACTCCCTCTTGCTGGCAGTATCACTTGAATTCAGGATCCCAAGGTATTGGTTTAGGATGATCTCACAAATGAGGGAGGGAAAAGTAATAGGAAGCATGATAGCACTGGTTGTGGAGTGCTAAACAGTCTTGTAAAAATTGTATGGACCAAAATAAAAGTTAACTTTGGTACCTATGGCATGAATGATCTTGCCTAGTCCAACAACAATGGTGGATGTATGGTTGGCAGGCACCCAATTAGTAGCTCCAATTCTATGAAGAATGGCATATTTTACACTGAGCAGTATTGCAGACAGCTTCCCTTTGGATGGCCATGTTTTAACTTGATTTGCAGTGATGATCTTGCAAACCTGGTTGTCTGAAGCAACCAATTCAGTCTCACCATCATTTGCTCGCCCTAGATATCTGTTGATCACAGCAGGAGAGAATTTCACACAATTTCCTCTGAAAAACACCTTCATGAACTCCTTGCTATTTTTATTTGAGATTGAGTCATATATGTTTACAATGAACTCCTTTACCAGACCTTCGTAACATTGGGAAAACCCAGTGACTGACTTGAGCTATCCAGCTTTGTTGATAAGATCCTTTACCTCCTTGATCTCTAAGGCATCCTCCCCCAATTCTCTCTCAAGGGATATCCTCCTTTGGTAGACATATCTCCATTTTTGTCACACTGTGAATAGTATGGAAAGAGATATTGTCAAGAGGGGCAGCTGGCATAGGGTTAAGAGCTTTCTTACCTGATGATTTCTTTACATGAAAGATGTTAGGAGCATCTTTCACAACATCACTATCAGAATAAGAGTTATTATCAGTAACTTTCCTTTTCTTGGATGCAGCTGGTACCTTGCTCCAAGGTCTGGAGGGTCCAAAAGGAGTTCTTTTTCTCTGACCTTTGGAATGATATCCTTCAAGTACAACGTTTCCTTTCTTGGTCACTAGTTTCCTAGCTATACCAGGAGCAACATTCTTGATTAGTTCATGATATGATGACACATCTACAACATGATCACCATTTCTAGTAGCTTCATTCATCTCTTCCTCATTATCAGTGCTCTTGGTTTCACCATTATTTTGGCCATCCTTCTAACCTTCCTCCTGTACCACATAGCTAGCAAGATTTTCTAGATTCTCTGTGTTAGGGATAGTCTTGACAGAGGAAAACTCAGAATAATCCTCATGATTCTCATTAGAGATTGGGGATGGATCAACCCTAGACAAAGGGATGGTGATTCCATGTACATTATGACCTTCATGGAGGATTTTGGAAACTAGTTCATCGATATACCTATTATCATAGGTAGAGTCCTCCATTCTATTATAGTTGTCCATGGATGGTTTAGGATTCTTACCTTCTTGGTCTGCATGTGAAGGAGCTGAAGTTTGGGCTTCACTACCTCTTCCAAAGGCCATGCTTAGAGGAATGACATCTAGGATATCCTCCAGCGAAATGCTCTTGTGTTGAGCAGAGTCATGCTTAGTAGGGACGGAAGTTTGAGATATTGTTGATGACTTTGGCTGTAGAATCAGGGGTTTTCTGTGGTGGTTGTATGAGGCATGCCAGGAGAGGAATTTGTATGAGCAACCATAGTGGCAATCTGATAGTATAAAGGGGCTAGAAGGGTTTGCTTGCGAGAGTGGAGGGAACTTAATATTTTGATCAATCAGAATATGATTAATTTTCAAAATATAATTCCCTATTAATTTCTATAATCTCTTACTACACCACCTTTCTAAACTTCTTTCATGTTCACTTAGGGTAGTCTGGTGATCCCTTGTGAAACTATTAGCCCTTTGTATGTCAGAGTCCTTAAGCTCTACACTATCTCTTCTAGAGTGAAGTTGGTCATCACTATACACTGATCTATTAAGATGAATTGAGTTCATAGTAATGTTACACTGAATGTCACAATATAATGTCATAACATTCTGAGTGACACTGATCTCTTGATTCTATCCATTTTTCATGGACTCCACCAAATTCCAATATAGCAGGTCCAGTTTTCTAAGTTATCCCTTCTTTGGATAAGCTATCTTAGCTAGCCTGCCAACCTGATATTTACCATATTCTGTTGACTTTGAAGTTCCTCTTACTGCTCTTAGATATGCTCTTTTCTAATTTTTGAATGTGTCTACCTTTCTCCAACCATATTTGATCCTTCTTTTCTTCATTGAACAAGACAGTTAGGTTACTTCTGGGCTCCCATAAGTAATAGTTGTTCTTGGCTCTAGTTCCCCTCATGATTTCCTCACCTTCTTTATTGACAACCACACATGTTTCCTTAGTGAATTTTACACTATGTCCTTGGCCACAGAGCTAACTGATACTGATAAGATTTATAGTCAGTCCTTTAACCAACAAGACATTGTCTAGTTTTGGAGCACCAAGACAGTCTAGTGGTCTGATCCCTTTGATCTCTCCTCTAGCTCCATCACCAAAGGTCACATGACTTGAGGCAAGAGGTTTGATGTTTACCAACAAGTCCTTTGTTCTAGTCATATGTCTAGAACAACCACTGTCAAAATACCACTCTCCTTTGGTAGGCATCCTAAGAGAGTTATGAGCTACTAGAGCAACCTCCTTGGTAATCCATTGTTTTTCCTTGGCAGGGACATCCTTCTTGAGCTTAGCATGATGTTATTTCTTGACATGAGCACCCTGTTTGGATTTTCCTTGATGAGGATGACTAGGAAATCCATGCAGCCAGAAACAGAAAGGTTTAATGTGTCCAAGTTTACCACAGTAGTAACACTTATACCGTTGGAACTTTTTCTTAGTTTGGTTCAAGCTTTTGTTTCTTGGATGTTGTGACATTGGTCGTGACATCCATTTTGACCTCTGAGTTTCAGGCTTTGGCCTTCTAAGCACCAATATGGGTTGCTGTTCACCAACAAATCCCAGTCCAGCCATGTTTCCAGCTTTTTGACCACTCTGTAGAATTCTTTCTAGAGTGTCAGTCCCAGGGTTTAGCATCCTTATGGATTTTGACATCTGCTCCATTTTGGATTCTAACAAACTTGCCTCACTTTTGAGTGAGTCTATTGTTGCAAGATGCTCTATCTTCTCAACCTCTAATTCCCTTATGCATTTCTTCTATTGTTCTCCTTGCTGATGTAATTCTGCACTTCTTGTGCATAGCTTTTTGTATGAATCTGCAAGTTTATCATAAGTTAGCTCATCTTCACTTGAATCACCATCAGATATTCATACACTATTCGGAACAGTGACATGTTTAACACATTCTTCTTCTGATCCACTTTCAAAATCTCCATCTGACCAAGTGACTGCTAGTCCCTTCTTTAGCTTCTTGATATAGGTGGGACACTCAGTTTTAATGTGACCATAGCCCTCACATTCATAACACTGAACTCCTTTGCCTTGGTTAGATGTATCTTCATATTTTTCCCTTCTGTTGGTGCCAGAGGAGTTGTTCTTGACATAAGGCTTTGACTTATGGTCTATTCTTTTGATCAGTTTGTTAAATTGTCTTCCAAGCAAGGCAATTGCTTCTGACAAATTCTCCTCATTGTCTTCCTCTGAGTCATCTGCAGTGTTTGAAGCAAGTGCTATGCTTTTGTTCTTTTTCTCCACAGCTTGATCACTCATTCCCATCTCAAAGGTTTGGAGAGAACCAATGAGTTCATCCACCTTCATATTGCATATGTCTTGATCTTCTTCAATGTTAGTGACTTTTATGGCAAACCTTTTAGGCAAAGATCTGAAAATCTTTCTCACAAGCTTTTCTTCAGACATCTTTTCTCCCAAGGCTCCTGAGGTGTTAGCTATCTCAAGAATATTCATGTAGAACTCATGAATAGTCTCATCCTCTTTCATCCTCAGACTTTCAAACTTGGTTGTCAACATTTGTAATCTTGACATATTGACTTTAGAGGTTCCTTCATGAGCTGTTTTGAGAGTATCCAAGACCTCTTTAGCCAGCTCACAATGATGCACTAGTCTGAATATGTTCTTATCTGTACCATTGAATAATGCATTCAAGGCTTTAGAATTCCCAAGAGCCAAGGCTTCTTGCTCTTTGGTCCATTCTTCTTCAGGTATAAGTATAGAAAATCCATCTTTACCAGTCTTTACTGGATGCTCCCATCCTGAGTTTGTAGCTCTCCATGCCTTGCTGTCTAAAGACTTTAAGAAGGCAACCATCCTAAGTTTCCAATAGTCATAATTAGAACCATCCAGAATTGGTGGTCTATTTGTGAATCCTATATCTTTATCCATAGTACCAGAATTTATCTTCCCTAGATCTCACCCAGAAAATAACAGGCAGGTGCCTGCTTTGAGGCTAATTGAAATTCTGGCAATCACACAATGGATGTTATCACGGATGTTATGACATCCACTGTAACACAGACTACTGGACTTACTAATGAGCTGTAAATGGAAAGTAGTAAATAACACAAGTAATTGTTCACCCAGTTCAGTGTCAACCACACCTACATCTGGGGGCTACCAAGTCAGAGAGGAAATTCACTATTAGTAGAATTAATTCAGAGTCAAACAACCCGTTTGCACTCCTCACTTAAGACCTGCCCAATGACACTTCATCCTAGAGACCACTAGACCAGAGTTTCCCACTCACTCCCCCTCAATCACCGCAATGATAAACAAATAGACAATTACAATGGAGATAATGAAGACATACTTCAAATACACCTTAATCTTACTTCACAGCTTTGATCAAGAGACACACACTCTTGCTTAACAGCTTTGAGTGACACAATGAACATACCAGTTCATACACAATAACCAAAGAAATTATACAACATACAATTGCTTGGCACAAAAGGAATTCTTAGATTCCTAAACACACGTGAAAAGCAAAGTTCTTCACTCACAAATCACACTCTCCAATCTCTATCTAGAAGCTCTGCCTTCAAGCTCTCAACTATTTGGAGTGATCCTTCTGCTATTTATAGCAGCAGACTTGCTTTGGACCTTGATGGAGAAAATAGGTTTACCCAAGATAAACCTCTCTTCATGAAGCTGAGATCTTATCATTAGGTCAGGTGTCTTCTATGTTATCCTTAACAATGCATGTTATGTCGCCTAAGATAACTAGGCTTCCTGGATTGTTTCCTGAAGTATAGCTTGAGCTAATAACAGAAAAACTAACCCTGCGCGCCCTGATGTCATACGCTTGATGTCATAACATCCAGTCATAACATTCAGCTTCACTTACTCTTAGCTCTCTCTGCAGAACACTCTTCATGTATATCATAACATCAGTTTTGACATTCATACATACTCCAATGTTTTGCCATAAAATGCAGCCAATCAAAAGCATCTACAGTTATTATTACTATTACTATGTTTACTTTTTATAATTATTATTGTTATAGTTATTATTGTTATTACTAACATATGTTTGTGATATAATATATATTTTCCCTAATAGTAGACTATTTTTTATTTTTAGGTTCATTATCCTTAGGATAGTTCATCTACTCGGACCATGCAAACTTTTGAGAATCACACCGTTGTCTTTAAGAATGACATCCAGAGACTCCGCTTTGAGGCTCTCTCTTAAAGAGACTTTACTGTGTCAATCTATCCTAACAATCCTACCATGACTACCCTTAGCATTCAGGATAGTGTTGTCTATCTTTTTAACTAAATTAACGAGTAGTTTTACTATTTTTAAGTCTTCAATTAATGCAAATTCCCTTTCTTTAGTGTTTTATATTTCATCGTTGCAATTAATATATGTTGATTATGATAAAAAAGAAGAAAATCCCAAAAAGTACTCATTGTTTGCATTCTGATGTGCCAGAATCAGAATTTCCCTCGCCTTAAGCAAATGGCGCTCTCCATTTCCTAAAGGGGATCGCGATCTGTTCTGGGAGGACAGAGGCGGAAAATTTAAATTATGCACGCGTTTTTAACCCCATTTTCCCATAAAACACCCTTTTCACCTTCCAATGCACCATAACCACCCTATTAACTCCTCATTAATTTGCCATAACTTCCCAACCACCCAAATTCCTTAAATTTTCACTATTTAAACCCTTCAATCCATCACTTTTCATCATCACTACAAACCCCACTCTCCCAAAATTCAAAATCTCTAGAATTCTTTGTAATTTAAAGCTCTTTCTCAGCAATGGAAGCCAATCAAGAGATTGACTACATGGGTATCGAATTTCCGGAGGGAGAAATCGGAAACACTCAGCACGCAAACTATCACCGAGGTATCCTGACCCAGAAGCCCTTCATTCCCTAGGTCTCATGCAAAGCGTCTCTTGGATGCTGAGGAATCTAGGTATGACTCGCTTTTGCTCTATGTCTAATAATACATGTGTTAGGTTAACTTATGAATTTCTTAGTTCGCTCCGCTATGTCCATGACCTTTCCCGTACCTTCGAAACTATTCATTTCCGGATGTTTAACGAAGATTATCCGCTGTCCCTTGAGCGTATTAGAGAGATTTTTGGTTTTCCTACTGCTGAGGGACTTGCCACCATAGCACCCCTTGAGAGTGAGTGGCAAGCCAATGCTTTTGAATTTTGGAGAAACATTACCAACACAATCACTGACCGATGGGAAGGCCTCAAGGCCACTACCATCGATAACCTAACTATATGTTACCTACACTGTATCCTTGCTTCCACCATATTTGGACACGAGAACACAGGGAATGTGAACTCTAAAGATCTATTCTTTATTAACTATGCTCTCCACCAAACCCCAGTGGATCCTACACCATTCCTCCTATCCCACCTTATTAGTGTTTCGAATATAGCCGATGGATCCATCTGTTTCGGCGGCATCATTACCGCCATAGCTAACTCTCTAGATTTAGAGTCTGCTTTAGAAAATGCTGACAACTCCCCTTGTCTTTTTTCTGATCTTGATTACTACCATAATATGCGGCTTATCAAAATCTTGCCCAACGGCAAGTATCATATCATGGTGCATACCAGTGAGGTCTGCAGCTTCTCCTTGCCTAACCCAGAGCGCATTCAAGGTAATTGGTTGTTTGATTTAGATGCGCGTGGCGTTGATGTTAGGAGGCAGGCTGTTGTGTAGTCCCATGCCTGTAGTCGTGTTTCTGACACACCCGGTCCAAGTACCGCACCACACACCGCACCTTTGTCTGATGATTTTACATGTATGTGCACGACATTGGACTAGATCCTATCAGAGCTCAGGCAACAAAAAAGAGAGAGGACGAGCGTGACATGACCTTGCATGATATGTAGAGGAGGCATTTGGAGTTCATGGAGAGGACTCAGCTTGACTTGAGGGATATTGTATCCGGTATGACAGGCTTACGTGGAGAGGTGCAACATATTAGAGATTACATTCAGCATATTCCACAAGATGAACCAGATGCCCGAGGAGACCAGCATTAGCGTCGAGGCCATGCCCGCCGCCACTGATCTACATCAGGTTCCATCGCTCCTTCTTTCACATTAAGCTAAAACATTGAGGAAAATGTTCTGTTTAAGTGTGGGGGAGGAGTCATTTACTGCTTTATTTATTTCATGTCATTTCCTGCTTTCTAGTTTTAGTTTGTTTTTGTTATCGAGTCATATGCGCATTTGAGTCGTTTTTACTTTACGTCTTTGCATTGTCTAATAAACTCCCTTATTTTGACCCACCACAAAAATATTTTGTTAGTTTTGGCCCAATGGCATGACACCTTTAGTATGGGTTGCTTGATTTTATGATTTAGGCTAGGTAGTCAGACTTGGGAAAGTTTTGATTAACGTCGGTACCATCCCTACACCTTAGAGTTCCTAAATATTTGATATTAGTTTAAGTACATATTATACCGAGACCTTGTTCTTAGTTTCTTTAGAGGTAGCCTCTTTAGTAGTTTATATTAGCAGTCAGCACCATCCTCGTGTATGAACTAAGTAATGAACTAATGCAAATATGTGTTGATCTCAGTTTATTCTAATATATATATATATATATATATATATATATATATATATATATATATATATATATATATATATATATATATATATATATATATATATATATATATATATATATATATATATATATATATATATATATATATATATATATATATATATATATATATATATATATATATATATATATATATATATATATATATATATATATATATATATATATATATATATATATATATATATATATATATATATATATATATATATATATATATATATATATATATATATATATATATATATATATATATATATATATATATATATATATATATATATATATATATATATATATATATATATATATATAATGAAAAAAGATTTTAAAAAAAGAAGAAGAAAAAAAAATATATGAATAAGAGATCAGATGACACAAGCAGGTTCACTTACCATGTAAATAAATAAGATAATGTGCTTAATGTGATTGCACAAGAATGGAAGAGAGGAAAATAAGAACAAAGTTTGTAGGTCAAGTTATAATATCATGATTTGAACCGGTATCGCATAGGAAGGAACTCTTTGTCCGCTTTTGTGGAATCGTGTCATTACGCTGTCTTTGTTTTCATTATTTAGTACCTATCTGTATTACTTTAGCTTAGCGACCTTGTGCTTAGAATTTTTTTGTCGTGCCTATGAGTCGAACATTGTGCTTATTGTTCTTATTCCATTAGGAGTTTGCTTGGGGACAAGCAAAAGTCTTAGTATGGGGGAGTTTGATGACTCGATTTCGTATCGCTTATTTTGATTCAATTTGCGCATATTTACTTGTTGTTTTATCGATTCTTTACCATTTACCATGTTATTTGCTTATGTTTTCCTTTGTTTTTCTTTGACAGGTGCCATTTCAGTCATGTAGAAGAAAAGTATCAAATCGAGCTGACGAATGAAGGAAAAGTGAAGAAAATCACAAGTTCTGGCACATCCTAGCTGAATGGCGCTTGCCATGTGTCCCCCTTCGTCCAAATGGCGCTCGCCATGCTCAAAAAAGGAGGGAATCCTGATTTAAGCAAATGGCGCTCTCCATTAGGGGGCGGCGATCGCTGTTGTTAGTGGGAGCAGTTTTTTAGAAGCAGTTTCAGGCAGTTTCTTTGGTTTGAATTTGAATTCAAACCTCTGTTCTTTGAGCCTATTTTCTTCTATAAATAGGACACCAGAGGCCTGCATTTTTCATCCAAGAAACCCACAGAATTAAGTTCACACTGAGCAATTGTTACACCATTTTATTTCCTTTCTTTCTGTTGTGCTGATGTACTTGGATCAAAGTTTGATTTAATACAAGTTTCAGTTTATTATACCTTCCTTGCAATTTACAGGTTATTCATTTCTCACATTTATTTACCATTTTCCTATTTGCACGTGTCTTCTTTATAATTGAATTTTACTCCGAAAACTTAATTCCGAATTTTCACTCAAATTAACCGACATGTATGTTTTAATTTCCAACAATGTTAACATGTTAATCTTAGGATTCGATATGTTAGGATAAACTTGTATGAGCTCGTAGTTTGAGGACCGTCATTTTGACGGGACTCTGTTGAAACCATATGTGTTAATTATGCGTGCCTTATAATTTTGCTTTAGTGTCTAGTTCTAATTTAGGTTGATTTATCGTGAGAGCGAGAAGTCGCTTAATAGTGTTTGGTCACGAGAGTGAGAAACGTATTAAGGTGTATCCAATAGAGCGAGAGTTTGAGGTAATCACCGGATAGTAGACATTGAGCACTGGACTTAAATACAGAGAGAGCGCTTTAGGCTTCAGTTAGGCTTTGTTAGTTTTCAAAATACGTCTTTTAACTACCAAGCGAGCGAGAGCAAAATCTTGGGGTTATTAGGCGTGGCTCGGTTAATAGGGCGAGAGTGTGAGATTGACTTTTTAAGCTGGCGATTCCTACAGAACTATTCTTGAGACCCTTGTTAGCATCTGGAATTTATAAAGTCTCTTAGGAGCGCGAAAATCATTCTTCGGTCTCGTTTCGTTATTTGTTTAAAACTCGTCAATATTAGTTATTTTTCTGCCCCTTTTTTTATTCTATGACATTAAGCCTTAGTTCGACAATGCAATATAGATCAGTTTAGGTTAATTATTAATCCTTTTGGGTTCAACAATATTTTAAAACTACACGATACACTGTATGCTTGCAGTTATATCCGACTAACACTTTAAGTCCACGATCAGATGCCACAAAATGCTTTTGATATGATATGATATGAAATGAATGTAAGACAAGGATCCTGCGGAGAATGATGTCGTAGAGGATAATTATATACAGAAAACACTGAAACACAACTAAAGGATGAAAGACCCAATGTGGAACAACTTAGCAAACAAGACTCCACGGGCGAAAGATCCGGCTCCACTGGGGATGAGACCTAACTCCACGGGGGAAGATACTACTAATTGAAAATCACAGGGTAGCTCAAACACTTGGTATCCCCAAACAGAACAAAGGTATGTATTGCATACTACCAAGGATATGGTAGCCTAAACAATAGGCAAGAAACTTGAAAGGAAGGATAACCTAATACCAACAGATGGTAGCCTAAGCAAAGGTATCCAGTTGAAATAAACAAACGTATATTACCTACTATCACGTACATGATAGCCTAAGTAAAGGTGATAACCTGAAATAAACTTCCATGATCAAAATATGATTCAACTTCTTCTTTAACTAAATTATTCAATTAAAAGAGTAAATAAACTTCCCCAACGCTTCAAGGTTGTATACCATGAACGAGTCTCAGTTTCTTCTCTGATCAAAGTCTTTCACTTGAAAATGATAAGATAAACCTTCCCACGCTTCAAGGTTGTATGCCATGGATGGGTCTCAGTTGCTTCCTTAATCAAGTCTTTCACTTGAAAAGGGTAAATTAAACCTCCCCTCGTCTCGGGTCGTAAGCCACAGACTAGTCTCAGTTTCTTCTTTAATCAAGTATTCAACTGGAAAAGGGTAAAATAAACCTCCCCTCATCTCGAGTCATAAGCCACAGACCGGTCTCAGTTTCCTCTTTAATCAAGTATTCCACTTGAAAAGGGTATAATGAACCTCCCCTCACCTCAAGGTTGTATACCATGAACGGGTCTCAGTTTATTCTTTGATTAAGTATTCCACTTGAAAAGGGTAAAATAAACCTCCCCCCATCTCAGGTCGTAAGCCACAGACTGGTCTCAGTTTCTTCTTTAATCAAGTATTCCACTTGAAAAAGGTAAAATAAACCTCCCCTCGCTTCAAGGTTGTATGCCATGAACGGGTCTCAGTTTCTTCTTTGATCAAGTATTCCACTTGAAAAGGGTAAAATAAACCTCCCCTCATCTCGGGTCATAAGCCACAGACTGCTCTCAGTTTCTTCTTTAATCTTGTATTCCACTTGAAAAGGGTAAAATAAACCTCCCCTCGCTTCAGGGTTGTATACCACGAACGAGTCTCAGTTTCTTCCTGGAAAGATGAATCCTTGTAGGAGAGTATCTTCACAAGGGATTGGAATTTCACTGGAGATTGAAGACTTCAGCGGGAATCCCTAACTTACTGGAGATTAGGAAACTTCATAGGGGATCTTCAGAAGAGATGTAGGTCAGTTGGTTTATAAAACATGTCTTCTCAAATAAAGAGAAAGATCAATTGTAAGAATCTTCACCAAATTTCTCGAAGAGATTCCATTTGATGAAAACAACTTTGAATAGTGGACTCCCTGGGGTGAACATCCCTGAGGAGCATTATTTTTGTAGTTTGAAGTTGCATTGAAGCAAATAAAGTCCTTGTATCAGCAATTCTATAATAAAGAGAAACACTTATAAAGTTTTCACCAAACTTCTCTGATGGATTTTCGGAGAGATGTCATTTGGTGGAGGATAAGTTGATAATCTTGATAAACTGGGGATAGGAAAACTGTCTTGAAAAGAGATTGTCATTTTCCATCCACATAGGAAACTTGAGAACGAAACAAGCTGCTCAAATAAAGAGTTGTCACTTATTGTCTAGGTATAAATTGTTGAGAAAATGTTGTAACACGATTGAAGACATATTTTGTCTTCAATGGTGATCTTCAAATTGGTTCTTCCTGGGGAGTCAAAGTGCAAAATAATGCATGCTCAATCCAGGTTCAAAATCCTATTGTCAGGGATCAAAGTTCAATTCAGGAAGTAACTGAAGAGAAATGGTCAAGCAAGAATTTATCCAATGAGGGATGAACTTAACTAGGGCTTATCTTTATTCGAAAATGGAAAAGAAAACTAAAGCAACCATCTTCCACGAGAATCGAACTCAGTGGGGAATTAGAAAGGATGTGCTCTTTCTGCTTAAGGCTGACGGATCTACTTGGAGGGAGAAGACAAACCCAGTCACTTGGGGATAAACACGGTCAAAGTGAACAAACAAACAAACACAAAAATGAAAATGCACATATGCCATGTATCCATATGAATGAATGTATGTTATGTTATGCTTATGATGACAAAACAAACTAAGAGAAGTAAACTGGAGATGAAATAAACATCTCGACACGGATACTCTGTCAATATTCACAAGATAGAAGCATCACTGGGATGAATGGAAAGCCATACATAGAATCACAGTCTTGCTTCAAGGCTTCAAACTTCTCTGGGGAAAAGAGAGTACTCCACTTGAGGTTGGACATCATGACTTCACTTAGGGGATTGTCAAGATGAACCCTGCTACTCTGTTGGGGATGAGAAAGATTCATTGAGAATGGATCAAACTCATGATTCGAGAGGCTTTATGAGGATAAAATAAATATCCACTACAAACTGAAGTAGTTTGGAAGGAAGTTGTAACTGGAGATGTCAGAGATGAGGCCTCACAAGGGATAAAATAAATATCCACTTCAATGGGAAAGCTCAGATCAAGGTTGCAAGTTGAAGATGTCATATTTGAGACTTCATGGGGATGAAATAAACATCCACTTTGTTATGGAAGATTGAAGTTGTAATAAATCCACTGAGGAGTGAGAAGACATCCACCTCACTAGGAAGGTTAAAACTAAGGAAATTTACTGGCGGATGCTTAGGTTACCAATAGGGGAAATCTTGCACCAGACATGCCATAACTGCTTGAAGTGGAGATTCACCGGGGAATTGTCATGACTACCCGTGGTAGAGACTTAATGGGGAATCATCACACCACTTGAGACAAGAGCTCTTTGGGGTATGGGTGAAGAATGCTACGAGAACAAAGTAGCTCTGCATTGATGAACTGCGTGGTGGTCGCCATTTCGAACAACATTTGTTGTGAATGGATAAAATAATCTTCAATTCTCAAATGCCCCAAGATCACATAGTTTGTGAGAAGAAATTCATTCCAATAGGGTTTTACAGAAAACATGGAATCCAAGATGTTCCAATATCTTCCAACTGTTGGAGAGGTTTTTCGAGTCTTGACGTAACTGCCCCAGATTGACTGCATTCAGTATAGCTGAAACTTCAAACTTTCCCCCTTGGGATGGTTTGACTGTGGAAGCAGCAACTGAGAAACAATTTGCCCCTAATCAGCATGCCACTGGATATGGTCATCCTTTTGAAATAATTCGCCTTTTATCATCAGAGTCTCAAGTCTCGAAAGATTAAGCTCATCATTGTAGTTCGTATGCAAGCTTCTATGATGTCAAGCAATGTTAGTGAGCAAAAATGTTAATTCTGAAAATGCTAATGCAACACACATGCTTGTCTTGAAGTTTTTATTTATTTATTGAAAAGATATCACAATAACTTGTGACCGAATCACTAGTTAGGATAGGAAATTAATTAGTTTTACAAAGCCAACACAACTTTTGAGCTTAGCTCATAGGAGTCAGGAAACGTTATCTCGTCGAGTACGCTTTCAAAATAAACCCTGCTTCAATTAGGTCTTTTGTGGGTTGTATCATGCCTTGGTTCACGACTTAAGAAATAAAGGATATATGGCTCAAAGTTTATTTGTGCCCACCCATACTTCATGATGTTCTCCAATCCTACCTTCAGTTAACCTGACACGAGCACTCATCTCTCAAGAGGAGTTTTGATATGGTTGAGAAACCACTAAGGCTTTGGACATGGCAGTCACTCACCTTTTTGCTTTTGGTATTTGATCACACGACTTTGTTATTTATTGAGGTTTTTTCTTGGTGATCCTTTGTTTTTTCTTTTCTTGCTTCCTTTTATTATTATTTTGTTTTTCTTCCCTAACTTTTTCCTAGATGGAGTCTTTGGATTTGACTTTGAAGTCCAACGGGATGCCTCAATCTTACCTAAGTCTCCTTCATAGGTTTTGACTTAGCGGGCTTTTCCTTTTTTATTTTCTTTTTTATTTATGAACAAATCGTGTGACTCTAAGTTATTTTAACCCTTTTGAACGGATGGTGATTTCCTCACTCTTTAGATAGCCGAGGGATAATCATTGTGGATTTGACTTCCAGACTCATAATAGATAAAATGGATTCTCGAATGTTCACTCCTCCTTTTTAAGAGTCTGGGCGCTCAATCAGATTTAACTGAAGACTATCCTGCCCCAGGTTAAATTGAGGGTTTTTTGTATGAAGGAAACTTCTAATTCAAGGCTCAAAGGGGTTAAAGAGGGATTATCCTTCTTATATCTCTAGTGTTTGGGGATTTGAAACAATGTCTTACATTGTCAGTAGGGTTTTACTCAAAAGCATACGACACAAAATCTTGCATTTTTAATTTCGTCATCCTCCTTCCAATTCTCCGCCTAAGCAAGAGATCAGGTAGCATTGGCATTATAAAGCATGAAAAAACATTTTATGAGTGAACTCAAATGGATTTCTTCAAGACAAACACACGTATTTCATTAATCATTCAAAATAAACAAGTTCTTACATGTAAATCATGCTTTTATAATCAAAAGAAATAACGACAAATGCAAGCAAACAAACAAGCAGCTTGATGAGATATGCTCTTGATTTCACTGGCTTGGAAAGGACTTTCTTGAGTCTTCATATCCATCAGCATAAAGGTGTTCCATTCACAACTGGGTTTCCTCCGTTGAAGGTCAGCACCTCATCGTCGATCATCTCTTGGACTTTTTCTTGGAAAACCTTGCACTCTTCAATCAAATTCCCCGTTGCTTCATCATGAAACTCACAACTGGTATTTGGATTGAACCAAAGAGGGAAAGATTCATGGCTCTGGTCTTTCTGGGTGCCATTACCAAGTCTTGAATAAAATAGGACCACAATTGACTGTAAGTCATTAGGATTAAGTCAAACTTCTTTTGATCATGACTCTGATATGTTCTATGACGAAACTGTGATTGATATTTCAGAATGATCTGAGCAGAAGGAGAAACATCAACAGGAATTTTCTTACCATATTCCAGCATGGTAGCATCGTATCCACAAGGCACAAGAGAAGACTTTTTACTGTTGCAAGTTATCACCACTGGCTCTGGCATATTAAAATGCGGAATTATGACATTCACCCTTTCTCTAGCGATATGAAGCAGTTCCTGATCCAACATATCTTGGAAATACCTCTTCACCATATAACATCCACGAGAATTCTTTGAACAAATGTTGTAGGAAGCGTGATTATGCTCATAGTGGGTAAGCTTACACAAATTGATGTGCATATCCACAAATCGATGCTCATAATTCTTTGAACAAATGTTGTAGGAAGCATGATTGCATAGCATTTACCCTAAATGCGTAGCATTTCCACCGTGTGGAGCATTACGCCATTGTCAAAGCATATGCATATGAAACATGAGCTAGGTCGTTACCGTTCTTGTTTTGCAGGTGTTCCCCTGCAGAATGGTTTGCTCAAGATGATTCTTGAATTCCCTAGCGAAGTTGATTGCTTAAGATGAGTCTTAAAACCCCCAGTGAGATCGCCAGAGTTGGTTGCTCAAGTTGATGCTTGAAGTCCCCGACAGAGTGTTTTCTCAGGATGATTCCTGAAATCTCCAGCAGAGTTATTGGTTCAGGATGATTCTTGAAGTCCCCGGCGGAGTTAGTTGTCCAAGATGATTCTTGAAGTCCTCAGCAGAGTTGGTTCATCCAGAATGATTTCTGAATCACCCAAACTAGAGTTACTTGATAGTTCTCCAGAATCCCCAGCGAAGATGTGTCATCCCCAGCAGGTTTCTGAACAGCGAAGTTGAAACTGCCCTTGAGGACTTGATGATTGAAGTCCGGCAGCGGTGCCAAAACCCCAGACTTACTGATGGAGTCTAACTGCGATGTTGAAGTAGTTATCTCAGCTGACGCGGAGTGCCTGACGACAAAAGAATGTATATCCTAATTAGTCCATGAGTGAGTAAGGATTCCATTGAAAGAGTTATTGACAATGTCCAACCATGATGTCGAAGCGGTTCTCTCAGCTGAAGCGGAGTACCTGATGGCAGAAGTTTGGGTATCCCTATTGGGTTCATGATTGACCGAGAATTCTATTCCCGACTTAATGACAAAGTCTGGCCGACGCCCGGGAATTCTCTGAATGCCCGATGGCATGATTAACTTGAGTGTTAAAAAATTCCTAATGACCTGATGAGTCCCGAGGAATCCTTCGGCCGCAGTGTCGCAGAATGCCTGACGGCAATATCAGCTATGTATCGCCGGTTACCGAGTGACCAGTGATCCCTTGACGACTTGAGGAAGAAGCTGCAGCGAAATCTGATAATCATCTCGACGGAGATTTAAGAGTAGCCCTTCACCAGTTACTGAGTAACCGGTGATCCCTTATTGACTTACTGATGAAGTCCAACAAAGATACTGTCGACGTGCCCAGCGACCTGATGAGTCCATAGGCGACGATAAGGAATTCTTCTACTATGACGCAGAATGCCTGACGGCATGATCAACCATTCTTCACCAGTTACCGTGTAACTGGTGATCCCTTGATGACTTGAGGATGAAGATCTACAGCAAAATCAAATGATCTACGAAGACATGCCCGGACTTGATACTGACATCGTGGTCCATCACTTGCCGCTGCGGGAAGATTTCCCTCCCGTTAAGCAGAAGCTTAGAAGGACACGACCAGATATGGCCGTTAAGATCAAAGAAGAAGTGCAAAAGCAGCTTGATGTTAGCTTCTTAGTGGTCACTACTTACCCTCCGTGGGTCGCAAACATAGTGCCTGTACCGAAGAAGGACGGTAAGGTGCGAATGCGCGTCGATTATCGGGATTTGAATAGGGCGAGCCCTAAAGATGATTTCCCGCTCCCTCATATTGATTTGTTGGTCGACAATACAACTCAGTTCTCTGTGTTTTCGTTCATGGATGGCTTCTCCGGCAACAATCAGATCAAGATGGCGCCGGAGGACATGGAGAAAACTACGTTTATCACACCTTGGGGAACATTTTGCTACAAGGTAATGCCTTTCGGTCTGAAGAACGCGGGGGCCACTTACCAACGAGCAATTGTTACTTTGTTTCATGACATGATTCATCATGAGATTGAAGTCTATGTTGATGACATGATTGCGAAGTCCCAAACGGAGGAGGAATATCTGGTCAATTTGCTGAAGCTTTTTGAGAGGCTTAGGAAGTTCAGGTTGAGGCTGAATCCTAACAAGTGTACTTTCGGAGTACGGTCTGGAAAACTACTAGGGTTTATGGTGAGTGAAAGAGGCATTGAGGTTAATCCTGCGAAGATAAAAGCAATACAAGAAATGCCAGCGCCAAAAACTGAAAAAGAAGTTCGTGGCTTCCTGGGCAGAATAAACTACATTGCAAGGTTTATCTCTCATCTCACGACCACGTGTGAACCTATGTTCAAACTACTGAAAAAAGATCAGGCGATTATCTGGAACGAGGACTGCCAGAAGGCATTTGATAAGATAAAATAGTATCTGCAGGAACCTCCCATCTTGATACCCCTAGTGGCCGGAAGACCCTTAATCATGTACTTGACAGTTCTTGAGAATAGTATGGGGTGTGTTCTTGGTAAGCACGACGAGACAGGCAGAAAGGAGCATGCCATTTATTATTTGAGTAAAAAGTTCACAGACTGTGAATCCCAGTACTCGATGCTGGAGAAGACGTGTTGCGCGCTCGCCTGGGCTGCCAAATGTTTATGACAGTACATGCTCAATCACACAACCCTGCTAATTTCGAAGATGGATCCGATCAAGTACATCTTCGAGAAACAAGCGCTCTCGGGCAGGATTTCCATATGGAAAATGGTGTTGACAGAATATGACATTCAGTACGTCTCCCAGAAGGCCATCAAGGGAAGCGTATCGTCTGAATACCTTATCGAACAGCCGATCGAGGATTATCAGCCGATGAAATTTGAATTCCCTGATGAGGATATCATGTTTCTCAAGGCGAAAGATTGTGATGAACCGTTGCCCGGCGAGGGGCCAGACAGGAAATCCCAATGGAAATTGATATTTGACGGGGCGGTTAATTCTTACGGAAGTGGCATTGGGGCAATCATCACGACTCCTCATGGATCCCACATTCCGTTCACTGCTAGACTGGTGTTTCCAGTCACCAATAACGAAGTGGAGTACGAAGCATGCATCATGGGTCTAGAAGAAGCAATTGATTCGAGAATCAAGAACCTAGATGTATATGGTGACTCGGCACTTGTGATCAACCAGATTAAAGGGGAGTGGGAGACTCGTCAATCGAATTTGGTGCCGTACATGAATTATGCCAGAAGGCTGCTTCCGTTCTTTGATCGAGTGGAACTCCATCATGTGCCCAGAGCTGAGAATCAGATGGCTGATGCCTTAGCAACGTTGGCTTCAATGTATAAAGTCAATTTTTGGAATGAAGCTCCAAGGATTGTCCTTTCTCGTCTTGATAGACCTGCACTCGTCTTTGTGATTGAGGAAGCCTCTGACGGCAAGCCATGGTTCCATGATATCCAGACTTTCCTTATGACTAAGGAGTATCCTGCGGGAACGTCAACCTAGGATAAGAAGACTCTAAAGAGGCTGTCTGGAAATTTCTATCTCAATCCTGATGGAGTTTTGTATAAAAGAAACCACGATCTCGTGCTACTCAGATGTGTAAATGAGAAAGAAGCGAGTATGCTCATGGAAGAAGTCCATGAAGTCACATTTGGTACACACGCCGGCGGGCATGCTATGACGAGAAAGATCCTGAGAGCAGGGTATTACTGGCTGACGGTGGAGTCAGATTGCTTTAAATTCGCAAAGAGATGTTATAAATGCCAGATTTATGCTGATAAAATTCATGTGCCGCCGTGCCCGTTGAATCTCATGTCCTCCCCGTGGCCGTTCTTCATGTGGGGAATCGACATGATAGACAAGATTGAGCCCACTGCATCTAATGGTCACCGCTTCATTTTAGTAGCCATTGACTACTTCACCAAGTGGGTGGAGGCAGCCTCGTATGCTAACGTGACCAAGCAGGTGGTGGCTAAATTCATAAAGAGGGACATCATCTGTCGATACGGAATTCCCGAGCGGATCGTTACTGATAATGGTTCGAATCTGAATAACAAGATGATGAAGGAGCTATGCCAAAGTTTCAATATTGAACACCACAACTCATCTCCTTACCGGCCGAAGATGAATGGCGTCGTTGAAGCGGCCAATAAGAACATTAAGAAGATTGTACAGAAGATGGTTGTGACCTATAAGGATTGGCACGAGATGTTGCCATTTGCACTGCATGGTTATCGTACGACAGTACGTACATCAACCGGGGCAACTCCTTTCTCACTAGTGTACGGTATGGAGGTTGTCCTACCGTTAGAAGTTGAGATACCTTCTTTGCGAGTTTTGGTTGACGTAAAACTCGATGAGGCAGAATGGATTAAGAACCGACTGAACCAACTCAGCCTGATGGACGAGAAAAGATTGGCATCGATTGCATATGGTCGTCTGTCCCAAAGCCGAATGAAGAAAGCTTATGACAAGAAGGTGCGTCCTAGAAGCTTTCAGACGGGTGATCTCGTCCTGAAGAAGATTCTTCCTCCACACTCTGATCACTGGGGCAAGTGGATTCCCAATTATGAAGGTCCGTACATCGTCAGCAAGGTCTTCTCGGGAGGAGCCTTGTTGTTATCCACAATGGATGGTGAAGATTTTGCATCCCCGGTGAACGCGGACGCATTTAAAAAATACTTTGCTTAAAAATGACCCGCTGGAAAGAAAAAGAATATCAAGGCAAAAATGGGGCATCCTGGTGAACCATAAAAAAGGAAAAAGGTTCGGGCAAAAGTTAGAGATATAAATGAAAAATGTACACCCGCAAAGTCGAAAACCTGGAAGGGAGACTTTGGAAAAAAATGTTATCCTGGTGAATCGAAAACCCGAAAGGGAGATTCAGGCAAGAGATAGGGATTTGAAAAAGCAAATGACTGCGTTCCGCGTATGGACTTTCATTGTTTAGTGGTTTGGAAGACCTGAGGGTCGTTTATCTCAATCAATCTCTTCTGAAGCTGAAACGTCGGAGAAGTATCGAAGTCGAGTGGGTCATAGAGGGATCAACTCATGGTGTTCGTCTACGCCATATTGCCGACATTTGTGTATATACTGATGTATATTTATGTTTTTATGCTTGCGCAGCTTCCTCATTCCAGGAGCTTGCATCTGTTGTAAAACATTTTCACCCATTCAGGGGTTCGTTATCAATGAAATGTATACTATTCAGCAACTCTGTTTGTTTGTTTAGCATTTATCTACGAAAAAGAACACCGATGTTTTTGATAAAATGCGCATACATAAACTTACTGGCCTAGGCCACTAATTGTTGAAACATTGAATTGCTTGAACATTGTCGCAGGATGATAACCTTGATAGGTCCCTTTGAGAAGGGTATCTTGTATGTTTTCTTGTGTTGTTGCAGGTATAGCATATTCCAGGCAGTACGCCATATGTTCCCCAAGCAGGATGATTCCTTCTTTCCCAGCAAGTGCAGCAGCATCTCCCCACGGAGTCTGAACATGGGACCAAGAGCATTGATATGTATCCCCAAGCAGAGATAGATTCTCTCCTCAACCAGATGTATCCTAGGCAGGATCATCATTTTCCCAGCTGAGTCATGCGCTGAAGCGTGTGTTCATTCCCCAACACTGGGTCAATGTGCAGTTTCTCGTAGAAGACTATTCGCAAGTGTGCAGCTTCTGATAGTTCAAGACTGAAGTCTCCAGCGGAATTGAAAATTCCCCACAAAGTTGTATTTTCCCCAGCAAGCAGGATGATTCCTTCTTCCCCAACCAAGTCGGCAGCTCCCCAAGAGAGTCGAGTCCTTGGAAGCCGTGCGGGCCATGGTTGGTTTTCCCCCAGTAGAGTGTTGAATAGCTGATGCTGTATTTCCCCACCGGATTCGTTATCTCCAGGAAAGTTTTGCCGCGAAGGCCGCGCAGTTTATTTCTGCGATTGACATCGTTTCCCTCGACAGTTTATGGTTTGAATACCCGGTTGAGCGGGTTCAGGTCCTCGTAGAGCGTTATACCCCTACAGCAGTCGACTGAAGATCGTCCCCAGGCGGAGTCCAATTGAGATTGGTGTGACTTCTTCTCCTCGGCAGGATGATTCCTTCCTCCACCAGAGCGGTTCTTTCCCCTTGATAGGAGGATTTTCCCTTCATCATTTATTTCGCTAATGGGGTCGTAGCATTTTGCACGATTGCATAGCATTTACCCTAAATGCGTAGCATTTCCACCGTGTGGAGCATTACGCCATTGTCAAAGCATATGCATATGAAACATGAGCTAGGTCGTTACCGTTCTTGTTTTGCAGGTGTTCCCCTGCAGAATGGTTTGCTCAAGATGATTCTTGAATTCCCTAGCAAAGTTGATTGCTTAAGATGAGTCTTAAAACCCCCAGTGAGATCGCCAGAGTTGGTTGCTCAAGTTGATGCTTGAAGTCCCCGGCAGAGTGTTTGCACAGGATGATTCCTGAAATCTCCAGTAGAGTTATTGGTTCAGGATGACTCTTGAAGTCCCCAGTGGAGTTAGTTGTCCAAGATGATTCTTGAAGTCCTCAGCAGAGTTGATTCATCCAGAATGATTTCTGAATCACCCGAAGCAGAGTTACCTGATAGTTCTCCAGAATCCCCAGCGAAGATGTGTCATCCCCAGCAGGTTTCTGAACAGCGAAGTTGAAACTGCCCTTGAGGACTTGATGATTGAAGTCCGACAGCGGTGCCAAAACCCCAGACTTACTGATGGAGTCTAACTGCGATGTTGAAGCAGTTATCTCAGCTGACGCGGAGTGCCTGACTTCAAAAGAATGTATATCCTTATTAGTCTGTGAGTGAGTAAGGATTCCATTGAAAGACTTATTGACAAAGTCCAACCATGATGTCGAAGCAGTTCTCTCAGCTGAAGCGGAGTGCCTGATGGCAGAAGTTTGGGTATCCCTATTGGGTTCATGATTGACCGAGAATTCTATTCCCGACTTAATGACAAAGTCCGGCCGGTGCCCGGGAATTTCTCTGAATGCCCGATGGCATGATTAACTTGAGTGTTAAAAAATTCCTAATGACCTGATGAGTCCCGAGGAATCCTTCGGCCGCAGTGTCGCAGAATTCCTGACGGCAATATCAGCTATGTATCGCCGGTTACCGAGTGACCAGTGATCCCTTGACGACTTGAGGCAGAAGCTGCAGCAAAATCTGATAATCATCCCGACAGAGATTTGAGAGTAGCCCTTCACCAGTTACTGAGTAACCGGTGATCCCTTATTGACTTACTGATGAAGTCCGACAAAGATACTGTCGACGTGCCCAGCGACCTGATGAGTCCATAGGCGACGATAAGGAATTCTTCTGCTATGACGCAGAATGCCTGACGGCATGATCAACCATTCTTCACCAGTTATCGTGTAACTGGTGATCCCTTGATGACTTGAGGATGAAGATCTACAACATAATCAAATGATCATCCTGACGGAGATTTGAGATTAGACCTTTCACCGGTTACCGTGTGACCAATTCCCCCAGCCAGTTGTCATGCAACTGTCATGCTCAAGATTGAAGACGTTCCCACCAATCAGAGTATCGTTTACCTGTGCGGTTGGCAAATCACCCGTTACCGCGCAATCGGTAATCCCTCGATGATTTGAGTATGCAATGATATCAGATAAATCTGAGAATCATCCTGACGGAGATTCAGATCAGTGTTTCTCCAGCTAGTTGTCGTGCAACTATTATTTCAGTGTCCGAAGATTTGTCCCATCAGAGTACCGTGTACTTGTGCAGTTGGCAAATTTCCGGGTTTGTTGGTATTCAACCGTCTTGTACCTTGATTGTTTGAGAGCCGTTCACTTCTCACCCAGTCAGGTCCAAGCCGTTTGAATAGGGGCAGCTGTTGCACCCCAAAATTTGACCAACATTTCTTCACCTAGCTTGTGTTTCATTTCATTCACATTAGCATTATCATTTGCATTTCATTGACATGTATGCAGGAGATCAAGAGGTATGAGTACCAATCAAGGGCTACACAAGACTATGAAGCTAGCTAAGAAGCTTATTCAAGTGGTCAAGGGTTGATATCCTTGTCAGTGAAGTTAAAAGATCCTCAGAGAGAGTGATTGAAGCCAAGTGTGTAGGTCTCCTAACTTGAGAGTTGTGGGAAGCCATCATATGATTCTGAGGTCATGGAGATGGACTTGAGGTCTTGAGAGAGCTCATGAGAAGTGTTGAAGATCACTTTGAGGCCTAGACAGGTCATTGTGTAAGAATAAGAAGCCTCAGCCATGAGTGGTACAATTAGGGTTTGACTGGGTCAACCCTAAGTCAACTAGTGAGTTGGAGGAAGTTAGACTTAATTCAAGAGCCATGAGATCATGGATTGATACATTGAGATGTTCTAAGGATGATTCCAAGGTCAACTCATCATGATTGAAGAGTTTGAGAAGTTTCAGGCTAGGGTTTCTAAGACTTGACAGTGTAAAATCCCCTAGTTTGACCCCTGACTTCAAGGCAATGTAAAGTCCTTGGTAGGGTTTATAGAGCTCAAGTTATGAGCCAGACAAGTTACAAGTCATCTGAGGTATGTGAATTTGGAGCTTGAAAGTTACCCAACTTGCATGACACTTTTGCCATAGAAGGATGATTCCTATGAACTTTTGGTCAACATGAATGTTGTTCCTTATTCTCTTAGATTTCCATAGAGTGCTAGAAATCCATGATAGGATTTGTAGAACTCAAGTTATGGCTTTGACAAGTCAAGGGTATTTTGGGAAGTTGTGATTATGGGTCATTTTTGGTTATGGGTCATTTTCACCAACTTAGACATCTCAAATAAAATTTTGTTCAACTTGAAAGTTGTTCAAAATGGGGTTTTAACTTTGACCATGCATCAAGGAGGCATTGAAATGGCTCAAGGAGAGACTTGATTCAAGAAATTTTGAAAAAAGGAAGAATTAAAGAGAATTAAAGACCAAAAATTCAAAATTAATGTTATGTGAGCAAATGAGGCAAAATAATAGCATTTTTTGAATGGAAAATACATTTTAGAAACAATGACATTATTATAATTTAGGTTTGAGCCCATTTTCACGGCCTTTTTCCTTGATACTTCATGAAGAAGTTACATCTCAAATACAAGCCATGGGATGAAAACAAGGGATGAATCCCCACCATTCAAGTTCAGTGGTTCACAAGGATTGTGTTGAAGGTTTCCTGAAGAAGAAACATATGAGATATCGTGCCTGCCATGATAGAGATTTTGAGGAGAAATTGAAAATTGAAAATCTCATTTTGAACCTTTGAGAAGGATCTAGATCATTCAGTCACATCCTATATAAGTCTATGAATGCATTCAGATAATTTTTTGGTGAAGATTGAAGTCTGAAGCAGAGAGTAAAGTTGAAATTTCAGAGGTGCAAGTGAGAATCGAGTTTTGAGTTCAAGGCCAAATCAAGATCAATTGAAGGTTTCATTGTGTTCATCAAGTGATTTGGAGTGAATCTGCACTTTCTTGAAGGTTGAAGAGTGCAAGAACTACCTCTGTTACAAGCTTGAACACAGGTTGGTACATTTCGTTTTTGTGCTTAATCTAGGTAGAGATAGCTAGAATTCTATAGGTGGTTAGGATCCTGGTGACATGTAGTTGGATTTAGGATCAGAAATTGGTGAATTAGAGACAAAATAGGTGTGTGATCAATTTCTGTTGAGCCTTGGATTAGGTGATTCTTGGACTGTTAATCAAGATTGGATAGTGTAGGATGACCACCATAAGATGAGGATTACATCTGTGCATTTAATTGAAGTTCTGATGAGATTCAAGATTGATGCATATTTTGAAAGTGCTATCGGGTTTGAAAATCCATAAGGAGTTAGATGATTCTAAGGATAGATTCGTGATCAGCATTGAATTCTAGAGAGAATGAATTATGGTTTGTGAATTTTTGATGACCTGTGTAAATGTCTTCGCCGGAGAAGACGGTGGCGCCACCGTCTGGTTTTCCCCCCAAACTGAAGTTCAAACGAGGAAGAAACGCAGGAGCCATTAGATCTTGTCTGAAGACTTGACTCAGTACTCATCATCCACGGCCACGATTGAATTTGAGTTGTTTACTATTGACTGAAGCAAAACGACGTCGCCCTCATTAATGCGCTGGCACCATATGAAGACCTTGGATCAGTTGACTGGTAATTGCATCGTGTGAGCAAGGCTGTGCCACGTAACCCCAAATCCAAACGCAGCGTTTGATTAAGTGAGAAAACCTGGGCTTAGTGATCTGAACTGATGTTCACACCCCCCTTTGGGCCCAACCCACACATTGAACTGATTGGAATTGCTATTCACTACGCGCCCCTTATGAATTTCTATTTCTTTTTCTTATCTTCTCTATTTTTGGTTGGTTTGATTTTAATCCATTAAAAATAGGAAAACTAGTCAATTAATTCTGAGTTTTTTTCCCCTGATTCATGAATGAATGTAGAAATTTTAGAAACAATAAGATTAGGATTAGCTTTTATTTTCATTTTATTTGACTTTTTCCCATTTTCTTTGAGAATAAACACACTCAACCGGGGAGAACCATTCAGAATACGACCCTATCGGGAAGTAAAGTAAACCGTTGGGAAATAGCTCCACTCTGCTTGTAAAGAACTCCACTCTACCGAGAAATGGATCGCGCTTCGCCTAAACATCTGTCACGTCGAGGGAATCAACACTGAACTCTGCTCGAGGAAGAAACCCTGAATACCGATACTACCAGGAAAACACCAGAAAGTCAACTCCGTTGGAGAGAGGGTGTCAAAAACGTTGCCTCTGCTGGAGAATAATACACTGAGAACAAACCCACCCCGCCGGGTGTAACACCCCACTTTCCCAAATTAAAATGAAACATGATTAAATCAAATAAATATCAGAGTTTCCCTTCAAAAGTGGGATATCACATTCACAAAATTCAACAAAAACATTTCATTTGATGGTTTTCAAAATATACAACGGAAACAATCATTAATACACCATTCTCGGCCATCCGCCGATTTACATAAAACATTCATTAAGAGAATTCACCAAAATAAGATACGTCACAGGAATACAACAAAATCCAATCATAATAAAAGTAAACACCCAAGTCCCGTGTTACGTATCAGAGCATCCTAAGACTCGATCGTACACCACTATCCAAGCTAGCTATGTACTTGGATTATCTGTACTTCCGAAGAAGTATAAACCACAACAACAACAAAGGGGTGAGAAAACATGATCAAAATTATCGGTAATAAGATACATGAATAAAAAGGCAGTAAATAAACAAATCATCATCCCATCAACATCAAACACGACCTACTGTCCAACATTAACACATCATATAATAATGCAAGAATGTAACTCAACACCATGCATGCGGTACCGACTCATTGGTTCATTCAATCGAACCCATGATAGATCACTTATGCTCCTCCTGAGACATGATCTATCCCCATCATTCTCCACAAAGGAGTACAGATGGATCACTTACGCTCCTCCTGAGACATGATCCGTTCCACCATTCTCCACAAAGGAGTACGGGTGAATCACTTACGCTCCTCCTGAGACATGATTCAACCCCACCATTCTCCACAAAGGAGTACGGATGAATCACTTAAGCTCCTCCTGAGACACGATTCATCCCACCAAAACACCATGATATGCACGACACTAAATGCACAACACACAAACATCAAG